>CM067496.1:12487181-12618303 GCA_034552555.1 Semaprochilodus insignis | reverse complement strand
GGAGAGAGAGAGAGAGAGAGAGAGAGAGAGAGAGAGAGAGAGAGAGAGAGAATATTTTGTTAAGAAGCTGCTTGTTCTCTGTGCTGTGCAATGTTAATGGTAGCTTTACCCCTCAGCTGTCCTTCACCTTCTAGTTATTTTACTTTATGTTAAGTTTAGCTTGAGTGAAATGAATATAAATGTTAACATGCTTTGGAGCTTCAGCTTGCTACAGTGTGCTACAGTTTTGCAGTTTGAATTCCAGCATTTCTCTGCTTTAAAAGACAGAAAATGCCTTTTTTTAAAAAATCCAATGTTAAATTGTAATGTAAGTTAATGTGAGTTAATATTTTTTACCATGTTGAAGGTTTGCCCTACGCCTGCTGACTCTACTCAGTGCAATCAAACTTAACTGCATATACTACTGTTTTGGACTTGTGCATTTTAGTCTCCAACAGCTTCTTACACCACCTGATATGTTCCTTTCTGGGGTACTTTATGTGCCACTGTAAGGGGTAGGGCTGAACGATTTGGGAAAAATATCTAATTGAGATATTTCTAAGCAATATTTTGACTGTGATTTTATATTGGTACCATTTTCTGTAAATTGATGCTCAGGCCTGTTACTTTGGCCAAGAAGACCAGAACAGACATTTCTGACTGGAAACTTTAACACTGAAAATGCCAGATTGCCAATTAGTTGTGATTTTAGAACGTTTGATTAGTTGGTCTGCCTCTAATCTACAGGAAATTTAACAGCTCTGGTGATAGGTTAAGGCTCCCCTCCTAAGGCAACATTGTTGATAATATAGGGTGTGTATATAATTGCAGATCTTGCTATTTGATTACAGTCAGTGTTAACAGTCAAAATCAGTGCAAAAGGGAAAAAAGCTTCTGTGTGTGTGTGTGTGTGTGTGTGTGTGTGTGTGTGTGTGTGTGTGTGTGTGTGTGTGTGACTCATCCTAATAATAACACAACTACAAGGTTTGGGACATTATAACTGGCCACTATATTGATTTATATTCTTAACTAGCCATTGCATACAGCCATAATTAACATACATTCTTTACTAACCTTCATATTACTAGCGGTCATATTGATTTATTTGACCCGACACACCATCATCAGGTCTGCTCTGTGGACTGGCTGTGTACACTGGACGTTTTCTGGTGAGACGCTGAAACACAGACGCGCTTTGTAGATTAGATAGACTAGTTTGATTTTACAAAAGTCTTTTTTTTTCCTATTTAAAATTAGCCTACATTTTGGACACATTCTGTCCTTTTCTCTGGTCTGTCTCTTCTGTTTGTCCCTCACTATTTTATCTCTCTGTCTCCATTTTGAAATGTGCGCCATCACATTTCATTCATGCCACAAATCCTGTATATTATTATATGAAATAAGCAAAGCTTTAGTATTAGATTTACTCAAGGTCCTTAAGGTACTGTTTCAGCCCTAATGTAAAGCTTGTGGGCTTCACATGGAAATTGGAGCAGTCTGAATCCCCAAACTGTGCTGGACACCAACCCTCCAAGACTGGAGTTGCACCCCTTCTTTATTTAATGCCATCTAGCTTTGTTTTATATGTGTTATTAATTGTACTCCAGATATTAAAACAGACCAAGACAGTAAAGTTTTATCAAGTTATCCTCTGTGTATATATGCATTTTTTTCTTGTTTTCCATCAGTCTGAGATGTTGATTTTAAATACGATAAAAGCCTTTCTGTGTAAATTTCCCAATCAATAGAAATCCCGTACCTCTTTCGCTGACGGATCAATGCTTTTGTTACTGTTCAGTACTTGTTGCAGACGTGAAAGGAAAGGTGGAATGGGAAAGATGTTCTGTCGCGATGTGGGTGTCTCAGCTATTATCCCTTGCAAATGAAGATTGGTGTGAAGCTTGACAACATCATTTGAATTCAATGTTCGCTCCCATTGTACGCTTTTAATACCCTGTACCGCCCACATCATTGAACACACTTGTGGTTGCATTTTCTCATTAATTTATTTTTCCTCAATACCTATCTGTGATTAAAGCTGTATCAAATGTAGCCTGGCCTCAGGCTTGCATAGGTACTCGAGAGCAACGTAGTGAGAAATGGCAAGGTATGAATACAAGAGTGCTTACAGCACTTAATGTTCTTTGTAGAGCTGAGTGCTTTTGTGAAATTTTGCAACCTACTGCATGCTCCTCTCTTCTTCGATACAATGAGACTGACAGATCACTCTCATTCTCTCAGTTTCAGGCATCTTCTTTGGCAGCAGCTCATGGATTTCCTCGTGGAGTATGCCAACAACGAGACTTACCATGACAATGGGACAGAGGCCTTCAACAGCACGGGCTGTGAAGCCAAGCACCCGTATAACTATTATGCCATGCTCCTGACACTGCTCATTTTCGTCATCGTTTTTGGCAATGTGCTGGTGTGCATGGCTGTTTCGCGAGAAAAAGCCCTCCAGACCACCACTAATTACCTGATTGTCAGCCTGGCAGTGGCGGATCTTCTGGTAGCTACGTTAGTCATGCCCTGGGTTGTGTACCTGGAGGTAAGAACCGTTTTCTTACTCACAATTCATTATGCTAATTCATGTGACAGTACATGACAAGGTTGAGAAAGGAGCTCCATTAATTGTCCTAGCCATGCTCCACCCACAAATATGGGATTGTTGCAGCTGTTCTACTGTGAAGCTTAGCCAGCCCAGCCAAGCTTGCTACAGGAGAATGCATTTGTGGGCAGAGCGATAGATCAGTCGTTTCAAACCAAATGGTTTGTGTTACCCTACGGATCGCTGCACTAAACCAATCTTCCTTCTCAGCTTCTTGCTTTATTGGCTTTATTTGGTTGAACAGAATGTTGTGAGGAACAGAATTCAAAGGCCTCAGTGAGCTAGGGCATTGCAGCACAAGTGGCACTGCATGCTGCCTAAAGTAATTGTACTGGCTCTGTTTGGCAGCTCCATGGTAGGTGATTCTGTACTTTGTCCTTGAAACATGCTGTCCTT
This sequence comes from Semaprochilodus insignis, assembly GCA_034552555.1. Lineage (NCBI taxonomy): Eukaryota > Metazoa > Chordata > Actinopteri > Characiformes > Prochilodontidae > Semaprochilodus > Semaprochilodus insignis. The sequence goes on along the minus strand of CM067496.1, from coordinate 12,615,320 downwards.
TACACTATAAATTGTCCACAAAAGTTCCAAAGCAATTTAAACACAACAAACTTGGACAACGAGCTAAAAGATTCAGAGAGGGCATTTTAGAACTACAGCTGTAACACTCTTTTCAGAGAGGTTAAAGTCTAACAGCTTTGCATCTACAGTCAGGAGAAGCCCTCTAGTTTAACAGCAGCAGGGAACGAGCATATGTGTACTGGCCTTACTGCTTTAGGCTTTGAGTAGCTAACAACAAAAGGGACAGTCTGGCAGAAATGAAATATTAAGCAATTGCAGTTTGTTGTGACCGTGCCTACTTGCATTCTACCGTGGTGCAACAGTCTCTAGAGCAAAATTTTCCAGTTTAAAGAACAGGAAGACCCCTATCTAGCCATGCATCTTGAAGGCAGAAGGAACTACAAGGACTTTGGGGCACTGGCTTGAAGGCAGGCTGTTTGAGATGTTTCCCTTTTCTCCTAGCTGGCTAATGCAGAACATCAGCAAATAACCTGTCTTTATGTATTATGTATTTATGTCTTCACATTACCGGCTATTCTAGCATTCAGATTTTCTTTTTTGGCATAGGAAGATTCCCAATGATTCCCCATGATTTTGCGGTTGCATAATGCATGCTGGGTATTATGGTGTCTGTACCCTTTGCTCCCTCTTCTGTGTTATCTTAAAATTACCAGATGGAAAAAGTGGAAACGTGTTGCTGTTATGATGATGATGATTATTATTATTTTCAGTAGGAGTAGTAGTATTATAGTGTTCAAACCATTTGCCACTTCAGTGTTACGAACCGTTTTAAAATGACCTGATTACTCTTACCGTTCCTTGGTTCTGTCTGTTCCTGCCTGCTAACCTTCCTCCGTGTCTCTTGCCATGTGTTGTTTTGATCAGTGTCTCTGTCCTTGTCCTGCCTCCTTGTCATCTGGATCACCTGTGTGTAGTTTATAACCCTGCCCACTTCTTAGCCCCAGGTGTCTTGTTAGTTCCCCGTGGACTTTTAACTGGTTTTGGGTTTTGTGTTTTGTTGGTGTTTTGAATTTTAGAACCTCTCACCACTTTAGAATAGTTTGAAGTTCATCAGAAAGTTCCCACAGTCAGGTTTTGTGATCCAGGGTTTGCTTAGTACTATGATGGCTTATAGACTTCTGATGTACGGTGTAAGCTGGTGTTGAATACTGAAGCGCCGCTGGTATATTTGCATTAAGACAGGAGCATGGGAAGTTGTTCAGATTAGATTTTACTTCTCAAACTCTTCACTGTTTCCCTTATCCATGGAATCATTTGCAGAAATACCAATTTGAGTTTTAGGGGGCTTCAAATCAAAAACAGAACGATTTGGTTTGATGAGACGGATTTGAAGGAAGTGAGATGAGTATCAGCCGTGTGAAAGAAAATCAAATGTGAATGTCTGTCTAAAAATCCCTATAAGTCTAATCTTTAGCCAAGAGGGGACATTACAACAATGAGATGGAGGATGAAAGGAACTCTTAGATGTGAAACATGCTCTGAGATAAAGAACAGCAGCTAAGCCAAAACGTAGCCTATATACCTAAAGCCACATTCCTTGGGAATCATGTAATTGCCCATAGTGGAGGAAAGAGCACTGAAAAACACCTTGAAAAATGGAATAGATTCTTGGCACCTTGAGTTCAACCACACACAAGACAGCCTGCCTACTGTGACTCAAGACTTGAAAGTTCTCTCCCTTATATGTTCACATCAACTGGCTTTCATCCCATTTCAGGGCTCCTGCAGACCCACTACTTTATAAAGCCCAAATGTGTATTAGTGCAGCTGCTCTATGAAACTTGCATGAGCCTTCATATCATGGTTAAAAATCAAAGAGAAGACTCTCTGCTGACATTTCCATTTTCCCCTCAAAAATCCAATGGCTAGACACAATTGACTTTACATGCATCATAGGTCAAGTGAAAAGGACAGAGGCATGGTGCAGTTGAAAGGAAAATGGATGAATGAGTGTCTACATCCCTGTGGCACACCCACTGAGGGTCACTGCTGTGTCATGCAAAATGGCTGAATAATGGCTTTGGGCACCCCGGGCCACTTCAGATGGCAAAAACTGTTCTTGGGTTTGCTCTGCAACCTTGTACTCCTCACAAACAGCAATACAGCTACGGTTGCTTCTGCTGCTGCTGCTGTTGTTGTTGTTGTTGTTGTTGTTGTTTTTTAACACCAGTGTTGTCACCTAAGAGAGTAAACATTTAGATCCAACTCTACATTAATTTTGGCTGAAGTCCCTTTTTTATTTTCACTTCACACATTTAACAGGATATCTGCTTATCAACTCTTGCAGATAATTGAATTAGCAAAATCAGTCACAGTGCATCCCTAATTTTACAGACAATATGTAGAATATTTTGAGTACGTTTTTGTAACCATATCATAGGAATTCTAATAAAAGATTTTGCTCTAGTACATAAACATTGATAAAAATCTCTTTATACAGTCTGTATATGGACACACAGCTGGAAAATCAGCACATAATTGGTTTTGTGATGTATATTTACATATATCTATCTATTTAACCTACAATAGTTTAGCCCCGCCCATTCAAGCTGACATTGAAGTATAGAAGTTTTCAGTATTCAGTAATATCTTCTTGACGTGAAATGTTTTTTGATATATACCCACTGTTGAACAATGTAGTTAAAAATAAAAAAAAAGGTTTCAAACCCCAACCTTTTTGCCGAGACTGCTATACAGTCACATTATAAGCCAACCAATCAGAATAGAGGTTATTTACATTTATCAGTCTTAAAGGCATCATAACAAAAACAACCTGTTTAATTCTATGGAATAAAGAGAGACTTAGAACGTGCTTGTGTAAAAATGATGACTATTGGTTTTCAAAAATTTTTTCGCCGTTTTAACAATATCACAGTATTAACATAAACCATCATAATTTTGGTCACTCATCATTATGGGAAATATCCTGACCACTCCCATCCCTAAACGCAGCCTCTCCAAGAAAAAGTCCCAAACAATAAACAAAAATGTTTTACAGCTTAGCTATATACTGTATGATTCATAAAAACAAAAAGTCCTGACCTGATTAGACGTTCAGGAGCTGATGCACATTAAATATATTTTCTTTTCTGTTTACCTTTTGATCCTTGAGCTCAAAAGCTGAAGGTGCTGGATGAGACGGGGAGACATTAATTTAAATATTTATTCCACCGTCACATGCCAGAAGTCTGAGCGACAGACCATTTCTTATAATATGACATTCTACTTGTCCTGCCAGCAAATTCGGTGCTGAGTCAGTCATCCAACGTAAGCCATCTTTTAATTATGAACCACGACAGCCAGGACAGCCATTTATAATGCCAACTTTATTGCACGAGGGAAGTGACATCCTTTGTATTGGAGCTGGTAACTAGCACAGTCATTTCTTGAAGCGATGCTGACATGTTTTTTCTGCTTGTCTGAGTCTGTGTTTGGGGCTTGTGGGAGTTGAATGATGAAACCACAATGAAAATTGCAACAGTCTATGCAAAAAAAGGGATTTTGTTATGACTGTAAAGGATTCAAATATTGTCTACTTTTCTGTTGTGCTTTTTGCTCATCCATAATTATGAGACCGTGAAGCGTACATTATAAAGATGCCTTTGCCTATGGCACCTGATTGAAGTCACATCATGTAACCGCCAACTAGCTAATTGAAATTCAGATTTCGAGCACACCTAGGGCTGCAGGTAAGCAGTGTTTTCTTTGTGTGTACCAAGCTGACGTTAATGTTTGAGTGGGAACTATTTTGGCTGCCTCATTTAATAAAACCCACAGGCACCTTACTAGTGCAAATGAGAAAAAGCTGACTCATCATGACTCAAGTTCATGTTGGTCCTAACTTTTCATTTAGGAGCAGACCACCTGTGTTACGCTACTGTTGCCATGGAGCCTCTGCAGACCTTGCTAATTCAAGTTGACATGTTTCTTACACATATATATTTGAATGAACAAACTAGAATTCTTCAAGTTCTTGATATAGGCCCAGATAAAGTGCTGACTAGAAGAAAAGGGCGTTAATTGCTTCCCTGGTAGAAAACAGTGATATCAAGATAAGAAAGGAGTTTTAGCTGATGGTAAAATATTAAACAGAATAAGGGGAGCCAATGTGACAGCCAAGATGCTTAATGATGCACCACATCCTGTCTCTGAGCATTAGTGACTCTTTCTGTCAAGGCTAAACAAGCACACGGGTGAGCCTCGAGTTCTGGGAAACAAAGGGACTTGGTGTAACTGAGCAGCTGCTTTGGCTTCTAAGAAAAGTCTGTTGTGACTCTGGAGTTAGATTATTTGAAAAATAAATTATTAAAAAAAACCTGAATAGTAAATTAGGATTTTTTATTTGTAAATTAGCTTCTCTCTTGTGTTATCATACTGAAGGACCATAATGTGTCTGAACTCTATAATCCAACCCTCTGCTTAATTTTTGGTCAGAGATTCTTATCTGTTTATTCCAAAGACGGAGGCATAGAGAGACTGCTACAGCACACTGGACAAGAAACACTGCGCCAAACCTCCAGAGGATGTCTGGCACTGGGTAGCAGATAGTACACAGCACATTTATAGCACACAGGAGTCGTTGCAGAAAAGTGCCAATAAACAAAAACCTCAATTTTGCTTTACATTCTGCTCATAAAGATTAAATACATTAAAACTTTCAATGTTATTTAGTAAAATTATCACTCTTGGTATGAGCAAGGCAGTCTTCAGCCTTTTGTCAGAGCCTCATGCATTTGGCCACTTAACATGGTCAAGAACTGCTCACAGAAAGGCCATTTGACGGTCTCGCAAAATAATGCATACACTATTGCTTAAGCATAACATGTAAGGGCAAATACCAAACTGGAACCAAAATAAACATGTGGGAAAAGAACCTTGTCAGTCATGTTATAGACATGAGACGCTTATGCTGTGTGTGAGATGCCAGTTAATTTACTTATTATGAACTTAATGTGAAATACAGTGTGACACTGTGGTTGGTAGGCTAGCTAGTTGGCTTCATAGCAACTATCTTGGATAGTTTCACCGTAATATTGCTAGACACAGCCAGAATGCTAAGTCACTGCTTACTGGGCTGAAATGTAGGATTTCTTTACTTCCGGTTGTCTGGTCCCAGCTTGGCCATGCATATTTGTGAACGAAACCCAAACTGCAAATCTCTAGTGTGACTGTGACTTTACAGAAGGCATAACTGGGATTAGAAATCTGGCAATAATGGTGATTTGCATCTAGCAGATCACTTCTGCAGTGCTACTGGAATCTATGTTTAGTTTATCCTTGGTGGCTCTAGAGGTCACAGGCAATATGTGCCAGGCTACTGCCTTGCCAATGGGAGCAGTACAGGTTTTTGTTTCTGTTTAAATAATGGATGGTGAGTGCTCTGATAGTCTTCCTCTCACATTGATTTGGCAATTTGAGAGTGATAAGACAAAAAGGAATTGGTCAGATTTAGAAGTTGTTTAAAGACTATAAACTGAGTTGTGTGAACACATGTGAAGTGGCAGGAGTAGCACCAAAATGGGAATGTTTTGATTAACCATTTCAACTGATTGAACTTTTCTGTCTCTCAGACGAGATATCAACAAGGTAGTTCAAGACCTGGCAGACCACTAAAACTGTCTGAACATATAAACAATACTTTAAGCTTTTGTCTTTAATAGACAATAGTGTTTAATAACAATTATTCTTCTGGAAATTCTCTCTTCTAGTTTGGCAATAAGGTCTTCCATAAATTAAATGACATTGTTGTACACATACATTTTCAGGTTTACAAATATGCTGCAGCATACAATGATGTTTTTCAGCACCAAGCATAGTTAGTCACGAGGCCCAACTGGGTGAACCAATTTACTTCAGTGTCATCCAGAGTTTAGTCATGAGTACCGAACACAGAAGCTTGCAGATTCATGGGTAAAGCGAACTAAACAAAGAATTTCATTGATTCAAATTCTGATTTTGAATTTTGATTCTGCTTATTAATTCCAGTTCTTGTCAATTCAAAGTCCAATTTTTATCAAAGTCCAATCTGCTAAAAAACTGCCAAATGTTTAGGTGTACAGAATATCTTTATGCTTAATATGAATTGTAGCTGAAAAATAAAGTCTTACTAGTTACTTGTTAACCATCTGGTGTATGATCTTCTGATTAACACCCAAATGCAGCATGAGCTCTTTTAACCGTACCTACCTAAATGACAGAGACTCAACAACTGACAAAGGATATATCTGTTCTACTACAAATACTCTCACCATTCTCAGACACTTCTGGGCTTTCCCCTGGTTAGGTTTCCCATCAATTGCTGCCAACGTTGCTAGCAAGTTGCTAGCGCTTTTTCTGTCTCGGAGACCACATTCAGAGGTGTGACCTATTTAAACAGACGGGCCTTTCACATATATTGCACTTTTTCCTTTATTGAGCAAAGTAGAGCTACAGTTTTGAGTGCTTCGCAATCTATCTTCCCTTGCGGCTGCGGCTGAGCCCACAGGAAATAAACACAATGTACCCTGCCAGGTAGCTGTGCCCTTACAGACGTATTTTGCAGTAATCAGGGTCATGCATTGAAGCAAGTGTGAATGAAAATGTGTTTTGTAGGAACCAGTAAGCGTAATGGATACCCAGTACTTGGAATCTTGGGTTTCAATGCCCAATCCTACTCCCGGACCCTCCACGACCCCCAGTATTTTGAATTTTGTCTGGGTGAAATACTAAGTCAAACAAAGAAACTGCTCATGTTGGCTGCCATAAACTTGCCATCCCAGATCCCAGACCTCAGTATCACTGAATGTGTGTGGGGTTACTAAGAGTATCAGCAATAAATGTAAACTTTTAAAACTTCTGCCTCTGTCTAAAAGCTGAAAGCAGGTCTCCCAAATAGAACAGTTGTGTTAGTGGTAAAAGTCGGACGCTAAATGCTAAAAACTATTAGATACTATATTTAGTTAAGGCTTCTGGGTATTTTTATGGTAAATGTGTTTTCTCTTTTTTCCTGATGAATAATTTACAATGAATGCAAGTTAAATTAATAAAAGAGGATCTCTGACTTTTGCACAATATATATACACTGCCTGGCCAAAAAAAGGTCACCACCTGGATTTACCTAAGCAAATAGGTAAGAGCCTCCCACTGGATAATTATCGTGGGGAAGCATCATCTTTGAAGAAGGAAGGTGGTCGGTAAAAAAATCTTGAATGATCGTGATCAGCGATCACTTAAACGTTTGGTGAAATCAAATCATGGAAAAACAACAGTAGAACTCAGAGATATGTTTAATAGTGAAAGTAAGAGCATTTCCACACGCACAATGTGAAGGGAATTCAAGGGATTGGGACTAAACAGCTGTGTAGCCTTAAGAAAACCACTTGTCAGTGAGGCCAGCTGGCAAAAATGCCAGTTATGCTTCAATTTTTTTTTTTTTTTTTTTTTTTTTTTTTTTTTTTTTTTTTTTTTTTGGTCTGATGAGTCCAGATTTACCCTGTTCCAGAGTGATGGGCGCATCAGGGTAACAAGAGGGGTGGCTGAAGTGATGCACCCATCATGCCTTAGTGCCTACTGTACAAGCCTGTGGGGGCAGTGCTATGATCTGGGGTTGCTGCAGTTGGTCAGGTCTAGGTTCAGCGACATTATGTGCCTGAAGAATGAGGTCAGCTGACTACCTGAATATACTAAGCCACCTGGTTATTCCATCAATGGCTTTTTCTTCCCTGGTGGCATGGGCATATTCCAAGATGACAATGCCAGGATTCATCGGGCTCAAATTGTGAGAGGGAGCAGGAGACATCATTTTCACACATGGATTGGCCACCACAGAGTCCAGACCTGAACCCCATTGAGAATCTTAGGTTGTGCTGGAGAAGACTTTGTGCAGTGGTCCAAATCTCCCATCATCAATACTAGATCTTAGGGGAAAAATTAATGCAACTCTGGACAGAAATAAATGTTGTGACATTGCAGAAGCTTGTGGAAACGATGCCACAGCGAATGCGTGCCATGATCAAAGCTAAAGGCGGTAAAATGAAATATTAGAGTGTGTGACCTTTTTTTTGGCCAGGCAGTGTATAAACATTGCCTTTACTAAAGAATCATTGAAGCACTCTATTTGAAGAGTTTTGACCAAAAACCAAAAGTATTCCAAAAGTATAAGCATGACGTGTACCTTTTCCTGCAGTGTGTTCAATGTGTCAGGCAGAGCAGAGTGCTGTATGAACAGTAAGTGTCTAAGATGGCATTCTTTCCTTTGATAGTACAAAAAATGGAAAGACGATAAAGTGATAGGGAACAACACAAAGCCAGTCTTTTGGACAGGTGGCTGTCAGTTTCAGAGACTTCCTTCAGTGGTGCAATTCCTGTAGGACTATGACAGGTAGACCCATGTTGATGGCTTTCTGTGACAGAGAATCGCCTTGTTTGAAGCATGTGAGAGAATACAGGGATGTTTGGTTTTGGAAAGTTTTCCTGCCATATAGCTGCTAAACTGTAGTCACAGTCTCCAAACTTTTGCATTTGTTTATGCTATATTATTGGAACAGTTATGCTTCTTTCACTTGCCAAACTGCATTGCTTTGTCATCAGAAAGGGTGTAATGAATGTTCTGAAAAAGTGAGAAATTGTACACAAACAAATTTTACTGCCCTCCCTAAACATTAAGCATTCTTCATCCTGTTGTAGAACTGCTGTGTCAGTTTCAAATGAGCAGCCTACATCCAAAAAATGTGCCTGCAGAGAGAACACTCAGCAAACACACACTCTTAAAAATAAAGATGCCAGAAACGGTTCTTTGGAGTGATTTCATGGCAGAACCACTTTTGGAACCTTTCAGTGGATAGTTGCTCCCTGTTTGGAACAAAGCCTAAAATGGGTTCAAATTATATTTATATGAATCAAATTATATTTTTTAAGTTAAAGTTTAGAAGCATGGAGCAACACAAAAGCACAAGTTCAAAACAATGCAATATACAAAGTGCAGACAACAGAGTGCAATTAATACAAAAGACATACAATAAATCTAAAATGGGATACAGGACAGATACAGCACACAGTACCGAGAATATGCACAGTTGTGCAAAGAAGTATGTAAGATACTATGACTTATTAGCAGATAGCCTAGCATATGAATATAGCAGTCACTGAGGTAGCAACCAGAACAACATTAACCGAATACAGTATTTGGCTGATACAGTATTGTAGCAACTGATGTTGTTGAGCATATTGTTGAACTTTTCTTTTTATCTCATGTCATTTGTTTTGATATTTCTGTTTATAGAAAATCTATTAGGGATGTAGCATAACACATTGTATTGTATTGTATTGTATACACCTTGTATTGCATTTTTTTCTATTTATCTATTTATTTATCCATCTATTGAAGCATTAAAAAGATTTATACTTGTCACATACAATGGAATACTTCACAAACGTTATATTATATTACTGAAGTGATATTAAAAAATGCATATAAAATATATAGTAAGCATCTCAAACAACACATCAGGTACATCAGTTTGCTTAGTCATGAATTTCAAAATCTGTGCATCTTAGTCTGATTGGTGTAATCAAAGGTTTAAAACATGTTTAATTGTCTCCAACATTTTAACTATTTCCAGTCTGTGTGTGCTGCAGGTTGTGGGAGAGTGGCGCTTCAGTAAAATTCACTGTGACATCTTTGTCACTCTGGACGTCATGATGTGCACAGCCAGCATCCTTAATCTGTGTGCTATTAGTATCGACAGGTAGGTCTCCCATGAAATCGCCATCAATCCAGACAGGACTGAGAAATGTATGTGCATATTGTGGATCGATGAGATTTTGCCTGAGCGAGAGAGAGAGAGAGACTCTTTGTGTCTCAGTTCAGCGAGTATATAAAAGTGTCATTTTGAACATTTCATTAAAAAACATTAAAAACATTTTTACTGTTCATAAAAACAGCAAGACATTTTATCTATCTTGCAAAGGCATTAACTGTATGAATTTTAGTTTATCGCAGCTATTCAGAGTGTTTTCCAGTATAGTAATCTGAGACAGAGAGAAAAGATAAGAACTGATAATGATGATGATGATAATGATCTTCATAGTGACAATAGCAAATGACAAATATACATTCTGTAGTATGTTTTCTTTCTGTTGTTTATGTGGTTGCATCCTCTCTCTCTCTCTCTCTCTCTCTCTCTCTCTCTCTCTCTGGCTGGATTTTGTTGCAGGTACACAGCTGTTGCCATGCCGATGTTGTACAACACACGGTACAGCTCGAAGCGGCGTGTAACTGTAATGATCTCAGTGGTTTGGGTTCTCTCCTTCGCCATCTCCTGCCCCCTGCTGTTTGGGTTAAACAATACAGGTGCTTAAAGAAACAGCCATTTTACTTTCTCATCAGTTGACTGATGGCCAGTTGGCCTCTATTATGCCCTCCATGTAAAGTCTAACAGCTGCACAACACAGCTACTGAAAAACAGAATCAAGACATATTTGTCTGTATGCACATGTACCAGTATCAGCTATATTAAGCACAAATTCTAACCCTCTCTTAAGATTGCTTAGTTGCGCTCAGCAGTGAGGCATATTTTAGTAGTTTAGTAAAAAGTTATTTCGGGACATTAAAATTAGGGTAATTAATTCTGACTAATTTTGACAAAATTAATATAACAGTACTGTGCTGAATGCCAATGGAGAATCATTGTCTTCTACACCGTCTTCTCCTCAGTGGATGTGCGAACATGTTAGTTTGTCAGAGGAAAAAACCTTTGTTTGAGTAGTTCGTCTATAAAGCAAAAAAATCGTTCTAACTCTGACTTCTCAGTTACATCCTTCATAGCACATCTTCGGCAACAAGCTAAGGCACACTTTTTCTATTCTCATTTCACTGAATTGTTAGCCTCTGAATTTTGTACTTTTTCATGTAATGGAAAATAATTAATACCCATATAGTGATCTTAGTATTTAAATACTGGCACCTGGAAAGGTAAAAACAATATCTTACCTTAATTTATATACCAATACCAGTATGATTCTGATATGATTGTGCATCCTTAATGAAAATATGTATATGCCATTGACACCTTATATTCAGTTACTGAGTTACTAAATGGCTCTAAACAATATTGGCATCTAAGCAACATCAGGGCAGCACTAATGCCAACATGTCTTTTTTTTTCCCAGCTACACGTGATGACACTGTGTGCGAGATCGCCAACCCAGCCTTTGTGGTTTACTCCTCCATCATGTCCTTTTATGTGCCCTTCATCATCACGCTCCTCGTCTACGTGCAAATCTACGTAGTGCTGCGCAAGCGTCGGAAACGGGTCAACACCAAGCGCAGCTGCCAGAAGGCCGATGCTGAGCCCCAGCCTCCGCTCAAGGTGAAGACACCAACCATGAGGAGATACCTTTCCATCAACAGCGCAGTGCATACTGTCAGAAAGCTGTCAGAAAGAAGCCAACAACTGCCTGGAAACCTGGGGAGCAGCTGCTCAGATTAATTATTTCAGCAACTGTAGCTAACGCCAAGAACCATTACTAGGGGGAATTTTAGTAAAAGGTTTTTTAGGCTCTTGTATGAGGGGAAAGTTGGATTCAGATTCAGTTCGTTCACATTTTGCCATTTAGCATAAAATTTAGTTATAAATGATTTCATATGGTGCCTATTTTGTCTATTTTTACAGATGATGGTACATAAACTCACTGGACAAAAAAAACTGTCGTGTTCAAGGTGGTGGTAGCTTCAGGCTCCTACAGGTGGCATTACACAAGGATGATAAGGCTATAAATACCTGCAGGGTGTGTGACATAGATTGAGAAGAGGTGATACAGCGCAGTGAATGTCTCGTTCTATGTGTGGAAAATGGGTCTCAAAGCCAATGTTAATGATTGGCTAAAAGGAGTAATTGGATTTGGGCGTGCCAAAGGCCATAGTGTGAAGGAAGTAGCTGAATTTGCAGGTGTATGGAAGCGTACGGTCATATGGGTCTACCAGCAGTGGCAAAAATCCCAGTATACAGGAAATGATCCTCAGAATTGTGCCGTTGAAGGTATGTACCAAATCTGGCCCAACTGTACAGTTGCTTAATGCTGAACATGATGTGGCCTACATCCAGAAACTTGTCAAGTCTGTGCCAAATCGAATCACAGCTGTTATTTGTGCTCGTGGACGTACGTTATTAGATATGTCACAGGCACCTAATTTTTTGTCCGGTGAACTTCTGTACATAGTATAGTGATGTCAATGTTTAATAGGAAGACGTGGGAAACACTACTCATTAAAACAAGTTCCCCTAATGAATGCAGAGGCAGTAAAGACTGCTGGCCAATGCTACTGAACAGGCAGATCAACAACAGCCAAGCACCTCTTTCTGACTCTAACACTGCACTACTATCCCACAAAACAGCCCTAGAGCCTAGCACAACACGAGCAACACATTTACACATTTTCACTCTACCAGTCCCAAATATTTACATGTTTGAATTTCTCTTACCATGACAGTGGCACTACCCATGGTGCTCTGCACCCGTCGCTCCGCTTTGCCACGCATCAACAAACAAGCTACAGTATAGATAGAGTGTCAAGTCAGTCTATTTGAAACTGCGAAGTGCACGTATTTTATAAATGATCTTAGGCTTATGCTCTAATGCTTGAGAACGTGATGCTTCTGTGTAAATTGCTTTATGAAGTGATGTTAGGTTACATTGTGAATTTTAAACAAATGTATTTTAAATGCCCACCCAGAATATGTATTAAGAACTTCAGTGAAATGTATAATTGGGGTTTACGATTTTCTAACTATATCATCCTAATTACTTTGTGTACCTCATTACAGGTTAATTAGGGGAATGTCTGTCCTCATTAATGTGTTGCAGCCACTCAGATCTGTTATAAGGTTGGGCTGGTGTCAGACCCGGTGCAGATAAATTCCTGTCAAATCAACACTAAAAGCAACTTATTTTTCAGTGTCAAAAAAAAGCCAGAAACATTTGAGACACAAAAGCCACAAAGACTAAACTAACATTAAATTTATCAGTATCTAGCTACCGTGTAGTTCTGAGCGTCCCGTTTCCACTCTTAAAACCAACCAGTTACAGCTGTCTCTTTCCTAATAAAAGCTGCTCCCAACTGACTCTGTGTTCCCCCTGAAATAGACATTAACATTCACACAAACAACCATTCAGACACACCTCAACTGCCTTCAAATTTCTTTCTCATGTGCAACCAAAATGACCAAAGGAGATATTTCTAAGTTGATCAGATTTTGCATAAGGAAAGGCAAAGCCAAAACAGGAGTTGCCAAAACTGTAGTTCAAAAATGATTAGGTTACAGAGAAAGATCGAATCCTAAAAACTGTGCAACGGACCTGGTAGACCATTGAAACAGTAATCACTACTTAAAAAGTACTTTCATCTTCAAGTAAACCAACCTGCACTCTTGCTGCAGATCTGAAAAAGTCAGCACGTGTTAATGCTCATATTTCCACCGTAAGAAGACAAGTAAACACGATGGGTGTGAAATGGAGTGTGCAGCTGTCAAGAAGGCCTTACTGAGAAAAGCAAATGGAAAAAAACATATTTCATTTATTGTCGTTGCACTGTACATTAGAAAGGCTGCACTGATGGAAAAGCTTTCTGACCTACAGAGGCATTTCTGGCATTGAAAAGAGCCCAAGGTCTACAGTCGTGATGAACATGGTGCTTTAGGGGCCATGGGCTCTGCGTTAAAGCACCTTAGCGAAGGCCGTTGTTGTGTTTGGATATTCTTGTTTTAACGTGTCCCCTGTGTGTTCGTTATTTGTTTATGAGGTCTTTGACTCAGAGCATGCTGAATATGCATTACCCAACGGACGGCTTTGAAAGTATAGCCATTAAGGTCAGGAAATGTCGCCACATGAACAATTACAGACAATTTTCCTCCAACACCATTCTCTTTATGTTCTGAGCATTAAGGACATGTATTCGTTTTCCCTTTTTTTTAAAAGGGGAAAATACAGGGATAAAAGAAACGAGACCAGGAAAGTGAAATTAACACAAGCCCCTTGAGCAATGCATCCAGCTGGTTTGATGGTTTGCTCTCTAAAGGCTAGCAAGGGATCTTTCACGAGAAGCAATAAATGTGAGGTGAAGACCGATGTGTGCACATAAGTGTACAATTAGCAGTTTTTTTCATAATCTGTTTGCTTTATTGCAAAAGAGAACTTTTAATAATCAGGTTGACCTAACCTTTGCACAGTTTACTTATTGATTTTTTTTAGCCATCTGTTTTATAATTGCCTTTCTGGATCAATGAGTTTGGTTTGAAAGGTTTGAGATTTTTTTTTGTGGTACACTTTGTCCAATTAACTTCCAAGCAATCTCTCTCTCTCTCTCTCTCTCTCTCTCTCTCACTCACTCACTCTCTCTCACTCTCTCTCACTTTCTCTCCCTCTCCCCTCCTACAGTGGCCAGTGATTGTTATCTCAGGCATTTGACACAAGCCGCAGAAAACCTTTTTGGGAGGAAATCTAATAGTCCAGCAGAAGTATTTGGCCTGGCCATTACCAAATAGCACTTGGTTTTGGGCAAATAATCAGTGTCTTCCTGCAGACGTTCTCCATAATATTAGACACATGCTGAAGCCTCTTGTTGTTGTCCTTGTCTTAGGAAAAGTGTACTCACCCAGAGGACGTGAAACTCTGCACAGTTACCGTTAAAACCAACGGGAGTTTACCTGCCAAAAACAAGAAAGCAGTAAGTCTGCTTATATCCACTTTTCCACCTTCACATACTTTATATGTTTGTGATAACGGTACCCCTTATCAGTAATGGCTTGTATAGCTACCAAGACCTTTTCAAGGATTTCAAGGATTTTTTTTCCTGAAGTACCGTAAGTCATATGTCATCCTTGAAAGGAAATGTGGGCAGCCTGCTTCCTACAATGCATAGATGAGTTTTAGATTGTAAGCTTCCACTCAGCTGTAGGTATGTGTGCTCTTTACTCACCTCTCCACTAGCAGTTGCTGATAAAGGAGGTGGTGCAGCAGGGTGGTGGTGTAGAAATGGGTCTGATGGCCAGCACCAGTCCTCCAGAGAAGATGAAGCTGTCGGCCACCTCAGCAGGGAACCTTCTGGCCAGTAAGAGCCCCAGCCACGCCTCACCTTCGCATGAGGAATGGCAGCCCAACAGTGACGAGAAGAATGGCCATGCCAAGGACGCCCAGACCCCCAAAGAGGCCAAACCCTTCGAAACACAGGCCTTACCCAATGGCAAAACCCGGACCACTGTCACTAAAACTATGAGCAAGCGGAAGATGTCCCAGCACAAGGAGAAGAAGGCCACCCAGATGTTAGCCATTGTTCTAGGTGGGTCAGAATGAGACACTATTAAAAATTCCTTTCATTATATAAGTGACCAGTTATCAGAGTTTTAATATTGTTGCAATGATGTTAAAATATACTGATTAAATTATACTGAAAGTGTTCAAACCTTAGGAGTCACATTATTACTATTTTAATTAACTACAAAGTAAATTATGCAATTAATTACATTTATAATTTATTTACATTCTGAATTGGCAGATTAAAAACTTCGCTAGCCTTGCATTCAGAGAATTCTGTGATGGCCCCTTAATCATTTTTAAATCTGCTGAGGAGCCTAGCAAATTCTATTTCAAGGGATTTGGCAATAAGTGATTTTGCCTAGTAGCCTTGCAGTGTAAAAACATTTTACATGCAATTTTAATGTCAAGTTCAACTGTGTGTCAAATTTGCTTCTTCAACCCTTAGCTCTTTGACTCTGTTGACTTCTGAGGGGGCAGGGCTTCATATAGCAGCACTGAATGTCCAAAATGGTGGAAAAAGTATTTTAACTAGTGTCTAAGCATGAATGTCCAATTGAACATTTTGTCCCCACTGAATACGTGGAACACATAAAAGAGAGACTGTATGGTACGCAGTCATTTGAGAGTGCATTATTATCTTTACTTCTGTGGTTTTACTGTTTTTGGTGGTAAGTTATCCAGCTTGCTAGCTGCTGGGTTAGCTTCTTGGCTAAAGACAGCTGCACATACGCCAACCACGCCAGTAATCTACACCTTTTGTTATAACTCAGTGCAGTGCTGTGTATATTGTTATGTAGTATTAACATGTTCACTTTTGCGTTTACTGTTTACGGAGGGGAATTAGCCAGCTTGCTAACAGCTGTGTCAGCTACTTGGCTAACTGTAGCTGCACACAAAAGACCCAACTGTTGCCATTCATACCAGTTATCATCATTGTTTGCTATAGATCAGTGTGCAGCACTGTACTCCCACAAGTGCATAATTAACTGAAATAACTATGCTTACTTTTGTGTCATATCTGTTAGCCTTTGGATGATTAAACGGTATGATTAGTTTTTATGACTCAGTATATCATTAAAACCAGTTGCCATCTCCCTATAGGTGAGGCTTTGATTGAACCCTTTTCTCTTTCAATAAAATATCCCATCCAAGACCAATCATCGCAACCACAGATGCCTACCAAATGGGCCACGCACCACAAACACTGTGTGAAGCCTGTTCCCTCACGGCCAGAATCGTAACCATTAGCATCTTTCTTTCAGGTGTTTTCATTATATGCTGGCTGCCCTTCTTCATCACTCACATCCTGAAGACTCATTGCACAAGCTGCTACGTGCCTCTGGAAATGTACAACGCCTTCACATGGCTTGGCTACGTGAACAGCGCCGTAAACCCCATCATTTACACCACCTTCAACGTGGAGTTTCGTAAGGCTTTCATGAAGATCCTGCACTGCTGACTGCAGTTCCCTGTGTGTGTGTGTGCGTGTGTGTGTGTGTGTATGGGTGTCTGGATTTTCTTAAAGAGGTTAGTGCCACCTTTCACTCTGGCTGAGGGGGAAGACGGACTCTTAATACTCATGGCAGATGCTGGGATTTTTGGCTTGATTCAAACGAATGTAAATGTAGAGGCTTATTTGTAGGTTTCACCATTTCAGTCTTTAAAGGCCTCTGAAAGATGCTGCTGGCAAAGTGTGAGTATGTGTGTGTGCGATGAATTACAGATTATGGAATGGAAGAACTGCAGAAAATTATACTTTGGCACAGCTTTGAAGACAAGATGTTGCATACTGTCATTAAATGTAGAAGTGGGTTTCAATGAATAGTCCACTGACGGATACTATTTTTATTATGGAGTTCATCAAGTTATAATGATGAATATTATATGAGTTTAAAGGATAGGATCAAGTTCAATCAGAAGAAGCCAGAACCTGAAAAGGTAACAGATTTTCAATTAATGTAGTTATCTCAATGGGTTTTTACACATCAAGCTTACAAAAGAATCAGTATTAACAGATATCTATATATCATTATTTATGTATTTTTGGATTTCTTTACTTGAAAATCTTTTTATTTATATGCTAATATGTGAGTACAATGAAGAGTTCCTGGACAGGAAAGGAATGAGTGGAAAACAGGATGGCCAAACAAAGCCATAGCGAAGACCTCCCATACACAGAAATGAATGCCTTTGACTAACCGACCGTGAAGGACATTTAATTGTAAATAGTGCAATTTTATTGAAGCCCATTGACAAAAATGATCATGCATGTCACATTGATACTACATTGATACACTACATAACTGAATATAGGTCTACTGTATGTCAGCTGTACACTACAAATTGATCTTTGTAAAGCTGTATCTACATCTTTCTGTATTATGTTATATACATTTGAAAGTCTGTGATATTTGAATACTTGTATGGGATGATCCATTACTTGGGCTGGAAAAAAGACAATTCATGCGTGAATGTGTTTTTTTCTTTTGTTGTTTTGTTTTGTTTTGTTGCATGAAGCTGTGAAAGAATTGAAGTTTCTCTAAATGATTTGATTTAGGGATTAATTTGCCTCAAAAGTACTTATTTTCAATAAACAATAAAAACTAGTATAAAACAAAAGGGTCTAAAGGGTATCAACATATCCTTATACAGTTTCCATATTAGTAGTTGATTGGGTTCCAAGAGATCCAGAGTACCTGCATCCATGTAAAATTAAAATGTATTTATTTCAAACATATCCAAACCTGTATTTATTGTCATTTTAAAAAAAATATTTATGTATTCATTTTTAATGGTGGGCTTGCTGTCTGATTCACCAGTTGATATGCTATAACATCACTAAACATCATTAAGGTTTATAAAAAGTGTTTAAGCTACAAAATATGAAACAGCACGTGGATGCTGGCTTACTGCAATATTCAGAACTATTTCACTGTACCAGGAATTGTATACTGAACATACAAAACAAAGTCTGGCAGGGTGGAAATAATTTCCTTTTTCAGTGGATCTGGCACCTTATTCACATATTAACTCTATTCATGGGATAATCTGTGCAGGTATAAATTATAATAATATTTGTCATAATAATAATTGTCATTATAATACTAATAATAATTAACACATTCTCTACAGTGAACAAACTTTTAGGTATGTTTTTCTGCAATCGTAGAGTACCATTTGTATTTATTTGATGAATTTATTGTGGTTTGCAGGCATTTTCACTCCTGTGTGGGTGCGAAGACAAACAGTAATAAAGACAACACAGACACTGTTTATCATTTGCAAATGCACCACTACTGCTCTGATTGTTCGGTCCCTCAGAGGAACTCCCACAGAGCAAAATCCTGTTTGTTTGCGTTTGAAAATGTTTGATGCTGAAGAGCCTTGTTAACATATCGTCGCTGTCCAAGGAGAAACTCAAAAGGAGTCTTTTATTCAAAGCTGTTTTGGAGCATTTCTATTGGTCCAATCATCATGAGTTTTCCACACAATGTAAAGGACAGCTGCTGAGCTCAAAATATGCAAAAAGCAGAAAATCACAAAAAATATAAAAT
The DNA here is from genome assembly GCA_034552555.1 of Semaprochilodus insignis. Lineage (NCBI taxonomy): Eukaryota > Metazoa > Chordata > Actinopteri > Characiformes > Prochilodontidae > Semaprochilodus > Semaprochilodus insignis. The sequence goes on along the minus strand of CM067496.1, from coordinate 12,596,454 downwards.
ACAATATTTATTAGTGATATTCATTCAGCCGCCCCATGAACCTGCCGGATCCATAACTACTCAGTGCTCTGGGTCCTTATCATCTACAAATTAATCCATGAATACGACTTAATTACAACACAAAATGTAGTAAGTAATAAGAAATAACATACCACCATCGAAAAGGCTAATCACGGCAATGCAGCAAGAATAGTCTGAAGTCTTCAGATTGCCATCGCTAATATGTGCTCCCTTTGTGCTTTTCGTAACATTTGAGAGATAATGATGTCCGAGCACAAGGCTAATCCTTGGAACAGGATCAAATAAGTAGACAAGGGACCCTGTTTACAAAGTAAACTGTAGAGTAATCTAACGTAAACAAAGAGGACATTAGGACAGAACCATTGGTCTTGGGGCGGGGGAGGGGGGGTCTGTTTGTAAATATGTTCCAAGATCAATTTTAGGCAATTATTTGTAGACTTTATGAAACCACTATGCTCTGTCATTGAAGGGTAAGACTCTAAGCTAAACCAGACCTAATTTTTAAAGGATTTAAGAAAACGAGTCTATAGCAGTTCTCCGCTTACTTTGCTGCAAAACCCTAAAAGAGCATTTATTTGGAGTTGTTTTCATTCATTTCAAGGGGGATAAACTATTCATTTATAGCCACTGGTTTTAAAGTTGGGCAGGCCAGCATCAAGAGGTCATTGTAATCTGTCATTTGTTTATCAGGAGACGAGCATTTGTGACAAAACATGCATTGTGGCCGTAAAACGGAGTCTGTATGTTTTCTTTGGAAGCTGAAACAGGTTTCAGCGAGGGACAAAAGTGTGCCTACAGTAGCTGTTGTAGTTTGGAATTGCAGGAAACCTGAAGTTATTTGGATTGCCAAACCTGCAACAAGTGCAATTCAAGATTTTTTATGTTATGCTTTTGTTTGTACATGATATTACACGTTTATATACTGACCTGTTGATTCAACTGTTATTTATTTATTTATGTACTAAATGATTTAAGTCACTTGACATTAGCATGATAACTTGTGGCTGCTTTAATTGATTTCATTGATTTTCTGTCAGATGATTTTTATTTATTTGTAATACGTTTACATATACAGTATAGCTATTTACACTGATCCCTGGGTTTTTTTGCCTTTTTTTTGTTTTTGCAATGTTTTTGTACAAATATAAAGGAATGTAAATGTTTGGCGTCAAGACCTGAAATATACATTTTTTTGACCTGTAAAATCTGTACATATATGTATGTAAGTAAATATGTTTTGTTATGTGGTCTTGTCCGTGTAGATGATCATTCGAAACATTTGTGTGCATTTTAAAGTCTGTGCAAACACATGAAGATGGACATTTTCCAAAGGGACCACTTTTACATTGTAAGTAACTGTAAGTTTATGGTATGTCTTATATTTTGTAATACTACTGTAAATGTTGGATGAATAAAATACATGTCATGCATTGCAGCCAGTCTTTCTTTCTTTCTTTCTTTCTTTCTTTCTTTCTTTCTGCAGTGGCTTTTAGATCATACGCATTAGTATTCGCTTTAATATTTATGTCATGGGCTATACACATAGCTTTGAAATGGCTGCTTATTGGGAAAGGAAAAGGACCTGGCACACATTGATCATATGTTGTCCTTTAAATGGCCTTCCATTAGCTAAAAATAAGGCTAGTTCTGGAAAAGGTCATTGCTTGGCATAGACTGGAGCTGAATGTCAACTGGCATAAAGATCTAGGAGATGCCCGACTAATAAACTGTCAATAATTTTGAAGCAGTATGAAACTTTTGGCTCTGTGTAATTCCTGGGTTTTTTCCTGTTCAGCTGGAAATCTGTCCTCAAAATGACCCTGCTTACTTTATCAGTTGGCAGTTTTTTTCCATTCTGGTTGTAACGCATCATTTAAACCTCTAAAATATGCATGCAGACCAGTGATGAATGGTCACTGTTACCATTCGGTATAGATTTGGAGGCCACAGAATTGCAAGCCACAGCAACTTGTGCTGCACAACATGGAATATTTTAAGAGCAACTGTGGATTTTCTCTTTGATATTTTCCTTACGTGTCTAATTCAACAGCCACCATAGCAAAACGGTATACCTTTAATACCTCCCATTTCTACTAATCATATAAAGAACATCAGAAACATGCTGTGGAAAATTGTTATTATAGTGTTATTATATATTATGCTGTGGAAAAGTGTTTTTACAGTGTTACTTAGTTTTCTTGATGTTAGATTTTCATTTCTGAGCGTGATGAGGTTCAGAAAAGCATAGAAGACCAGGAGATGAGCTTTTAGCAAGCACCGGGAACAGTTATCATTAAAACAGAAATAGAGAAATTACAGAGACACCTAATAATTATAGCCTACTGTGGTGAAGTACACATGGTCTTTTTTCTGAAGGACCAAGATGTGTAAATTATAGAGTACATCTTGAAATGAAATTTTCCTCAGATAACTCCCATAACGGTGACTTTTTTTAGATCCACGCTATTGGCGCATCTGTTTCCCACATCCTAGGTTCGTTTCATAGTGAGGGAATAAAGCCAAACAATAGATGTTCCACGCTTTTGTCCTGTGTCTTATGTTTTTCATAACATTTGATTTTTGATTTCTTCCCTGAGGATTAAAGACCTTGCCCTCTGGCGACGTTGTCCGCTGCTTTTTTCCGAAACGTGCCCACTGCATCCTGCTCCAGTTCCTGTAGTAACTGTGGTCTGAAATAACCATGAAACCCCACCAAAGGCAGTTATGTAAGTCTACATATCCGGCTCATGAGGTTGTTACACAGAGGGCGTTCTCTTCTTTAGGGCATCAGCACCGCATCCCACTCACTCAGTCAAACTCCCATATGAATCTCCGAGACTGTCACGCCTGCCTCGGTGATGGAGGAGTTGACGCACATTTCCTGTGCAATCGCTGGCCTTGTCTCCATCCCCAGTAGTGGTGTGGCAAGATTAATCCAGAGAGAGAGAGAAGGAAACCGTGTTAGTGTCTGTACCATCTACTAAAAGATACGCTCCCTTTATAAACCTCAAGCTTGACAAATACACTCTAATCTGAATTCTGAAAGCGTAACTCCTTGGAGGCAGCAATCTGATCTTTAAGTCGTCCAGCAAATTCTGTTCAAACAATCCACAAGCCAATGATACGGTGTTCATACCCTGTTTCTTAAAATGCTATGTCAGAAGCACATTTAAAGTTCCTCAAAGCGCTAAAGGAAACAAGGGCCTTTTCTAATGCTCCCAGCGAGGAGTTGTTATAAGGCTGGCGAAAGTTGTGGTATGTGGTAATACACTGAGGTTTTGTTCGTTTAGTTTGGAAAAAATAGAATCAAGTAACAAAGAACAACAAATAAAGAAAGGAAAGGCCATGAGTGATGGTTTGAATCATCAATCATCCTGTAGAGCAACATTCCTGCACAGTGTAGTTCCACCAAAACACTTTGGCCAACAGTTGCACTTGTGGTTTTCAGCCAAAAGAAAAAAAGGCAGGAAATTGAATCTGAGAAAAAAAGAAAAACAAATCACTTAAATCAATTAAATCAGTTATTAAAACTCCTTTCTTTCGCTCTCCTACTCTAGTCAGCCCAGACACATTCAAACAATCTAAGTAGCAGCAGTGGATAAAAGGTTGGCCATAAGGAACTAGAACTATTAGTATGTCTAGATGTATTATCGCTGTTTGTCCCTCTGTTCGTCCCACAGTGCTTAATTACAGGTCTGATTCTACTTAAAACCTCTAAATCCCACTTGATATGCAGAATACAGTACAAAAAAAAGGAAAGTCTTTGCTAGCACAACAACGCTACTTGTAGAAACAGGTTTAGAAATGAGGAAATATTCACAAATGACACAAACACCAAAGTAAAAAAAAGTAATCAAGTAGTCAAATGCAAATTTGAAAATGCTAACAAATGCAATTTACAATTCCACATTTCCAATGTGAGGGAGCGTTATTTAAGACATAATTCATATGTGCATTTGAATTATGTGTACAATAGTCCAGAAAATGCACACTGTCTTACAGAATTCGGATTTTATAAACAATAAAAGGGTGTCAATTTGACATTTTTGTGTTTAGTATGTTTATTGAAAAGCATAAGTTTAAAAAAAGCATGAAGCATCTGGTTTAAATGGTTCAAACCAAAAGCACAGAAGAACCTTAAAGCTACACTACGGAAGGATTTTGTTTGTTATATGATTGCTGAGTAAACTGAACCACTCAGTAATGCTACTGAAATACAGAGCATTCATTAAATCTGTCCACGTCATACGGTTTTATATACAGTATTAACATCACACGCACAGGCTCAAAAAAAGTCCAGCTTTAGGTTTAGGTCTCAAAGTTTTGATTGAGTTCTCTTGGAATATTCTTTCAGTGCATGCGTTAATATATTATGATTCAGAAACATGTTGGCAGACATTACATGTCCTGAATGTAGTTTTTTTTTTAAATGAAGAAAATACAAATATTCTACTTTAATGGCTTTCATTTTGTACTGAAGCTGTTGCACTTATAACATCATGCATCAAGGTTTTCTCCAAATTTACAACAGGTTCAGTTAATTAGCGGCTTTGAAGTAATTAATGGTACTGACATTGAAGTCCAAAATCACAGTTTGCCTTTGAAAGCTATTGTTTTCAATATGTTATAGTGTGTCTTCATATTAGTCATTTCTTTTTTTGTGTAATTTGAAAAATCCTTTGCATTGCATTTCATGATAAATTGACAGGAATGGGCTAAAATGAAGTTGAGGGCTCTCCTGTACTAGTTTGAAGATGTGAAGTTTCGTTCTGACAGCGCTAATATGCTAGTTTTGCCTGATTTCAGATTGTTATGGAGATTTTTTCACCTTATTGGCAGGTTTTTCTTGATTCCAGCAGCTTTTGTCCTTAATTTGGTTTTATTTCTGTTCATTATTGACACCTGTAACGGACTGGCGGCCTGTCCAGAGTGTTTCCTGCCTTCTCAGTGATGCTGGGATAGGCTCCAGCACCTCCCACAACCTAGAAGGATGAGCGACTTTGAAAATGAATGAATGAATGAATGAATGAATGAATGAATGAATGAATGAACGAATTAACAAATTAATTAATTTTTGACAAAGCTGTTCAGTGGAGCTCAGAACTTGTGAGCGTAAACTTTTTTACTTAGTTATTTGATAGCTAATTTCACTTCAGCTTGAGTCAGTATTTTGTTGCAGCAGCTTCTACTTGAGAAAGTTTTCGGGTGCTCACCCCTGCCACTGAGACGAATTTCCGAGAACTTCTGTCTACTGTTATTATTGCCTTTATCAATATTTAATAGGGGCCATGCCTCACAGAGACTATTTATTAGCTCTACAACTGTAGCTCCTGTTTAGTGTGTGGGAGACAGACCCCACGAGAGAGAGTCTGAGATGTTAAGGCAAACTAGTGGTCCAATCTCAGCATGAGCTTGCTGATCAGTATGGGCTTTAAGTCTCCTTTGTCCTCTCCACGTCCCTGTATTCTGGCAAAGCCACTGAGCTGGTCCCTCAGCTAAGCCTCTTCATCACACTGTTTCAGCTGTAATTAAAACGCTCATCTTTTTTCTATGCACACCCCAGCAGCCATGCCTGAAGCTCCACATTATATCAGCCGCACAATAGCAAGCTGACTACCCTGCAAACACTGATTTTTGTCCCTTTTTCACGGAGGGTGAGATAATGGATAATCTATAGGGCACGGCGCCCCGGATGAAGTTGATTAATCATTTGTTAACATTGCAGGATGATTTACAGCCCTGCACAACTAAGACTGGAATTTTCTACTGGTGCTCATGCTTGGCTAAGAAAATTGGAGGATATCAGCTAAATATACACTCATCGTCAAAAAAGTAGTTGCATCCTGAAGGAAGTGTGGGATTGCAGTGCTACTGGGAAGGAAGATAAAGGTTACCAGGAACAATAAATGATGATAATTTTAGACTGATAATGGTAATATTTATTGAGCTACACATTCAGAAGTAGTGTCTCTCAGTATGGTGTTGGGCCACCATGTTTGCTAACATAACATGCAAGACGTCTCAGCATGCAGTTGTAGAGGTTCCTAATGGTGTCCTGTGATAATCCATCCCATGCAGCTTGAATATTCTCACACAGTTCCGCAGATGTTGCGGTAGGGGTGGAGGTGGAGTGACACCAGGCCTTCTGGACATTTGACATGTTACAACAAACCGTTCATCTTGCCGCTGAGCATGGTGCCTCCACACACGGATTTGTAGGTCATCTCCACGTCCCAAAAGCGGGACTCGTCACTGAAGATAACCCGCTGCCATTCTGAGTCACTCAGACAGTCTGACAGTCTGGCATGACACCCTTGCAGTCTTTGGTGACGTTGACGTGGTGTTAAGGACAGTCATCATAACAATCTGCATGCATGTAGTCCTGCATTGTGGCGCTGGCACTAACAGGATGACTCATGGAGGGCATCACTGCTCGTTGAATGTCCGCAATCGTGGCTGTTGGTTCAGTCAGGTATAGCGATAAGGTCCGTCCTTGCTTAGATCCCATGCATGGTCCAGCGTGAAACTTGAATCATTTGCGTGTCTCCTAATGTCAAACCTACCCAACAAGTTTCATTCCTGTCGGTTGACTCCTTCTGGGTGCAACTATTTGTCCAACTATTCTTTTGATGAGGAGCGTAAATTCTTTGGATCGATGCCACAAGAGAACCACTTCCTATTTCCTAAAGAGAAACATTTTGAGTCAGTTGTAAAATGATGTCTAAATGGTTCTTAGCAAAGATGCTGAATCTCACATCCAAGAACCCTTTAGGAACATTTGTCTTTAAGAGTTGATTTCAGTTGAAGGAACTCAATGTGCACATTTTCTGTCCACCAGCACTTGCATGACGGAGCTCGAAATAAAGGTGCGCTGGGGATTTTGCGAAATTTTGTTTACCCGCTTACACGCCAGCTCAGAGAAGTCCATGATCCAAATCGCCCGCTTAAATGTCACCCATTCAGCACTCTGTTCTCTCTCCACTTGCATTATCCCCTCCACCCCCACCACTTCCATTCATAATGTCAGCTCCTGCTTTCACTTGCCTCTAATCTGGGCTTTAGAAGAGCCCAAATGCAATAAAGCACCACCGTTTAGCTTCAATTAGCAACCGTGCTCTTTGAAAAGCAGGATGGCAAATGGCATTGTAATTGGATATCGAGTGATTAAAGTATCTACCCCTGCGACGGCCGATTGGTATTGAGCGATATGCCAAAAGTTTTGCCCCGCAGACACACAAAAATGTTTCGTTCTGGAGAACCATAATGTGGCTGATGGAGGTAGGCAGGGCTGATTAACAGAGTGATGACCTTTAGAATGTGCCATGTAATTTGCTACTTTCTTTTTTCTTTTTTTTTTGTTTGTTCTTTTTTTCCCTCTTGTGGAGGTAAGTGTAGCCATTAATAGAAAGATACATAATTAGAAGAATCTGTTTCCCAAGCATTCAAAGACCACAATTACGTGAAGGGGTGCACTTAAGCATGCATCTTTCCTCTAAAATGCACTTTGCATTTATTAAAGAAACAGGTTGCAAAATGATACAATATACTCCAGTCAATAGAGGGCGCCATATCCCCGGGAAATGCACAGTTCCTCCTCCTCCTCCCTCTTCATTTCTTACTACTCTAGAACAAGCATTTCATTTATCCTTTTACTGGTCAAGCACGTCTTCAGTGGTGGATAGCAACAACAATGTTAACTCTTGTTTTGCTTCTATTTATATCACTTCATTCGTTGGCTGTCGAAGATGGTTTATTGCCGGGAGTGGGCAGTGGAGGTCACTTGCGTAAACTCTTCCTTTTTACTGGTTGCCTGTCTTTAAATGACAAATGAAATCTACATCCTCTCATGTTGGACTAATTTGACTAATTTGACGTATGCCTCATAGAAGAGTTTGAAAGCAATTCGAGCAGTTGGAAGAGTTAAAGAGGGGTTGCATCATAGTATGCAACCCCAGTGATGGCCTCTATGTGTCATTCTGTTAGTGCCGGCACCATTGGTAGACAGCTGCATAATGCACGACTACATGCACGCAGACTGTTGCAACAACTTTAACACTACGTCAGTGTCACTAAAGACTGCAACAGTGTCATGCCAGACTGTCATGGTGCATGGCAGCAAGTCAACGAGACATCCAATGAATCCATGTGCGGAGGCACCGTGGTCAGCGTCAAGATGAATGGTTTGTTGTCACACGTCCAGAAGACCTGGTGTCACTCCACCTCCACCCCTACCACACAATCTGCTGGAACTGTGTGAGAATAGTCAAGCTGCATGGGATGGATTATCACAGGACACCAGTAGGAACCTCTACAATTCCATGCCAAGACATCTGGCATGTTGCATTAGCAAACATGGCGGCCCAACGCCATACTGAGAGAGACTACTTCTGTATGTGTAGCTCAATTAATATTGGACATATCAGTCTAAATGTATCATCATTTATTGTTCCTGGTAACCTTTATCTTCATTCCCAGTAGCATTGTAATCCCACACTTCGGGGTGCAATTATTATTTTGATGATGAGTGTATATTCAAGTACATTTTCAGGGAAAAAAAAAATCCAGTGTAGATTTTTGCAACATTCGGGCTTCGATAAACATTTTTTTCTGTCAGCGTTCAATGAAAGGAAATAGTTTTGCTGGCATTCCTAAAACATTGCAGACAGTTTCCGTTTACTGCATACCGCATCTGATGATTCACTGACACGCCTTGATAAAGTCAAGTGCTTTCATATGGTCCATGCTTAACCTTACACTGATGTGAGCACTACCCTTCATCTGTTTTTCGAGTTAAGGACCACCACAGCCATTATCTGGCTTCTTCTGATTGTACAGCCAATTTTCTAGCTGCTTAGCTTTTCTTTTAGTTGTTACGGTGCTACAGACTCTTAAAAGCCAAACACACTGATGCCTTATAAAGAACCTTGATGTCATGTAAAGCTTCCATTCAAAGGTTTTTTCTTGGACCAGGCGCCCAACCCAAGATCCATTTAGCAACAAAGAGTTGCTATAATCACTGCCTGTAGGAACGAACCTTTGAAGAGCTCGTTTTCAGGAGTACACAGTGTTTGAGAGCGCACTATCGCATGGCTACACCGAGACCCATCTTTGCCCCATATATCAAGAAAGTGACATTTACGGCCAGTGACTTAATCAACCTTCTGCCAGAGCACAAGCAGTGGCCTCATTAACCCAGTACATTACCTGTTAAACTCCTTAATTCCCCTCCCTGAGCCTCATGATACGTGCTAACCCTCAGACAGAATCAAGCAAACCGCTTTGTTCAGCCACATGAACTACTGCCATGGCTCTTCTTAACCAACCATTAGTGAGGATGACGATGATGAATGGCCACCTTAAGAGTCTATTTTCCATCCATATGTTGAATGTGACAGAAACATGTTCATGTGCCAGTGTTCCCTTATTTATGTGTTAACAGAGGAAAATTAAATCACCACTATGAATGATATTTAGATGGCAGCTGTCATCACTCATTTCTCAGAACCGGGGTGCAATGGAAACGTAGACTTGCTTTGGACAGCCTGCGCTTAGTCTGGGCATTAGATTAATGGTGCTTGACTAGGTTCCATTTATCTACCAGCCTCCAACAGAGAGAGCTACTTTACTTGATTCCCTGCTATTCATTTCTAAATGTCAAAAATCTTGTTTATAATCATAGTAATAATAGCACTGCTTATCAAAGCAAATGCAAATGTTCATTAAAGTTCAGTGGAAAAGTTCTACTTTTCTTGAATGTATCAAAAGTTATATCAAAGCCAAAACTTTTCGTATAACTACAACTTTTGATATGTAATGGGGGGGTTGGAAGCACTCAGCCAAAACGTCATCTAGAGTGACCATGCGTCTCTTTCTCTGGGGCATGTCCTTTTTTAATACCTAAAAATACAGTTTGCAAGGATTTTTAAATGACCTACAATTACGTGAAACCAAGGATTCAGCTTTGCTTTCATATTCGCATTTGTTTTTTACAGTCTACCCTAAGCCACCTTCTGGCACCACAGTTTAGAGGCTAATGTATCTAACAAGTAACGGCAGCTTATCTGTATTAGCATCATGCAAGCTATATGCCTAAATCATTGCATACTTGCCTGAAACCAAGTTTAGTTTTTCATTTTAGTCATTTAGTTTAAGTCCTAAGGGCACTTTGTTAGCTTTAGGTTTAGTTCAGTTTTTATTTAGTTTAGTTTGAGATTTTTAGTATTACAATGAATGCTAATGATAGTAATGATAGTAGGTATTCTTAAGGATAGAATAAAACAGTCCAGTAGGCTGAGCTTAGCTCGGCTCCAGCTTTCCTTAAATACGGCAAACAGATGATATCCGCCTTTACACTCTTTCTGTCTCTTTTCTCAGTAATTTCATTTCATTTAAACCAGTTTTATAGTGGATAGAACAATTTTGATTTAGTTTTTGTGTTTTTTAAAGCTGTCGTTTTTATTTTTCTTACAGTTACCAGGTACATTTTTTCACTGCCTCCTTTTGTTTTAATAATAGTTTTGTTTTACTTTTATAATTTTTATATGTGGTTTCTGACACACACACACACACACACACACACACACACACACAAAGATTATTTATAAAATAAAAAAATGAAAAAAGAAAATAAATAAAAATGACAAAAGCAGGGGTGTCCAATTTTATCCACAAAGGGCCAGTGTGGTTGCAGGTTTTCATTCCGGCACAGCAAGATCACACATTATCAGCTGTTGAATACGGAACCCAACTGATTAAACAAGTGGAATCAGGTTTGCTTCATCTTGTTTGCAGTGGAACCCTGGAGTCACACCGGCCCTTTGTGGATGAAATTGGACACCCCCTGACAAAAGCATGAGGCATAGATAAAACAGTGGGAGAAAACGAGGTCGGTTGGCACAGTGTTAACTTCTGGGTAAAATCGAATGTCCTTTTGGCTGCACTTAACTATATTCTCCTGAACTGATTTGCTGTTCAGTTCCCATTTCTCTCACAAGCATGGGCTTTGTGGAGCACGCTACTAAATGCGATCAACAGCAGAGCAGATGACTGCAGCATGCCAGATTAAAAGCTGTTTCAAGGTGGTGAGAACCGAGACAAAGAATTGGGAGAGTAGGGATGACATAAAAAGAACAACTAAAGTAGGGGAAATTAAATTATTCACTTTACTATGTTATGGAGCTGTGCATGTAAACCGTCTGCAAAGTTAGAAAGCCCAAAGTACATGCCAGAGAGAGAAACTCGCTCCCACAGAGGCCACTTTACTTAGCTGCTTATAATAACTTGACGGGAATTCCAGCTCTTCTTTCTGTTACAAGGTAATGTAATCTCATAACACAATCCTTATTGCTTGTCTACCAGCAAGCTTATCATGTCTTCACACTGCTCTGGTTGTTGACCAGTCAGAACAGAGTAGATGAGCTGACCGGGGTGGGCTCAGACACATGAGCTGTAAAAGTGTTTTTCAGATAAAAGGTATTTATTTATTTATTTATTTAGGTTTGCTTGTGTGCAATGAAAATACAAACAATGATGGCAATACAGTATATAATTGTTTATGTAACACATTTGGCACATTTGAACACACTTGTGTATGAATACATATTAAAAAAGAGACAGAAAAATAAATAAGTAAGTAAGTAAGTAAGTAAGTAAGTAAGTAAGTAAGTAAATAAATAAATAAATGTGAAACAAATGAATAAATAAATAAATAAAGACAGAAACAGCAACTAACAGAACCAGGAGAATGGTGGGGTAGGGGTGAGACAACTACATGTCATAAGGGTCTATCAAACAATATTCATAAATTAATCTTAACAACTTCATTAAGTTTTGAATCATGAGCTCCTTGTAGAACATGTAGACAGGTGGTGCTGTTTTCATATACTATACTTTATGTATAAAAGATTTTCCTGACAATAAAATGACATTTACAACCAGTTCAGAATTAGTGTCTTGGAATAGCATTCCATGTATAATATCCGACTTGGATATTTGGATATAACCAATAATGTACATCGTCCCAAATTGTTGTAGAATACGTACAGGAAACAAATAAATTGTTATAAACAGTTGTTTCAACATCTTCTACAGACAACACAAACCCTTGAGGACAGAGGGTAAATACAGATGTACAGTATGAGAAAAATATTGTGTCGGGAAAATTGGAGCATGTAAATTTGTTCTATTACACCCCAAAATACAATTATTAGCACTGACAATGGATACAATAGGTCCACATTAACCATCTGTTAAAAGTGTGAGTCTCTGGGAGCCCGAATGTGATATCTAAAGCTGACCCAAGTATGACAGGAAAATGACGTCCTGACCTATCCAAACCCAATATGCGCAGATGAGCCCCATCAGGTTCAGACAAATGTTTCAAGCTCTACATCAAGCATCTATGCTTGACGTTAGAATAATTGGTAGCATAATAGAAGCTCATACCCTCTTAGCATTAATGTTAAGTGGTTAGGTATAAGTATCTATTACTTGTTAGCTACATTAGCTTCACAGCTAAGCGCAAAACCAAAAGTGCAAACTCAAAATATCAAACACATCCTCTTCGACTGACTACAACTGGGGGAAACTGCACAAATTTAAACTGCATGAACCTAGAATGCCCCTGATGGAGCTCCATATGCAGGAGCTTCTTTCCATAGGTTTCCTCAATGGGGAGATGCCTGCATCGTAAATGCATTGCCTAGGGTTAACCATATCTAAAAGCAAAGCTCCTTATTGATTTCACTGCTCTCTCTTGTGATAAAGCCTGTGTGCTAAGATGCACTCATGGAGAATGAATAAAGAAGTTGGGCTGCCCTTCTGGCGAGGCGACGGAAGGCTTGACTGAGATTTCCTCTATGCCGCTCGACTCCAGGGTTTGATTTATTACCCCTGCTCTCCCCACACCCCCTCCCAACCCCCACACCTCCACCCCACAAGCCCTCTCGCTATCTTCTCCAACGGCGTAACCGTATTTGTTTGGAGCCCATCTGGACAGCGGCTTGAAGCACTCGCTCCACATGAATCTGGTGGGGCTCTGACAGCGATCGAGAAAGGTGGCAAGGACGCCATAATTAGTCATCCCCTACTGTTTCTTCCACCTTCTTCTCAGGCTGGAGAGGTGCTCCCTCCCAGAGGCCGTTCTGAATTATAAAGACCTGCTAGATTTGAGGGCTACCGTCCGAAAATCCAGTGGGTCTCACCAAAAGTTGCAGTAGGATGCCGTATTGGAGATCTCTGTAGAGGATTTGCTAACATATTTACACTTAGACATTTAACCACATTTGCATATGACTGTAGCTAATGCTGCTGCTACGTTCAGTGCAACATCAGCATTTGGAGCATTTTAGATCCTCCTAGCTGGAAAAAATGCATGGAAATTTTTATTTACATGGTTTCTATTATGTGTGTGCACCTACAGCTATTCATATTTCATCTGAATATTTTGTCTTAGTAAGTTTCTTCGATGGCGGGGCAAACAGCAAGCTTTTGGAGATGCGGTTGAAGGATAATACTTTGAGTCTAATCTGTTATCTCTACACACAGTTCTTTTTCCACTGACAACAATGACAACAGCAATAAAAATAACATTTAATACAAAATTAAGCTCACCGGACAAAAAGTTAGTTGATTATTTAAGGTGGTAGTAACTTGGCGGCTGGTAACACTGGGGAGCAAAGTGCGGCCAACTCTGCGTATAAATGTGGGTATAGTGATTGTAGTGGGGTATGGTTTCATCAGAATGAGCCTCGGGAAGTTTATAATATTGTAATATAAAGATTAATAAAAGATGAACTCGGTTTAGAGGTTCAGTTTTAGAGCAAAATAGTCGAGGGTAGCTAACAGCTAGGCTAAACGTATTTCAGGTGAACTGAGCAGCGTTAGCAGCAGCTAGCTCTAAACAGTGGATACAGTAATAACAGCTCTGAGGTAAATGTGAGGTAACTGGTCATGTGACTGTATTAGTATACTACACTGTAGGTCAGAACTTGTTACTGCACTGTATACTACACACAGGGGGCATATACAGTATGCAGTACATATTACTGTAGTGTGCAGCATGCAGTATAGTAGTGTGCCATTACAAATGCGGCCAAATGTTAATGAACGGCTAAAAGGAGTGATTGCATTTGGGTGTGCCAAAGACCATAGTGTGAAGGAAGTAGCTGAATTTGCCGGTGTATGGAAGGATACAGTCATATGGGTCTACCAGCAGTGGCTAAAATCACAGTCTATAAGAAACGCTTCTCAGAATTGTGCCAGGGAAGGCATCCACCAAATCTGGCCCAACTGCGCAATTATTTGATGCAAGAGTGTGTGAACATTGATGTGGTCTACATCCAGAAACTTGTCCAGTCCATGCCAAATCGAATCATAGCTGTTATTGGTGCTTGTGGAGGTATTACATGCTATTAGGTACGTTTCAGTCACAGGTGACTCATGTTTTGTCTGGTGAGCTTTGTCTGGTAACCTTTGAATTGTGCAGGAATGTTGAAAAATCTGTGGTCTCTTTTGAAAAATAAAAAAATAAAAAAATAAAATTAAACACATAAATAAATAAATAAAAACACTCGTTAATCAACGTCAAAAGACAAAGCAAGTATAAAAGTAGCATATTTCCTCATGCATCAATAGGCTAGTGTTCCTCTCAACACAGTGGCGACAGTTGTAACCAGTTTAGTGTGTGGAATTAATGAAGAGAGAGAGAGAGAGAACCGCAGCAGCTCCTGTGCTAGACGATGCAAATGCCACCGATACAAAGCCTGGAGTTCAAGCGAAGTTCTCTGGCTGGATCTGAAGGAAAGCAATGAGGTCAGCGTAAAAATAGCAGTGGCATCTCTCCTGCTCACGCTGCCTGTAATCACAGCACCAAGTGCTAAGCTGAAGCACCGCAACAGTGCTAATGAACTTTAAAGCCTCTTAACCCAGAATTAAAAGAGTATGGGAAGACTTTGAAGCCTTAAGCTAGATGTTGAGACGAACTCACAGGCTTCCGTTCTGCCGCTGCTTATGATTTACAACTTGATAGGCATTTAAGAAGCTGCTGCGCTATGTAGCATCTTGCATTGCCTTCATAGCTGGCATGTGAGAGATCTTAGCAGCCTCCAGACTGAAGCAGTTTTTGATTTCAGCTAGACTCGAACCGCCATCCCTGAAGTCTCATGGAAGACAAGCGTCCAGACTCTTCTCTGTCCTGGCTCCCAGATGGTGGAATGAACTCCCACTGGGCGTTCGAACAGCAGAGTCTCTCGCGGTCTTCAAACGCAGACTAAAGACCCATCTCTTCATAATGCACTTAAGTGAGTAAGCACTAGTAGAGGTGTAAGTTGTGTATGTACTTGTGTTGTGTTGCACTTATATTGCACTTATAATGACCTTTTCTTTTCTATAGGTGTGAGCACTGGGCTGGGTTGCCAGGTAGTGCTCTTTTTGCTCTATATGTGTGTATTGATCTATCTAGGTATCAGCACTGGCCCCCTGTTCGGGCAGTGTCTGAGCTCAGGGTGAGTTTTAGGCTCTGAACTTCCTGTACTAGCTGGAATATTATCCAACGGAACACTAAGCACGGTTGTAAGTCGCTCTGGATAAGAGCGTCTGCTAAATGCCGTAAATGTAAATGTAAATGATTGCAAAAATACATGCAATGCCAGGCAAAAGTTTAGACATGGCTACAACTTGCAATGGAGGTTGGTATAACAAGGTTTATTTTTTTTGCAGTTTTGGACCAATTCTATTGGTCATGAATATTATCTAAACTGAAAGGGGAACTAGAGCTTTTAAACTGTGTAAAAAAAGAGATCAAGGTTTTTTTGTGCAACTAAATATATATTAGAAGTGGTGATATGGCAGAATTATAATACTGTGATACATCAGGAGTATATGTGGTATATCAGGATATGTATTGTTTCAGACATAACAGCCTGTAGAGTCTTTAAGATTACCAAACACATCCATTTAGTTGGCTGTGTCTAAACTTTTGACTGGTACTGTAATTAAATTAAGATTAAAATCAAGAAATAATTATTTTTTCCCATTTGTTTTAAGAAACAAAATTACAATAACCAGTTTACAAGTGCTTTATTGTCCACGCCTTGTCTTTGCTATTTGAGCTTCTGTTTAAAAATCGGTTGTTCTTAGGGAAGGTAGAAACATAAGAAAGAGGTAAAAGAGATTTTTAAAAAAAAAATGTTACACTGAGAAGAACACTAAACTGTAGCCCAGTGGCAGCTAAGCTAACGCGACTTATTCCAAACTGGCTATTAACAGTCCTTCATTTAATGTTCCTGCTTAATTATCATCACATTCAGCATTACTGAGTTACAGAATAGTTGCACCCAGAAGGAAATGTGGGATTGCAATGCTATTGGGAAGGAAGATAAAGGTTACCAGGATAAAGAACAATATGATGATAGAACAATAAATAATGATAAATTTAGACTGATAGGGGCAATATTTATTGAGCTACACATACAGAAGTAGTGTCTCTCAGTATGGGG
The DNA here is from genome assembly GCA_034552555.1 of Semaprochilodus insignis. Classification (NCBI taxonomy): domain Eukaryota; kingdom Metazoa; phylum Chordata; class Actinopteri; order Characiformes; family Prochilodontidae; genus Semaprochilodus; species Semaprochilodus insignis. The sequence goes on along the minus strand of CM067496.1, from coordinate 12,579,937 downwards.
TCGGGCCGCCATGTTTGCTAATACAACATGCCAGATGTCTCAGCATGGAGTTGTAGAGGTTCCTAATGGTGTCCTGTGATAATCCATCCCATGCAGCTTGAATATTCTCACACAGTTCCTGCAGATTTTGCAGTGTGGTTGGAGATGGAGTGACACCAGGTCATCTGGACGTGTGACACGTGACAACAAACGTTTCATCTTGTCACTGACCATGGTGCCTCCACACACGGATTCGTTGGTCGTCTCCATCAAGACAAAACCGGAACTAAAAATGACCCACTGCCATTCTGAGCCACTCGATGACAGTCTGGCATGACACCATTGCAGTCTTTAGCGACACTGACGTGGTGTTAAGGGCAGTCATGTATGTAGTCCTACATCGTGCAGCCATCTGGCAATGGTGCTAGCACTAACAGGATGACTCATGGAGGGATCACTCCTCACTGAATGTTCACAATCGTGGCTGTTGGTCAGTCAGGTACAGTGATAAGGCCCGTCCTTACTAACGTTACATGCGTGGCTGAACGTGAAACTTGAATCATTTGTATGTCTCACGATGTTAAACCTACCCAACCTACCTAAGTTTCATTCCTGTCGGTTGATTTCTGATTCCTTCTGGGTGCAACTATCTTCTGTTAAGACCCTCCTTATCAGTATTTATTAAATAGAGACCCTTATAAAACCCTTAACTGATCCTCGATTGGGTTCTAACTGCTGAAAGCTCTATATTAGCTCATTCTGCTTCATGTGTTTTAGTTTGTGATGTAATCTGTAGAGGCTTCATAAACACTAAAACAGTGTCAGCACACAAATCATGTCATTAATGTGAACACCCCAGCAAACTGAAACGACCCGCATGCACACATCCTAATCTGCCCTATGAATAACAGACAACTTAACCAGCAGAGCAAACCTTCACTGTAAAGATAAAACCTTCACTGTAACTGCTCTCAGATGATCATTATGAGAGGGAAGAAAGTGAAAAAGGGTCAGATGCTTTACTGGCTGTGACACTGAATGATTGTGCAAGCACAGTGAGAAAAAAGAAATCTGATCTGACGCCTGATTCACACGTTACCTGTGCCTAGCACGAGACATGCGGCAGCGTGACTGACACAGCTTGCACCAGCTGGCCTCTCATATGTACAGCCTTGTGCTGTGGAGCGGAGCAGTGTGAAAGTTGTACAGACATTCTCTTTTTTTTCCTGAAAGATAAATAGTCAAATCAGTATCTCTGCTCAACAAAACCATCACTTAGAAAAGAGCAGGTACATCAGTTAACCTTCAGGAGCATTCTGAATTCTCACTGGGCTATCAAGTCTTAAGCCTCGTAGACCAGCCAGGAAATCTGTCTGGAGAATGTTAAACCAGTATTTAACTAGTATGTTGTTTGATAACGTTCATGAATTAAATTAAAGACCACTGATGAAGGACTAGAGGATGACCAATATAAACTGTGCAGCAGCAGATGAGCTATCGCCTCACATTTTACATCTACAAGGTGGAGCAGCAAGGTAGGAGTGTCTAATAGAGTGGACAGTGAGTGGATGCAGCAGCACTGCTGTGTCTGATCCACACTCACACCAGCACAACACACACTAACACACCACCACCACGTCAGTGTCACTGCAGTGCTGAGAATGATCCACCACCCACATTATACCTGCTCTGCGGTGGTCCTGTGGGGTTCCTGACCGAAGTATACAGGGTGCCTAATAAAGTTAGCAGAGAAACAGATGGACTACAGTCTGTATTTTAGGAACTACAAGGTGCATCTATGTGGTAAGTGGAGCTGATAAGATGGATAAAGAGTATCGATACATGAAGGTGGTCATTATGTTATGCCTGATCTGTGTGTATATATATATACATATACACACACACACATATATATATATACATATATATATATACATATATATGCATATATATATATATATATATATACACACACTTGTATTTAGCACACAAAACAATAATGTGCTTGAAATGCACTTGCTGATATGAAAGTACATTTCTAGTACATTAAAATATGCTTCATTTTTACCTGGGCTGGTCTATTCTATAAAACGTTGCTTCAGTTCGGGATGTGGTTTGGGGAGCCTTGCTCAGCCCGATGTGAAAGTGCTGATCTGTTAAAACTAGTGCGGAAATTCAAACCAAGGAGTTCTGCATTGCTCACACCACACAGAGGTAGCATGTGTGAATTAGGTGTGAGTGTTCTCCTTCAAGTTGTCCTTGAAGTTGTCCATGAATCAGATATGTTTTCACACAAATCAACTTCTGCAAACAGTGAAACTAACTTTACCGCTAATGGAGCTTCAGGTAAAACCAGAGTAAACACTTGATTCCAATATCTTTGGGGAAACCCTGCAGATCTCAACTCAGTACTCACTAAAATGCCTATAGGTCGGTTATATATGAACTGTAACTGCTGCTGGGGTGGAGGATTCCTCAAAAATCTCTACTGACAGGCGGTCCCCCTCCCATCTTCCCAAAATGGAAAACTTTTAATGTGACTCAACTTTCAAAACGGCGTGCTTTGGCAAATAGGTGATTATCCTGATAGGTACTGAATACTGTATTTTTACTGTAACTGTAACACAATACAGTGACCTGTTTTGTATCCTGATTACATAACACCCATTCTCTGTTACTACCCAATCCTGCCTATGGGTTCAACCACTGAAGGTGGTTCTTGTGTGGTATCAAGCTCATCTACTGCAAAGAACCCTTTATGTTTAAGAGTGTAAGAACAATTTTACTTGAGTTTTACATGGGTTTATATCATTCAGCCCACCTCATCACTGCGGAATGGGAAATGGAACAATAGCAATATTGGAAATCTGTCTCCTTCACAGGAAGAACACAATCTCCAAGAAGTTCCTCAGATCAATAGACATGCTAGCAGATGTGGACTACCTATGATTTATTGCCTCGTTCCAATGAAAAACATTCTTGAAATTGCACTGTGCAGCACCTTTGCTTGTGATGGTCTGACAACCGATTGCAATCAGTAACAAACTAGACCTGTATCACTGACTTGACCAAAAACGAAGTCTATGTCCTTGTGCATGCCGCAGATAAAAGTCTTTGTAAGAGTTTTTATTTATGATGTGCCTCCAGACAGTAATTGCATCAGTTGTTCATGTTCATGTCTGATAGTGAACCTCTTCAGCTCCTGTATGTTTTATCATTTTTGCCTTGATTCACTTTGATTCACTTTGATAATATTGGTTGACAAAGGTGCCTGTAGGAACTGTTTACACAGCAAAAAACATACATATTTACTTTAACATAACAAAACTTTTTTTTATTTCTTATGATTGCAAAAACATGTGATTAAATATTACTTTTGGTATGTCCATCAACACGTTTGAACCAAGCAATCAAAAATTCACTCTGTAAATCCAAATGTTTTGACATAGGTAGTTTGTGTGCCAGATGCATCTCATAATGTGACCATCTGGGGACAACAAGAATTCTTTTGGGGCTAAATTTGGGTGGGAGTGTAGACTTATTAGAGTAGGAATAATCTTTTTATATTTTTATATACCAGGCTAACGGCTCCTGGGGATGGCACCAAAGTCCTTATAGGAAAGTCTGTTCACTCTGCAATGTCGTCAGGGCACCTATTTCCAGCTATACCAGCTATATATACCAGCTATATATAAGTTCAGCTATACCAGCTATATATAAGTTCAGACTCCTATTTCTCTGAATAGAGAGTGACCAAAATACTTGAAAATTGAAATAAATGGTTTGTAGCGTTTGCGTCAATATGGCATAGAAAAGGTGATTTTTTTTTTTTCACTTGTTCTAGCTACCATGCTTGTGCTTATCTCCACTATGAAGGCGGCTGTCTCCACTATCACCACAATATTGTTAATCCTTGTGGCATAACCAGCAAACTAATTGGCTAATTTTCTTAAAGGCAGGATGTAGTTCGTAACTGAACGCCATGTTGAACAAGCTTTGCCTTTTATATTTCAACCAGTGGCCGAATCCTCATTTACATTGTCTCAAATGGCACTCAGGGGCTAGCGGGGGCTCACTAGTCACTAGGGGGCTCCATAGGCAATTATGAGAATATCCAAACAGCTGCTTTGTCTTGCGATAGGAACTTAATATGCATCCCAGTGAAAGGATGAGCTAATCTGTAAATGTGTTACACAACAGCTGTACACAAGGACAATGGGAGGATAATGGGGTGGCACTCTGTTTTGATATTTTGGTCTATCCCTATATGGTCATTTTTGTCATAACTATAGCTTTCTAATATTGGCATTGGTCCAGGAAATAGTGTGCCTGAGCTGGCCTATATAAACACTATGCTTTCCAATGTCAGCATGTGTCCGTGTATCTATGGAAGCAAGAAATAAAGACTCAACGAATTGAATAAAGATTCAACCACACAGTCGACTTCCTGGTTCAAGTCCTCAGTAAAGAGGACTGGGTACCAGGGGTGGAAATTTTTTGGTGCTCTTATTAATGTGTGCTATCCTTTTATTTTGATCGGAAAAGAATGTGCACCTTTAGCAGTAATGGACCCAACACTGTTGTTAGTATGTTGCCATCATGGTGCTACATAGGCATTGCATAATCTGCTTCACTAGCCATCAAAATAAAGGTAGCCAAAGAGTGGCCAACCAAACACATAGGCCAACCTGGAATTTTTTTAGTTAAAATAGGGTGGGACTGTAGACTTACTAGGGTGGATACTTAAATGGGAAACTTATCCAGCATCTTGTGATAAGGCAGCTCAAAGTTGGAGATGGTGGTGCACTCATCAACATTGTCTGACAGACAGCAAGCCTGTAATTAGCCTGTAACGTAAGTCAGCATGGTTGAAAAATCTCTTCAAAACATTCCAAATAGGTATGTTTCCTGTGTGGCAAAATAAAATGTACCTAGCTGTAGAATATGTAATACAAACTCTACTGGGAACTGGGATACAGAAAAAAACATGGACTGTGTGGGAGTCCTCCAGGTCTGGATTGGGAAACACTGTAGTGAATTATTTAAAACCAAAATGTAGTCCAATTAGTGGATGGGTTGTTTGAGCCTTTCACCAATCCTGCATTTGCATATTCCCTATAGATTAACCCTCACATTCCGTATCCTTATCCCTCTCCACAGTTAATTGGGTCTGTCTAATTGAGACTTTCTCAAGCTGAGGCTCCAGAATCAATTATTTAGATGAGTAGGAAAAGCTGGCGCTCAGCAAAAAGGTATCACCAAGTGACCTCAGCCATCTCCAGATCGCATGTTTTTCCCACTGCAACAACATCCACTCACCCAAGCGTTCCTGTAAAGCCTCAGCCTCTCTACTGAGTCATCCTGAATGTTCCCTCAATTATGTATTAAGGATAACTCGATGGACCAACACCTGTGCTCTGACAGTAGCCTAAGTCATAAATGATTCAGTCAAGGCCGAGAACACAAACAAGCAATCTCATGCTGTATCCCGAACCTGCTGGTCTGTTATCGCTCTCTGCCTCTGTGTCTTGAAACTGAAATTAGATCAAATTTAAATTCTAATTAAATACACTTATCATTAAAAGAATAGTTGCAGGTTTGACATTGTGAAACATGCGAATGATTCAAGTTTCACACTCAGCCGCGCTGAGGCATAAGCAACGATATCGCTGTACCTGACTGACCCAACAGCCACGATTGCAAACATTCAGTGTTGCCCTCCATGGGTCATCAGGTTAGTGCCAGCACCATTGGCAGACGGCTGTACAACGCAAGACTACATACACACAGACCGTTACAGCGACTGCCCTTAACACCACGTCAACGTCACCAAACACTCCAATGCCAGACTGTCATGGAGTGACACAGAATGGCAGCAGGTCATCTTCAGCGATGAGTCCCACTTTTGTCTTGCTGGAGATGACCAACGAATCCGTGTGTGGAGGCACCGTGGTCAGCGCCAAGATGAACGGTTTGTTGTCACACGTCACACGTCCAGAAGGCCTGGTGTCACTCCACCTCCAACCCTACTGCAAAATCTGCAGGAACTGTGTGAGAATGTTCAAGCTGCATGGGATGGATTATCACAGGACACCATTAGGAACCTCTACAACCCCATGTCGAGACATCTGACAAGTTGCATTAGCAGACATGGAGGCTCAATGCCATACTGAGAGACACTACTTCTGCATGTATAGCTCAGTAAATATTGCCCATATCAGTCTAAATTTTCAGCAAGGAGGCGTCTGGCTTCTAGTATTATCAGCAGAAGCTGCCTAGAATTCCAGCCCGGAGTTTCCCTTCCTTGACTCAGCTCACAATAGTCTGCACTTTGCAAACTAGGTAGTTAACACCAGCTGACAAGCCAGATGTTTGACATTGACTTACAGTAAGTGTGAAAGGTTAGAGTGAGAGAGATAGAAATTATCCTTTCCAACAGTATTTTATATGCTTTTCTACTTTCTGTTCTCTTCAGTATTTGGGAACAATGACAACCGTTTTTGTCGTATGTAGCGGCTCACATTAATTTAATGTCTGTGTCATATAGTGATCATACTGGCGTTTAATATTCCTCAGTTCTTCAAACTGTATATGGAAATTAAGAAGCGGTAACTCTGTCCAAGACCCATGAGATGAGAATAATAATGAGACTGATTTGGTTATTGTAAATCTGATTTTAATAAAATAATGTATTACTAAAGTGAGGAGACGGAGAAACTGACGGGGTTGAAGAAGCAGATCTGATTGAGGTTAATGGTCAAAAAGAAAGTGAGGAAGAGTTGTTTAAGACTTCAATTAAATTTAATGCAGGATCTAAAGAATTTAATACATCTTAACTGCAGTACTTTTGCTTGATCTGTGCCTGCTGTAAGTGGATGAATATAATGTTTAAGTCATTTTAGCTGTGTGCTTAATACAAACTACACAAGAGAGACAATTTGTAAGACAATTTGATTAAATAGTCCTTTTTGATAGATTTCATACTCTAAAAGACTATCAGGAACATTATAGGGCCAAGGTTTATTTCCAAGCAGTTTTGGACCAATTCTATTGGTCTGTCCATCATGAATATTCACTAAACTGAAAGAGGAACTAGAGCTTTTAAACTCTGCAGAAAAAGAGATAAAAGTTTACAACAAAAGTCTAAATTAGCGGTGTTGATATGGCAGAAATACTGTGATACATCAAGAGTATATGTGCAGTTGGAACTGTTAAGTGTAAACCTGTAGAGAGCTGGGTGTGTGTAAACCTTTGACTGGTACTGCACATGCACCAACAGATAGGTACGTAGGTAGGTACGTTATACTGTATATACTGATAAAAAAATAGAAGGCAACAAATGCAATAAGACAATAACCTACCATGGAAAGTATAATGTGCAGCAGTAAGTCATTGCATTAATATTATGCAGGTGACAATGCACTGGCATGTTGTTACCTCCAATAAACCCTCTAAAAACATCCAGCAAAAAAAGCCAAGTACAATCTTTAAACCCATGCATACCGAATGACTGTCCACTGTAAACAATAAAACAACAATGCAATTAACAGATATAGATTAAAAGGTATGACAACAGATGTGGAATATGAAGATGCATAGATAAAGTGGCAGTGCATAGTAATATGAGTAGAGAGATGTAGTCATGTACTGCTTGTGCTCAGAGAGCCTTTCCTGTTAGTAGCTCAGTATACAATAATGTCCTAACACAGTGGAGAGGTGTTGTACCGTGTGATCGCTGTTGGTACAAACAACCTCCTGTACCATTTCTTGCTACAGCAGAGCTGAATGAGTCCCTCTGCACTCTGACCAGTAGGTCATGGAGGGGGTGTGATGTGTTGTCCAGCATAGTAGTGAGTTGGTTAACTGACCTCCTTTCACCCACAACCTTAAAACTATCCAGTGAGCAGCCCAAAACTGAGCCAGCCTTCTTGATCAGTTTGTTGATGCCTCCCCAACAGACTGCTGCAAAGAAGAAAGCATGCGAAACAGACTGGTAGATCACCATCAACATCCTGTTACAGGCGTTAAAGGACCTGAGCGTACTCAAGAAGTAGAGTCTGCTCATGTCTATCTTGTACACAGCCTCTGTGTTGGGCATCCAGTCCAGTTTCTTATCTAGCATTATACCCAGGTATTTGTAGGGGTCTACTAGCTCGATGTTCTGCCCCATGATGGTAAGGGTACTGATCATAGTCCTCTGCTTCTGGAAGTCCACTAGTATCTCTTTCTTCTTGGTCACCCTGAGGAGCAGTGGAGCAGTTCCTCACACAGCACTCAGCAAAGCTGTTCACATGGTCTCTGTATTCTTCTAGCCATCACTGATGTAGATGGCAAAGCTGTACTGGGAGTCTGTGGTGTACAGGGTGAAGAGGAACGGGGGAGCACAGTTTCCTGAGATGCTACTCATCAGATGACCACACTGACAGGTTCTAGGACCTGTAAAATCCTGGGAACGCCGGACCCTGCGAATGTAGAATCCAGGGAACATTGGCCCTGGGAAAGTATGACCTCTGGAACATAAGGCCCTGTGAATGTAGAATCCTGGGAACATAGGACCCTGGTAACATAAGACTGGGAAACATAACCAGTATAAAATAAGGAGTTCACAGGATGTTATTTTAATGAACATTATATTACATCATTCTTTTGCTTTACTGCCTATACTTTTTTGGCAGAAGAAAGTTGGTTGCTTAATGTAAAATCCATTTGTAATGAGAGCTTCAGGTGAAGCAGATAGCAGGTGGAATGTAAAGTAGTTCCGGTTTGGATGCATAGATGTATAAGATGCATTTTCTTTTTTTATTGTATGAGTCATTTGAGAATTAATGCGAGTCTGGTGTGGATGACTACACAGAAGAGTACACCCTGCACTCACCTGGCAGCTGAATTCTGTGAATGAGTAATGAGAACATGCAGCATTCTAAAGAAAAGAAAGCTTCTGAAAATTATTGTTATTCTATATTACTCCATATATCTGTTTATTAAAACAACCTCCTTTCTCACACAGAAAAGCCCTAAGCTCTTTAAGAGGCACTGTATCTGATAGAACAGAGCAATATTCTTGGTTTTACATTCTGTTAGTCCAAGTTCACAAAACATCAGGTGACTTAGGGGTTCAGGATATCATTTCTCCTTCAATTTGAAAGGCATCTTGTGAGTATTTGCTCACATATTGAAAACGCAATTTCACTTGTGATTTTTATGTACATACATAAAGAAGGTGGCTCAGTTCCATAAACAAAACATGAAATCACTGGCTAAGCGATGGATGGTGCAGAGGTGGATTTCAGAAATCCTCCCACAAAGCAGTTAGCTGAAGAACTAATTCAGCTGCAGAGCATCAGGCGGTAAATAAATCCAGCAGCACGATTAGACAACAATGTTACATTCCGTCATATTTTGTCGGAGAGATTTGAAACCCCAAGCTAGCATTCATTTTCTCTTCAAATCACAAATGCACTCAATTTCACTATTGTTTGTTTTGTTGAAGGGCTTAAGGGGGAGACATGTCAGACATGCATTAGTGAGATGTCATTTCAGTTTGTGCTCCCAGCTAATCTCTCCTTTTCCAGCTAAAGAGAGCGTTTTACTACGCTGTTGGTTTATTGAACGCTCCAAGGAAAAGTTAGATATGATGAGCAGCAGCTTTCAGCTGTTTTGCACCAAGAAGTCTGGAACTCTTGTCTTTACCTATGAATATTCACGGAGCGTCTAGCATTACCAGCTTCAAAAAGCAACGGAAACAATTCATTTTGCACCTTTTCAGTTATTATTAGGTGTTTTTATATAAATTTTCATACATCATTGTATTATATAATAGTTGCACAGAGAAGGAATCAACTGACAGGAATGAAACTTGGTGGGTAGGTTTGACATCGTGAGACATGTGAATGATGCAAGTTTCACACTCGGCCATGCATGTATTGTAAGCAAGGACGGGCCTTATCGCTGTACCTGACTGACCCAGCAGCAACGATTGCAGACATTCAGCGAGCAGTGATGTCCTCCATGAGTCATCCTGTTAGTGCCAGGACCATTGGCAGACGACTGCATGACTCTACTCTAGGACTATATGCACGCAGACTGTTACGACGACTGCTCTTAATACCGCGTCAATGTGGCCAAAGACTGCAATGGTGTCGTGCCAGACTGTCATGGAGTGACTCAAAATGGCAGCGGCTCATTTTCAGTCCCAGCTTTGTCTTGGTGGATACGACCAAAGAATCCTTGGGCAGAGGCACCATGGTCAGCAAAAAGGTGAACGGTTTGTTGTCAAGTGAAGTCATTTGGAAAATCTACAAGACATGTAATCTGACTGGGGTGCCAAAACTTTTGCACACAACTGTACAGTTTAGTCCTTAAATAAAATCTAAGATAGTGTTTATGTACATGCAGCTTCTGAATAGTTTCCCTAATTAAACACACTCTAATTGAATATTCCAGTAAACGAGAATGATAATCTTATTATTAATGATAGACAGCATTTAAATGCCATTTTCCAGGCTTGCCTTAGCGTTTGCATACAACTGCAAATGTAAATGAGCTCTGTTCTGATTGGCTGTCCTGTACTGTGACTTATTTAAAAAGTTGTCTGTCCCTAAAAACACTTCATATAATTTCACTATGAGTAAGAAAGGCCCCTTTAATTCTTAGTTCTTAGTCTGTCTGCAACAGTCAGCTGAAATAGAAATGTACCCACAATGCAGTGTGCCAATTTTTAAAGTTCAATGACAAGCTTTATCTTTTCTAAGGAAAGTCAGTGGAAGGACATCCATGATAGATAGTATGATAGTGATGTATGGTGGTGTCACTCAACATATCAGAAACGGAAACAGTACGTTGGTCTGGTCTCATATGACAACGCCTTATCTTTGTCAAAGTGAGTTAAATGAAATTTGAATGGGAATACATCAGAATAAGGGGAATGGCCATGATGATTTGTGAGAATGGTCAGTTTGTAGCTCCAAAGGGTTTTGAAATGTCTCATTATTTCAGGAATTGATTTTTTTCCTGCTCAGTCTGGAAAGATCCAGAGCTTCAAACTCAATGAATTACAAAACACAAGAGAAGGAGCATGCTGTGTGCTACAGATTGTCCTCCCCCCACCAATCCTCAATGGCCACTTAAATGGCTCTAAACTAGGAAGCAATTCCAAAGGCTCTGTATTTTCTACCTAAATGTGTTTTTTTCCATGCTAATGGCGTAAAGTCTGTCGACCCTAACACTTATTTGGATGATTGACTGTGTATTCGTAATTTTTGTCAGCAAGGGTCCCCATCAGGAGACTTACAATGGAGCATAATGGTACCCACTTGCATGCCTGAAGAAAGCTCTTCAGCTTTGCAAAATGCTCTTTACAAAATGGCAGAGCTCCACCTTAAGTTCTAGCTGTACCAAAGAACACCATGGTCCTTTCAACACTACTTTCGCTATTAGATACGTAACTACTGTCGGCTGAATAATGTTGTTTTTCAAAATGTTACTGTCATAAATTGATATTCATGAGAAAACTTTATGCCTTCTAACTGGTAACACTTACAGAAGGAGATGGAGTATTCTTAACCTTAATAATGCATATCGTCGCTGTCTGAAGAAAACCAAGTAGCTCCAACATGCCAATTTTACAGTAGAGGGCAAAAACCTAATTTAAATTGAATGTAAAGTCAATGGAACCAGACTTTTTTTCCAAGCAGTTTTAGCCCATTTTTGTTGGTCCATTCTTAATGAACTTTTTACACATTGTAAACAGCAGCTGCTGTGTTCAGATGATGCATAAAAGTAAAAATCAACAAAAATGGAGATGCATGTTTATCAGCAGCAACCATATCTTATTGTAACAACAGTTTATTCCAATGCATTTGGACTATTTCCACAACCTCTGGAAGTCTTCTGAGAAAATGAGACGTAAAGTCATCGATCTGGGCAGCAAGCTTGTAAAAACCAGTTGTGCTTGTCGTGCTTGTATGTATGCCAGTCTGTTAGAACAACTGTTCCCCTACCTCTCCTCAAGAAAGGTCAGTATTTACAGTTGCCATCCAGCACCCAGTTTATCTAATAAATCCTTCATTAAATTAAAGCAGGTGTTGATGATGGAATTGAGCAAACATTCGGTCTAACTATATTCTCCTAATCAACCTAATGGCTCGTTAAAAACAAAAAGCTGCATTTTATTGTTTTTGAATTGTATTTTTATGTAGTTGCATTGGTGCAAGTCTTGTTCTGTCTATCGAGAACATATTTCTGTGCATTTAAATGAACAAAAACTGTTTATTTGTTGAGTTTAACATATTGAGGAAAACCTAAATCCATAAAAGTGCCCTGTGCCGAAGTTATCAGAAATTTTATATTTTATGTTTTGATTTTTTCTACAATATAACAATCAGCAAATTTATAGAAAATGTGCCCTAAAATGTGCAGAAAAATGTGATATTTAAGTGTGTTCGCTTCAAGTTTCAAACATTTGCATATATGCATTGTATTACCCTTTACATTGTATTACAAATTTATGATAAACAGCCCGAAAGTAATGGCCCAAAAAATGTTGTTACATTAACTTCTATTAAAACTTGTTATAGAAATGTTTTTACTTCTCCTGCTTTGTTTTGTTTGGGCAAGGACACCTCCTTGTATCTACACACCTGGTCCATTTTATCAGCTCCACGTACCGTATAGGAGTATACCGTATAGTTCTACGCTTACAGAATGTAGTCCATCTGTATTACTTGTTTGGTTTATCACTCTCAGCTCTGCAAGGACAGTGGCATATATGGTATGTATTTATAAACACTCTGTCAAGGTTAGGGTTGGGCTCCAAGGCCTTTCAAACTTCTTTATACAGTATGATGGTGTAGCTTAGCTTGGCAAACCTAAGCTAAGAAATTTTGTTTTGTCCTCATTAGAGGTCTTTTGAACCTTTTTTAAGGTTAACAGTTTTCCATTTCACAAAACTATAAGCATCACCTAATATTAAAAGACTTCATATTTTAGCCTTTTATTTTACATGCTATAGTGACAATTCAGACTACAACCGAACCTGTGTTTAAAAAGAAAGAGGTACATGGTGTAAATAAGCTAAAAGTAGCACTGAGCACTGAGGAGAACGGCTATCTCTCCTGAGGTTGCAACCCAAGAAGCCAGCAGCAACAGTCTGAACAAATGGATGCTGTCACTGTAAACAATATGTGCACTGCAATGCTGCATCCAGTTTAGAGAGACATCAGGGAATGAACCCTCTATTTTCTTTTTCCTACCTAAATGTGAGTGTACAGTGCACGCCACATGTCTTTAAAGAAGAACTTCAGCAGCTTGAAGTAATTTTTGCTATAGGAAAGCAACCTGTTCATTCTCTGTAAAAAAAAAAACCTGCCTGACTGAGTTTGCTAATGGGAAGTGGCTCAAGTCAAAGTAGCTCCACTCAGATAACTGAATCGGAAGCTAACATTCAGCTAAATATCCTGTAAGTTTCCTTTGTGCCCATGTGCCATAAGATGTTGCCAGAAAATAATTGTTTCTTTCTCTCTGTTTAGATTTTACTTCAAACTTGACATTTTAAGTAAGAAAGTCTGCTGAAAGTGCTGAAAGGGCAGATTCTAAACTGTTAATCCATACCACATTTGTGTCTACAAGTAGTAGAGGAGATATTTTATCATAAGTTGATGAAGAGTGATAGTTGGCATGTTGCCATGTTTTTGTTGTGTTTTTACTTGGTCTTGCTTTTATTATTATTATTATTCCTGGCAGCCGTATGGATAATGCTCCTCCAGAATGTCCTGTCTTCTGTTTGGGTCAGATCTTGGAATGGCTGGTTCATGATACCTCTGATTGTATCTATGCATCTTGTTGCTCGTCGTCCTCTTCCTTTTTTCCCCTTCAACCCTTCCAAGCCTAATTTTCCTTTCTGCAATTAGTTGGCTGTTCTTAGAATATCATCACAATGAAAAACATGTATCTCCATTTTTGTTGATTTTTACTTTAATTCATCATTTGAACGCAGCAACTGCTGTTTACGTTGTGTGCATTTCATGATGAATGGACCAACAGAAATGGTCCAAAACTGCTTGGAATAAAAGTCTGGTTCCATTGACTTACATTAAAATGATTGATTAAAATGAAATTAGGTTTTTTGCCCCTCTCCTGTAAAGCTGCCATTGTGGATATACTTGTTTTCAGCGATGATATGTCTAAAATAGGACAACTTCTGTTTGGTTGTCTTCTGGACAGAACAGTTTCAATTCTGGGATGTTAGTCGGTTTACTCACATAAAACTCTCATTTCAGGTCCTTTCATAATATTTCTATAAGATTAAGGTCAGGACATTCACTTGGCCTTCTGATGCTTTCACTTTATTCTTCTTTAACCATTCTTTGCTAGAACTACTTGTAGGCTTAGGGTTGTTGTCCTGTTGCATGACCCATGTTCTCTTAAGATTCAGTCCATGGACAGATGCCCTGACCAAATCTTTTAGATTTCCCTGGTACAGTTCAGAATTCATCAATGATGACTAGCCTTACTGTACCGGATACAGCAAAGCAAGCACCGCCATGTTTCTGTCACGCTTCCGGGTTTCCCTTCTGCCTGTGATCTCCTGAACTCCAACTCCCAGAACCCACTACCCGATGATATCATAGTCATATGTCCGCCCTCGCCCAATCACACCCCGTTTCCTCGTTTGTCATCACCGGAGTATTAATTATTCACACCTGCATCTCATTTAGTCTGTTTGCTTATAAGCTCCTGGTTCACACGCACCCATTGCGAAGTATTGCCAACTCCCGTTACCTTACTGAGCGGTCTATCCTAGTGATACTTATTCTGACTCTGTTTGATCTTTGGTTTGCCCCTTCTCTTCTTCTACTCTCTGATTTTGGTTGCCCTGTTCTGATTGCCTATTTGGTTTCGACTTCTGTCTGCCTGTTCATATATGACTTTGCTTGTCACTTGTACTATGTTCGCTTGGATTCTGTTTTTGAGCCTGACTGTCAGCCTGCTAAATAAACCCAGCCTTGATTTTAGCTCAGTGTGCGTCAATCAGACTTTGTCCGGCATGAGTTTCACAGACAGAGTAAGGTGCTTATGCTGGAATGCAGTGTTTATTCTTTTCTCCAGACATAATTTTCCTCATTTAAACCTAAAGTCCACCCGTTCAGAAAATATTTTACCAAGAACATTATCTTCTGGGTTCATTATATTATCTTTAGCAAACTGCAGATGAGCAGCTTTGTGCAGCTTTTTCTTGCACACTGTGCACACTATTGTTGTTCGGTGTTCTCCTGTTGGTGGACTCAAAAACATTAACATTAGAAACTATTAGAGGGGCCTGATTGCTTAGAAGTTACACATAGTTCCTTTGTGACCTCATGGATTATTACACGTCTCCCTTTTAGAGTGATCTTTGTTGGTGAACCACTCCTGGTGAGGATAACAATGGTCTTGAATTTCCTCTATTTGTACACAATCTGTCTGATTGTGGATTAGTAGAGTGCAAACCCCTTGTATCTACACTTCATATTATTAGGTCCATAAACCATAGAGGAGTGCTTTGTATTCTACAATTACAGATTGTAGACTGTATTACTTGATTAGTGCATCATTCTCAGCACTTTCACCCCAACACCTTGCTATTGGAGTGATCTTTGTTTGTTGACCAGCCCTGGGGAATGTAACAATGGTCTTGAATTTCCTCCATTTGTACAATCTGTCTGACTAAGGATTGGTGGAGTCCAAAGTCTTTTTCTAGCCTGATGAGCTAGATTTGCGTGTGCCATGATACACTTCTACAAACAGTTTAATAGATCAAAGATCCCTGTTCCTTAATACAACAGTGTGGCCCCTTGCACCTGTAACAAGGACAGACGAGGAGACAGGATGCAAGTGCAAGTCTTTAATGGAAAACTAATAAGAAAAAACAAAGACCGAAGACACTAGAAAAAATAAGAAACAAAACACTACCAAGGCACAGGGTTACAAAAAGCAACTGGCATAGAGACAAAACACCAAGCAAGAACAAAGGGAACAACAGGGAGTATAAAAGAACAAGGACTAACGAGGAACACCTGGGAAGGGGCGGAGCTACAAACTAGGGACAGGTGAGGGGCCTGACAAGGGGGCAGACACAGGATGAACAATAACCAAAACAAACAGAAGCACATGGAACAGGACAACAAAAAGGCACATGGGAATGACAAGAGAAAGACAGAAACAGAAAAGCAGAGAAAACGGAGATAAACAGGGGCAAGACTAGACAGGACGTGACACATCCCATGTTTGCCACTTATAGATATGTGAAATTAAATCATTTTCCTCAGTAAATAAATGACCATGTATAATATTTTTGTCACAGTTATGCAAAAATATAGATATTTCTAAAGAGCTCACAAACCTTCAAGCTCTGCTGCAAACTCCTTCATTCTTGTTCTGCTGAGTGCCAGTCTGTGCTGTATTTATCAAGTGCTGAATCCTCTGTTGTTAATAATTGATCCTGAGTAGGCAAAAACTGTCCATCATGCCCACACAGTCTCCATCAAATATAACCTTAGTAGCCTTTCCTTAGTCTACTTTAAACGGAGCTGAAGCCCCATCTTTTCTCTCTGTTCTTTAACCCTTTTCTAACTTGCCATCACAGAATGTCAATTCAAACTAAATATAATTAAACAAGTAACCAACTTCATCATTAATTATGCATTTACATAATTACATTTAAATAGACATTTTGGGGGCGGGGCTCAGGAGGAAAATGGGTAACATAAACATGAATGAATCTTACATTATTTCAAGTATGCTGCAAACAAGAAAACCATGGCCAGTTGAGACCCAGAGATTATGTTGGGGTGGCAGACAAAATAAAATAGCATTACTATAGCATTGCTTTTTCTCTGTATATCAGTAAATGTGTGCATCATTTCTCCATGCTTAAAATATTACACCAATCTACCAATTACTGAAGTGGAAAGACAAAACTCTGCTGAAGTAACATATTTCAGTCATGCACGAGGAAACTATGTCTTTGCATCAAGTAAATTAAATGCATTACTCTTTTCAGTGTGATGAAAGACAGGCCATAGAGGTTAGTACTTTAGGCTGACATGAGTCGACTGATTAGCAAGCTGGCCAAACAGAACTATATAAGGAAACACGTGCATGTGTTCAACTTTAAAAGTGATTACTTAGCATGATGAGTGATTAAAGCTGACTAATATTTGATAGTTAATTCTTCCGACTATTGCATAACCTACTGCTTAATGTAGGCCGCAGAGCAGCCTTGCTGGAGGGCCCAGCGCACACTGACTCACAAGTGTGCTGAGTAAATTACCTTATCATAGCAAGATACGCTAATCATTAAATGCAGCATCATCAGACTCCTGTAACTGATTGGTAAATATCCAGATGGCATTTAACACTGTAAGTATCTGACAAGTGATGACTCACTGTCTCTTTTTCCACAACAGGGGTGTCTAGAACGGTGGCCATGTTTCATGCTAGGCTGGCCACCACTTGGCTAAGCCTCTGTTTCAGATCAAATCAAACTGAGCATTAGGAGTTTTTCCAAAGATAGCTAACACCACTAACCTCATTGGTGGACGAAGTACACAAACCATGTACTTGAGTTGAAGTAGTAGAAAAGTAGAAGTTCCTCCATTTAGACTTCCACTTGAGTAAAAGTACTAAAGTATTTACCTTCAAATGTACTTAAGTATGGAGAGTAATATAGAATTATTTATTATGGCTCTAATGTCCTATTATCATTTCTGGAACAAGACTCTTAATCAGCTCATTTTAGGTGAAGAGACTCTAGTGTGTCTCTCAGTCCACCAGTCTTTAATACAAGGTCATTAATTAGTCTGACGCTGATGTCTATTCAAATGATCATAAGTACAGAACACTGAAGAAGAACAGTTTCCATTAGCTAGAACCAAGCTCTGTCCTACAGGTCAAAACAAGCTGTACCCTGATTGCTGGGCTCACTTCACACTTCTTTCGTTTGGACATGTTACGTTTTTCTGCACACATAAGCCAAAAGGAAGGACAGATACACCAACACACTACTTACAGTACACTAACGCATTACACTTACTGAGTTACTGTACACCAACACACTACTTACAGTACACTAACACATTACACCAACACACTACTTACAGTACACTAACACATTAAACTCACAGAGTTACTGTACACCAACACACTACTGACAGTACACTAACACATTACACCAACACACTACTTACAGTACACTAACACATTAAACTCACAGAGTTACTGTACACCAACACACTACTTACAGTACACTAACGCATTACACTTACTGAGTTACTGTGTACCAACATACTACTTACAGTACACTAACGCATTACACTTACTGAGTTACTGTCCACCTAGACACTGAGACTAGAGACACCAACAATATCCGCTACTTTCTTCCATGCTTCAGTTTTCTTCGAATTGTCACTGTATATGTGCAAAACTGCATCATATAAACAGGACAAGAGGAAACAGCAGTTATGAGTTTCTCTTCCATGTTTAGCTCCACACTACTGAGCATACACAAAAAGTTCAGAGCCAATCGTTTACAATGTCGGTTCACCGCATCATTATTTGCATAAAGTTGAGAAAATCTAAACACAATTTGTCGCTTGTTGTTTGTTACTCTGTTGTTGTGTCACTTGTCACTAAATCGCAGCTACAAATCGTGTACTCCCATAGGAAATGACTGGTCGTTTGTCGCTCTGTAGCCTGCTGGTGTGAACACAGTGTTAGTGTATGAATACATCTCTGACTGTGCTTCAAAGGGGGGAGCTATAGGCCATTTAAGAGAGCTGTAAATGTCTGTAGGTGGCTTCCCTCCCATCAGTAAAACCCAGGTTTCCCAAGCCTTATGTCATTTTTATTATCTATTTTTGAGTCTTTTGAGATTTCCAATGAACTTGGGATTTGTCTGTGATCAAACTCCAATCACCTGTCCGATTTTATGGCATGCCCGCAGTGGGCCTGCTCCAAACCCAAGCCGAGCCACAAGCTCTATTCCTGGGGTGAGAGTGGGCCTTGTCTTGCTGAAACGGATCTTGAAGAATTACTATACACACCAGCAAAGAGGGCACAGGGCTACAACCCCCCATGGAGTCTATTGCTGCATGTGTCTGAGTACAGAAAACCCCAAAATGTAGCACATGTAACTCTAATGATATGATATATTTGCACACGGAGAGCCGACAGTGTCTTACTTTATCTAATAACAGAGTTACAGGCGGAATAAACTATTAAATAAATACCCTTATATAAACTAAAGATATCAGAGTCAGTTTCAATTCTGCAGGTGAAGTGGCCCCTGGGGGGCTGCAGGAAGAAGTTAAATGGAAATTAATTAAGGGAACGGAACATGGTTTCCAATAAGCTGCTGTGTAAACTCCAGTACAGCCATGCATGTGTTTTCCTTGAAGCTACATGTGGCCCTGAGAATGGGACTATTAATCATGCACACAGTGCAGAGATCTGGTCTACATGTGACTGAGCACTGAGCGGGCGAGCTACGTGCAGAGCGAGCAAGAACTTTAATTTAACATTACCACCCTAGGAGGTGTGGAGTGCGGTGCCATCTCCACCATCATCATTAGGCATACACCTACAGTCACTGCATTATCACTGTCAGCACCGTCAGCCACTAACAAGACACCTGCCAGGGCCAGAAATAGGCCCCTCCAGAAAGTAGAAGACGCTGTTTTTGTAAAAGAACAACTTTTTTTCATAGTTTGTAGAGTTGTATAATGTCAATAAGGATGGCTAATAAGAGTGGATGGGAAGATGTGTGGCATATGGCATATGGTGTCAGTAGATGGATCTGACAGGGGAACCTCCTGCTGGGTTCAGGATGATGACACTAGTTTTTTTTCTCTGTATTGTCCTTTTTTCAGGGCTGGAAAATAATTAAGTTGTTTTATATTATTACAATAATATGTGATGCCATTGAAAAACAGCCACTTTTGATTCCCTAAAGAACTGTTCAATAGATGCTACTTCACAGAAGCAGTTTTTCCACACACTGTAAGATTCTGTATCAATTAGTTTCTTCCTTACTACTGTATATTCAGTTCTATGTACAGTATATTGATACAGAAATTAATGTAACTATATATTGGGTCTGGGCAAAACCTTGTCTCTCCATATTGTGCTGTTTTTAATTTTTTTAAATCTTTTGAAAATCCATTTACATTTTTGGAAACACACTCATCGTCAAAAAAATAGTTGCACCAAGAACAATAAATGATGATACATTTAGACTGATATGGGCAGTATTTACTGAGCTACACATATAGAAGTAGTGTCTCTCAGTATGGCGTTGGGCCGTCATGTTTGCTAACGCAACATGCCAGACGTCTCAGCATGGAGTTGCAGAGGTTCTTAATGGTGTCCTGTGATAATCCATCCCATGCAGCTTGAATATTCTCACACAGTTCCTGCGGATTGTGCGGTAGGGGTGGAGGTGGAGTGACACCAGGCCTTCTGGACATGCATGACAACAAACCGTTCATCCTGGTGCTGACCACGGTGCCTCCACACATGGATCCGTTGGTCGTCTCCACCAAGACAAAAGCAGGACTCATAACTGAAGATGATCTGCTTCTATTCTGAGTCACTCTAGTCTCTAAGCACTCTAGGCACGACACCATTGCAGTCTTTGGCCACGTTGACGTGGTGGTTAGGGCAGGCGTTGTAACGGTCTGTGTTCATGTAGTCCTGCGTCATGCAGCTATCTGCCAATGGTGCTTGCACTAACAGGATGACTCATGGAGGGCATCACTGCTTGCTGAATGACTGCAATCGTGGCTGTTGGGTCAGTCAGGTACAGCAATAAATCCCGTCCTTGCTTATGTCACATGTGTGACTGAGTATGAAACTTGAATTATTTGCATGTCTCACAATGTGCAAACAGCAGTTAGCATATGCAATAGAATAAAATACAGCTTAGTGTTAAGTGTACATATTACAGAGTATGTTGAGGCAGATGGATATATAATAATTCCTGAATCAGTTATAGATAAATATATGAAACTGACATGTAATCAGACTATTAACAAGGTCACTGTTACGCGACAACCTACAATATAACTGTAAAAGAAATCAATCCATCACTGTGCCATTTTAGCTCTTCACATGAATGGGTTAAGTCTGGAAACCTTCTCTGTACATTTCTGCTTGCTCTGAGTTATTGGGGCGACTTGTGATATCACATAATGTTTGTTCTGTTTCTGCCTCAGAATGGAGCTACACCTGTTCAGACAAGAGAAAGGAGCAATAACTGCTGGGCTCATTTGCTTCCAGATATTTGTGAGGAAAAAAAGGTGAATTGATTGAAAGCACCTTCGGCACAGGCTTTCTCAGAGGAGAAAACAGAAGTTGATGAGTTTAATAGATTTATTTTGCTCATTTTGAAAGGCACAACCTCAACAAAATTACACCAAGCCAAGTTTAAAAGAGCCCGAAGAGTATCAGTGCTAACAAAACAACCAAGCCCGATTGTAGTTTGCCACTTATAAACCTTGTACCTTGTATTTTCACTTACTGCCCACTTTATTGGAAACACCCAACTTGTATCTCTGCTCTCTGGCCACTTTACAATACAATATATGTGTGCGATAACTCGCTGTAGCCCATCTTTTGCTGTAGCCCAACTTGCCACCACTCTTTATTCAATACATTGTTGGTCAGTTTCTGACTGCATGACCACTGTAGAGCCGATAATTTGGGTGGTGGACCATTCTGAGCTATAGTAGTAGGGGTAGTGGGTTTTAACACTCAGAAACTGACCACCCATTGAGGGAGTGAGGGTCAGTATTACTGTGAATTAGACATATAGAGGAGTGAGGATCAGTATGGCTGTGGATTAGAAACATAGAGCAGTGGGGGTCAGTATAACTGTGGATTAGACACATAGATGAGTGTGGGTCAGTATGGCTATGGATTAGACACATAGAGGAGTGCGTGTCAGTATGGCTGTGGATTAGACATAGAGAAGAGTGTGGGTCAGTATGAATGTGGATTAGACATAGAGAAGAGTGTGGGTCAGTATGAATGTGGATTAGATACATTGTAGAGTGTGTGTCAGTATGGCTGTGGATTAGACAGAGAAGAGTGTGGGTCAGTATGGATGTGGATTAGACACAGAGGAGTGAGGGTCAGTATGGCTGTGGATAAGACACATTGAGGAGTGAGGGTCAGTATGGATGTGGATTAGACACATAGAGGGGTGAGGGTCAATATGGCTGGGGATCAGACACATAGAGGAGTGAGGGTCAGTTTGGCTGTGGATTAGACATATAGAGGAGTGAGGATCAGTATGGCTGTGGATTAGACACACAGGATTGCGGGTCAGTATGGCTCTGTATTAGAAACATAGAGTAGTGGGCGTCAGTATAGCTGTGGATTAGACACATAGATGAGTTAGGGTCAGTATGGCTGTGGATTAGACACATTTAGGAGTGCGGGTCAGTATGACTGTGGATTAGACACATTGAGGAGTGCGTGTCAGTATGGCTGTGGATTAGACATAGAGAAGAGTGTGGGTCAGTATGGATGTGGATTAGACACATAGAGGAGTGTGGGTCATTATTGCTGTGGATTAGACACATTGAGGAGTGAGGGTCAGTATGGCTGTGGATTAGACACACAGAGGACTGAGGGTCAGTTTGGCTGTGGATTAGACACATAGAGGAGTGGGGGCCATTATGGTTGTGGTTTAGACACATTGAGGACTGAGGGTCAGTATGGATGTGGATTAGACACATAGAGGAGTGAGGGTCAGTATGGCTGTAGATTTGACACATAGAAGAGTGAGGATCAGTATGGCTGTAGATTAGACACATAGAGGGGTGAGGGTCAGTATGGCTGTAGATTTGACACATAGAAGAGTGAGGATCAGTATGGCTGTAGATTAGACACATAGAGGAGTGGGGGTCAGTATGGCTCTGGATGCGATACATAGAAAAAGAAGGAGAAGAAGAAAAAGAAGAACATGAAGATAACAATAGTCTTGCACATTACTTTGCGTCGCATAGTCACTAATGATAAGTATAACTATAGCCATAACACAGCAAGCTTTAAAAATGAAGATTAAATATGTGCCCTGAATAATTTATATTCCTCTTTAAACCTTCTTCCACAGCTTTGTATTAAACATCCAGTGCCCTCCAGAAAGTTTCAATTATTGAGTAATGTTACCTCAGTGAGAGGCTGGATTTCCCTCATATTATAAGTGCAAGTTTAACAACATAGTCATTTATCCATGTTCTCAATTTTTACCAGGAGTGGCAATAATTCTGGAGGGCACTGTAAAAGTTTCTAATGTCCTCAACACTGCATTAGTAGGAAGGTCAGCGCTGGAACATTTCTGGGGTGTTTTATTCTAAAGCTGTTTTGTCTGATGTTGCAGCAGCATATAATGAACAACATTCTCTTTGAAAAGTGGCAAACAACATTCCTTTTGTAGTGAACCTTACTTTATATTGCTTGAGGGGTCGAGAGTGGGTGGGGGTCTGGAAATCCTAGTGCCACCATAATATCCAGATCCCCTCCTTTCCCTGTAATGGTGGTAAAAACAGAGGGGGTTGGTTGGCACAAGTTTAACATCTGGTTCAGTAACTGGAGCTCTCATTAAAATGTAACATTGAAAAAGATGAACAAAGCTTTTGACATACATAAAAACATGTCTTAAAGAAAGCACATGAAAACATGCATTTTGTTTAGTAGAAATGGCAATATGTGACATTTTGCCATACGGTTTGAAAGCCAGAGATAAATACAGAGTAATGTCCTGGTGTGGGTGGGGTTAGTTGACACATGTGTCAGCCTGCCCAAGCGTAGGGCTATTCTTGCAAACATATATTAGCTGTCTGCCAGCCGACGGACTTGACACATCATTTATAGGAATGGGAATGAGCCAGTCAGGAATGGGGGGCATGTCCAACCAGCCAGGAACAGCAAACAAGATGATGGGCTACACCTAGAATAGACAAACACATAAAAACCCACACAACAGATTAGCCAGCCAATCAGAAATGGGGTCGTAACAGTGCAGTGCTGAGAATGATCCACCACTCAAATAATACTTGTCTGTGGTGGTCCCGGGGGGGTCCTGACCATTAAGGAATAGGGTATAAGGGGGGGTAGCAAGGGGGGTCAAGGTCTATAAAGCATTCATAATTCATAAACTGGCATAACATCGCATTATAAGGCTTTCTAGCACAAAAAGATATAATGTGTTAAAATGTATGTATAGGTTTTTCCTGTTCTTAACATTATTATAGAGACCCGTATCATAAAGCTTAATACATCTATACACATTATGCATTAATTCAAGGAGCTGATGAGTAATATTACTTTACTTAATATTACTAGTCTACACAGAAGGCTTGTAAGTGTTCATTAGATGTTATGTGGACCTACAAAATCAGTTTCATTTTGAAGATACTTAGGAACATTAGAGAGTGGCCTCCCTGTGGCCTCACTCCTTATAAAGCATTATGCCCATGAACACAATATTAGTTATTAAGCTTTATGATAATGGTTTCACTGATAATGTTAATAACAGCAATGGTATATACATTATAAAGCATTATGTCACTTTAGATGGTATGAAGCCTTTTACTGTTGTGTTATAACGGTTTATGTGTGGCTATGAACATTTATACACAGTTACAAAGGCATATGTCTAGTATTATAAAGCATTATAAAGACTACATAGATCTTTATGATTGCACCTATAATGCATTAAAGATACCTGATTCATAGAAAGTGTTACCAAGCTTTCTTTCAAACTCTTCTTACTTAATGCCAGCACCGAGGTATTGCCTGGAGTCTGCCTTCCCAGAACAAAATATGAATTTCACAACGTTGAGGCATTTGCAACAGGTTTTGAGTCCTGGAAACGTTTACTCAACGTTGGCATAAAGGCCTCTGCTAAGGCAACGTTGGCATGAAGGCCTCTGCTGTGCCCTCAGATTGCATCCTGGAACCTGAGCTCAGTAAATTAAGATCATATCCAGAGTGGTCTCCAATCTTTAATTGACACCAAAAGAAGAAACTACAACAAATGATAGGAAGCCATGGGCTCTTCCAATACTGTGCTAACTCAGAGCTGCAAAAGAAGCAGAAATGTCATTAGCAAGAATCCAGACGTGATCTTGGGATGACAGAGAAGTCAGAAGGGAGAGACAGTGGTAATGAGTTGGAGCGAAACTGAAATGAAACGCCTCAAATCAAATCATGCACGCTTTGCTAAGGCTGAAACTCTGGCAGGACTGAGTGTGGGAGGCTAACCTTTCTTCTTCCAAAGACCGAGGAAAGTGAGGGAATAGTTCAGGGAGGCTGTGAATCCTCCATATCTAGCTGTAGAGTATTATCCCTCACACTGCCTCCCACCACCCCGCCTTGTTCTCTTTCATTCCCTCTCTGTCTCCGTATCTCTTTTTCTCCCCGCTTCACAGATCAGCAGAGATCAACATTAATAACAGAGCGAAGCAGGAAATTACTTAGTGCAGAAACAGCCCATAAAAACGCTTTCAAAATCTCTATTTGCTTGAGTAATTGCAGACTCCAGATGTTTTATTCCTCTAATCAGCGCTAGCGGCATTAAAAATGGAGTAAGGAATAATTACTGAAGGGTTCTCCAACCGGCTTGACAAGGTGCCTTTTGTGAAAAAACAAAGGCCGCTATGTTTTGAGGAATGCGCCTTTTTCCTCTCCCGCCTTGATTGCGTGCACGAGCGCAGTCATTTGACAAGCCGAAAATTCTCATCTTTCATGAGATGATATTCCTAATCAGATCACTTCTTTAATTAAGCGCATTGAGAGGAAATGAGGCATGTTAATCTTGTTGTTGAAAAGTGCTTATTGGACTGAACAACAGAACTATATCAAGCTAGGGAAGCAGATCCTCTTGGCAAAGGCAATGCTTTGAACATTTATGTTGCATTTATGGAATTATGGAATTTGTTGCAATTTTATAAGTGTATAACTTAAGCCACGCCAATAGAGCAATCCGGGATAAAATGGTTTGTGGCAAGTGTCACCATTTATACAACACTAATGTACAACACTAATGTTGACCACACTAATGTTAACTAACGTAACTAACGTTGGGTAGGTTGTGGGTTAGCAAACTGCCGCTAAAATTGCTGCTGCAATGCTAAACAGTTGCTATCACAAATTTGCAAATGGGGCAAACAATATTGACCTACTGGTTCTATGTAACAGCAAAAATGAGTTCATCTTAAACACGTATCCAGTAGAAACAGAGCAACGTCCTCATCCATTTTCATGCTTTTCAACTCTCGATGAAGCTGAAGTCACTTTCATGTTCGATTTTTTCCATTCCACCTTAAGTGTGCAGCAGGTGCTTTCTGGAAGGCTAGCTTCTTGTTCACATTTTCCCGTTTCACCTCAAATGGTTCAGCAGTTCCATGTTGGTGGCACAGTCTACCTGTTTAGCTTCTTGTTTAAGCTTTCCAGTTCCTCCTTACATGGTGGAGCAGATACATTCAGGTGCCTGACATGCCAGAATGTAACTGCAGCACCATTTAAGGTGGAATGGGAAAATTCAACCAAAATGCTGGTAAACGGGAAACCATATACAGACACTCAGAAAACTCTCTGAGATCTCTCCACCATTGAAATGCATCATTGATGTTAATGCAGATCTCGATCTCAGAACGTTTTCAGTTGTTCTCAGAACGAGCTCAAATGCTCCCTGTTACTAAATGGCTGGAAGAGAGTTGAGTGGCTATACCTGAGCCGCTTTGTTTAATTCCCATTTACAAAGCCATTATAAATGCACTTATGAGCCATTAGATGGCATACATAACACCTTACAATACCGGGCATAAGCTATATAAAGCAACACTTTATAAAGCAAGAGTACATGGCTTAATTTTTGTTCAGTTGCCAGCTAAATTATATACAATATAACAAAATATGATCAAGTGCATCACAGAAAGCTACTTCCTTTTATCTGTTATAACTACTGAAAATATACCAGAAACTTGTTATAGTGCATTACAACATTCATGTTTACTTCATGGTATAAGATTCTGACCATACTGTCTCGCTTTATTGTTATGCATGAAATATTAACTACTTACAAGTAATCATACAGGCTTATGACATCCATTATAAGGTATTATGCATGCCGTATAAGATATTAAGCATTGCGTAAGTTTTATGTTGTCATTGCTCTTTTTTGCTGTTGTTCCTCAATACAACTCAAATTATAAAGTAAGTGAGAAAATATTTCTTGGTGTTTTGGTTCATTAAGAATATGAACAAATTCTATTTGCTCCCTTCTACAGTACTAGTCTAAAAAGTAGCTGTTTCTAAAAGTTTAGAAACAGCTACTAATAGAAGGTTACCTTATTTGTATCTTCACACTTTTCTTTACAATAAAAGTAAAGACATCAAACAATAAAATAGCACTCATGGAATTATACAGTCCACCTTACAAACCTCCAAAATGGAACTTTACAGGAGCTTTACAAGAGCTTTACAAGTGGAGGCTGATATAACAAGACTTTCAATGTTGTGCTAATCATGACACCATAACCATGTAGGCCAGTGCTCACCAACCCTCCTGGAGATTTACTCTCCTGCAGTGTTTTGTTAAATCCTGTATCTAATTAGCTGCCCTTACCTCACACTAATACACATGTGATCCAGCCAATCATGGACTTGGCTTAGCTGGAGCAGGTATGGCTGGTATTCAGCACTGCAGGGATGTAGATCTCCTGGACCAGGGTTGGTGACCACTGATGTAGGGGCATTTAGCCATGAATGCACTAATTCCAGGAACTATTTTCTGGCACCAAAAGTATCTGTTCAGCTTTCATTTGCTGTTAGTTGGGTAATCCCAATGTATAGTATGCCTGGAATATACAACAGAGAGTGAATGCTGTGCCAAACAACCCCTACTTCAAAAACAATTTACTGGGCTACTTGTTTTTCAGAACAGTTGCCTAAAAGCAATAGGACACTTGAGGCCATGTTCCATAACAAATAACATCATAACTGTTTTGAACTATGCAGTGTTGTTTGTGATATGACACTCCCTTTTGTTCTATTGCCTCATTATTGCAATGCAGGAGCAATAATTTTGCTCTACAAAGGTTAAAGGAATATATCATATATCAAAGGCCGGTTTCCTGGACAGGGTTAAGACCAGCCGTAGACCGCACAGATTTTTTAATGTGTAGTAATGAGATTTTCCTTGGAATGGAAAATATAGTCCATGACTAGGCTTAATCCCTGTCTGGGAAACTGGCCCCGAGCATACTAACATGACTTACAATGAATAGAAAGAAGTAGACAGCATTATCATGGTGTTGGCTGAATAATGCTAACTATTGGGCATTCAGTTCCCTATGATATTTCTTTGAATAAAATGTTATTTTACTGACTAAACAGATGCATTTACACTAGAAGTCTTCTTTCAGCATTCGATACTGTACATACAAAACTGTACAATGCAGTGCACCAAACCTTGTCACCCTGGTTTAAAACTATACCGCTTGAATGCTAAGCTTGAAAGTCAAATGACGAGAAACCTCAAATACTTTTGGCTTTAAGTAACAAAATGTATCTTTATTAGCAACATGGTTTTATTTTAGGCTGTTTAAGATCATGCAATGAGTAATGTTTGCACTGGCCTACTCAATCATGCGATCCCAGGAGAAAAAAAGTGCAGTGAAGTATACTTAATTTAAGTATAATTAGAATACTTCCATGCGCTCATGATTAATGTACTGAAAGTGTGCTATCATAAGTGCTATTAAAAATATACTTATATTGAACTAATTGTACTTAACTGTACCTGTATCTTGTGACACCACTAAGATTTACTAGATATACTTAAGTAGATATTAAAGTACATCTGTAGTACAATACAATATATCTAATCTTTACCTGAGAAGTACTTTACATATATATATTTAGTTTATGTATCCTTTATATTGATACAAATATGAAATTATATGTAAAATATGACTATTACCTAGTAATAGTGAAACAACAACAGGGTTAAGTCTAGGCCTAGATCATGATTTGGACCCCTGGGCAAAATGGGCTAACAGCGTTCAGTCTGGGCCTGGATCCGGGCACAAATATTCTTTTAACTGGCTACCTTTTGGAATGTGGAATCTTCTATGATTTCACAGTAGATTACACAAGAGCTCCAGCCGAGAAAACTGTAGCAATAGAAAATATCATCTTCCACCCTGTCTCAGTTTCAGGTCTCATTTTACTGATCCCCTTCCAGCCTTTTGGATACCTGAAGCAGAGCTTGCTCACAGCTGCAAGAACTGAAACCTTGACTGTGGTAATGACGGCTAGTGGAGCAGATGCTAAGCAGTGACCGAAGGAGAGACTTAAGTGGATGTTCAGTGGACGTGGAGAGCATCAGGATTTTGCTTGGCTATAACAAACTGACATGCAAGTCTATTTTTTGGCCACTGTGCTGCTACTGAAAGTCCCACTCCAAGTCAAAACAGATGTTCGGATGTCCTCATAACTGCTTGTGGGGGCTTCCTAGTGGGCATACGAAATAAAAAGTCACCTTGGGTAGGTCACCTCATAGTCAGACTTTCTACCAGAGGACCCCTGACCCACTCCACCCCTGACCCCTGGCACAGTTGGAAACCAGTCTGCAACTACAGAACAGGAGAGCGAAAGAGCAAAGCCAAGTCATCTAATATACCAGTCATACAAACATAAAGTGCCTCACAACCGAACCAGACAGGACAGTAACTCTGACTTTAACATTGTCTCGCAACTCTAAAAGCCTTCATGCAGCAGACATATACCAAGATAAAACTTCAAAGGCATAAAAACAATGTCTGGCTATCATAAAAACATTTGTAGCAGCAGACATAACATCAACAATGCCCCGAGTCGAGTCTATTCTGCTGAGGTAAACTGCGCTTTAAAGACACATCCCCCCAGCAGCCAGTGGAAATCCTCTATTGCTGTGTTCATGCCCTCTAGGCTTAGGCCTAAGCGTTCACAGTGGTGGTGAACACATCGGGCACTCTCGTTCATCACCAGCCAGTGAGTAATGATGGTGCTGTTGCCTTCTGACAGCCGGCTGAGTAACAGCCAGACCCCTACCGGCTTCTCAAGCTCTCTGCAGGCTTCATAAGCAAACTAAATGTGGCAATGGTGGAGGAGTAATGGGTTCCTCCATTGGAGGGCCGTTTGCAGGTAATTCTGCCCTTCCCCCAAGGCTTCATGGTCCCCTTATGTGGCACATACAGCCATACAGCAGAAATGTATGGGCATGCTTAATATGACTCTGTAGTACTTAACATCAGGCCGCTACTATATCACTATATGACTAGCAGAGGGGAACCCTCAAGGCCTTGTAGACCTTCTGATAAGGCCTAATGATTACTGTAAATTACATAATACATGTCTGTAATTTTTTTGCACATAATTAAAGGACTGTACTGAAATGGATCAAGGCATGTCAAGTAACTGCAGTAAGCATCTGAACATTGGTCACTGGAGGGTTTCATGGAAGAACCAGTCAAATGCTTAAATTTTAAGGGAATAAAATGCCCCAAAACCTGCCTAAAGGCTTCACGTAGCACATACAGCCAAACAGCAGGAATTGACGGGCATGCAATATGACTCTGTAGTACTTAACATCAGTCTAGTACTTTATCACTATACGACTCTATAGTACTTAACACTGGAGCACACAATTAAAGGACTGTACTAAAATGGGTCAATGCCAAGTAACTGCAGTAATCATCTGGACATTGGTTACTGGGGCGTTACATGGAAGAACCAGGAAAATGCTTAAAAGTAAAGAGAACTAAATGCTCCAAAACCTGCCTACAAGCGTCCCAGGGCAAATACAGCCAAACAGCAGGAATGAATGGGCATGCAATATGACTCTCTAGTACTTAATATCAGACCGCTACTACCTCACTATATAACTCTGTAGTACTTAACACTGGAGCACGTAGCTGAGGGACTGTACTGAAATGGGTCAATGCCAAGTAACTGCAGTAATCATCTGGACATTGTTCACTAGGGGATCACATGGAAGAACCAGTCAAATGCCTGAAGAAATAAAGCCTCTTTACATTTACATATTGACAGTATAGAAGTTTTTCCCTCTCCTGTGAACTCATTATATAGAAACTTGTCTTGCAGTGGAAAGTGAGGATATTTGGCTGAATGTATTTGTATCGCAAGGTCTGGTGAAACTTCTGACACATTTGCTTCCAGCAGCGAGTTTTGCCAGCTAATCTTCATACATGACTGATCCATTTACTAAGGTTCCAACCACAGAAGGGGGCCAAATGGAATATAAACTTTAGAGCCTTTCAAACACCAGCTACAATAAAGAAAGACAGTATAGCACAGACGTTAAAGAATATGTGAGACTTTAAGGTTTTGGACACCAGTAGAAAAAGAAAGTAAAGTCCTGCAGATTCAATAGGCAAGAGATAGACTCATTTATTATGAAAATCTCCTGCTGTTATTTTAACATAGAAGTCCTATACCACCTGCAGGTTATAATTTGCTTATAAAACACTCATAGGAATTAAGCCTTTCATCTACCTGGTTGAACTGACATTTCCTTAAGTGAGTTTTCAGCTGCTTTATACATTGTGGCTGTCAGCTTTAATGACTTTTGTGAACAGAATATAAGGTATATGAATAGAGAATGAACTAAGGCTCGCTGAAAACTTTGGTTTGTAGGACTCAGTGAGAGATAACGATTACTTTCTGCTTCTGCTCTGAGACCAGTTTTCTCATTGAACTTGTCAGACTGCTGTAGCTTGGTAAAGGAACAAACAGGCCTAATGATTACTGGAAATTAAATAATACATGTCTGTTGTTTTTTGCACATAATTAAAGGACTGTGCTAAAATGGGTCAGTGTCAGATAACTGCAGTAATCATCTGGACATTGTTCACTAGGGGATTACAATGAAGAACCAGGCAAATGCTTAAGAGTAAAGGGAATAAAATGCCCCAAAACCTGCCTATCGGCATCGCATGGCACATACAGCCAAACAGCAAGAATGGGTAGGAATATGATTCTCTAGTACTGAACATCAGACCGCTACTACTTCACTATATGACTCTATAGTAGGCTAAAGAAAAAAAATGAATGTACAATTATCCCCCATGTTTGTTGTCTAAACTTTGCTTCTTTAACCTAGCACTGGAGCTAATGGAAGGTTAATGTAGCTAACAAGTAATTGGAGCTTATACCGCACTACTTACCATCATGCAAACTACATGCATAAGTAATCACATCAGCTTACCCTCAAAAACACTTGCTTATATCACTTCTGACACTCAATGTGTTGTGGTCTATAAACAGGAGAAAAGGTATATGCAATATGAGTCACTTCAGACATTTTTTTTTTTCAGAAACCAGAAATTCAGTAAAAGGTTGGGACAGTGTGTGACATGCTAGTAAAAACAGGAAGCAGTGATTAGTAACTTTGTTTGACCTGCATTACATTGAAAACATAATCCTTGATGTTTTCTCTTAAGAACTATATATATACACACCAGACAAAAATTAATCACCTTGTGTGTTTAAGGCGGCAGTAGCTTCAGGCTCCTGCAGATGGCGCTGCACAAGGATGATGAGGCTATAAATACCTGCGGGGTGTGTGACGGGATTCATAGGTTGAGAAGAGTGAATGTCAGATGTTAATGATTGGCTAAAAGGAGTGGTTGCATTTGGGTATGCCAAAGATCATAGTGTGAAGGAAGTAGCTGAATCTGCAGGTGTGTGGAAGCGTACGGTCATACAGGTCTACCAGCTGTGGCTAAATTCCCAGTCTACAGGAACTTCTCCTCAGAATTGTATCAGGGAAGACATCAACCAAATCTGGCCCAACTGCACATGCAACATTCCTTGATGCAAGAGTGTCTGAACATTGATGTGGCCAGTCCATGACAAATTGAATCAGAGCTGTTATTCGTGCTCAGGTATTACGCGCTATTAGGTACGTTTCAGTATATATGACTAATTATGACTAATTAGTCCAGTGACTAACATATATATATATATATATATATATATATATATCATTGCTGTCTAAATAAAAGTGGCAACTTTACTCCAAAATAGCAACTTTACAGGAGAGGGCAAAAACCTTATTTAATATTACTGTATATATTGTATATATTAACGTTAATGTATATATTATATGTATATATAATGTATAGAATATTACATATATATATAGTTCGATGAGTCTTTATGTATATTAAATATCTTATAAAACTGGACTAATTACTAGTTTATAACTCCCTTTCCAAAAAAGTTGGGATGCTGTGTGAAATGTAAATACAAACAGAATGCATTGAAGTGCAAATCAATCTAATCTCTATATTTAATTGAGAAATCAGTACAAAGACAACATATCAAATGCTAATACTGAGAAAGTTAATGAGAGATAAACTGAGAAGACTACAGAAGCAAGCTTTAGACATCAAGTATTCCTAGGCAGAATTGTTTCTTAAAATAAACTGTGTGAATTAGTTTGTGTTTTTACTGAACTTCTTTAAGCCTGTGATTGGAGTGGTAGATCACTGGGTCAACATTAAGAACATTTGGTCCATAGATGCTTTCAAGAAACAGTCAGAGTACCATGTTCTGGTTATAATATTAATTGGACACTAGAGCTTTCCCTCCAGAGATGTCAGGCCAGTCAGTTTCAGTCTGTACATCATTTGATTACAGTGATTAGTTAAAGAACAGAGTGTGCACAGAGACCTTTCCAGCAGGATGGTAGATTGCTCTAATTAACTTGGTATACACTATATTATTTTTTCCCTCTATATTATTTATTTATTTATTTATTCATTTACTTATTTGGAGGGGGTGGTGGTGGTGGTGCATATATGTTGATTAGATTGATAACAGAGATAATTACAGATAATTGCTGTCATATCATTTTGTTGATTTATTATCCAGTTTATTTATTAAGTCCAGTCAGGAACTGCATAAACAGCATTGCAGTTGTCCCCGAGGCGATTTATGTCTTTTTGTGTCTGAGTGAAAACAATCCTAAAATATGTACCTGAAACCTCTCATTTTTATTTATGGTAATATGGTAAAATGGTAAAGTTCAAGTTCAAGCCCCAAGTAGAAAATGTCTAACTTTTTTACTGGTGTTGTCTGAAATTGTTTGATGGAATTACCCAGGATAAAAAAGTACACTCAAATATACTTAATTTAAGTGTACTTAGCATACTTTAGGGCTGCCCTCTAGAAGCCGACGAGGCGAATCATCAGTCGGAGACCCTTTGAGTCGACTGAGAACCTTCAAGTCGAATGACAACAGTGAAGAGGTTTTATTTATTTATTTTTGTCGTAAAACAGACGAAAGCTTACAAAATGCACAAGAACTTTAAGAATTTAAAAAGACATTTTAATAACTATTAAAAGAGGAATAATAAATATATATTTAACTTCTAACTGGGCTATGACGAGTGCTTGCTAAAAAATTAAATCCACGTGACAACGTGCGCTGGCAGTTCACCGTTGAAGGAAGCTAAAGCTGTGAAGCTGAGAAACACGTGTGGAACGATGTCTCAGAAAAAGTCTGGAGGAGCTTTTGAAGAAGAGAATCTGAACAAATCAAACCTAATTCTGCTCGTCATTTAATCAGACATCGAACACTGCTTCAAACGAGTGAGTTGACTTTCGTTTTAGACATAATGGCTGTTTGCGGTGAAGGAAAAATGGACCAAAGTGTCACGCCTGCGGGTCTGCCTGGCCCCGCTCCTCTGAACTTCAGTTCCCAAGTTCCCAGAGTGCACCGTCCGATGACGTCACGCCCACATACCTGCGCTCCACTAATCTTCCCCGCTCCGCCTCCCCAGTGTATTGATTGACCACAGCTGTCACCAGTAGTACTGGTGCTTTGCCAACCTTATCGTTGCAATCCTGAGCGTTTCACTCCTGATTCTGACTATCTGCGCCTTGACCTGATTTTCACCTTTACTACGCTACCTGGATCTTCCCCTTAAACTTGTCTGCTTGATTCTGACTTCATCTCTGGCTCTCGACCCTGCTTCTGTCTTCCTGGTTTTCGGTTTTCCATTCTCCTTCGGGTCTTGTTCGCCTGTCTGCCTGACCTGCTGGTTTCCGACCTTCACCTGCCCTCTCATTTTGTGACCTGGTGTTGCCCTTGTTTTCTGTTGCCTAGTGTTTTGTTACTGTGTGACCTCCCGAACTGCTCTATTAAAACCCTTTTCATCTCCTGGCTCTGCAAGCGTCGCTCCCAGTTTTTGTGCGTGACACAAAGACGTTTGTTTTATTATAATTCCATTATTTTAGAACCTAAATTACAGATATTTTTATTTATTCGTTTACAGCTAAGATTATTTTTATTTAAAGATAAGTACAGTCACTTAATATGACTGCCGATAGACTAGAAATAATTATTTCAGCGCGGATAATATAATAATTAAACGGTTTCAGGTCTACCGTTCTCCTTTTCATGTAAAAATAATTTAAATATTGACTAATTTGGTTTTATTTAGGAGTTCATTATTTATGAGAGATGAAAGACGAAGGGTCATCCTACTGAAGGAGCTGTTAAAAGTGAAATTAAAAAGACAGGCTATAAACGCTAATTTTTTAGCATAAATACGTGCTTGCTGCGCAACGCTATATTCTGTAATTAAATCAGGCTCCAGATTGTTCATCATATGCCACGTCTCTTTTAGTTCAAAAATATGTTCCTGTGACTCTGCTGACTTTCTAAATGAGGACATCAGATCTGAAACGTATGCCAATTGATTTACTGATTACTACATAACGTATATGGTGAAAAAACACGAAGGAATAGTCGAATCGTCGGCCAAATTCTGAGTCTTGTACAGCCCTAGCATACTTAATTGAACTTATAATGAATGTACTGAAAGTGTGCTACTTTCATATACTTAATATGCTAAATATAATTATTAGTGCTATTAGAAATATAATTAAACAGAACTAATTGTACTTAACTGTACTATTTTGAAACACCTTTGATACATTTGGAGATACTTAAGTACTATATTAAAGTACATTTCTAGTACATTCAAACATTCAAAGTGCTACTGAGGTAAAATGTACTTGTAATTACTACACTTGTAATATACACATTTTGCACTTGTATTTAGCACACAAAACAGTACTGTACTTGAACTGTACTTGCTGGTATTAAAGTACATTTCTAGTACATAAAAATATACTTTGTGCAACCACATAACAACCACATAACTACACCATGCAGGTGACTGAAGATCTGATAATGAAGCTAACTGAAGCATACAAAGTAGGGGAAGACTATAAACAGGTATCAAAGATATTCTAGCTCACGGTTTCACTGTATGAAGTGTCATTAACCAGAAGGTGGGTAGAAATTAGCTACATTTACTCGTGTGCATGTACTTCTGTAAACTATTGATGGTTTTGTACTCTGACTGCTGACTATTTATGAACAGTAATACTTTTACTTGGTGACACTTTACATTAGTTATTAACTAACTAACATGAACTAATACATTAACTATGGTTAGCTAGTGTTAACTAAACATGTAACAACGGTTATATGTTTACTTAACATTAGTTAAGTATTGTAACCATTGTTAATGTATCACTTCATGTTAGTTAGTCAACACTTACCTTTTACTTCTACTCAAGTATATCAATAAGTAAAGGTAGTTTTTACTTAGTTGCCTTTCAGCCATTCATATTTAGTTACTAACACTAAATACTGTTTAATTTCCTTCTGCTTTTTTGTTGACCCCATCTATACTGCTTTGTGATTGGTCATATTTCGGACTTTAGAGCTTTGACATTTTGTTTTAGACCAAAATAACAAACAATAGAAAATAGGAGCCATTCAAGCTCCATAGAAGTCCATATAGATGCTGGGC
Source organism: Semaprochilodus insignis (assembly GCA_034552555.1). Classification (NCBI taxonomy): domain Eukaryota; kingdom Metazoa; phylum Chordata; class Actinopteri; order Characiformes; family Prochilodontidae; genus Semaprochilodus; species Semaprochilodus insignis. Next base: position 12,543,017 of record CM067496.1, on the reverse strand, counting down.
TTACTAAGAAGCTCCACTGCAGTTCCATGAGTTAATCAGTATTTAAGTAGTTTTTCAGTACACAGTGAAGTGAAATTACGTTCCTCCAGGAAAAAGGTGCAACATGGAACAAAAGAGTACAAAAAAGAGTACAAAGTGCAAACGTGCAGACATGGTGTGCAAACAAAAAATTAAACTAGAAAACAATACAATAAATGCGATACATTAAACAGACATTAGGCAGGGTAAACAGATAGGACAGTGCAGACACAGCACTTATTTCTGGACATGAGGTAGTGGAATAAGGTGCAGAGAGATTTAGCATGCTGTGATGTGTGAGTTTACACACTCAGATAACACACATAAACGCAGCAGTTACTGAGGTAGTACCTGGATAAACAGTGTAAACACAGTGTTAGCAGCAATGTTCCAGATAGTGTAAGTACAGCATCAAAAGAGGTGTGTGTGAGAGAGTTTGTGAGTGTAGAGTATGTGTGTGAGGTCAGGTTTCAGATCAGTCTTTGTGAGTTTAAAATCCTGAGTCGTCCACAATGCTGGTGGCTTTGCAAATGCAGCATGTCCATGATGGAGGGGAGAGAGACCCCAATGATGGACATCTACACCACATGCTGCATCCGCAAAGCCACCAGCATTGTGGACGACCCCATCCACCCCTCACACAGACTTTTTTCACTGCTGCCGTCTGGTAGTAGGTACCGGAGCATCCCTGCCATCACTGCCAGACTCTGCAACAGCTTTGTTCCTGAAGCGATCAGGTTTTTAAACTCACAAGGACTGATCTGAAACCCCCCTCACACACATACTATACACTCACATATGTGACAGCAAAGGACCAGCAGTGTAGTTTAGCTGATACAGCAGTGGTGATGGTGCACTGTTCTACTATGTAGCATTGCTTGCACAAACATGATCTGCATGGATGTGTCATCAGTCAACTTATACATGAGCCAGGGTGGTTTGGAAAACCAGTGCTGTGATCTGGTGAATTTAAAATGTGGCTCTTTTCTTAAAATTAGCGTTAATGACAGATTTCTGTTATATAATTTTGTTTATCCCAAATCCCAATTAAGAGTTCTGTATACAGCATTACACTTGTCCCAAGACTCTTTTAAAGCTTGAATTAAAGCTAACCTGTAAAAAAGCTAAAATTTGCAACTGATTTAAGTTTTTCTTTATCTGTACAGTTCAAGCCCCAACAGTGCTGGACAGTAACAAAGTAAACATAAGTTTTACTTTTTACTTTTTACTTTACTTTTAACTACATTTCAAAGTCTAATATCTTACTGTTTACTCCACTACATTATGGACAAATCTGCCCTTACTTTTGGTTTATGTGTGCATAAAAACATAACGTCAAAAAATGAGAAGCGCAAAGCGAGTCCACCAATCAGGGTACAGCAGTCAATCTGTTTTGAACTTGTTTTGACTTGTTGGACAGAGTTTAGTTCTAGCTAATGGAAACTGTTCTCCTTCAGTGTTCTGTGCTTATGATTTTGAATAGACATCAGTGTCAGACTAATTAATGACCTTCTATTAAAGACTGGTGGACTGAGAGACACACTAGAGTCTCTTCACCTAAAATGAGCTGATTAAGAGTCTTGTTCCCGAAATGATAATAGGACATTAGAGCCATAATAAATCATGCTACTTTTACTCTCCATGCTTAAGTACATTTGAAGGTAAATACTTTAGTACTTTTACTCAAGTGCAGGTCTAAAGAGAGGAGCTTTTACTTTTACTGGAGGAGTATTTTACCATGTAAAATATTCTCTACTTTAACTCAAGCACATAGTTTGTGTACTTCGTCCACCTCTGAACTCTAAACAGAAAGTTCAAACTTCCTTTTTATTGATGGAACAGCTGAAGTAAAGGCTTATTTCTTGTGCGCCTCAGGTCGGGTGAAGTTGATTGCTCATAAAATGGAGCCATTTTTCAGTGCCCTCATTATTAAGGTGCTATTTGTCAGATTGCTGTTGACAGCAAAGCTTTCATAACCATTCCAGACTGCTGCTGGCCTAAAAAACGATGTTGTAATGACATTTCTAATTGTGAGTGAAAGAGAGAGAGAGAGAGAGTGAGGGAGAGTGAGAGGGGGAGGCATAGAGAGTAAAACCACAAAGCGTTGCAAGCGTTTCATGTCACAATGGCACTGTTGAAGGCCAGAAAATCCTACTATGACATTTAATGCTTGTAGAGCACTTTGCTTCACCCCTTTGAAGTCGAAAGCAATTGCAGCAGTACATACCTGAGGTTTCTATTCGTTTTCCAGCACTGTGAACAGTGTGATTCATTCACTGCTCTGTACATATTGTTTTAGATCAAGTGTCCTGACTCTTGCACTTTCAGAGACACCTTTCAGCTCTCTCAGGACATTTCTTAAGCAATCACCCTCACGTTAGCATGGAACCACTTTCAGCAGGATCCCAAAGATGCAAGATCCCTTATTTCTAGGACGATGAAATCAGAAACAGGAGGCTTTGCTCTGCACTGGTGGAGGTTGCTTTGTCACTCACAGTTGACTTGATTGGCACCAAAGGATTACCATTTTGTGCAACTGGTGGCAATTATTGATGTGTTTCAGCTCACTAGCCTTGCTGAAACTTTGAATGGGACTGGATCCCCCATTGCCAATTATCCTTAATGATCACTTAACTCCTTCCCTGTCTGGGTGCAATCATCTTTCTGCAAATGTGGCGCAATTCGATAGCAATTTAAAGGCTTGGTTTAACCCCTTCGTGGAGTTGAGGGCTATTGTTTGTGGGCTGAAACTCCGGTAAGCCCCCCTCATGCTAATCCTGCAATACCAATCAAAGCTAAAGGGTATTATGTGGAAGGTTACTGACACTTTCCCAATATGTTGGTCTTGCCCTCAACCGGTCTTCGAGGCTCTCAGGCCAGATGTATACATACATGAGAAAGCAAGATGCACTCAGAATTTCATCTGTAATTAACATTTCATTCACTAAGGCTGCAGATAATCAAGCTAACCCTGCCTGGGACTGCCTACTAATTACGCAATGCTTGAGAATCACTGCTTGGAAAAGGTGCAGTGAAATAGCAGAGAACCCACAACAGAGCTGAACTACTGTTATTCGTCTGGCAAACCTTCATGCCGTGCCGCAGCGCCATATATTGATGGAAATGTAAATCATTTCTCACATAATCTTCAAAAAAGTTTGGATACCTTTCCAGTTGTAAAGTCTCAAATCTTGATAATTATATTTGGACTTAATTGACTTCTTAAGCCTGGCCAGGTAGGTCAAGAATTGCTATTATTAATACACTCTCTGGTTCTTCAAACCTGAAGCTATTACTCAAGAGCCAAAGGCTCCTCTACACGGCTGGCTGAGGATCTAAAAGCTATTTAAACAGGAAAGCTATAAAATGTCATCAGAAGCACTATAACTACAGGCTACTGTTGTTATTGGAAGTTAACACGATGCTTTTAACATACCAGTTTCCCTAGTGGTAATTTGCATTTGCATTTGTCCCAACTTTTTTTTTGACTTGGGTTTGTAATTAGTATAATCAGTAGATAGTGCAGCAGGACCCTGTTGCCTCTCCTTGTGGGAAATATTGTGACTCTTGTAACAAGCTTGTAACATGTATACCTTCTAGGCTAGAATGCATCCTTTGTACGGCTGAAACCTGGCACATGTGGCCCTCAGGCTCGCCTAACCTATATCGGTTCTCGTAACCTTGTAACCCTCCAATGAAGTCATACTGTCGGTCTGCTCATTACTATCCACTCAACAGATCCCCAGGATCATCACATTCACAAGCCTTGCAGCATTGTTATTGGGTTAACCATGTAACAAAGGAACAAATTGCATTGCGAGTCGTTCGCTCTCAAACAGATGGAATCTTCTCTAACTGACACTTTCCCGATATGTTGTTCTTGCCCTCAGCTCTGTCCTCATGATTCTCACTGTCTCCAAACCCATATTGTCCTTGTAACAGTAAATTACGAAAGCTCTCGTAATGGTATTTGTGATTGATGACAGCTGAGTGACCCGCAGCTACCCCTTTGCTCTCTGGGAGTGGTGCAGTCAGTGGACGTCAAGGCTCCATCTCACATCTACACAAATCAAGGGGCTGAAAGGAGAATAGCTGTGCTATAATTAGAGATCGATAGACAGTGAAATCGGGGAGTTCTCACATAGGGTGAACAAATCTGGCTGGGGAAAGCCTGCAAATGAAAGTCAGGGTTCTTTTCCACCTTGTGAACAGCTGGGCCATTTTAAACCAATGGGCTTATGTCAAAAGATATTTGTCTGTCTAGATTATCTGTATTTCTTTATTGGAAGTTTTGTTTTACGCTGACTTGCAGGAATTAAATTAGGCTAGAATGCACTGAGCAGTGCTCCAGCAGGTTGGAGGAAATGAAAGCTTTAGCGCAAGTTCTGCCAGGAAGATTCCTACGTCACTGATTCAGATAGATAGACAGATAGATAGATAGATAGATAGATAGATAGATACTTGATCCCGAAGGAAATTTAGCAGCCAGTAGCAGTTTCACAATACAGCACGGTAAAACAAAACAAAAAGTGTTGTACAGTATGAAACCTAAGTGGGTAGGTACTGGCTCAGCAATATTATTAATTATTAAACTATAAACTATAAATAGTACAGTTCGCTATGGATAAATATCTCACTTTACAATGAGGCAAGAAATATATACAAGAAAGTCTATCTACAAAAAAAAAAAAAAATACGGATATAACTGTAGACCCATAAAAAATATGTAAAACTTGCGGAGATAAAAAGGCCGTCCAATAATAATAAATAAATGTGCAAGGGGCGCAGATATCAGCGGATAATGACAATACTGAATAAACATAATAAACATGTGCATATATTGGTATTTAGGTAAAGTGTCTAGAGTGTCCAGGAGTTTAGATGTACAGGATATACAGTAAAGTGTAATAGTGCAAATAAATAAACCTATGATTTAACATGAGATTCAGTCCTCATCTGTCCTCTTCCCTCTTCCAGCCCCACTGGGAAGAGTTGTAGAACCTGATGGCTCTCAGGACAAAGGATCTCCTGAGTCTGTCTGTGGAGCAGCTCTGTGACAGTAACCTGCCATTGAACTTGCTCCTTTTGTCCATAATGATGGTGTTCAGCGGGTGCCCATCATCATCCATAATGGAGAGCAGTCGTCCACCAGGTTTCTGTACTCCGCCTCCTGCCCTCCCCTTACACAAGCCACAATAGCAGTATCGACCGAGAACTTCTGCATGTGGCACGTCCCAGAGTTGTACTTGAAGTCTGAGGTGTACAGTGTGAAGAGGAAAGTACATTGCCCTGTGGTGCTCCTGTGCTGCTGACCACAGTATCTGATGTACAGTCCTTCAGCCTGACATACTGAGGTCTGCCAGAGAGGTAGTCAGTAATACAGGAGACCAGGTGCGGATCGACTTGCATCCTTGCCAGCTTGTCTCTCAGTTAGAGGGGCTGAATGGTGTTAAAGGTGCTGGAAAAATCAAAGACCATGACTCTCACAGCGCTGCCCCCCTTGTCCAGATGAGAGTGGGTCAGATGGAGAAAGTATAGCATATGTATAGTATATGGCATCTTCTACTCCCACTTTCTCCCTGTAGGCGAACTGCAGGGGGTCCATTGCATGTTGAATGGACATTCAGTACTCTGGCCAATCGCAATGCGCACCCCCCCCCAACCAGTTTGGCCCCAGTCTTGCTGTCCTGGGGGTAGGCTCCACCCCTGCCATCCATATCCCGCAGGATCTGTGAGGGTCTGAACACTTCAAGACCTGGGCCCAGGACAGGGCCTACGCCAAAGACTCCTTGTTTGAAAATTGTCATTCTTCAAATTGTACACCTTATAGAAGAGTAAATATCATTTTCCATCACTTCTGGTTTTGTGTATTTCTGGCAGAACTTCATACAATCTTCATGAAATTAAAGTGTAGGAAGCCATCCCAATTGACAACAACAATAGTCCCAATTGATGACAACAACAACAACCCCCACTTCTGCTTCTAACGCTCCACAATCATTCCTTTCCCTCGATACTATATATCAGTTTGCGAGATGCCATTTCTTCTCTTTTTGCTGATGTTCATAAACATAAATGTATAATTTCAATCCTTCCTGCTGCTAAACCTAAATAAGCTGGTCCATTATGTGTCCACTATTAAGCTTTTTAAGGTATATCCAAAGCACTGTAACATAAAAGTAGCTAGACTAGTTTGAGCAGCCCCTGAGGTAATTGCAACAAGTGTAAAGGTTTGGACATCCTTCTCTTTAAAGTTAATCAAGGCTTAATGAAACTTAATGTATATGGTCTTAATTGACTTAGTAGGACTGGTTAGGCGAGTGAAGAATGGTCAACGGTAATACAATCTCTGACTCTTCGAACCTGGTGCAACCACTCAACAGCTCTAAGTAGCTGGTTGTGGACCTAAAAATTAAGCCCACCCAGAAATGTTTTCAAGCTTATGGAACTCTGGAAGTCAAGGCAAGATCTGGAAGACCAAGAACCCCCATATAACAGCAGAGGACCTGCAGGAAGCATTGCTTGTAAACTGTTCTACATGGAAGAGTCATCCAAAGGAAACCTGCGATCCCATCACATTAGTCTTAATGAAAGCATCTTAACATCTTAATGAGAGCACCTTGCCAACTGTTAAGTAAGTGGTGGACCTATTGTGCTTCTGTAGAAGCAAGTGGCAAAGAGCCACTCCCAGGGTAGATGGTAGATCAACAAGTTCTGCAAGAAAGCATGAAACTGTCAGTCAGCAAACTGAAGCTACAAAAAATGTCTTCTTCAATAGAACAATGATCCAACACATACCTCAAAATCCACCATGAATTGTTGAGCGGTCCTTAAAATGGTTCTGGTGACCAGCACTGCTAGTAATACAGTAGGTTAAAACAATGCAGCTAACCACTGCGCCACTACCAGCAAAGGTTTGGCCCACAGTGAACCTTTCCTTTCATCTACAATCTTTATCCTGAGAATAGGCCCCAGGATCAACGATGGATCAGAGGGTGCGTGTATGTATGTGCGTTCTCTGTGCCCAGAGTCCTTGTTTACCTCTATTGCTAGCACAGCACGATCCCACTGAGACTTTGGGTAGAATTAGTCCGCAGGAGCTTTTAAAAGAACAATCAGTAGAGCCAATTAAAAGTGCTCATAGACAAAAGATCCACATGGGCCTGAAGATTCCATCTTCTTGATTTCAGCACCACTTTAATATAATTGAGACTAAACGGCACCTAAGGAAAAGCTACAGAAAAGAATTTCTGTTGCGCTCCGTTGCCCTCTAAAAGGTAGACCCCATTGGGATTGGGATTCAGTCATTGGGACTGATCGATAGAAAAGCTCAATGAATACTACATAACTTCTGTGCATTCATTTAAGGCCCTCAGTGTATAAACTGCAGATGAACTAGACTGACTGAAAGTACTCCTGTATTCCTTTCCTCAGGAGCTTTCTGCAGAGAGACCTGACATTTAATTCGAAGCTATTCTGGTCCGTGATAGAAGGACCTTTCACGCTGAAGAGTGCTCCTTCTTCCTCATCTGCAAGAAATGTGCGGCAAAATCTGTCAATATGGGTTCTAACTCGTAGCGTGTACTTGCTGAAGGCATGCACAAGCAGCAGGGACATTATGAGCCATCTTTCATTTGCTTGACAGCTGTTCCCCCAACTTCTTCCTCTTCTACTAATTCTTCTTGGTACATGTTTTTCGCCGTTAAATAGCCCTGCAGTTTTCAAGATACCATCACCATTACAACTTCAAATTGTTTGATTGGATGTTTCCGCATAGCAACAGATTTTTCTGGATCTTTTCCCCTATTATGAATGAATGGGTTGGGAAAATGCATACCCATCTACTGTACTTCTGCTCAACCCAGAGACACCATTTCTGAAACACCATCTCAGAGCAGAGCCCCAAGTACAAATTCAATGATGGTCTGACCCGCACTCGTCTGTTTCTTTATTCTCCATTCCTCATTCCTCCCCATAGAGTCCCATTCATTTTCACCCCCATTCAAACCCCGTTGTTACTGTTAACATACAGGCACCAAACTGCATGTACTCACTCAGGGCAGATCCCCAGAACTCTAATCCACAGCCATACTGACCCTCACTTCTCTATGTGTTGTTTATTTATGCCTTGTTTATTTATCATAACTACATAATTAATTAGGCAATGAATAGGCTTAATCCTATTCAAGAATAATTCCTGAATCCTATATAATATAAAAAATGACTAATCAATTCATCTATCTATTCAACTCAAGTCAGTATAGGTATTAAGGTATTAATCTGTGTATGTTTGATTGTCTTACCTGTTTAATACTTGAGTAAAATCTTCTCAGGGTAGCAGACAGTGTATATATGTATATGTATATACATGCCCTATATCAGCTTAGTATGTCACTGGAGTTTTTAAACACTGTGTCCACTATCTGTCCACTCCTACCATGTTGGTTCATTTTGTAGATATGAAGTCAGAGACGGTAGCTCATCTGCTGCTGCACAGTTTGTGTTGGTCATCCTCTAGTCCTTCATCAGTGGTCACAGGACGGTGGTGGCAGGACAGTTTCAGTTGGTGTGCTATCCTCAGTCCAGCAGTGCCACTGAGATGTTTGAAATCTCCATCAATAAACTTTTCAGTGGTCTTATGGAGCATCTGAATACTGAGGTAGTGTGTACTTCGACATATTTGTTACTAAATAATGGCAAACTACATTGCTGCAGTGCATCAGCGTCACCTGCTCTGTGGTGGTTCTGTGGGGGTCCTGACCACTGAGGAACAGTGGTGAAATTAAACAGTGAAAGGGGGCTGGCATTTTGAACATATCTGCATATCATTTGAGCATATATACATTCATCATGGAAATAAATAGTTGCAACCGACAGGAATGAAACTTGATGGGTAGGTTGGACATTGTGAGACATGCAAATGATTGGCTGTGCATGTGACATAAACAAGAACGGACCTTATTGTTGTACCTGGCTGACTATATAAGGTTGTCCTGTTGCATGTGCTTTCCATCCTTGTGCTGTTGTGTTGGAAGTATGCCTCGGAAAAGAGTTTGAAAGCAATTCGGGCAGTTGGAAGAATTTGAGAGGGGTTGCATCGTAGGGCTCCAGGAAGCGGGATGGCTTTATTGACATATTGCATACTATACCGGTCATGCCGATATCACCATAGCACACTGTTTGCAGCAGTGGATAAAAGAAGACACACATCAGTGACATGAAGGATCTGGGAGACCTACATGAACCACGGAGAGGGAGAACCGACAAATTGTCTGACAGTGGCGAGTCCCGCTTTTTTCTTGGTGGATATGGCCAACAAATCTGTGTGTGGAGGCAACGTGGTAAGCACCAAGATGAACAGTTTGTTGTCACACGTCACATGTCCAGAAGGCCTGGTGTCACTCCACCTCCACCCCTACCGCACAGTCTGCAGGAGCTGTGTGAGAATATTCAAACTGCATGGGATGTATTATCACAGGACTCCATTAGGAACCTCTACAACTCCATGTTGAGANCATACTGAGAGAAACTACTTCTGTATGTGTAGCTCAATAAATATTGCCCATATCGGTCTAAATGTATCATCATTTATTGTTCCTGGTAACCTTTATCTTCCTTCCCAATAGCACTGCAATCCCACACTTCCTTCTGGGTGCAGCTATTCTTGTGATTACATATATATATATATATATATATACACACACACACATATGTATATGTATAGTGATCACTGCCCTGGTACATGGCAAAAAAACAGTAAAAAAGTAAAAGTAAACTTTTGCTGTATTGATGTAATAGGCTACACTGATAACACAGGAGGGTTCGCATGTATTGATTTTCTCCTGAATGCACGCCTCCTATGGACAGATCCTGGATGCATTTATCATCCCGTATGAGAGTCTTTATTGTGTGAAGCAGAAAGTGTTTCCTCCCACCAGGACAATAAACTATAATCTAATCTAATCTAAATGCAGCACATGTAGAAAGGACTGCTGTTGTACCTAAGAGCTAATGTTCTGAATTATTAAAGAGCGTTTATGATGAGCGCAGTTGTCTGCTACTGGAATATCCATGGGAGTGAGGCTTATGGGGAAATTAAGCATTCTCTCTCAGAGTAGCACTTGAATTGTTATATTCAATTAACTCCCCAAAATGAAATCCAGTAATGCTGTATTGAATGTGTTGTGCAATAGAGGTCGCTAGAGTAACTCCATTGACTTCCAGTAACATTTCTGAAGAGAAAGTTTCAGTGAACTAGCAACAGAAGCTCAATGCAGCTAGCTGGCTGATCCATGATGTTCACAGCTGCTCTGAATAGATGTCTGGCAGTTGCAGAGGAAGACTGCAGGAAGAAACGGTGAGAAGGTAAGTGTGCTAAGAAAAGCTGTGTTGATCACAGTCACCAACAAACAACAGTGCACGCTTACAGGAAGTCATGAAAGGAGCTTTAAAGGCCACATGGGTGCAGTATCAGCATGCCAGAGATGCAGATGGTAAAAATCATAAACACTTTGTTTGTACAGCATTTCACTGGTTGACATTTCTAAATGAGTGGTCAGATAGGCCTTCTCAAAGTAAGCTGCAAAAAAATAATCTAGGTTTTATAATTAAGCATTATTATAAGTTTGTGAGTTACTGCAGTTTAAAATATCCAGTGGGCAACAGCTGCGTATTAACAGCCCATCTGCTTGAGCTTGTGCTGGTGTAATAGGATTCACAACTGATGGCCACTCATTAGAAATGCTTTTGAGTTGTTTTTATTTTTATTGAGTTATTTTATTTGGCTAGTTCATCTTTTTGTAGCATGAAAAGAAGTACTGAGGACAACAGAGAGCTCAGCAGGGGCTGTCCTGAATACCATTTTTTGGGCCCCGGCCCCTTAGCAGTGGTCAACAGTGAATATTCAAAGCTTCACTCTAGTCAGAAAATTTGTGTCCCTCCATGTTGCAGTAAAATGGATCATTTCTCCTTATACTCTAACTTCTGGCAGTTTCTATTCTGATTGGCTCTCCATGCCCCATGTATGATTTTCTGCTGGTCCAAAGTGAACCAGAGTTTTGTTGCTCCAGCTAAGTTCAGGCTAGTGAGCAGTGGTCTCAGCCACAGACATTTAACCCGTTTATGTCATGGCTCTGTTTTCAAGGTTACCTTCTGCTACACATCATGCCAAATGGCAGGCTTGTGATTGCTCATTTTGCATGTCAGTGGAGTCTCCTGTTCCTGCAGTAGTAGGTGGTTCTTGGCTGGATTCTCTCTCAAGAGTCCAGCAATGCAAGACTCACACTGGAGAGACTGAGTTTCTTCTNTTAGTGTACTGTAAGTAGAGTGTTGGTGTACAGTAACTCAGTAAGTGCAATTTCACTAACTGCATTGTGTTGTATTGCCACAGTTGTTACAGATTTGAAGCAAACACAGCTGTTAAAATCACAGTATATAATAAAATACAGTAAATCTGCTTAAGGAGATCTGAAGGCTGTTCTTCTTGGTTGCCAGAGTGGGGTAAAGTCCTACTGAATTACACTTGCAAAATGAACATCTTCAGGTATTTTGTGCTTGGTGGGTATTAATTTCACACCCTGGTGAATTTGAACACTAGACCAAATTATCCAGACCTTTGCTGGAAAAAAATGTGTCCTGCACAAGTTCCCTTACTTCAAAAGAGTTAAAGCCAGGCAAAGTGATGAAAGTCATTTCAATTACATGGACCCTCGCACATTCTGCACAGCATTGTTTTCTCCTGCTACATTACTGAAGACGTTTAGCTCAGCTGACAAAGAGGCTGATAATTAAATAAGTAGTTTCAAAGTACATATACACCAGCTAAAGCTATTGTTGGTTTTCTTTGGCACTTTGGGAGAGAGATGGGTTTCATTTCTGTTCCACTTTGGTCTTTGCTGAACTGTTGAGAGGTTCATAAATAGTTCTTAGTATGGACTTTTGGTTCAAGGGAAAAACTTTATTTCTGTAGAAACTTTGTATTACTTATTGGGCCTCTGTCCTACAAGTTCCCTGACATATTGCTTCATACCAGTGTTAGAACTGGAACAAATGTCCATCACTTAAGGCCTCTTACATTAATATTATGTCACTGATTTCATGAAACCTCTAATGTCACTTTGCAATTATGGAATAAGTACTATGTGTTGTGAAGCTCCTATGTAGTGTTACTGTCTTTGAAAAGTTTGAACAGTTAGGAGTTAGAACAGTTTGGAGTTGGTGTTCAGCTTGTTGTTTAGCATGACTGGAGTTTTTGGGTTTTGGCTCCACACTCCATCGTCCTTTGCCTTTCTGGAATTGCAAATCAGCCTCCAGACGGCCTACAGAGGGAACAGTATGGAAATAAAGTCAAGTTGCCAACATTTTCACCAAGCGTGAACACACACACACACACACACACACACACACACACACACACACACACACACACACAGAGTTTCATAAACAGTCACTTTTCATGAGCAACCATCATTTTGTGTAGTGGTTGACCATCTGTCAATGAAGTGCTCTGTTTCTTCCACTTCTGCCTTCAGTTCTGCAGGATGGGCTCTCTGGCCGAGTTTCTGGTAATTGGATCGAGTCTGGAACTCATTGCATGGCAATATGAAGTCTGTTGTTCCATTTTTATGTCAATATGTCATGCAGGTGGTGTTCTTCCTGCTTGGTTCATCATCCTGTGGGGGGCAGTGGCCATTCGGAGTCGTCTCCCAACCACCCCCTGCAACTGCCTTTATTGGAGTGGTGCGCCCCTGAAACTGTCCTACCTCCAAAGCCCCAATCAGTCCATTCAGACACATTGCACTTTCATGTCAGTTCAGAGTGTTTGAACCTACTGAACTCATGTGCTGCTNACACACACACACACACACACACACACACACACAGAGTTTCATAAACAGTCACTTTTCATGAGCAACCATCATTTTGTGTAGTGGTTGACCATCTGTCGATGAAGTGCTCTGTTTCTTCCACTTCTGCCTTCAGTTCTGCGGGATGGGCTCTCTGGCCGAGTTTCTGGTAATTGGATCGAGTCTGGAATTCATTGCATGGCAATATGAAGTCTGTTGTTCCATTTTTATGTCAATATGTCATGCAGGTGGTGTTGTTCCTGCTTGGTTCATCATCCTGTGGGGGGCAGTGGCCATTCGGAGTCATCTCCCAACCACCCCCTGCAACTGCCTTTATTGGAGTGGTGCGCCCCTGAAACTGTCCTACCTCCAAAGCCCCAATCAGTCCATTCAGACACATTGCACTTTCATGTCAGTTCAGAGTGTTTGAACCTACTGAACTCATGTGCTGCTGGCTTCCCTGACTCCCAATGGATTTAGAGTTCAGTGTTAAGGACCTTCCTGGCAGCTGTGGACCACATCACAACATCTGGTGTTAACATGGTTTGTGTGATCTCCAAACTACTTGGTTGCCCAGGTCAACACACCTTTCCCATGTCTTTCCAGGAGTAAGCAGTGCTCTCTTTAACAGTGCTGGGTTCTGTCTCTTTTCCCCTGGTTTACTAAAGCTAATGAGGAGTTGGTGGTGGCCCGAGGAACCCTGCTTTTCTCCAATAGACTTTTTTTTAAATGTGTATAAATTTGCTGAAAAAATGTCATTTTTTGTGTGTTCTCTGTAGAGGATGTGTTCACTTGGGGTTTAACAAACCAGGATCCCCAAATGTATATATCATATATTCTAAAAATTCCAAAATGTATATTTTTATTTAATTGTATTACATTTATAATATATAAAATAGCCTTTTATTTTCTCTACCATTTGTTTTAAACTATGTTTTTATTTAATTTTATTTTAATAGATTTTAAACATTTTATTTTGCTTTTTTTCTGCAGGTGTGAAATATTGTATATTTTGTAGAGATGAAAAGTTTTTTTGTTTATTACACTTTCATTTTGTTTTATTTTAGTACTTTTTACTGCAGTTTTAAGTTTATTTCTATGTGATAATTGTATGTAATCATTTTATTTTTCATTGAACATGGCTAATAAATTTATTTTCTAAAATATTTCTAAAAATAAATGTTAAGTATATTTTTCTAAAAATAAGTGTCAATATGGATCATTTTTGTAGCCACTAATATTTAACAGTCTGTAGTTTTGTGTATTTTTCTTAGAAGAGATTACTAGCTTATTTGACATTGCATTTTGTTTTATCATTTATGTTTGTTTGGTTTAGTTTGTTTTACCTTGGTGATTTCTTAAAAATGTCAAAGTTCTCACTGCACTGTTTCATTCCTGCTGGTCACTTTGGGCACCACTCCAGCCCTGGAATCATATGTGCATCAGTAACACAAGATAAAAGCTACAAAGTTCAAAAAGGAAGAGCTGAAACTGAAGATGTTTCCTGTAATCTACAGGGCAGTGGCAGATAAGAGGACATGTCGAGTTTGGTGAAAGAACAAAGGGCTCTCCTCCAAACCATGTTCCCCTCCAGAGAGCCTCTGCTCCTCACTGAGTTCTGAAGGGTTAGGTTCTGTCCTTTGCAAGTGAATCAGTAATGCACCGTCATTATAAGTCAACAAACATGCCTGCACATCTCCAGCGGCCTGTGAAGGAACATCCATTATAATTTAACATGCCTCTCTCGATTGCTGCATACCACAACTGTCAAGCAAGCTTTGAACTAAGTTACACAATAAGTTGTTCTGACATGAAGTGAAGTTTACTGGAAGTTTATAATTGAATGATTGCATGTTTGTAGTAGTAGGTTAAGAAGATTATGTAGATACATCAAAACCAACTATACAAAAAGCATGTATATCTGTATACAACAGTGAATATACTTCACTTTGACAAGTGTGTGAAATACCCCCTGGTGCTGGGGGTAAGGCCAGCACAGTAGTGCAGTGGGTAGCACTGTTACACTGTTTGTATGTTCTCCTTGTGTCCGTGTGGGTTTCCTCCAGGTGCTCCGGTTTCCTCCCATAGTCCAAATACATGCCGTGGTAAGGTGAGGTAAATTGGAGATACTAAATTGCTCCTAGGTGGGAGTGAATGTCTCTGTCTGTATGTCTGTCCTATGTTGGACTGATGGCCTGTCCAGGGTGTTTCCTGCCTTCCACCCATTGAGCACTTGGATAGGCTCCAGCATCCCGTGACCCCGTAAGATACCAGAAGATGAATGAATGAATGAATATTCAGGGGACCCATGCTTGCTTGCTTTCCAGTGATAGCTGGCTGCTAACTCACTTGCCATAGTGGCCCTGATGCTATCTTCAATGGGAAATGTTTGGTAATGTGCTCTTCTACACATTAATTGAGACTGTAACCCTCAGGTCGTATGTCTCTTCTTCTGTC
Organism: Semaprochilodus insignis; assembly: GCA_034552555.1. Classification (NCBI taxonomy): domain Eukaryota; kingdom Metazoa; phylum Chordata; class Actinopteri; order Characiformes; family Prochilodontidae; genus Semaprochilodus; species Semaprochilodus insignis. The sequence goes on along the minus strand of CM067496.1, from coordinate 12,527,697 downwards.
TTTGGTTTGAGGAATGAGTAACAGTTCACTATTTGAACCAACCTCTTGGGGAACTGGGTAGGCTTGCTTGGGTGGGCTCACTTCACACTTCTTTTGTTTTAACATGTTACGTTTTTATGCACACATAAGCCAAAAGGAAGAACAGATTTGGCCATAATGTAGTGGAGTAAACAGTAAGATATTAGACTTTGAAGTTTTCAGATTACAAATTTCCCAGCATTATCCCAGGCGTAGTTACAGTTGCTGGACTGTGATGAACTGGGTGAAACATTAAGCTACAGTGCCACCATACAGAAAAAACAGAGCTGCATCTCTAGTAGGAATACCGAAGACAGAAGTTTGCCGTTTCATGAGTGAAGCAAGCTTAACAATAACTTATTTCTATGTCTATTTTTTCTTACAATAGGTTCATTATCAGGGATGCTACAGAATTCTGATTCTTGGGGTCCAAGAGGTTAATTAGGGGGTCCCAGACCCTCCAATACCCACTGTTTTTCGCAGTTTGCTTCTGGCATAGATTAGTTTATATTAAAATGTGTCAAAAGCATATGTCCAAGGGTATCCAGATGTTCCTTCTACTTGGTGCTTCAGCTTCTTTAGTGTGTGCATGTTATTGACATTGGTGATCAACTGCGGACTGTATAATCTCCATAGAGTAGCTTTGCTATATAGAGTATTTTTTTTTGCTATAATAGAGTGAGTTCTTTGAAATGATGGAGATCAATCCAATACCTTTGGGATGAGTTGAAGTGGTTGTGATCCAGAACTAATTATCCAACATCAGTACTTGACCTCGCTAAAGCTCCTGCATCTGAACACATTTAGATCCTCACAGCAATCTTCCAACATCTATGGTGAAGCCTTCTTATCAGGCTCAGAGGATGTTACTGTAGTGAAGGGGAACAAACTCCATATTAATTCCAGGGATGGATTACTGACTGTGCTAGTGCTCAGGCGACTCTTACTGCCAGGGGCATCATATCGTGCCATGAAATCCAATGTCCTCAACAACAGAGGACGATTGGTCATTCAAGGAATGAATTACATTATATACTGTCATATCAGAATATTATGACCACCACTGGTTTGGAATGTACTCTGTTACATCTGGGCCTGTGAAGCAGATGCATGGTTAAGGTACCAGTGTTAAGTAAGGCTGTGGCAGTGTACAGGCATAATCTTGGACCACTAATACCACTGCTTGAGTCTTTGAACGCCAATGGGTATTTGGCAATCCTAGCAGATCATTTGTACCCGTACATGTTGATGTTCTTCCCCAATGGTAATGGCACCTATCAACAGGATAATGCCCCACCTTACCATGCAAGGGTGGTGCATGAGTGCTTTCAGGAGCATGGCAATGACTTTGGTGTCCTTCTCTGGCCTGCTAACTCATCCAATCTTCATCCATTGGAGCGCCTCTGGGAGCACTTGAATCGCCAGGTTCACCGTGCTGACCCCACAATCCACACAGTCTGAGGGACCTCAGTGCTCTGCTGCAGTTGGAATGGGCTTGAGTGCCTCTGGATACCTTCCGGCACCTAATACAGTACATGCCATGACTTTATCGCTAGTGTCATCCCAGCCAAGGGTGGTTATTCCCCCTATTCAGAAGGTGGGCATAATATTCTGATATGACTGAGTATTTTAGCTGTAGATTTTAGAGCTTTTTGTCATTTCCAAAATTGTAGATCATGTTGGCATGCTTGCATGGGCTTTGCTTTCTGCCTCCCCTTAGTTGGACATATTCTGCGTATCAAACAGGATTGTTTTGATATGCAGTATTAAACTACATTAATGTAGTTAAGCACTTTAAGTCAAGCAGTGCCCCATTCCATTGTTCACAGTATGTGTTGGAGAATAGACTGTCATTAAAAGTTCTATATGAAGGGAATCATTACTTATTCATAGGTTGTAACTGACCAGTGATCTGGTCCTTTTAATCTTAATACTCGTTATTCATTACTGTTTACAGTTTTCCTCTATAGCCATTAAATGTATATGGTAGTTCTATTTAGATATGCAAAGGATGATAACAAATACAAAACAACAACTGATTTATAATAACGATGATAATAATAACGCTCCTCTTCTACACCACTTCTCTATTCTACACTAATCATATTTCTCAGTGTTATTTATTCAAACACCTCTAGCAATTACCCCTGAAAACTGCATTATGCATCATTCTCTATATGGATTATCATCATAATAATCTAAACACCAATTTGCTGGGCTCATTTTGGCTTTGTTGCCAGAGACACGATGCAGCACTGGCTCCGCAGTCATTCTAAATTAAACTGTCTACACAGCCATGGGAGAGACTGGCATGAGTGGCATAAATATTAATCACTTCATGCCACAGTTTCCCTCGTCTAGAAATGTTGGAAGCATGATAAACATCTCTGAAATAGTGGGACTGTTTTCTAGTGTTTCATTTTCATTCCACTGAGGCAGGTTGGTGTGCAGGTATCTCAGAATACAGAACACATTCCCAGTGTTCCACAAAAGCTGGGACCGTAGGTGAAATGCAGATTAAAACAGAAAGCAGGGAAATGTAAATCTGCTTTAATCTGCAATTGAACAAAAACAGTACAAAGACACGTTTAAGCTCATCAACTTCAAGCTCATTCTGAAATTGATGCCTGCAATGTGTTCCAATGAAGTTGGGACAGGAGCAGTTTAAGAGTAGGAACGCTGTTAAATGAAAACATTTTAAAAGAGGAGTTATAATCAAGCTTGTGTCACAGCTTAGGGACTCTAAGCCAAACATCAAAATAAAACACTTCTGTTTCTAGAAACTAGGTTCCAGATTAAAGAGAAAAGGCTCCAAGCTTTATTTTCAGGTGTATGCTGAAAAGGGTTCACCTGGGCAGATTGAATTCAATTGCAACAATAATGTACAGAGCTTCCATACTTACTTACAGTGTTCAGGAGGTGATGTAATGCCCCTCCTGCTTTTCTAAACATTTCCAAACTCGGTTTTGTTACCGAGATCTCTAGGTTAAATTCAAGGACGCTGTCACATCTCTGTCTGTCTGGTCCTGTGCATGTCAAACAATGCCCCCTCTGGTTGTTTTTTGCTATAGCACTGCTTTTCCTGCTCACCCCTGGCTCCACCCACTCCCACACCTGTTATCAATTGGTACTCATTAGGACTTGTATGAAGACCCCTTGGTTTGCCCTGTCTGTTGGTGAAGTCTCTGTTGTACCTTTGTTAGCTTTAAGCTGTTGTTGTTTTTCCCTTTGTTAGTTCTGAGCCTGTTTCCCCCTCGTGAATCCTAGCCGTGTTTCCTTTCAGTTCTTGTTCTCTTTGTGTTGTAGTGTTTGTGTTCGTCTTCAGTTCTTGACCCTTGTTTTGTTTCTGTTATCGTCTCTCAGTTTATGGACATGTCTTTATTGATACCCACCTGTGTTTTGACCCCTGTTACCCGGACAAACTTAAATAAAACCACTTTGCGTTTGCATCCCGCCTCAACCACTACGTTACGGACGCGTACATTGAACGTGTTTTTGAAACCCATCTCTTCAAACAGAATGCCTGTATTTCATAAGGAGATCTGACTCCTCACTCCTCAAGATGGCCCCCAACCCTAAATTCTTAGAATTGTAAATTATCACTTACTGCTTTTAGTCCTGGGTTGTAAAATAAATACTGCTCCTAGTCTTGATCTTTGCAAACAATTCCGCCTGACCTTTGGGGTCTGTACATGCTGGAATTGTGAATCCACCATCTTAGCCTCAATACAAAGGATAAAACTGTGCTATTATTTCTAAATAATTAACAGTTATATTTAAATGATTAAATGACTTAAATGATTACCAAATTATTTCCTCATTTGGCTGTAATAGCATCGTCTTGGAAAGGCCTAGTTGGCAAGGATGAGTTGAGGTTCACCATAAATCAGCAAATGATCCAACTGTTTAACACTAATAAGCTTCTTCCTGATCTGAAAAAAAAAAACCTTTGAGCCAAATGTGATAACTGTAGGTGAGGGAACTGCTTGTTTCTCTGTGTATATGACAATAAACTCTTGAACTGAACCGAACTGAACTGAACTGAAAAACAATGGAATTTCTTCTTAACGGCGGTGAGCTAGTTATTCCCAAACTTTTGACCTGGGCTGCAGGATTATACTAGCAGTAAATTGGTCCTCTGTCTTGTTTCTAGTGTCCTAGAAAAGAGAAATCATGATGAGAACAGATCCTTCTCCCTGGGGCACCAATGATTAATATACAACAACAGGCAGTTGAGTGGGTGCTCATAATAAGCTTTGGGAGATGAACAGATGTATAGTAACTCGAGCAGCGAACGTTAAAACAGAGCCAACCTTGCGAGCAACGGGAAAGACAAACTGTTTGCAATACTTCTTTCCCGAAAGCATACACCAATTTTACCCTGTTGCATCGTTACCTTGTGCAACACCTACAGGAACCATTTCAGAATGCGAGAAAGTCTTTTTGATTTCTACTTCCTGTCTCACCGTGTCAGTTAATGTGCTGGAAAGTGATTTGCTTAGTGGGAGGAAAAACGTTTAAAGCCACAAAACGCATGCTAAAGTCAATTGCTATGTAAGAAATGCTAGAATGAGGTATCATCCCTGTCATTTCACAGCCACATTGTTTTCCTGTTATTTTTATGCCGTAACGAAACAGCAGCTGCCCTTTATATTGTATAAATGTTTTATGACGAATGAATCAATAGAAATGGTCCAACATTTCTTTATAATAACTATTTTTCACAGTAGCCATAAAATGGAATATTCTTCATTTGAATTTGGAATATATTTCAATGGGAATGTTTCTCATTTACAAAACCCGAAGTGAACTGTTTTGTGTGTTGGTGTGTGGCTGAGCAAGCAAGTCAACACTGCTAAAAGTGATTTTATTGTGCTTACATGGTGGTTTTATTGCAGTAATTATGCACAGCTTTTTGCTATGAAGAAAGCAGCTGTGTGTTTCATCTCGGCACAGCCATGGAGAGGTGTGGGGTTTTTTCACAGTAGGAAATTCCCACCTCAACTCAACACAGAGTCACAACATTTCACATACAGAGAACCAACAGTGTCCTAAAATCTTAAGTATATTCTTAATAAAGTTGAGAGTCTACTATACACATAAGTTAATAGTACTGAATATGTTTTTTTTTCCCCTGTAAAGTTAATATTTTATAGATATGAGTTGTTGTTACAGCTAGATCTGAAAGGATGAGTAGTTGTCAAGAAGGCATTAAAGGCAAAAATGAAAAAAACAAAAAACAAATGGGAGGTGTGGCATAAGGTTTCATAGACTGATGAGCCTAGATTTGTAATTGATAGGGAAAAGTGAACTGAACTTGTGGAAAAATATCCCTATATGGAAAAATATACATATATGTCTGTGTGTGTGTATTAAGTTTATTTACCTGACTTGTTTTCAGTTTAAAAGAAATTGTCAGGGATATATATGTATTTTGTCCGAAGGAAAATAAGTATCTCCAAAATAGTAACTTTACAGAAAAGGGCAGGAATCTAACTTTTAATGTGACTCAGTACAAGCAATTGTGGACCATTTATTTTTGTCCATTCATCATTATTTTTTATTTTTCACACAATGTAAATGGCAGCTACTGTGTTGAAATAAAGCATAAAAGTAAAATGGAGATACATGTTGTTCTTTGGACACCAACGATATATATAAATAGCGGTATAGTTTTCTGACTATATTCCTATAAAGAGTTTAGCCCTGCACCAACAGATATGCTTCCAGTCCATTTGGAAAATAGTTTAAGGACCATATATATACAACGTTATTCATAGGTTTAGTATGACATACAACATTAACAGCTGGTCCTGTCAGACCATTCATTTAATTCATGTTTGTTTATGCATTATAAAGAGTGTACATCCATTCAGAGGAGCCGGGGAGCTGGTTCGAGGTCAGTCTTACATGGAGAGCATTTGGCCTTAATTTCACAATGACTGTCTTACATCAATCATGGTAGACTTGCTGGGGCTTATAACAGAGGCAGAAGTTGTGACATGCATTCTCCGTTTTGACACAATGACACTATACAGACTGTTTACATTTCTCCTACCTGCTTATGCAACACACTTTTTTGGGGCCTCCTTGCAGGCCTTTTGAGACGTCATAGACCAGTAGGGATTCTCTCAAGACGTCCAGGCCTTCAAGTGCTTCTCGAATGAATACTAAGCCATGTCCTGTTAAGAACCTCACCATATAAGGAACCCGGTACTACAGACTTCCAAAGGCCGCTGTCCTGAGAAAAAAACCTTTAATCTCTGAACAACATTCATAACATAAACTCAAATGGTTTAAAAAATAATAAACACATAAATGAATAAAACACAGAAAATATTAATTACAACCTCCTGAGAGGTGCAAACATCTAGCCCGGAGACAAGAAGCTGACAAGGAAGAACTAACCTCAGTTAAGGCCATCTGTTGATTAATTCACCATCGCCTCTTATGGAAATAGGCACTCCGACACACCGCAAAGACTACAACTGGGGTGCCTGTGCGAGAGGGGATGCCAAAATTAAACAGACAGCTGCAGCTTCCTTCATGTCAAACAATCCTGTTCAACTGACACAATGAAAAATAGCACTTAAAGGTGCAGCATACGATTCTGGACAATGATTGTTGACATTTGAACTTCAGAGGCTCTGCCCCCCAAATTCACTGATGCACATTCCCAAGGTGAACGAATTAGACCTTCATGGGGATAAAACTCTTCATCTGTTGTTCGGACTAATACCAGCGAGCAGTGACACAGCAACTAATATAACTAATGCTAGCTGGGTTATGGGTTAGCAAACTGCTAACCTCTTGCTAACCCATGTGACAAAACAGTACTGACCTATTGGTTCTGTAAAACAGCAAGTACCTAGTAGAAACAGAGCAACGTCCCTTTCCATGCCTTTCTACTCCGATGAAGCAGAAGTAGGCTTCTTTTTCACCAGCTTCTTTGTTGAGTTTTTCCGTTCCACCTTAAATGGTGCAGCACTTACATTCTGGTGGTTAGCTTTTTTCCTGTGCATGACCATGAACTCTCCCTCTTACTGAATGGCTGGAAGAGTGCTGCATGGATGCACTTTGTTTATTTCACAGTTTCAGAGCCAGGACTGTGTATGAACACTGGATTTCTCTAGCCCGCACACACAGAACAAACAGCTTGCAGACTGTGAGGAGACGTTGGATTGAAATCCTATATTGCACCTTTAAACACAATAAACACACTAAATATCGACTTGTTTGCTCACTTTCAGATTCCGAAATTTAGAATCTTTAAATTCGGAAGTTTCAGTCCTGTTTTGTCAATCTGGTTTCGTAAATTATACACACACACACACACACACACACACACACACAAGTTATATATGTACACAACACACATATTTATATACATATTTATATACAGTATATATATATATATATATATATATATATATATATATATATATATATATATATAGTATCTTTAAACTGAGTGCATTGAAGATACTGAGTACTACTGTATCCATTAGCCATTGCATTGGATGTGGCTAAGCTGGGGAGAAAACAAATCAAACAAGAAATAATGAGGAGACCTAGGATTGGATTGATATTCCATATTGCAACTTTAAACAGAATAAACACACTAAATATCGACTTGCTTGCTCACCTATGAGTATGAAATTCTTCAAAAATCTTCAAATTCAGAAGTTTCAGTCCGGTTTTGACAATCTTGTCTCGTAAATCATAGACACACACACATACACACACATGGTATATACATAGTATCTTTAAACTGAGTGCATAGTTTGTGGATACTGGGATACTGAGCGCCACTTCATCCATAAGCTACACTGTGGAGATGTGGCTAAACTGAGGAGAAAACCGGGTAAAAATCAGGAAAAAAAAAACAACAAAAAACAGGAAATAATGAAAGAACATATTTGGAGGTTAGCTTGCAACAGTAAGAACGTGTTTCAGGTACATGTATTTAATTTCCAAAGGTTTATATCAGGAGAGACAGCATTCCATGCTCTCAGACAGTCTGCAGTTCCTGCCATGGGTCTGGCATGGCCTTGTCATGTTTTCAGAGACAACACTGATCGCAGTGACATTAGCAATGAGAATCCGCGCATGCTCTGTCATCAGAGGCATCGCGCCTGTTTTCGCTTCTCCTGCCTCGGCCCTTCCCCGGGAGTGCCTTTTAGCTGTTGTTCATTTCCATTTAAAGTAAGAATGTGTCATGTGAAGGAAATTGAGCGGCACCACTTGCGTCGCTCTCCCTGGAATGGAGCAGTAAATCCACTGCACCTCCTTCACCTACTCCATCCGAAAAAGTCCCTAGACCTCTGGAATGGGGGTATAGAGCTAAATAAATCACAATCAGCCCGGGCTCACAGGTCGTCCTGGTGTCCTTACTTTATCCCTCTATCTTTCCACTCTCTCTCCACATCTTTCTGGCCCAATTGCAAGAAGCTTTTGAATCTCTTTTAGACATGACCAGTGCTTGAACCATCACTAGAATTGGTTACGCCTTCAGGCTGATGAGTTCTGATACCACCTGATGCCCCACAGGAGGTACAGTCAGGAAGAGAAGAGAAGTTATGTGACGTTGTGTGACATTATTACTCATGATGTCTGTCCTGCATGTAGAGGACAGTTCCTTCACTTCAAATGTGGAATATTCCATCATTTGACAGATTTATCCATATGTCTCCTTCAGTTCAATAGTCCTCTATAACCTCCACCTGAACACAATCAATATGTAGGTTAGCTTATTGGCATTTGGTATTACATGGGACCAATTATCCTCAATTTTAATGTTCATAATGTTATATTTTGGCATCTCCTAGTATAGACTAACATGCTTCAGTTTTCTTATTTGTACATGTGTGTTCACCGTCTGCCTGAAATGCTCTGTTAGAGCTCTTCTGTCTTTAAGCCCCACCTCTCCTGTTTAGTCCAGTATACTCTGATTGGTCAGTCCACCCACTCTGTTCTAATTGGGCAACCACCAGTGGCAGTGACACCAGTGGCAGTGACACAGCCTCCAGCAGGTCCTGGATGTTGGGCGTGCCAATTTGCCCGTAGGTGGACAATAAGGAGATGACATCATCTTGTAACAGAGAAAAGAGCTGGAATTCCAATGAGGCGTTTCAAGCAGCTGAGAAAAGTGGTCTCTGTGGGACAGAGATTCTCCGTTTGGTGTGTACTTTGGGCTTTATGATTTTGCAGCACGGTCATGATGGTTGAAGAGCCTACCAGCATCCAAAACACAAATTATGCTGGTGTTGCTGGTGACCAGTTATGCTGGACTTTTTACATTTTCGATTTTGTGGGTATTATATAGCTATCAACTGATTGTTTTGCTGTTTTGATGTTTTGATGGTTGTTTATGATAATTGTCTATTAATATCAAGCTACTATTAGTGAATTTGTGAATTTGTTTAATCACTGAAGTATCATTTACCAGCAAAAACAGCACTAATGCTAGTGATATTTGTAAAACTTCATTAGATATTACACATTTTTTTCATAATTTAATTACTATACACTGTTGTTAAAGCTTCGATACTCAGGAAGGAAGTGTGGGGTTGCAGTGCTATTGGGAAAGAAAATAAAGCTTACCAGGAACAATAAATGATGATAAATTTAGACTGATATGGGCAATATTTATATTTATCACATACAGAAGTAGTGTCTGTTAGTATGACGTTGGGCCGCCTTGTTTGCTAACACAACATGCCAGACCTCTCAGCATGGAGTTGTAGAGGTTCCTAATGGTGTCCTGTGATAATCCATCCCATGCAGCTTGAATATTTTCACCTTGTTCCTGCAGATTTTGCAGTAGGGGTGGAGGTGGAGTAACATCCGGTCTTCTGGATGTGTGACACATTACAACAAACCGTTCATCTTGACGCTGACTAGGGTGCCTCCACACACAAATTCGTTGGTCGTCTCCACCAAGACAAAAGCGGGACTCGTCACTGAAAATGACCTGCTGTCATTCTAAGTCACTCCATGACAGTCTGGCACGACACCATTGTTATCTTTGGTGACGTTGACGTGATGTCAAGGGCAGTTGTCGTAATGGTCTGTGTGCATGTAGTCCTACATCGTGCAGCCGTCTGCCAATGGTGCTGGCACTAACAGGATGACTCATGGAGGGCATCACTACTCACCGATGGTCTCCAATCGTGGCTGCTGGATCCATCAGGTACAGCGATAAGGCCCATCCTTGCTTATGTCACATGCACAGTCGTGCATGAAATCTGAATCATTTGTATCTCTCACAATGTCAAACCTACCAACCAAGTTTCATTCCTGTTGGTTGATTTTGGGAGCAACTATTTGTGCAACTATTCTCTTGATGATGAGGTGTAATTCACAATGCATTGAAGAACATTCTCAGAAGATCTACAAACTCAATTAGGATTGTAGTTACTCAAGTTACTCACTCAAAATGTATTAATAAAACAGACCCACTGTGAAAATAACATGGATATCTCCAACAGCTTTTGGCCACTTCTAAGCCACCCACAGTAATGAATACTAAAAGAATCCCAGAACATTCCGCCTGGGGCTGCATGCAGAATTTAAATCATTTTAAGGCTTAAATTTTTTGCTGCTAGTTAAACTTGAATGCTTCTGTGTTTATTTAAGTTGTGGTTTGCCCTCCATTATAACACTGCGTGATTACCCAATGAGTGGTTATGTGGCCTTCACATCTTGATACCTGTGGTATTCTGTAATCTTTAAGGCAGAAAAATTGAAATGAAAACAGGGCAGGCCCACATTTCCAGGCTACGTCTGATATGACAGGTAACCTGAATGCAGAAGTCTTATAGAGGCTTTCATTTGCTTGTAAATAGCTGTTTGTGAATCATATACTGACTCTTAATAGCAAATAGCAACAGGTTTATGATGTTGTTGGAGAAGAGACACTTGTGGCATTTCATGACACTTATTCTGCCAAGAACATCAAATGATTTCTTCTTGGGCATGAGGCCCATGCAAACTAAGAGCTCAAAAAAAATTATAACATGGATGAATCAGGAGGTAGAACATTGGAATTCATTATACAGAGACAAGTAACATTATTAGAACCACTTCCTATTTTTGATGGAGGCAACAAGTAGGTCATGAAGGAAGTCACGTTCACGTGCCATTCTCTTGGCCCACCCATCCGTGTTGAAGGCACTCTTAACCCAATCAAGAAACCATTCTTACAGATCACGTACACCCATACATGCTGATTGTCCTCCCTGGGGCGGATGGGATCTTCCAGCAAGACAATGTGTCATGTCACATGGCTAGGAATGTCCGACACTGGTTGGAAGAGCATGACCAAGACTTCCAAGTACTACTCTGGCTCCCTAATTCTCCAGATTGAACCCAACTGAGCATCTGTGGGATCACCTTGATTGTCGTGTACGCTCTATGGATCCTCCACTACGCACCTCTAGCAGCTGTGGGATGCATTGCAGTCAGCATGGCTCCAGATACCTGTAACAACATACCAGGACCTTACTGAGTCACTCCCAGTTTGTAATAAAAGTCCATTTGACTGTGTAAATTGAATTTCTCAATGTCTAATTCACGAGACATATCTAATTCATTCATCAAATGTTAAAATCTTGAAGAACAAAATTACATTACATATAAAGTACCTTAAATTATCAGTAAATATGCCCAAAAAATAATACGGAAATCCACAACAGCTTCTGGTCATTTAATAACTGTCCAGGACAAAAGAACCTTAAAGGCATTTCAAAGCATTCAGCTCATAATTTTATGGTACTTGATACTTGATTTAAAGTTTTGGTGGTTTGATTTTAGTCCTGGTTCACGCTCCATTATAGCACAGTCTGGTTATTTGATTAGTGGTAATGAGGCCTTCAGATGTTAACTGTGGTTTATGGCAGGAACTGAACTGAAAAGAGGGTATGCTCCGGGCAATGAGAAATCATTTCATTTCATTTAAAATGTTCACAAACTACCCTCTGCATGGCTCGACCTGTAGTTTTTGTTTGTTTGTTCTTCTTTTCCACCTCCAGCCGGTTCCACCTACTCCTCCATTACACACAACTGCAGACTGGACTAGTTCCCTGGACTAATTACATCTCCTACATACAGTAAATATACACCTTTGTTTGGACTGTATGTTTGCAAAGTCTGTGTTTTTGACCTGAGTTCTAAGTTCCTTGGGTTGGCTGTTTTGACCCCTGCCTTTGTCTTCCTGGTTTTGAATATGGATCTACTTTGTCTACCTATGTGACCCCTTTCTTGCTGTAGCATGTTTCATTTGTCCTGCCACAGTTTTTTTTTTGGTTTTTGTTTGTGTTCATTTGTGCTCAGTTTTGTGTTTTCCTCTTGTTTGTTTTGCTTCATCTGCTCTACTCACCCCTGCAAACCAGTTTCTGGAGTCTGTGGAATCAGATTTGAATAATATTTTTTTGCAAAAAACAAACAAACAAACAAAAAAACGCATTCAGCCTCACTGCCTCCATCATGACAGGTTTTTTTAATAAACATATTTTAAAGTTTGTACTTGAACTAAATAATTATTTTGAATAAATTAAATAATTGTTTAGTTCATTAAAATAATAATAATTCAGTCTAATCACGACTTCAAGTTGATTTTATTTTTTTAATATTCAATTGAATAAAAATTATACTGAGCATGGTTTTGCACCATGAGGGCCTTCTTTATGCTGCAGTACCCTCCCCACTCTTTCTTAGCAATATTCAGAATAAAAGTCCTTTGTTGTTAGTTATGCTGCATGACATTCAAGGAACCAGAATTTACAGGCAATTTTTTTTTCAATTAGTCCAAATCTTAATCTGTGGCACCACCTGACATTTTTAGACTTCAGGACACAAATAAATGCTTAAAATACCCAAACTATGGAATTAAAGTTGATTATTATAATAACGGACTAATCATTGGCAGATAACAAAATGTCACTGACTCACCTTTCCAGGTTTCCTATAAGAGGTTAATTGTAGAGGCTCAAAACAGCCCTTAAAATTACATATGGGCCTCAAAGACTTCCCCCCTGATTCTGCACCGTTCGGCTCTCAAGGCCATCTTGAAGGAATTAATACAGATTGTTAACCCCAGGGATCATCTTTTCCGATAATGTTTAACATCTGCTTCATAAAGTCCCACTCTGGCTTCCAAACGAAGCTCTTTAGGACTTATCTGGGGCTGCTGTTGAGTGGCTGATCTGTCATTAGCCACTTTGCTCTATAATAGCAGCGCCGAGGGGCTGGAGAATCGAGTGGGACGCCCTGTCAAGTGTAAGGCACGGATCTCAAACTTGAGCCAACACAAACACTTACGCGTTTAATGAGATGGTGGCGGGGAGGAGGGACGGAACCTGTCTAATTTCATTTATGCTCACAGTCATAATCTGTCGGCCTTCATCAGGCTCAAGCCAGAGCCATGATCTGAAGCAACTCTCGGAAAGGAAGATGCCCTTTAACACTAGCTGAGAATGAGTCTCCTTTACCCACGCCTAAACCCCTTACCACCGTCACGGGGAACCTCTTGCTTTTGACAGTGATGCTTACCCACGTTCCGGTAGTTTCACAGCTCACTCCCTGCAAAACTGTCATTTTCGTAAACAAAAACAAAAGTGGTCAATCCATGCATCGGTCATCTGTGTTCTGTGCATAATCACTCATCATCAAAAGAATAGTTGCACCCAGAAGGAAGTGTGGGATTGAAATGCCATCCTGAAGAAAGATAAAGGTTACCAGGGGTAATAAATAATGATACATTTAGACTGAAATGGGAAATATTTATTGACCTACACATACAGAAGTAATGTCTCTCAGTAAGGCGTCAGGCTGCCATGTTTGCTAATGCAACATGCCAGACGTCTGCCAATGGCAACTGGCACTAACAGGATGACTCATGGAGGGCATCACTGCTCGCTGAATGTCTGCAGTTGTGGCTGTTGGGTCAGTCAGGTACAGTGATAAGGCCCATCCTTGCTTATGTCACATGCGCAACCGTGAAACTAGAATCATTGGCATGTCTAATAATGTCAAACCTACCCACCAAGTTTCATTCCTGGGGGCTGATTCCTTCTGGGTGCAACTATTTGTGCAACTGTTCTTTTGATGATGAGTGTATTTTGGTTCTTTTTGTTGCTGTAGGCGCAGCCAGAAGGAGCCCACTGTGAGGCAATTGCAATAGTTGAGCAAAAGTGAGCACTCCAGAGTTTGTCAATTCAGTCTATATCTGCAACATCTACATCTGTTACCACATACAATCATTTAAAAAGCAATTCGAAAAGAAAATAGCCAAAAGCATACTGACTGGAACCTCACTCATAGTAGAAGCCTTTGGGCAGATGATGAAAAACATGTGAAACATATGAATGCGTAGCATGAAGAATTCATGAAAGTGCACGACCAAAGTATGTGTTTTGCATAAACATTTCCAGTGGGCAGAGTTCAGCAGCTGCCCACTGGCTTCAACTTTATTGACAGTATGCTGTAAAGGCCACAGACAGAGATTAAACTAGAATGCAAAGGACTTGAATGCAGGCCTTGTATTAAAAGGACATATAAAAATGTATCAGCACATCAGTTGTACACATGTGTAAACTTGCTGCATTCATCCCAAGAGTGAGATTTTGGTGCCATAGAATGTATTTATTCAGCATCTTTCAGATTATTCTCTGATGTCTACATTGAAGGTATGTGGCTTTGGTCACAGATTTTCCCTCTTTTGTTGAGCTCATGAATAATTTGATGTGCAGAATGGTCCAGGATCTTGTTAAATATGTTCGGGGCTAAGGCTTGCTCCCTATTTGTTTTGTATGTTTCCGTTCCACCTTAAATGGTGAGGCAGTTACTTTCTGTGTAATTCGGCGCTTGTACAAGCTGTAGCAATTAAGGTGTATTCAATTAAGTCAAGTCAAATTTATTTGTATAGCTCCTTTTACAACAGATGTTGTTACAAAGCAGCTTTACTGAAAATCTGGGTCCAAGCCCCCAGTGAGCAAGCCAAGGGCGACAGTAGCAAGAAAGGAACCTCAGAGCAAGAGGAAGAAACCTCAAGAGGAACCAAGACTCAAAAGAGGAACCCATCCTCCTCTGGTCCACACCTAATAGCAAGACAAGCACAATAAGACTAGAAGACTATAACTATTAGTAAGAATAAGAGAAGCATTCAGTGTTTTGTGAGCCAGAGGAAGGAATGCCTGATTAGTCCGATCCTTGGATGGGTCTGCAGGATGCAGGCGAAGCCCCCTCACAGCACAGGACATGAAGAAGCTCCATGGTACAGAAACTGGTTTGCAACGCAGTGGCATCCAGCCAAAGCGGATGATGAAGCAGCAGTATCAGAGTGCACAGGATAGGCAGTAGCTCTGCATTAGACCACACAGTTTGGGCAGTAGCTCAGTTCGGACAGAAAAAACACACAGACAATTAGCTCTGATAGAAGAACTGAAGACATTATGTGGTGTTGACAGAGTGCAGCGGTGTCTCTGGCAGGCCTGGCTATTACAACATAACTAAAAGGTAGAGCCAGAAGATAACAAAGCCATTAGGGCTCCCTGAGAAGTCAGCACCCCTCCGCTCCACCATCAACAAACCTGAGTGAACGTGTAAGAGCAGCAGGACAATAGCACTAACGTTCTCAGTTTACCATAATACTCTCTGTCAACGCACCCCCAGATCTATCCAGCAGAAAAACGAATTCCCTTTTTAAGTCTTGAATGAACAGGTAGGTTTTAAGCCTAGACTAAGCAGCTGATGAACAGGAAGCCAAGTTTAGTCTAGTTTAAAGTCAAAAATCATCCATGCACTAGAATTGCAGATTTCTATATACAGTCTGCCATTTCCACACAGCATCTCATTAATTCATCAGCTAAGCTAGTGGGGGTGCTGGTGGTCCATCACCGGGCAGACGCATAGACATAAACATTCACACATAGAGGCAATCTCATTCATTCATCATCTAAGCCACTTACCCTCATGGGTATCTCCAACTCACCTGACCGCATGTCTTTGGACTGTTGGAGGAAACCCACACTGGGAGAACATGCAAACTCACACAGAAGGGATACTGCTGTTGCTCTGTTGTTTTGCTGGGCTGGAATGTGAGCTGGTGTAGGTCAGTTTTGGGGGTGTAAATGTTATGTAACAGTTTAGGATTTTGGAATCTGAGGGGGCATCCGTGTTTAAATGGGCTGTTAAGTGGGGGTGGGCTGTTTAAGTCAGCTAGCAACTGTACAAGGAGGACAGATGGCTAATGTTAACTGCTATCCAAATATCTTATTGCAGCTCTACAGTAAGGCTGTATGATAAATCATATTTTATTCCATGGTAGGCAACTGCTCCATGGTAGGCAAACTGGTCAGCAATGCAGTCAGGCAGTGGCACCCAGTCAAGCAGCAGCATCAGAGTACACAGGATGGGCAGTAGCTCTGCATCAGACTACACAGTTTGGGCAGTAGCTCAGCTCGGGCAAATTAGCCCCTGACAGAAGACCTGAAGACATTATATGGTGTTAACAAAGTGCAGCAGGGACTCTGGCACACCTGGCTATTACAGCATAACTAAAAGGGAGAGCCAGTAGGTATCAAAGACATGAGGAGTGAATGCATGAGAGTAGTGGGACAACAGCACCAACATTCTCAACCATAATACTCTCTGTCAGTGCACCCCCAGATCTGCACCTTTTATCCAGCAGGAAAACGAATTACCAAAGGCTCAACTCCAAGAGCATCTCCAGCTGCCAACATTGCCAGTGTTAACTCTTGCTTTGCTTATGTGTATATCACTTCTTTTGTTTGCTGTTGAATGTGAATTTTTGCCAAGAGTAGGTGGCAGTGGTCATTATAATGATCACTTGCCAAGAGCGTAAGCAGTCATTGTTTTTACTCTTGCTTTCTTTGGCTACCTGCCCTTTAATTGATCAAAACACCATCAGGACAGTGCTACTTCATCCTCTCATGTTGGACTGATTTGACTGAACACTACAGTCACTCAGCATTGCCTCTTGAGGTACAGTGTTGTATTAAGAGACCGGACAGACTGGCTCTAGCTGGTTAGCAACCTCAGTAGATAAAATTCTGTCAATCCGGTCAAGCTGAAGCATACAACACTGCTCTACACAACACTGGGACTAACATCTCATCATGTAAGCTGCTTATCCTCTGGGGTAGCAGCGGTGCTGAAGCCTATCCCAGCCCTCATTGGACAGAAGGCATGAAAACTGAACTGATTGCCAGTCCATCACAGGGCAGACACATAAGCATTCACACCTGAGGGGGCAATTTAATATCTCCAGCTCACCTGACTGCATGTATTTGGACTATGGGAGGAAAACCACACAGACAGAACATGCGAACTCCACACAGAAAGGACCCTGGTTGCTTTGCTGGGGAATCAAACCCAGGCCCTTCTTGCTGTGATCCAACAGTGCTACCCACTGCACCACCCCACTAACACTGGCAAAGTAATATACTGTGTATTAAGCTGGGATCCAAACGCCTAGGCTGCAGCCGAGGTAGGCTGCATTTCTCGGTCGCTACGTCATAGCAGGCAGTTCTGAAGTGAAAGACACTTCATATACAGCCTAGAAGTGCAGCCTACATTCGGGGTGATTTCGAGGACACAACTGGTGCATCCTTGGTCTCCCTCAGTTATATAAGCTTGTTGTTGGATTAGTAGCCACAGCACATGCTAACCAAGCTAACTGGCATTTTATTGAGTAGCGGTTTTTATGATGCACATCACCAGGGGCTCCATTTTCTTGAGTTTCGTGATGCAATTGCAAGAGCCGCCGCCTTTCCGGTGACACACGAGGCAGTCTCCTTAGACTGTTCCTTTTGTGTGACCTAGGTTACTAAGAAGGACTCTTTATAGGACGGTCCTACCAAGGAGCAGCCTAGGCTTTGGAATATGTTGTTTCATGTTGGAAGACGTTAGATAAGGCACGTTCGATAGTGTTTTTTGTGCTTGAATAGGTCATTTATTTCCATGCTAAGTGAGAGAGATGTTTACCGACAAAGCGATTGAACTCAGTAGCTCAGCAAAGAATATGACTCTGTGTAATTTTGCCCCAGATATTGTGTTTGATCTGGTTATGCTTCAGAATGCTCCTGCATTAAAAAGAACCCAAATCGTGATAGTGCAGTAGTTCAAGGCAGCCTTTAAAGAGGGAATTAAATGGAAGTACAGTTCTATTACCTGCACTCACATCTAGTTTATGCATATTCTCCCTTTTTTAGTGGATATAAAGCATTTTGCTCCGGACCTTGCACACCAGCCATTGATAATTGGTCTCACCTGAAGTGAGGAGAGTTAGAATGGGAATGCAAAACTTTCTGAAACACTGGAAAAGGAAGCTGCATTCAGAGGGACAGAAGGCAATAACCCCCCTGAGTCAGTGTGAGAGGAAGGCTGTTATAAAGGAAGATATCAACTAGCCTAGGAAATTAAAAGTGTGCTTTAAAATAAGGGCCCTGACCAAAGTCACACCTCCCTGACTCAACAACGGTTTGGCCTTGGAGAGTTTAGATTTACACAGTTGTATCTGCTTTTTTCCAGAATGTAGCTGATGAACCAGAACTTGTTTGCTGTTTATTATGGTGTCTGGAGGCATGAGAAGAATATAACTACCAGGTAATGGAAGCTTACAGCTAAAAGGTTGGCTTGGCACTTTTGCCCCAAACTGTTACTGCTACTGTGGTTTCTGACACTGTATGACATACTGTTATCAATGGGAATTGGCAAATGAAGACAAAGTTCAGCTTCAAGATAGTTTTTCACAATACTATACAGTCAG
This sequence comes from Semaprochilodus insignis, assembly GCA_034552555.1. NCBI lineage: Eukaryota > Metazoa > Chordata > Actinopteri > Characiformes > Prochilodontidae > Semaprochilodus > Semaprochilodus insignis. The sequence goes on along the minus strand of CM067496.1, from coordinate 12,508,889 downwards.
AAAACACTCTTACTCATTCATCTTCCAAACCGCTTCATCCTTCTGGGTCGCGGTTCAAGCCGAAGGCAGGAAGCACTCTGGACAGGCCGCCAGTTCATCAAAGGGCGGATGTACACATTCACACACACACACTCACACCTAGGGGCAATTTAGCATCTCCAATTCACCTGACTGCTTGTCTTTTGACTGTGGAAGGAAAGCGGAGCACCTGGAGGAAACCCACACAGACATGGGGAGAACTTCCAATGTCCACACAGAAAAGACACCGGACGCCCCGGCCGGGAGGCAACAGAGCCACCGACTGCATCACTGTGCCACACTTAGTCAGAAAACACTGAAAGTGTAATGGCAAGGGTAAAAGAGATCTGGCTGAATCATAGTTCTAAGGAAAAACATGAAAGTGATTCAGTTAATGAACCCTGACGTAGACTACCCGCTTGCCTGCGTCCTCTCCACAAGGGACTGTGGTGTCATTAAATGAGAAGATGTGATTTGAGTCCATGGTATTCAGTGGTGTGCATCACACACAAAAATCTGCTTAATACAAACTAAGCTCATTATTAACGTAACATGAAACCAATAATACAAAAAGACCAGAATATCAAAGGAATGCTTCTGATATCTTCTGGAATCCGTACCATTGAGTTTCTAGGTAAAAAGGTTGTAGGGAATAGTTTGTTGAGTTGTCTGAACAGTGCTTTTTTGTGTTCATTTGATAGTAATACAGTTATATTTTAGTTGATGAAAAGCCAGTTATGTTAACTAACATTCACTGAATATCTCTGTTATTCAATTTCAGTACTACTCAATACGGATGTATAATGTTGCCTAGTTTGTTGTGTTGGTTTCTTTTTTGCTGTAGTGATTCTATTATGTTTTCCTGATAAAGGTATAAAAAGGTCCTAAAAGTCCTTAAATTGCAGATACCTGTGCTGGGTGAAGTCACATTGTTCCAATTTGCGAGGCATCTGTGTGCTTCTTGGAGGAAAAGAAAAACCAAGCCTGTCCAACCCTGCTTCATCTCTAACCTGAACCATCACTGGAAATCTGTCTGCCCTCAGGCAAGAGCTGGCCCTCGAACAGCATTCACCTCAAAGAGCCCCTTAAATGGCAGCCTGAGTCTTGATCCTTTCCAACCTTCTGGAGTTCTGCAACAGCTGCATTCGCACTCCCTGTTATAGGAATAGTGCACTATATAATATGTCAGCTATTTTGTAGTGTTTAAGTTCTCAAGTACCCCGTGTATACATGGGTTCAATTTGATTTTTTATTTTTTTTTTATATGTGTAAACACTCATTCATTCATTTTGTGAAACCTTCTGTGTGATTCCCCATACCTTTGGACAGAAAAAGAAGAAGAATAGAAGAATGAGAATGCTAGAAATAACAACATTTTTCATTTATATTTACATATATTTATATGATTTTTCATATATCTTTTTTATGGAAAAAACTCATACATGGAGTGTCCTGCTGGTGGGGCTTTATGCTGTAAAGACTGAGCTGGCATGCTGGACTCGTTTTCAATACAGCTAACAGCTATTATCAATTTTGGAGAAGCACCTATTTAAACACAGCTCAGATGCCTGTGATTCAATTACCACTTGCACTACTTTTGGAGACGCCAACACCATCCATGACAAAGTACAGGACAGAATGTCTTTTCCCACCGCACATATTGAAATATCTGTCACCAGAAAAACTGGAACTGTGCTTGTTCCATTGGTCATTGGTCATGTGCCAAAAGAATCTAATAGTACTCAAGACATTTCCCTATGTTCCCTATGCTAACACTTGCACCTGAAGACTACAATAGGATGCTGTAAATTTCTCTGGCTCTCTGGATCTGCACCATGGGCGAGTGTCTCGGCAAGACCAATAAGGGTGCATCTAAGGCTTATACAAATTTGCAAGATTCCAGGGTCCGGTTCCCTGAAAGCTAGCAATTCCATCCGGGGCTTATTGGAAAGGGCACATCACACTGTGCTGGCTAGAGGAGTACACATTCTTTGCTAATGTAGACATTTTTGTGAGTGTGTGATTGCAGAACAGTATATTATTTCAAATGTAGCTTTTTGTGCCATTCTGCAGAGTTATAAAGCCCAACGCTCAAGCCAGAGGGATAAAATCTCTCCCACAGAAATCTCACCCCTTTCCCTGTTACAAGGTGATGTCATCTCGTGACACAACCTTCAGTCAAGCCTGGCATGCCCTCACACACAACACACAGCAGCTACTGAAGGTTGTGTAGGGGCAGAACCAAGCTGGCCAGGTTGACTAGTCAGAACAAAGTGGGCAAGTTGAACGGTTTGTTGCCACGCATCACACATCCAAAAGCCTGGTGTCACTCCACCTCCACCCCTTCTGCAAAATCTGTGAAAAACTGTGTGAGAATATTCAAGCTGCATGGGATGGATTATCAGAGGACACCATTAGGAACCTCTACAACTCCATGCCGAGAAGTCTGGCATGTTGGGTTAGCAAATTTGGCAGCCCAACACCATACTGAGAGACCCTGTTTCTGTAGCTCAATAAATATTGTCCATATCAGTCTAAATGTATCATCATTTATTGTTCCTGGTAACCTTTATCTTCCTTCCCAATAGCATTGCAGTCCCACACTTCCTTCTGGGTGCAGCTATTCTTTGGATAATCAGTGTATCTCCATTTTTGGTCAGTTTTTACTTTTATGTATTATATGAACACAGCAGCTGCTGTTTACATTGTGGGAAAATTTCATGATTAATTGATCAACAAAAATGGGTCAAAATAGCTCAAAATAGGTTCCATTGATTTACATTCAAATTCAATTAGGTTTTTGCCCCTTTCCTGTATAGTTGACTTTTTGGAGGACAGTTACAATATTCTTACAGTATATGTATATCATTTATTTATGTGTTATAAATTATACATTGAGTTGGCTTAATTATAAATATTATATATATTATATTATAATATATAAGTAAGTTATTAAACCCCCCTAATATAAAGATTTACTACCAAGTTTAATTAAGAACAAAATTTATAAAACCTGCATCACAATCATTCACGTCAAATGCATAATTCATAAAAGTATGGACGTATAAACATGATAATGCTTTGCATCTTCCTTTTTTAGTGGTCCATTTGCACTGCACATGGAAAATAATGAGATCCTGACATTTCTTGCTTTTGGGCTGGTGTCTGTTGCCAGGCCTGGTCCCTACACGATGCATCCCCTCACAGTCTGCTGGACACTTGGCAGTCGCTTTCAAGAATGCCACTGTTAGCTCTGAGAAATCCAATAAGCCCATGAAAGATCCTGCAAACAGAGAAAAGATGGTGTGGCTAAAACACACAGCTGTCCAAAAGCTAAAACATGGAATTAAAAAGAAATCAGCTAGAGTGAACTTATGAACTTCTAATCAATTCTTAGTAAGCTCAGCACCATCCTGTTGGAATCGTGCTCAGTCCTGCCTCAGGGTCAGCAGCTGTAAGTGGACGGGAACTAATGTGTCGTTTAAGAGGCAACAGTGCCCCCTGCTGGAGGTTCAGCTCAGTGAGTGGTACAATCAAGATTATCCAACTTCATTATTGATGTTGACGGTGGGAAGCAACTACTTACATGCACTCTGGCCACTTTTCAATGGCTATGTACTGTTCTGAGTACTGAGTTTGCTCAGTTGTATTAATGTTTAGGGGTTAATGTTACTCTGTTATGTTGGTTCTGCTGTTGTACTACTATACCTCAGATGTCTGAGCTTCAGCATTATATATTTAGAACCAAAAGAGAAGAACAGAGCCTAAAAACATCAGTTCACATGCTGATAGATGCTACCTTACAATACTATAGACTGTCACTGATCTAGCCCTAATCACCCCATCAAAAACTATTATGCTGTATATACACTGTTTACAACCACATACTTAACTGCACACCTAGATACCTCAACATGCTGTACTTTCCAATATGTACACTGAACACTAAGTTGTATTTACCACTACTACTGTTTGGACATCAGTCCTAGTAACATTCTGATGCACAGTTACTTCTCTTGCACATCTGTTTTACTGTCTGGGCACATGTTGTATTGTGTCTCTGTCTTTTTGTCTGTGCACTATTACTTACTATATATATCTATATTGTTTTCAATACTGCACCACCGGAGAAGTTGCACCATTGGTAGACGCCTCCACCATGCAGGATTATGTGCATGCAGACCATCATGGGGACTGCCCCTAACACCACGTCAACATCGCCACAGACTGCAATGGTGACGTGCCAGACTGTCATGAAGTGACTCAGAATAGCAGCGGGTCATCTTTAGTGACGAGTCCCACTTTTGTCTTGAGACGACCAACAAATCTGTGTGTGGAGGCACTGTGGTCAGCAGCAAGACGAACAGCTTGTTGTTGCACGTCACACGTCCAGAAGGCCTGGTGTCACTCCACCTTCACCCCTACCGCTAAATCTGCAGGAGCTGTGTGAGACTATTCAAGCTGCATGGGATGGATTATCACAGGACACCATTAGGAACCTCTACAACTCCATGCTGAGACATCTGCCATACGCCATACTGAGTGACACTACTTCTGTATGTGTAGCTCAAGAAATATTGCCTATATCAGTCTAAATCGTCCATCAGATTTATATTTTATGTAAGGCAAGAATACTAAATTATATCTTTCTTAAGTATATCTCCATGAAAAGATTAAGTTCAAATATAGGTCTTATATCCTTAGACTTTCCTGTATACTCCTGTATCACTGTATGTGTATAACTTTAGTGTGAGAGATGAAGGAATGATCTGCTGTGTGTAATATTATAGGCAGTATTGTGTGTGTGTGTGTGTGTGTGTGTGTGTGAGTCAGTGAGTGTGTGTGTATATAATACTGTATAATGAGCCTGTACGGAGGACATTCTGGACATTCTGTTCAGCCATTTCTGCTATTTCATGCTCGCTTCTGTCACACGCATGTTTTGTCGCCCCTATTATTGCCAGCTGTCCAAACTATGTTAATGGAGCCTTGAGTGAGTCTGTCTGTGAAACTCTGCACAGAAGCAATAAAGATCGATTCTTTAAAGACAGGCTCTGGTGAGGGAGAGAGTTTCATGGCTGGAGAGAGAGAGAGAGATCCTGCTCCAGAGACACAGACTTAAATATAAAGTCAGATGAGTTGTTGTTGTTCGCTAACCCACCCTTGCTGGTCTGTGTGTATGTGTCTCCGGGCCTTCAAGGGTTCTTAGCCAGGGTGGCTCGGATCCTCCCCAAGCCACTGCCAGAGCGAATATATGTAAATGTGTTGGTTTTGTGACACCATGACATGATGCACTTACAGTATATGATAGGCATTACCATTCTGTATTTTGTCTGAGGTTTGATAAGTTCATATAAACAGACAAACCAGGAGTGCCACATTATAGCTACTGAAGTTAGTACGCTAACCAGCTAGCCCTGGCACGTCCTGTCTATAACACCACTTTGTACTTTGTTGAGAGGTGATAGTGAGTAGCGTTGTTTCGATTTAGCCCAACATGAGACTGAAGAAGCAGACCTGCGTATTCTCACCTCTTATCATTCATGTTGAAGGTGCTGCTCCCAATACGATCACTTAAGGACAGATAGCCTATAAAAGGAAGAGGAAACACAACGATCGGTGAAACTCTTGGCAAGTGACCACTATGATGACCACTGCTGCTGCCCACTCTCAGCAAGAATCCACATTCAGCACCAAGAAAATGAAATAATACGAATAGTGGCAAAGCAGTAATTAACAAACTTGAGTCAAATTCTCATGTCGAATTCTAATGTTGATGTTTCTTGATTTCTCTATTAATATTGATTATGGCAATAATACAGCGCAGCAGTATGGCGATAATACAGCGCACCTGTAGAGTCTCCCATCCAATTCTATTCAACACAAGGTTTCACGTGACACACATCCAGAGTTATGCACTTATGAAAATGGGTTGAGATGCATTTCATCTGCCTGCCACTGTGTGTATGTTTTGTATATACACTCATCGTCACAAAATTCAAACTTCCAGAAGGAAGTGTGGGATTGCAGTGCTATTGGGAAGGAAGATAAAAGTTACCAGGAACAATAAATTATGATAAACTTAGACTGATATGGACAATATTCATTCAGGGGCAGAACTTGTCTAGAGATCCAATAATGGAAGGCAAAGCTGTTTATAGTCAAAGGCTCTTTTACTGATCACAGGGCAAGGGCTACTGACTCGCAGGGCATGGTCATCAATAGCCATAGAACTTCACCTCATGGTTAACACCACATGAATTAACCCACACAATCTAACCCTAACCCTAGAGTGGAAGAAAGAGACAAACAGGCGACGTCTAAACCACTTAGAGTTGGAAAGTTAATGAAAGTAAGTGGGCTGTAACAATAACTTTAGTGGATAACCAGCTAACTAGCTTAAAATGGCTGAGAGCTTTTGCAAAACTGTTTGCTCTTTTAAAAACTCTAAAGACCTTCCACAGGAAAAACAAAAGCGTGCCAGCTGGCTAAAATGCGTGCCACAAAATGGACAAAACATGCTTTAGCGTTGTGACCATCCCACACTACACTACACCGTGAAACAGTTTGATTGACACGCACTTTCTGTGTGTTAGACCTGCACTTTCCGTCAGAATTCGGAGTTTGTAAAAGTGTTTTTATTTTGGTAATTTTTTTTCTGAAATGTTAATTTAACATTTTAATTGATTTCTACAGAGAGAAAAATAGGAAAGAGAAGTGGAGGAAAGGTATAGAACGCCAGGTTAATGCCAGGTTGCAAGCGGTTGTCCTACTATAATATGACTATTTGTTATGCTTGTCCATTTGAATAATTGTTTGTGGTCTTGCTGGTCTGTTTATCATTCCTACAGACGTACCCCTTTACTACTGACTGACTACTTGATGAAAAAGTAACCTTATCCAAAGGGTTACTACAGTAAAGTAACATATTCATCGAATATGACTAAGACAGAGTGTGGTAAGCATTGTTGGAGGTGGTTTTACTATTCACACTGTGAAAAACACTGTTACTTCAGATTCAATCTCTTTAAGCATGAGAATTACATGGGCATAGACAGCTATATCTTGCATAATCGCATTCTTTGCCTGACACATGTTGTGAGTACATGTGATTTTATGGGAATTGTTTGTCTGTAAGGTCCAGTTTCATGGCAAAATTGGAGGTCATTATGTAATGGACTCCACAGCAGCAGCCAGATGGGGAATAAAACAAGAGAGCCTCTGTTGTTGGCTTTGACTACGTTGGGGGTGGGGGAGGGGAGAGTTCCTCAATCTATAGTTTCCATACGTGAAGGCAAAAAAAGACGTTCTTGGAACAAGACCAGATTCAGAAGTCAGCAGAAGAGCTTTGAAATCTGTTGAGAGCTGTTTTTAATGGTAATTGTGTAAAACGTTAACTGTGTAAAGTGTTAACTGGACCAGGGGCATCCAAAGCTAGACTTCCATACATTTTAATTTTATCCTCATGATCTTACATACAACATAAGTAATAACCGACGAGTGGGTGTTGAATCATATGCCCCTATGCATCTGTGGATGGGTGGGTGGAGGCAAACACAGGGGTGAGTGTTGGTTATTTGTGTAGGCTTACATGCCTAAAAATGGAATTCGAATAGTTTTTCCAATTTTCTACCCATAACTGAGCTGATATGATGCAAATGAAATCATTTGAGTGGGTTGATGTGAAATGGTTCGAGGTAGGGAAACTGTTCCGACGCTTTACAGCGGTGGCGATAGGAAATGGGGGTCTTTAACCTTTAACCCTCTAGCTCGCAGCACAATGGCAACTTATGCCACCCACTTACACCCACATTATAGCCTATTAAACTACAAACACAAACAAAAGTATATTAGACCTAGCATTCATGATCAGAACGTGCGTTCAGTGAGCACTTCTCTCACATGACTGGCTAGCTAAGTAGGCTAAGATATCAGTAAATGTTTCCCTCAGGCAGACAGATGCTTTTGTGCAGCACACTTACAAGATAAAGTGTATTTCTCAGAATTATGAAGGTTAAAATCTTCCAAACACCTTAATAGTCTTTCCAACTAACAGATTCACGGTGGGAGTAACTGATGCTAACTCTTGCTAGCTAGCTAGCTAGCTATTTATTAAATTACACTTGGTCAAAACTATTAAATTAAACTTGGTCAAAACACAACCAATGATCAGCATGATGCGAGTCGTTTGTTGTGTTTTGAGCAGGTTTTTGCTGGTCAACCAGTATAAACTAGCATGGACCAGCATGAATTCAATGCTGGTCTAAGCTAATTCTTTCCGCAGGTAGGGGAATGCTGCACAGTGCAAACGTCATAGAAGATATTAGGGTTTATATTATTAGACTATGAAGTTATGATGTTGTAGAGTTTTATTGTGGAATTTAGAGATAATAGTAAAAATAGTAGTAACAAATAGTAAAAGAATGATTTTTTTCCCTCAACTGGGGCATTTAGGTGCCCCTACAGATGGACGGCGCCTCTAGCATCCGCCTATACCGTCTATGCCACAGACCAGCTCTGAATCAGGGTGAGCTTTCAACCTATTGGGCAAGGGCAGCGTTGGACGACTCCTCTTCTTCATGACAGCTAGTGGTGTCAGTCATGTGAAGTAAATTGCTTTTATAGCAGAGGAAGCAATGTATGCACAGTGTACATAGTATGTGCAGTAGTATAAAGCACCAACATGCTGGCAGTGGGATCAGCTTTTGCTTTTTACCATTATATAACATTTACTTTCCACATATTCTTGTAGGTTTCTTCTTTCTTCTTTGGAAAAACGGTTGTCTTCACCTCGTGTTTCACACAATTGGTTGTTTGTCACGTAATGAGTAGAGTAGTAAGTAGGGAAGAGCTATGGTCTGAGCTTCACATGCAGGGTCCAGAAGGAGAGATGGCTGAGAAACATCTTAAATGTGGCTGCAGTTAGATTCTGATGGGCCTAGTCATATCTATTACACTAATAAAAACAATTTCTTGATATATATTAATACAAAATCGGCTTCAATTCTAATTCTAATATGTGTGTATATATATATATATATATAGAGTCAGCTGATGAGACATGACACAAGGCATATACACCCTCAGTCACACATGCCTCACTCAGGGAGTCTAGCTGCCTACCTAAAATCAGGGAAAGATTAAGATTTAAGATTTCCATCCCTGTTTTTGTGGTCATTCCTCAGAAACTGTAGAGGATGCAGCCTGTCTAGAATTTGCTGAATACGCCAATCACATGCTCTTTAACAGAATACAGAATATATGTTTATACTCTCTCTCTCTCTCTCTCTCGTGCTGTTTATATATATATGTTTTTTGGGGTTTTTTTTATGAATGAATATAATGTACGTTTTTTTAAGTCAAAACCACTTTTCATAGTTTCGGAAAGTTGGGGGAAAATCAAATATACACACACACACTGTCACGCTTCTGGGTATTCCCGGCTCCTTTGCTCCTCCGGACTCCACTTCCCAGAGGGCTTCGCTCGATGACGTCACACCCACATGTCCCCAGCCATCCAACCAGATCTACTCTAGGTCACCTGAGTTCTAGCCCCAGCTGTCCCTAATTTACCCACTTTAGTTCAGTATATAAACCCCTCTCTGTCACAACACCATTGCAAAGTTTTGCCAAACCTAGTTTTGCATTTCTGAGTGTTCTTGCTTCTTATGATTACTTCCTGGTTACGATCTGTTTTCGCCCTTGACTACCCCTTTTGGCTTTCTCCCCTTCTGGCTTTGTTCGCTGTGTTTCTCTGGCTCTGATCATCTCTTTCGTCTCCTATACTCTGTCTCTCGCCTAGCCCTTCTGATCTGTTCACCTCGCTCACTGCTATTTCCGGTTTCTGACCTCTGCCTGCCTCTGACTTTGTTTATCGCCTCTCCCTCATGTTGTTTCGTGTTTTGCTGCTTGGTTTGACTGTCCTATTGTTTAATAAAACCAACTTGCAAAACACACACACACACACACACATATATATATGTATATCAATGTGTAACAAAACAATACAGTAATAATAAGAGTAATATTTATTTTAAATGGATTTCAGTATTAACCTACATACAACCCTTTTAACTTCTTAAACACTTCTAAGGAGCAGTTGATTCTTGGTCTTGAAAATAATATTTTCCACCCCACTGTATTATATTGCAGTATTAAAGACTGCAATGGTGTCGTGCCAGACTGTCTTGTCAATGAATCCGTTTGTGGCCAAGATGAACGGTTTGTAGTCACATGTCACATGTCCAGAAGGCCTGGAATCACTCCACCTCCACCCCTACCGCACAATCTGCAGGAACTGTGTGAGAATATTCAAGCTGCATGGGATGGATTATCACAGGACACCATTAGGAGCCTCTACAACTCTAAATTTATCATCATTTATTGTTTCTGGTAACCTTTATCTTCCTTCCCATCAGCATTGCAATCCCACACTTCCTTTTGGATGCAGCTATTCTTTTGATGTGTCCATATCCCACAGTCCATATTGCTCCAACCTGCTGTTTCAGAGCATATCCAGGAAGAACACGGAGACTGTGAGAAGGTCCATGTATAGCGGTACCACAAGAGTATGTACTTATATAGGTTAGGATACTTATAGAGAGCTTGTTAAATTATGAAATATATCACGTGTATATATTTAAAACCACAAATCATATGTGTGTGAAAACCAGGATAGAAAAATTGTTTCTGAAATCTGACTGGCTGTCATAAATCAAATATACTCAATTTTCCACTTGCCTAAGATGTAGCCAAGACACATTCAGAGTCCAAATTTTGCTTCCTTACTTACAACAGGAGCGCTGAGTCTAACACTGCTGACAAACAGCCCAAATCTTTCCTGTAGAAAAGTTCATGCATGTGGCTGATGTGGTTTAAGCCACAGTGAGTCACTGTGAGTTACAAACATGAACACAGCTGTCAGTTTAGACAACAAGGTCTGTGCACAACCCACCTCAGCAGTAGTAGTAGTAGTGCTGAATTACAGTCAGGGTTATAAATATGAAGCAGTATGATCCCTGATCAGTCGTGCTTTGTGAATACAAAATACAGCTGAATAGGCCGGGTAGTGCAGTGTATATTCTGAAACTATGCCTTCATACAATATCAAACAATTGTATTTCAAAACAGTGAGGAAGATTTTATTTTCCATGACAAATAATAATTTAATAATTTACAGTTAGGCACAGCTGTACAGGTTACATTTACTTCTGCTTTATGTTATGACTTTGAACCAAGGAGTAACTAGAGTAACTAGAAAAGTGCATGTCCTGAAGGCAACATAGAACGTTGCGCAGCTTAAACGGTCTCCACTTCCTACTAGGCTGTGGTTGCTATGGGAGTATATGGTTGTATGCAAATGTTTGAACTAAAAATAGTTGTAAGCTTGAAGCTGAAAGTTGTAAGCTTGAAAGTGAAATGAAAATAAGTCCCTCTCAAACTGGTCCTCAGGACCCCCAGATGGTTCAGACTGTTTCTCCAACCTAACTGGTACATAGTTAGAGTAGTGCATAAAATTTCTTTGTTTATTTTATTTATGTATTTATTGATTTGCTCAGTTTAACATATTGAGGAAAGAAGCAAAACAATTTTTTGTAACGTTTTGAACAAAATAAAACAAAGTCTTTGGCTGGACCTTTGCTGACGTACATTCAGGGATGATTACAAGTACTAACTTGTTGTTAGTACTTGTAAGTCAGTCCAGAGCCAGTCCAAACAAGCTGCAGAAAACTGCTGCTTATATATCTGCCATGCTTTTGTATGTAGTGCAGTTTCCTCTCCTTGCACTTTGAAGAGTACTCGCCTTTTATGCTGTAATGTCCTAGTTCAGCCTCCACTACTACATTTACAAGAACATTGATGGTTGCCTCCTCTGCAACTAAACTGACTAGCAGTTAGAACTTGCAAACAATGCAAACAGTGCAGTAACTCATAAAATATATAGTTTGTGAGCTACAAAAAGTCAAGTGGTATATGTCAAATGACATCTACATAAAACGCACCACATTTTAATGTACAAATATTGTTTATTTGCTGAATTTAATATATTTGCAACAATGATAAAACATTAATTGTGGCCAGTGCAAAAGTTATAGCACATTTTATTATGTCTGTTTATGTTTTCTCAATATGTTAAAATGGACATTGGGCACTAAAATATGCATTAAAAAAATAACTTTCACAAAATTAGCACTCCAAATGACCAGCTCAGTCAAACATTTCCTTGTGACTGGATGTCGACCCTAAAGAGACATTTTAACATTTGGCATTTTAATAGTAATACAATTGCCTTAATAACAAATACTTAAATTAGCATTGCAACATTCAATGTTGGACTCTGCTATAGTACCAAATAAAGGTTCTATGATTGTAACAATGGTGGAATTCTTTCAGCTGCTATACAGAACCATGAAAAAAGATTTCCTTTAAGGAACCATATACAGCAGGCTGTTCATCAGAGCAAAAACATGTCTTTGACATGGCTCTATATATAACCATTACTTTTACGAAAGACCCAATAGTGTAGAGACTTATAGAAGATACAGAGTCATCTAGAAGACATATAGGGTGGTACATTCTGGTGGGAACTGAAGGAGAAAAACACACTGACAAAAAAAAAAAAAAAAAACACATCCTCTAACTTCTGGTCAAAGGAAAAGAACAAACAAAAAAACCACAAAGCTGTAAGCTGGTTAGTTCCAGTGATGTCAGGTATGGTGCAGACTATGCTTCTACATTCTTCCTGTATCTTTTGAACTTGATTTGCAAAGCAACACGATACAACTCTACAAGGTTTGTCATTGTGCTGGTGTGTACATTTCTGTACAAGTTATTCCTATGGAGATTTAAAACAAACTAACACTTTTCAGAAAAAAAATGGAAAAAATCTTTTTTATAAAATCTATACAATATGTAGTGTACATTAACCATTCATAAACAAGAGCTGAATTCTCTATGACGTATGATGAGAAACGCTTTGAATAAACACTGAACAGCAGCCTGATTGGTTGTTTTTGATCACATGTATTTTTTTTATTTTTATTCACAATAATATTTAGTTTCGTTGAAATTCAGTATCTCCGTGTGCTTCCAAAAAAATGTTAATATCACCATAATATTATAAAAACTCATTATTTAGTCATATGGCTTGAGTGAAAATGTTGAGATGTGTGCTCAGGTTCAGAGAACATATGAAGCAAAGCATAATACAGATATGGACATATATATCAGTGGGTTAAGATACATCCATCATCAAAAGAATAGCTGCACAAATAGCTGCACCCAGAAGTAATCAACCGACAGAAATGAAACTTGATGGGTAGGTTTCACATCGCAAGCAAGCAAGCAAAGACGGGTAGCTGTACCTCACTGAGTCATCCTGCACAGTGCAGGACTACATTCACACAGACCATTACGAGGACTGCCTTTAACACCACGTCAACGTCACCAATGACTGCAATGGTGTCGTGCCAGACTGTCATGGAATGACAGCGGGTAATCTTCAGTGACACGTCCCACTTTTGTCTTTGTGGATACGAATCCGAGTGTGGAGGCACCGTGTTCAGCGCCAAGATGAACAGTTTGTTGTCACACGTCAGACATCCAGAAGGCCTGGTGTCACTCCACCTCCACCCCTACTGCACAATCTGCAGGAACTGTGTGAGAATATTCAAGCTGCATGGGATGGAGTATAACAGGACACCAGGAATCTCTGTAACTCAATGCCGAGATGTTTAATATGTTAAACATGTCCTGACTCCATAATGGGAGACACTACATCTGTATGTGTAGCTCAATAAATATTGTCCATATCAGACTAAATTTATCATCATTTATTGTTCCTGGTAAACTTTATCTTCCTTCCCAACAGCATTGTAATCCCACACTTCCTTCTGTGTGCAGCTATTCTTTTGATAATGAGTGTATATACAGTGCCCTTCATACTGCTTTTTTTATTAGGTTCTGCTGCTGGTGAAATGTTAAACTGACATGGTTTATCACTGACTCAGATACAGCCAAACCATCATATCTGACGCCTGCTTCCCTAGTTTACAGTGGGAAATGCTACGATAACACTGCAAACAATTGCTGGGTTGAGAATGTCTTCAAACTCATACCAAGTAATACACACCCAAAACCATCTGCCAGCCGCATCAAAAAGACACCCACGTCTGCAATCCCTTCTTGCAGACTCAGATGCAAAACAGAATTGAACACGGTTTGACTTACTTTAGACTATAAAACAATGATAAACATCTCCGCATAGGTGAGCGGTGAGGCAGTCATTCTGAACAACATTTTACTCACCACATTTCAAAAGAAGTATCTGCACGCTCTACTAATTACATTTTAAAAATGGGTCTCATTACTTTAGTTTCAATAATCTATTTATTTATTTTATATCTCTATTTAATTAATTCTTTTATTTTTTGATCAGGCAATTCTATTCAGGTACCTGAGGATGTACAAATCAGAATCCTAGGCTGCATCTCTATTGAGTACTACACACTAATACTACACAGTATATACTCTAATCTTAATAGTAGTTAGTTAGTTCAGCAGGCTAGTACACACAGTATCAGCGCACTACATTGTTTCTTACTAAGAGGAAGTGGTGAAACTTATGTCATACCAAGCTGGACTCTGAAGGGGCTTCGGCGGATGCTTTCCATTTATTTATATAGGCTGTTTGGACAAATTTGGGTTGAACTCACATTTACACACCATTTCTGGTCCTGCCACCAGCAGAAACGCCGTTGCATCTCCGTCCACCATTTTTTCTGAAATTTTCCAGCTCTGAGAAGCTCCTCTCTTTCCGTTTCCCATTGCATTATTACTAGTGTCCATTATTACCATACTCAAAAATCAACTGGTTCTAAGTGTGCATTGTGGATTTTTGAGCACGCTTAACTTTGACACTCGTAACTGTACTATACACTACATACTCAACAAGTAGTTAGTATTAGTATCAAGTCTGCAATTGTGACCCACCCGATGTGAAAGCGGGGAGGGAGAGTGGAGTGAACCTGTGATTGGCTACTTACAGCCCCCCAACTGAGCACACGGGGAAATAAAATTTAGCGCCAGTGTAGATTCAGCACTTAATATGGTCGATGCGACTGAAAACAACCTGCCTTAGTGCCCTTTCTCAGTGCAGGAGTGGGTGATCAAGTGATACATACGTTTAAGTGCCGAAAACTAAGGTTGTTGTCATTCCAGTTGTCAGTGTAAGTTTCCTGTGTATCTGGGACCAACAGCGCTGCTGTACTACAAAACCTGGCACGAGCTTGGAGAAAACATCAAAACATGCATCTAACGCCATTACAGGGTTACAGGTAGGGCATGTTAAAGCCACATAAACGTGTTTGATGGTGGCTGTGGCAATGTGCTTTCACCCACAGTAACCAGGTTTGGTTGTTTAAGATTGGTGTTGTTTTCCCTCGTTTTCCTTATCAGCTATAAATTTACTTTAACTCTCCTGTCTTCTTCATTGTTTTTCTAGGTTCTAGCATCTGTAACTTTGTAGATATAAATGATGGGCTGTTACTGTTTTGTATCAGTGTTGAAGTGTTAGAGTATGTAGGGTGCCTGCACTGCTGTTAGGAAGATCCTATAGTCTGATGGACTGACACTGCTGTACGTTATCTGTGTGTGAGTGTGGTTTGGGGTGGGGTGGCCTGCGTCATGTAACTCCTGGTCTAAAAACAAGCCCCACTCCGTCCCTGGGCTCACGTAAAGGTTCTGTTCTGTTCTGTTCAGTACTGACTGCTAAAATAAAAATGGGCAGTCCCTTGGGGAAGAAGTACCAGGTGATGCCAATCCGAGATTTAGTGTATCTGCGGGTAGCACTTTAACAAGCCGGCACTGAAGACAGTAATAAAGATTTTCATTTATTTACTTCAAAATAATAGCTTCACAAATAGCCACACCAGAAGGAATCAACCAGCAGGAATGAATCTTGGTGGGTGTCATGGAGTGACTCAGAATGGCAGTGGGTCATCTTCAGTGCCAACGCTTTTGACCAACGAATCCGTGAGTGGAGGCACCGTGGTCAGCACCAAGATGAACGGTTTGTTGTCACGCGTCACATGTCCAGAAGGCCTGGTGTCACTCCACCTCCACCCCTACCGCAACATCTGCAGGAACAGTGTGAGAATGTTCAAGCTGCATGGGATGGATTATCACAGGACACCATTAGGAACCTCTACAACTCCATGCTGAGAGGTCTGGCACTGTATGTGTGTCCAATCAAAGAAGAGTGCAGACCAAAAGTATTAAAAGGAAAGGCACAGTATTGGGGCAGTGGGTCGCGCAATGGGTAGCGCTGTCACCTCACTGCAAGAAGGACATGGGTTCGAATTCCAGCTGGGCAACAAAGATTCTTTCTGTGTGGAATTTGCATGTTTTGTTTGTGTGGGTTTCCTCACACAGTGCATATACTGTACATGCAACCCAGAGATGCTAAATTGCTTCTAGGTGTCAATGTGTTTATCTGCACTGGTGGCTTGTGCAGGGTCTTTCCTGCCTTCTGCCTAATGAGTGAGCGCTGGGATAGATGGATGGTGAGTGAATTTCAGTATTTAGTCTTTCCAATGTTTGCCTTTATTGCAGGAGATTTTCTTTCAGTTAAAAAAAGAGATCTGCAGGGATATTTCTCCACACCTGCCTGAAGGTTTCATCCAGTTATGTATGTGTGAAACAGTATGTTTTCATAATCTGGCAATCAGGAGAGATGTCTAAACCTGAAACCAACTATCAAAATAAACAACATGAAATATTCTGTGGGCACATAAAGGAGAGGAACATAATAGGTCTGGCCAACAAGGTCACTGGCCTGCTCATTACTCATAAAAATGGGAAACAAATACATAGTTAAATATACAGTTAGGTTGATAAATGCTGACAATGTTATTGTTATTTAAGCTTCTTACACAGTATATCACAAATTAAATACAACAATAAATATGAGACTTTCAGCTTAGTGTAGTGTAAGTAGTGTGTTGGTGTACAGTATCTCAGTAAGTGTAATGTGTTAGTGTACTGTAAGTAGTGTGTTGGTGTACAGTATCTCAGTCAGTGTAATGCGTTAGTGTAGTGTAAGTAGTGTGTTGGTGTACAGTATCTCAGTAAGTGTAATGCGTTGGTGTACTGTAAGTAGTGTGTTGGTGTACAGTATCTCAGTAAGTGTAATGTGTTAGTGTACTGTAAGTAGTGTGTTGGTGTACAGTATCTCAGTCAGTGTAATGCGTTAGTGTACTGTAAGTAGTGTGTTGGTGTACAGTAACTCAGTAAGTGTAATGCGTTAGTGTACTGTAAGTAGTGTGTTGGTGTACAGTATCTCAGTAAGTGTAATGCGTTAGTGTACTGTAAGTAGTGTGTTGGTGTACAGTAACTCAGTAAGTGTAATGCGTTAGTGTACTGTAAGTAGTGTGTTGGTGTACAGTAACTCAGTCAGTGTAATGCGTTAGTGTAATGTAAGTAGTGTGTTGGTGTACAGTAACTCAGTAAGTGTAATGCATTAGTGTACTGTAAGTAGTGTGTTGGTGTACAGTAACTCAGTAAGTGTAATGTGTTAGTGTACTGTAAGTAGTGTGTTGGTGTATCTGTACTGAAGTCTAATATCTTACTGTTTACTCCACTACATTATGGCCAAATCTGTCCTCCCTTTTGGCTTATGTGAGCATAAAAACGTTACATCAGGGTACAGCAGCCAAGAGTAATCATGACTTTAAAAATGACTTTAGGTTGTTATAAGCAATTGTTTTAAATGTTTTACTCAGGTCAGAAAATCACTTTGATTGAAAGAATCGGTTCTTCAAAGCCTTTTTTAGGTTGAATAAACCTAATTAATTACTAGTTTAATTAATTAATACTAGTTTGTAACAAACTGATGTATTTTTTAGGTTGGACCAACAAAACACATTTGACAGTGTTGTGTTGACCTGTTGGACAGAGCTTGGTTCTAGCTAATGGAAACTGTTCTCCTTCAGTGTTCTGTGTTTATGATCATTTGAATAGACATCAGTGTCAGACTAATTAATGACCTTCTATTAAAGACTGGTGGACTGAGAGACACACTAGAGTCTCTTCACCTAAAATGAGCTGATTAAGAGTCTTGTTCCAGAAATGATAATAGGACATTAGAGCCATAATAAATCATGCCACTGTTACTCTCCATACTTAAGTACATTTGAAGGTAAATACTTTAGTACTTCTACTCAGGTGGAGGTCTAAAGGGAGGAGCTGCTGTTACTGGAGGGATATGTTACCTTGAGCATTTCTACTTTACCTCAACTACATGGTTTGTGTACTTCGTCCACCACTGGTATTTACCTCCAAATCAGTTCAACAGTGTAGGAATTACAGCCATATACAATACAAAAATACAAAACCCAATAGTTTCAAGGGCAACAATCAAGAAAAGTAAAAGCCAGGATGAATACAGAGGTAACTGTATTCAGTGTCAATGCTAACACTGAGGAGGGACTATGTATATCTTTTAATAGGGCTAGAATGAATTGGAAAGATATTACACATTGCTCCTTTAATCCACTTGCAGGTTATAGCTGCAGCAAAGGTGAGGAGACAAGGAGTTACAGCTTGCCTGATCATGGTGCCAAAGTGTTCTTAATGATGTAATCAAATGCTACACTGCTGTTTTTCTAATTGCCTAGATCATAAGAGTACTGACACATCATCTGCACATCAAACCTCCTAACATCTTGCTAGCTGAATGAATAGTATGGGTGTAAAGTTCTGACTTAAAGTCATTCTGAAATGTGTGGAAAATTACTGCATTTACAGACTGAAAGCACATTAAACTCTTTAGAGGAGCAATTCATACTCCAAACAATAGGGGGCAACATATCACCAAGAGGTTATGGTGGTTACCCCTAGTACAAGAAAGGCACAGTTCCTCCTCCTCATTATTAGCGTGAGGAGCTGGTTACCTACCAGTCTAAAAGAAACCATATAGAGTTTAGCATCAAACTTCATCCCTTTACTCACCAAGATCGTCTCCAGCGGTGGACAGCTATGCCAATGTGCTTCTATTTAATTCACTTCTTCTATTTATTGCTGAATGTGGATTCTTGCTGAGAGCGAGTGGTGGTCGTCATAATGGTCATGCACCAAGAGCTTCAGCCATCGTTGTGTTTACTGTTCCTTTCATTTGCTACCAGTCCTTAAATCATCTGTGGACTGTAACTGTAAACTTTGCAGACATCTCTACAACATTATTCATAGATGCCTTCATAGACAAACAATTAAACCTCTCATTTCTTCACTGTCTGTTGATAATTGAAGTTAATGTTGGAATTTTTGAAACCAAAAATCTTACATATTGCACCTTTAAAGGTGACTTTTATCTAGTGAATTAAAACATGTGTTATACTGTATTATACAAAGTCTAGACTTCCTATCTGTAATTACACTGTAGTATCAACTTGTTTATCTGTAGTGGTGAAATGCTTGTGTTATATTATGGTGATCTAATTATACCACATGGATTAATACCAGTCTGTAATTTCACAGTGCTTAGTGTTAATAACCATGTCATAACACAGTGTTAGGAAAGTTGACATTTCCTGTGCAGATGTGGTGTATGGACTCTCTTAACACAGGTAATTAAACTGATAAAATCAGAAAAGTATTGCTGATAAATTACCCTCTTCCTGTTACAGTCGTTACCATTGTTATCTGATTGATATTAATCTTCCATTTCTTTTTTGTCCGCTAACTCGTGCTGCAGTTATTAGTGCAGTTATTACTCGTGTTCTGGAGTCTGGAGTGTTTGGTCTTCTCAGAAATGGTGTGCTCATATATAGCTTTTCAAATTATGGTTGTCATACAAATTCTGCTTGTTATATTATAATATTAGCAGTTGCAGGATTAATCTGATGCACATTGATCTGTTTGTCATTTATTTGATTCCTCTTTCCTTCTATTATAGTCATAATCCTCACACACAAGTCCTACTCTTTCCTTTACACACTTGCCACCAAACTTTATGTGCTCCCTCAGGACAGACTACCAAACCCTAATCCACAGCCAAACTGTCCCTCTCTCCTCTGTTTGTCTACTCCAAAGTCATACTAACCCGCACTCTTATGTGTCTAATCCACAGTCATATGTAACCCACAGTGCTCTATGTCTTTGTTCTACAGCCATACTGACCCTCACTCCTCTATGTGTCTAATCCACAGTGATACTGACCCACACTCCTCTATGTGTCTAATTCACAGCCATACTGACCCACACTCCTCTATGTGTCTAATATACAGTCATATTGACCCACACTCCTCTATGTGTCTATTTCAAAGCCATACTGACCCACACTCCTCTATGTGTCTAATATACAGTCATACTGACCCACACTCCTCTATGTGTCTATTTCATAGCCATTCTGACCCACACTCCTGTATGTGTCTAATCAGCATGGCTGTGCATTAGACACATATATCAACTTGCATACTAACTTGGATTATATACATAGTTCAACTTGCGTACTACTGAACAAAGTGTTATAGAAGAAGACAAAAAGGAGGCGAGAAGCAGAGAAAGGCCAGAAGAAGAAGAGCAACAACATCCGTAGTAGAAGAGATAAACAACAACTAGAAGAACAAGAAAAAATGAAAAGAAGGTGAAGAGAAAAACAACCAGTAGAAGAAGAAAAAAAGAAAAGGTAAAGGAGTAGAAAAAATAATAATGTGAAGTATAAGAAGAAAAAAGAGGAGTAGAAAAATGAGTGGAAAGTAAATGACAATCAAACTGAACAAACACAGAAAATGTGGATTATACTTCTTGCAGTCTTTGCAAGTTAGTACACATAAAGCATCTGCAGGGCAAAGAGAGAACATAAGGCTACCAGTAACTGTATATCACAAAGTAAACAAAGAGCATAAGCGTACCTGTCATGGCTAGCAATATTCCTCACACGCTACCCAGGCTACGTCATCTGAGTCGATACGCAGTGCATTGAATCAAGGTTCAAGGAAAACACTCTGGGGGTTCTTTTACACTGCAAACAAATCAGATAAACCTCACCTATTGCCTCAAGCACCAGTGTGTCTATGTGGTTTCATTACTTTGCTGGATTGTTCTTTTTTTGTTTTGTTTTGGTTTTTTTTTGTTTTTTTGTTTCTTTCTCTTTTCTTTGCCATGTAGAAATCAACTTGCCACCCCTTCCCACTTAACCCCCTCCCCTTTTTTTGGCCACAGCCCACATCCTCTCTATGAAAAACAGCTCTTGACTCTCAACCCACATTCTTTCTGAATCCCTTTGCGAAGCAAGTCCACTGATTTTGGTTTTGGCGGAACCCAGGCAGAAGAAAAGAAGGGCAAATAGACGGGAAAATGACTGGTGCTCAGACCGCAACTAATGTCCCAACATACCTGGGATGGTCCATCTTCAACACACTGTGTTGCTGCCTTCCCCTGGGAATTGCAGCCATCGTGTTCTCCTGCAAAGTAAGTTTGGGCTCATTTCTTCATTTGCACTCTAATATAAAATAATAATAGTAATAGTAATGATAATAATAGTAATAACAATAATAAAAATAAAAATAATAAATAGCAAGACAGGTTCTTTGGCGTGATCCCAAAACAAGAAATACTTTTTGGTTCCAAAAATAACGGCTGATGAATATTTCTGGAGCCATGCTTAAGCCAAGAACCATTTCTTTGTCTTTA
>CM067496.1:12465452-12486942 GCA_034552555.1 Semaprochilodus insignis | reverse complement strand
TAGTAATGATAATAATAGTAATAACAATAATAATAATAATAAAAATAATAAATAGCAAGACAGGTTCTTTGGCGTGATCCCAAAACAAGAAATACTTTTTGGTTCCAAAAATAACTGCTGATGAATATTTCTGGAGCCATGCTTAAGCCAAGAACCATTTCTTTGTCTTTAGGAGCTTCATTGTGCAAAATGTGTTGTGTTGAATTTCTGCAAAACTGAAGAAAGAACTGAATAAAAGCACTAATGAATCTTTCTCGTAGACTGACAGTGCTAACACCATGGGAGACGCCACAAGGGCTCAAGAGCACTCCAGGTTGGCAAAGAACCTGAACATCGCAGCGCTGGTCATTGGGATCATTTTCATCATCATCGTCATTGTCATTAAAGTTACATCCCAGAAATAACGGACTAATACTGGAACTTCTAAAGAGATTTTTCTTTAGTTTTTATTCATCATCATTTTTTTTTATCATCATTTTCTTGTACAATCATTCCGGCTAAGCATTGGTAGGGAGAGGAGCCAAATTCTTGCCCTTTACCTGTTACATAAGACACAAAGAAAGCAAGGAAAGAAACACTCTCTCCATGTTGATAAAGTTATGATCTTGCTGAGTTTTTCAATTTCATAAACTTCATAAATATTCTCTCTTTTTTTCTGTTTTAACAAAAAAACTACTTTTTTTCAGCATCTGTTTATTTCCAAAGAATTTTAACCTAATGAAATGCTTTAACCTGTGTTATTATGCGTCTTTTATATCAACACATTGTATCTTGGCATGCATTGAATATCTGTTACATAGCCAATTAAAATTAGATGATATTTTACTCGTTTTTGGTGTTTTCTTCTTACTGGGTTTTATGGCAGGACAGTCTTTCAGATAGACACGACGCAGTAATCATGTTGTTGTTATTGTTATTATTAGTAAATGCATTCGTAGGCATCATGAAAAGGAGTATTTTTGTTGTTGTTGTTTTTGGCGGTGTTGTTTTTTCTAGCATGCTGGCTTTTTCTATCATTGTAAGATCACTCCCTAGCAAATTAAGGGTTCATTTGTATTAACATATCTTTGATAAGAGTGCTTAAAGTTTTTCCTCGAGGTTTTCCCTCAAATGCTAAAGCAGATAAAACAGCTTCAGTTGATCAGCAGGTACAGTAAAGCCTTACTACATTTGCCCAGCTTGTTACTTCTTGCAAAACGAGCGCTCTTCTTTCAAGCCCTTAATAAAATGGCGCACTGAAGTGAAACTGCTTGGGGAGGGGTGAACAGCTCTGGAGGCGGCTTGATTAAAAATACTCCCCACAGCATATTTAAGCTGGCCACTAGGTTGTGAAAGCTTGTGGGACCAGCGTTCAACGTTTCTTTATCTTTTCCACGGAAAATCTGTTACTATACCTTTCATATTTTCAGCTTTGCATTATGCCCCAACCATAGTGAAGGACGGATGCTATAAAAACTTGAAAAAAACATGAAAAAACACGATAATGCTGTCCAGTGACAGTAAACTCAACAAAAAGCCATACAAAGTGAATTACCATGTTATAATCCTGTCGTATGCCCATATCTAGAGTACTACTGAATGGACTTGTGGCATGAATATGGTTATGTTCCATTAGTTCAGTACTGAGAATGAACACTACCCACAGACTAGCATCTTCCATCTTCTAAACAGTGTGGGGGCCAGACATAAGCACAGGGGGAGCTCAGATTTCACAGATATGGCAGCAGATGGGAGAGGCCAAGTATGTTAAATTAGTTCCACATTAGCAGTGTTTATGTAAGTGTTTCTGTGCACTATCCTTCATTGTACATTGGTTCCATGTGAACGTAATGCCTTCCACAAAGACTTGCTTGCTTTTGTCACTATTTATGTACACATGGTTCATTCGAAGCACTCTTTGCTAGCTTTTACACTTGCATCGTGCATTATGTTGTGTTTTAATATGTATTATGATTTAGCATTATATTTAACCCAGAACATATCTTTACTGAACCTTCTACAAGAGCTTATTTGTTAGTTGCTTCTTATCAGTCCTGTGGGTCATTTTAACAAACTGGTGCGTCCAAAACCTATTTTGGAATTGGACATTTCAGACTTATTTTGTAGTGTAGAGCAAAATCCTGTTACTTTGGACTGGCTCTGGATCTTACTGGCATTTACCTACTACAATTAACCAAACATTCTGTTCATTCATGTGAAAGTGTTCAGCAATACTAAAACAGTAGATGGCTCGATCATAATAGTTAACCACATTGTGTTGCAGCCCCCCTCACACAGCTTTCTATATGGAGCAAGGGGAGGAGGGGTGGAGGCTCGCTTTGGGTCTGGGGTTGTCAGCTTGGCTCTGCTCCAGATGGAGATGCTTACTAAAAAGAGCAGTGTAGTAAATCATTTGTCCTACACAGATACAAAAGGGCCCCATTTATAACCACTTATAAGTTTGAATATTAGCTTATGTGGAAATAAAGATAGCTTTTTATAATCAAAAGAATAGCTGCACCCAGAAGAAAGTGTGGGACTGTAATGCTATTGGGAATGAAGATAAAGGTTACCAGGAACAATAAAAGATGATACATTTAGACTGATATAGGCAATATTTATTGAGCTACACATACAGAAGCAGTGTCTTTCAGTATGGTGCTGGACCACCCTGTTTGCTAACGCAAAATGCCAAACACGCAACATCTCAGAGGTTCCTAATGGTGTCCTGCGATAATCCATCCCATGCAGCTTGAATATTCTCACACAGTTTCCTGCAGATTGTGCGGTAGGGGTGGAGGTGGAGTGACACCAGGTCTTCTGGACATACAAACTGAACGAACCGTTCATTTTGGCGCTGACCACAGTGCCTTCACACACAGATTCATTGGTAGTCTCCACTAAGACAAAAGAGGGACTCGCCACTGAAGTCACTGCCATACTGATTCACTGCCATTCTGAGTCACTCCAGTCTTTGGCGACGTTGACGTGGTGTTAGAAGCAGTTTCATTCCTGTTGGTTGATTCCTTCTGGGTGCAACTATTTGTGCACTATTCTTTTGACGATGAGTGTATAAAACATAAATGATGACATCAATAAAGATGTATACATCAATACAGTGTATTCCCAATGGTAAAAGCTGTATAATTCAATTCATGCTAGTCAGTACATGACCAGCAAACATGGTTTAGAACAGCTGCACACACATAATATCATAATATTTGCCATTAAAGCACAAGAAGCTTACTTAATTGCAGAAAATATGTGCTTCGGTACTGACAATTCTAAATGCCACACACTGATTGTCAGAGTTTGGGACACATTTACATTGAAACACAGGGATCTAGCTACTCACCATGTGGCCATGTGGGACAGTAAGGCACTCTCACATCCTGCTGGAAAATACAGGAGCGTGGTTACAGTAGAACTCCAGAAACTAAAACTCTTCGTGTTTCGATAGTGATATGAAAACCAAAAGGCCAAAAACCTCATTTACCTTTAATGTAAGTCAATGGAACCAGACTTTTCACATGCAGTTTTGGACTATTTGGTATTTTGGTCCATTCATCATGAAATTTACACACAGTGTTAACGGCAGCTGCTGTGTTTAAATTATGTACAAAAGTAAAAATCAACAAAAATGGAGATGTTTTTCTTTGTGGGCTAAGGCTTCTATTATGTATTAAACTTTATTTTCACTAATAAAAAATCTGACATTTTTAAAAAAACACTAAGAAAATGCAAGTATTTTGTTCACAAGTGTACATTTAGGGTTTAGTGTTTTGCAGTGCTGGACTATAAGTATTTAAGCAGGTCAGATATCTTACTTTTTACTCCACTACATTATGTGAGATTTGTCACTCCTTTCGGCTTATGTGTGCGTAAAAACATAACATGTCAAAACGAAACAAGCTTACTCATGGATTCTTAGCATCCATGGAAATGTCCATTTCAGGCAAGGACCACCTGGAAGAAGGTAGGTAAAGCAGGATGGGATTAACGCAAACACTGACTGACAATCACACATCACAGCATTAGTAAACAGATAAAGCATATTGTTCCTGACTTTGTGGGTAAATAAACCACAATACAGAAATATGTACACATGCACTCGTGACTGGCAAGTGTCTTTTTTCTGAATGTATACAAATACTATTTCCTTCTATAGTAAATCTGTTTTGGCTAATTTATGTTTATGAATATGAGGCCTACAGATGCAATATAACAAAGGAAAGCTCATGTGTGAACCTGTTTAAAGCAATATTTTATTAAACTTGCAAATAGATCTTAAACCAAAACTTTGCTTGTTTACAAAAAGTTATATTGTAATTTTGTAGTTATTATAGTTCTAGCTAATGGAAACTGTTCTGTGCTTATGGTCATTTGAATTGACATCAGCGTCAGACTAATTAATGACCGTCTATTAAAGACTGGTGGATTGAGAATGACACTAGAACCTCTTCACCTAAAATGAGCTGATTAAGAGTCTTGTTCCAGAAATAATAATAGGACATTAGAACCATAATAAATCATGCTACTGTAACTCTCCATACTTAAGTACATTTGAAGGTAAATACTTTAGTACTTTTACTCAAGTGGAGGTCTAAAGGGAGGAACTTCCACTTTTACTGGAAGAATGTTTTACCTTGGGTATCTCTACTCTACCTCAACTACATGGTTTTTGTACTCTGTCCACCTCTGGTGTTTTGGACAGACTTTCTAATAGCAGATACCCTATCAATGATAACTTTGTGCATATTTAGCTTACTATCAGCAAGAAGCCCTACATGCTGACAACAGCCACTGAAGGTGGTGGGAGGAAGCCGTCAGGCCCAGATAACAGTGGGGAGATAGCAAGAGCCCTGAGTGACAAGAGCACAGCTACATCCCTCATCTCCTGGGCCCCATCTTCTGTTCCGCAACAAGGCCACTGTGCATCCCAGATGTTCGATCCATGTGGCTGAGCTGTGGAGCAGGGGCTTTGATGGATAGGTGGAGCAGCGAACTCTTTCTCTTTCTTTCCCTCTCAGCTCAGGTGCGTGCTGCCCTATAAAGGCTGGGAGAGAGAAAGAGAAATATAGATGAGTAGCAGCAACAGAGAAGGAATGACCAGGGCTGAGGGAGGGGCTGAAAAGTGGCCAGCTTTTGGTTTTGTTTGGTTTTTGTTTGGTTTGTGCCTGTAAATTAAATTGCTTGCTGCGACTGTCTCTTCTGCCTCAAGCATCCTTCCACCTCCCGTGAGAGTGGAGGGCTTGCTACAAGATCATAACTTAATCTTTGTAAATATTGACGTCCTGAGTTTGGTTTTGCTATGCAACCACAGTTTGAACTAATTGGGTAATACCGTTCATAAACCAGTGCAAATGCGTGTGTCCCCTCTGTTATAAGGCCATAAACATACACACCTCCAAAGTTCAGTCTCAGAAGTTGGTTGTATTTCCTGCTTCTCATGATCCAAACAATCCCAGACACTTTCAATGATGTTGAGGTCTAGACTCTGGTGGATGTTTTCAGATGAAGCTAGAATGAAGCTTGATTTTTTCCTCTCTCTTGAGATGGAAGATGGAAGCTTTCTGTACATCAGCATAGAGAAAGAAGACACAGGAAAGGCTGCTCTTTTAAACGAATGCTCTTTATTAAACATGGCGGTACTGGAGACCACAACCCACTGCTTCCGATTAGCTGGAATAGCAGGCACTAATACTGCACCACTACCCCACTGAACAGCACCACATTCCAGCATAACACAGCCCCACAAGCACACATATACAGTTTTAAGCTAACATGATTTAAGTCTCACATGATTTAATGATGTAGTCCTGCATCGTGCAGCCATCTGCCAGTGGTGCTGGCACTAACAGGATGACTCATGGAGGACATCACTGCTTGCTAAATGTCCGCATGTCGGACAATCCATCGGTTCTCCCTCTCCTTGGTTTGTGTAGGTCTCCCAGATCTTTCATGCCACTGGTGCATGCCTTTTTCTATCCACTGCTGCCAACAGTGTGCTATGGTAGTATCCACCTGACCGGACCATGCTGCTTGTAGGAGCCCTACGATACGACCCCTCTCAAATTCTTCCAACTGCTCAAATTGTTTTTGCTCAGTTGCTCATGTTTTCTCAGAAGGGACTAAAGCTATTTTTATCTGAATAAAAACAGGTGCAGCTCATTAACATAACAAATACAGACATGGCACGAATCCTTTATGATGTCATAATTTTTAAACTTAATTTATTTGACTAAAACTGTAGATAGATGTTATACATTACACCATACAGTAAATAAACCTTCATAAGGCTCCGGAAAAGTCTTTATCCATTATAGAGAGGTCTCGTTGTTCTCGTGTTTCTTTTGATTATACCTATTTTTGGTATGATTTTTGTTTATTGTGGGAATTTATTACTCACACACTCTAACAAAGACATCCAAGCACAAGCACATCAAGTTTGAGGGACATGAAATGCAATTTCCGGGGCATGAGGGCATGAAATCATTAGGAAGAAATAACCATTATCGCATGCGGAGTCCAGATGGGCTCTTAGTCATCATTTCCTAACAAACAAATGGACAAAGATGCTTCAAGGGGTAGGATTCCCCTGTTGATTTCACTCAAAAGCCCCTCCACTGCTGCTAAGCTCACTGACATTTTCAAAACGGGGGTGATTTAAAACCTGTCGCTTTTCATTTCTGACACAGTTTGAAAGTGCCAGCTGCCCTTTACATTCTGTCAAAACTGATGAGTGGACCAATAGAAATGCTCAACACTGCATTGAAATACATAATTTCTCCAATAACCTCCTATAAGAGTTACAACTCTTTATTTATACTGTACTTTCTCCTCAAATAAAACATCCGCAAGAAATGTTTGAATCATGAATCATGAGTCATATGAGTCATATGAGTCACATGCATATGAAACATAATCGTTCATATTCCAAAAATAAACTGAAAATAGGATTAATACTTTTTGGGAATACACTCAACATCAAAAGAATAGTTGCACAAATAGCTGCACCCAGAAGGAATCAACCGACAGGAATGAAACTTGGTGGGAAGGATAGGCCTTATCGCTTACCTGACTGACCCAACAACCACAATTGCAGACATTCAGTGAGCAGTGATGTCATCCTGTCAGTGCCAGCACCATTGGCAGACGTCTGCATGATGCAGGACTACATACACACAGACCGTTACAGCGACTGACATTAACACCACATCAACGTCGCCAAACACTGCAATGGTGTCATGCCAGACTATCATGTACTGACTCAGAATGG
This sequence comes from Semaprochilodus insignis, assembly GCA_034552555.1. Lineage (NCBI taxonomy): Eukaryota > Metazoa > Chordata > Actinopteri > Characiformes > Prochilodontidae > Semaprochilodus > Semaprochilodus insignis. The sequence continues at coordinate 12,479,684 of CM067496.1, read as the reverse complement.
CAGCTGGTCATCTTCAGTAACTAGTCCCGCTTTTGTCTTGGTGGAGACAACCAATGAATGGAGGCACCATGGTCAGCGACAAGATTAACGGTTTGCTGTCCCGCGTTACACGTCCAGAAGGCCTGGTGTCACTCCACCTCCACCCCTACCGCACAATCTGCAGGAACTGTGTGAGAATATTCAAGCTGCATGGGATGGATTATCACAGGACACCATTAGGTCCTCTATAACCTCTATAACTCCATGCTAAGATGTCTGCATGTTGTGTTAGCAAACATGGCGTCCCGATGCCATACTGAGAGTCACTACTTCTGTATGTGTAGCCCAATAAATATTTCCCATATCAGTCTAAATGTATCACCATTTATTGTTTTTGGTAACCTTTATCTTCCTTCCCAATAGCACTGCAATCCCACACTACCTTCTGGGTGCACCTATTCTTTTGATGATGAGTGTATTTAGGGTCAAAAAAGACTAAAATATGTTTTTCATTGTGATGCATACAGAACTGTGCCAAGTAAATTAATTGTCAAAACTGACCGAAAGATTCAATTTCAAAGATGAAACACAATCTGACTTAAAAAAAGTGGATCCACTAATAATAATGGGGCAAAAAAATCACTGGTCTGAATTTTGCCATGGTTGCTTCATTTGAATTCAGGTCCTTGATTTTGTTTAATAAAAGTCCAGACAGGCTTAGGTGAGTTATTTTTAATGTTGGGGCAGAAGTAAAGTTTAAAGAATGCAGCTTTACCGGAAAGTGATTTCGTTAAAGGGGCAATTCCAAGGTGGTGTAACATGAATCTGTCATGCAAAGAAAAAAAGAGAAGCTCTTTTTCACACAAACATAGCAGCTGGGAAGAAATATAAAACAGTGTTGGGTAGTAAAAGGCTGCACATAATCTGGATTACATAATCTGATTACACAAATCAAGTACTTGTAATCAGAATAGAACACCAAACATGTGAACAAATGACTGTTACTTTCCTATAGACTGCTGTGGGATTAGATCTTTGACTTGAAAATCTTTTTATTGTTCCTTAATTCAATGTATCCAAGCATAACTGCATAACAGTTTTTAATGTGACTGATAGCAGTAGCTATGTGTGCACCTGCTATACTACAACAGTGAACTAGACATCTTAATGTTTGAATGGAGACTTACTAATGCAGTTACTAATGGAGAATCAGATTGCAGTGCATGTTTTCAATAAAAAATAATACTTAAATCAGTTATTTGGCTTTGCTTAACTAAGATATAAGACCTAGCATCTTCAGTTTTTTTAGTTTTACGTTTTGATTTAAATTAAATTTCAAAGAAATGCAAACGAAAGCAATAACAAATTAATAAGTCATACAGTATATTAACAACCACTTGATTAACCTACTAAGCATTAACTACAGAGAATAAATGAAGATGAAGATGATAAAGGCTTTGTTTAATATCTGAATTTATCATATACTACTGAAGCATTTTGTTGTCCTAGGGACAGTGTTCTGGAACAACATGTTTATCAAAGTCACCTGTATGTTTTCTGTAGCTCCATCCTGTCATCATTTGGTCTACCTGTGTCCAGCTGGTCTTGCTGTTTAAGGAGACCTTCTATTTACCAGTGTCTTTATCTGTGTAAGTTCTTGAGTTCAAGGTTTTTGGTTTACAGTACCATCTCTGTTTCTGTCTGCCTAAAAGTTACACTGACATTGTTTTGCCACTCGTCTGTGGCAGTTTTAATTAATCCTTTCAGTCCTTATGATCATAATTCTTCCTGAAATCATCCCTGTTAAAAATATGACACCTGTAAACTCATATGCTGATACACAATGGCTCATGAGAGAATAAATTATCCTTACAACTTACAACTGTACTTTAGTAATTTAGTTAATCGATCATAATGGTCATAAGAATCCTTAATTCAGGGGGTCCCAATCCTAGTCCTAAGGACCCCCACACTATACACATGTCTGTGCAGTCTCCCTCTTCTAGCCCATTTGACTGAACACTTGCTAATTTACAAGCTCCTGTTGTGCTGGCTGAGGTGCGTCAACAACACTGTGTGGAGTGTGTCTCAAAGCGTTATAAAGCATGCATTAATAACTGCTTGTTTGTGATGAATTAATGATTTTGTGCCCCCTAAGGTAAAGTGATGAACATGTCAAACTCTATTACTGATATACAGTACCAGTCATTCATAATGGATTTATGATGTTAAAGCGTTTAACCATTATAAACCACTTATACCTTTATTGACTAAAAGCAAATCAATCAGTCAATATTTATTTGTACTGCGCTTTTTACAACTAATGTTGTCTCAAAGCAGCTTCACAGAAAAGCAGTTTATATAGAAGAAAAGAAAACACACCTCTCCTATCTCAGTGCACACCCAGCCCTTCAGAATAAGAGTCCCTGTATAAAGAGGTATAACAATGAATGTTTACTGCAAATAATTAACCACCAAAACAGGGGGCTAAAAGACCTTTTCCACAGTTGCTGCGTAGTCACATCCAGCTGTGAATAGTGGTGCTATTGAACTGAATGAAAGATGTATACAATGTGACTCATATAATAACAGGACACTGACAAAATTCATACGAATTATAAAACTGTATTTTATTACCAACTTATAAACTTTTATTAGACAATGTAAAAAAAAAAAAAAAAAAAAAAAAAAGGAAAGGGGAAAATACAGTTCAGGGCTGCGCATTTGGCTCCACCCTTTCCTGTCTCCTTGCACACCCAGTCCTTCAGAATAAGAATCCTTGTAAAAGGAGGCATAACAAATGAACCAAGCAGCATGAAATCAACAGGAACACCTTTCTAATTTTAAACTAAAGCGAACTGAAGTGGCTTACGCTACAAGAGTAATAGAATCACACAATATTCCTGAGAAACACAACGTCGTTACTCCACTCTAATAACCAAAAATGTTTACTGCAAATAATTAAGCTTAAGGTTAATAGGTCTTAGGGCAGTCATTATGTTGTCACATCCAGATGTGAATAGTAGTGCTAGCAAACTTCTGCCTGTACCGTTTAACAGGGTGCTCGGTGCTTTCCAGCCTCCTTCAGAAATCTTCATTTCGCTCCAGTGCAGCCAACGAGACAGTAGTTGTAGTGTCTGAATGTCCCTCCAACATGGTTGAAGCGCCTTGCGCAAAAGGTGAAGACATCTGAACTTCATATGACACTGCGAATCTGCCATAAGGCACTGTTTACTCATGCACTGAGCCCGCTCACTGGCGAGCTCAGTAAATACTGCAAATAGTGCATTTATACAATGCGTCAGTGTTCAGTGTGAAAGCAGCTGCGTTCAGCATATTGCACGCAAAATCTGATTCTGCACTGCGAGGAATCCACCTTTAAAGAGTTTTGCAAAGCAAAGAAGAAGCAGAGCAGATCTTCGTGTTTAACGCCACACCCCATTTCTAAATGGAGAGACTAAAGAAAGTAGCACTTACTGAGCTTCATTCTGGGGGAGGAAAAAGCCCAGCAGGTTTAAATCTTCCCACTCAGCCTGTGTAAACATTAGCAAAGCTAGCGAGCACCCTGAATGCCACGGCTTGCAAAGAGACACTGTATTTCAGCACTAAACTACTCACCAAGCTGCGGTGCTGAGGGGTCTGTTTCTCAGGGTTTTTAGGCAAACCCCACTGATAACAATGTTCAGGCTGGTACATGCACCAGTAAAATGAATGTTTATCTCCAAGCTGATAATGTTTAATCACAGCACAGTTAATCTATCGCACTGTTCAGCCCTCCAATCACTCTCTCTTCATCGGTTGCCTTCTTGATGTAGTGGAAACTGTGGAAAGTCTGTTTGGTTGCACTACTGGTGTATCTATGAATGGTCAGAGGCCTGTACCATTGTTTACAGCACATCCAGAAGTCATTTATTGCTACTGTTTACACTTCCATGTTAATTAACACAAAAGTGTGAGAATGGTCTATATGCTTTACACAGATATCAGTAATAACAGCATCTGAAAATCTTTTTCGGTTTCACTTTTTTCGGTCTTTTGACACGGACATGAGCCAATGGCACACGTAGTATTGTTCGCGAGTGAACATTTTAAATAGTTCATCCTGAAAAGAGGACTAATAGGCATCCGTCAGGGTATTGCACCGGATGTGTGGCCATCCTACTCACACCCAACAGGTATTTATAGCCCCATCATCTTCGTGCAGCGCCATCTGCAGGAGCCTGAAGTTATTACCACCTTAAACACGCAAGGTGGCTAATTTGGCTGGTGAGCTTACATTGTCATGATAATAATTTAATAAACACAACAAATCACATTTATGTTGTAACAGTTTGACAATGCAGTATGACATAGGTAGTAGTATGAACTGTATGAACAGCATGAAATCAACAGAGCTTCTAGCAGCAGGCCGATACATATTAACTTGCTTTTTGCATTCCTCATTAACACATGAATTTCAATTCAGACATTGAATAAAGCCTTTATTAGATTTAACTTCCTTCATTAATACATGCATTAATTAATGCTAAATAATTTATTCTTACAGCTGTTAATTACACCCACCAGGTTCAACTTCTTGTACTGACTTGTACTGTCCATTTCATCAGCTCCACTTACCATGTAGGTGCACTTTGTAGTTCTACAATTACAAACTGTAGTCCATCTGTTTCGTTACGTACTTTGTTAGCACCATTTTACCCTGTACTTCAATGGTTCTTCCAAGGTCAATGCCACCACCACCACAGTGATCACCACTGTACTTGTAGAACTACTACGTGCACCTAAATTGGATTTATAAAATGGACAATGAGGTAAATCAAACAAAGCAGCTGCTGCTGATGTTTACGGAACAACGGACAGACCACCCCAGAGTCCAGACCTAAAGATTTCCTGAATGTGTTTCGGATTACTTGGATCATGAGAAGCAGAAAATGCTAAACCAACTTCCAAGACTGAACTTTCAGTAACACCTAATTTAACACCTCCCTGCTTTGCAACACTGACATAACCAGGCCATAAACACGTGACTGAAGATGTCCTATGCTGTCACATTGTCTTAGCATCTTGGCATCATGACATGCTTCTGACATGGTCATGTTATTTGTAAGGCTTCTTAGCATAGGTAAACATAACCAATCAGATGTATCTGTTCTTGGTAGTGCTGTACATATCTGTATATATTATACAGACAACTCATATATTTGCTGTAATGTTGACAGTTACTTTAATCATATCATTGTCCAAGACTGAGAAACATGACCACAATCTGTGACTCCAGCCAGCAGCCTTCCATTCAGCTGAACCTCTGAATGACAAGATAATATGAGCCATATGGAGTAAACATCACTACTGGCCTTTTTAGAAACGACACTGGGAAGTTTTTGGGGTTAACGACTGACCTGTAAAACAGTGGAACGGCCACAAACAAGTTCAGGCTGTGCTCAGAGAAAAAGTGCAAAGACATGTTCTCTAACGTTTTCTTCACTCTGTTTTTTGTAAGTCAATTTAGTGGACAATTCACAGTATTTCTCTCCCCAGAAGCATTAACCCTTTACTGCTGATAATAGGTCTTCATTATTTGCATCATGACAGAAATACTGTCCAGGGTACATTCTTTAAAGGTGAGGCTTCCAAAGGTTTTTGCTTGGATGCACGACAAGAAAGAAGAAATTGGTGCATAAATAAGCAGTTTAAAACATAAATAACGCCATTCAGAATGGTTTAACATGAAATGAATTCTAGAGATGCCTACCAAGTCAGGATCGTTGACAGTGGTGCTGATAGGAGCCAGACGTCTGAAGTGTTCAGTGTTCAACTGACTCTAAAAGCTGCATCACAGAAAGTTGTTACATAAAATGAGCAGCTTGTTGTTGCAGGCTTCACAGCCAGCCATCCTGCTTACTATTTTTAAGCCTTTAAAAGTTTGAAGCATAAACTTCATCTCCTCTGCAGAGCAGTTTCTCTGCCTCACGTCATGTAGAACATTTTAAACTTCTGGTAAGATGTGAATACATATGTGTTGTTATGATTGTACCTAAACCTTGCTATTGGGAATGTGATCAGATACAGGCATTTACGTGGCTATTATTCTTCTGTTTGACAGCTTATTTAGAGGCTTACCTACCTAGTTCAAATAGACAGAATTATATGTTCATATTCAGATTATCAGTGTTTTACTGTTATTCCATGAGTAACAGTATGAGTCCATGAGTCATCCTATTAGTGCCAGCACCATTAGCAGACGGCTGCACAATGCAGGACCACATGCACACAGACCGTTACGACGTTACGATGGTGTCGTGCCAGACGGTCAAGGAGTGACTCCGAACGGCAGCGGGTCATCTTCAGTGATGAGTCCTGCTTTTGTCTTATTGGAGACGACCAACGAATCCGAGTGTGGAGGCACCGTGGTTAGCGCCAAGATGAATGGTTTGTTGTCATGCGTCACACGTCCAGAAGGCCTCCACCTCCACCCCTGACCTTTATCTTCCTTCTCGATAGCATTGTAATCCCATACTTCCTTCTGGGTGCAGCTTGTCTTTTGATGATGAGTGTATATAAAACTGTAGATGGCTGTAGTTTCACTGGTTGTTTGGAAGAGTAACCAAAATAGCTATACTGTTAGTTCTTGCCAGGATTTTACAGTATTTTTAACTTTTTGTTTTGTTCCACAGTGAAATACCATATTCATTTTTTGACCAACGTTTTCTGTATTAACACAGCAAACTACAATGAGGTTGATGTTAAACTGTGTTACACAGCATTATGGGATATGATAGCAACTGACGAAAAAGGCATTAACATTTGAATAAAAGCTGAAATAAAAACATTTTTATTCTGGTGTTGATGCTTTAAAGACTTTAAATAAACATGTTTATAGAACTAGTAAAATTAAATATCATTTTTCACATGTGAATGTACAGCTGTTGTGTACAAATAAAAGATACTGGATTATTACTGTAAGTGTTCAGATACATCACAGTAATGCTGTGGTACAGTTGACTGTGAAGTTCCTGTATACAGTTGCTATTGTACTGTAATTTACTGTTATGTGTGGCAGTATATTACTGTGAGTAAGTAGTGCAATGGCCATTAATCGACTCTCAGTGTGAGCGACTTGATACGACTCTCAAGTATCAGCTCTTGGCCCAGATTGGTTTTTATTTGTGTGCTTTTATTAATGTTAATATAGTGTTAGTAGATTGAACACGACTGATCTCTCAACTTTCACTTACAATAAATTATATATGTTTTTTTGCATTATAATTTTATGACTTACAATGCTGTTACAGGCCCACTATGGTCTACTACTTCCCCCTGAGGATGGGCCTGGGACCACTAAAGGGTGCTTCACGGCCCACTGGTGGTCCGCGGCCCACAGGTTGAGAAATCCTGTTCTCGTAGACCCCAGCAATGAAAGTATGAACTTTCTGTGAGGTTCTTTCCCCTTTAAATGAAAGTTCTTGTTGATTTTCTTAAAGTGTTAAAAGTTGCTTTATTTAGTTCTTTGAAGCTTTTTTTTGGTATGATGATCAGCCCGCAATAAATCCAACAGAACTTTCCTTTGCCAAACTCTCAATCTCATTTCCCTAACCATATTTCAACGCACGTTTAAAGAGGCACAGGGCATAGTTCTGGACAGTGTTTCCAGGCATGTCCCTGCACTTCACACTGTGAGGAATGGGGGGATGGGCAGCTGTAAAAGGATCTGTTGATGGAAACTCTCTTCAAAACCCACAAAGGCACGCCTCTGCACCTTTTCCTGCTGATCTGAGAACAGTCGTGCCATTGACTCATGAGGATGTGAGTAGGGTTTGTGTGACAGCAACAGAGCAAAAGTTCTAGTCCGATCCTGAATAGGCTGTAAATGCTGTATTCCGGGAAAACCTCACGAAAACAGAGGGCCCTCCCAACCAGTGCCAAACAAGAAGTGAAGTGGGGGAGTGAGGAGTGCTCTAGGCAGTGAAAAAAAACAGACCCATCTCTAGAGACTCAGCCAACTTTCAGGGTGGAATCAATGTAATTTACTGTCTTGACAGGATTTCCCAACATTCAGAGCTCTACAAAGATCAAGTTGCTAAGAAATACAGTTAACCTTTTAACAACAGTTAACCTTTTAGGCAAAAAAAACTCGCTGTACTATTTAAATATAATTACATACACTCATAAAATTAATTAAATAATTTAATATTAAATAATTCGATATTAATATATTAATATATGTTCAACTATTATTATATATAATAGTTGCACCCAGAAGGAAGTGTGGGATTGCAGTGCTGTTGGGAAGGAAGATAAAGGTTACCAGGAACAATAAATGATGATAAATTTAGACTGATATGGGCAATATTTATTGGGCTACACATACAGAAGTAGTGTCTCTCAGTATGGTGTCAGGCGGCTGTGTTTGCTAACACAACATGCCAGACGTCCCAGGATGGAGCTGTAGAGGTTCCTAATGGTGTCCTGTGATAATCCATCCCATGCAGCTTGAATATTCTCACACAGTTCCTGCAGATTGTGTGGTAGGGGTGGAGGTGGAGTGACACCAGGTCTTCTGGGCATGTGTCGTGTGACAACAAACCGTTCTTCTTGGCGCTGACCCCGGTGCCTCCACACACAGATTCGTTGGTCGTCTCCACCAAGACAAAAATGGGACTTGTAACTGTAGATGACCCACTGCCATTCTGAGTCACTCCTTGACAGTCTGGCATGACACCATTGCAGTCTTTGGCGACGTTGACGTGGTGTTAAAGGCAGTCGTTGTAATGGTCTGCATACGTGTAGTCCTGCATCGTGCAGCCATCTGCCAATGGTGCTGGCATTAACAGGATGACTCATGGAGGATATCACTGCTTGCTGCACAATCTCCACAATCAAGGCTGAGGGGTCAGTCAGGTACAGCAATAAGGCCCGTCCTTGCTTATTTCACATGTGCAGCTGAGAACGAAATTTGAATCATTCACATGTCTCACAATGTCAAACCTACCCACCAAGTTTTATTCCTGTCTGTTGATTCGTTCTGGGTGCAACTATTTGTGCAACTATCCTCTTGATAATGAGCGGATTTATTTATTTATTTATTTATTTATTTATTTATTTACATAGAATTTCATTAACTACGCTTACATTCTACATGGACAAATTTGAGCCTTCACCTCTGACCTTTTCTGTTTGCAATATACAGACATGGCAAACTTTTTTTTTTTACATACTTTTTACAAAACAAGACTCAAAATAATAACTTTACAACAAATCAAATATCAAATCTATTATCACCAGCAATAATTGATCATTCTAATGATTCAAACAGGGACTTTTTTGCTTTTCTGTTTTTCCCTTTCCTTTAGTGTGTTATGTAGCTGTATGTGCATGTAAGCTGTATGCAAAGTTCATGTTCTTCCACATAAACCATATTTGTCAGCTGCCTGAAAAACTAATTCTAAAAAATGTAATTCTAGCCGTTTTCTCTGTTACAATGTGATGTCATCTCGTAACACAATCTTTATTGGCCGGCTACCAGCAAGCATGGCACAACCCCAGAGGCTGTGTAGGGAAGTGCGTGCTCTGGCAATTGACCAATCAGAACTGAGTGGGTAAGCTGACCAATCAGAATACACGGGACTCATCGGGAGGCGGGGCTTTAAGATACAGCAGTAGGATTACAATTTTGTGTTATGGGAAAACTGAAGCATGTAAATCTGTTGATGCATTCCATTTGATGTGGCCCAAAAATCTGTAGTTTAATCTTTTCGTTTGTTTCTCATAAATCAGAGGTGTAGCTACAGGCAGGCCTGGGGGGCTTCCCATTTGGAAGTCAACCTTCACCAGAATTCTCACAAAGTTTTCCAATGGCATTAAAAACTGTGTAAAATGACAAAGCTCTCCTTAGCACAGACGCCATCACAACAGCTACACTAACAAAGCTGCATCGGGCAAGAACGTCACAGGTTTAAAGTCAGATTGATGCTTTTCAGCATTTATTTTGCCCAACATGACATGTAAACCCAGCACTAGCCTCCTGGGATAAAAGTTCAGCACTGTGAAATGATGGCGAGAGTCTTCAGCCATTCACTCTAGACAACTGTGCCTTCTCTGGCTTCTGCTTAATTAAATACTTTATATGCTGTGGTGACAGTAAGTGAACCCTTTAACTGTATTTCCGGATTGATTGCAGTGAATAAAATGTCATCTAAGCCACAATAATAGACAAACAAAATTGAACTAAACTAATAACACATCGACAGCTGTACTTATGTGTGTTTGATGGAGCACATTGAGTAACATCCACAGTGCACAGCGTAGGAAAAGGTTAGTGAACCTCTTCCACCAGCAAGCAATTTCACCAAGCATTTCCTGAGGAGGCGAATTTGCACAGCATTGTCTTGTTGCATCACTCAGCTTCTCTTTAGCTTGAGGCCATGGCCTGCTGCCCTCTGTAAATTCTCCAGTAAAACCTTTTGCTACACTGTGGAATTCAGTGTTCCCTCAACGATTACAATGCGTACAGGGCCTAAGGGAGCAAAGCAGCTCCAAACCATGATGTTCCCTCCACCATGCTTCACAGATGGGATGAGGTTTTGGTGTGCAGTGTCAGACATAACATTGGGCATATGTGCTCCAACACTGAGTTCCACTTTTGTCTCATCTGCCCATTGAACATTTTCCCAGAAGCACTGTAGAACATCCAGGTGGTCTTGGACAAATTTAAGAGGGCCGCAATGTTATACTCATAGTATGTGAGCCCTTTGGAATTACCTGTATTTCTACATAGACACTAATAAAATGACAGTTGCAATTAAAGACAAACACAATCTAACCAAACTGCTGGCACAAATAACAGTTGAGGAATTTTGAATAGAGGGGCTTTGGTGATATGCATGGACAGAAGAAGACATTTCATTTGGCCCATTTTTAGGATTGCGGAGAAATAAGAAGCTTGTGAATGAAGGCTATACCTATTACATTCAGTAATATTGGAGAGGGCATGATGTCATTCATTCATGATTCATGTCAAATCATATTTTCTCCATATGACAGTAACATTAATATGTATACCTCTGGTATTGTATTTACCATTATAGATATTTTGGTAACACTTTATATTAAGTACTGACTAACTAACATGAAGTAATACATTAGTTAACATGAAGAAATAATTAACAGTGGAAACATGAACAAAGCTTGCAGTTTGTGGAGTCTTCTGTAGGTGTTTTGCTGTGAACCTTGGCTTCCTTTCTCAACTCTTTGAGGATTGCCTGTTGTGCTCTTGGAGTGATCTTTACAGGATGCCCGCTTTTAGGGATAGTAGTCCTGAATTTTCTTCATTTGCAGAGGAAGCTATTGGAGAAGTCATTAATACAGAGGTTCATTTACTTCTTCCAGCCTGCACTGTGGATGTTACTCAATGCACTCAATGAAAAGCATGGAAAGTACAACCGTTTTTGTGCTAGTAGTTTATTTAGATTGTGTTTGCCTTTAATTGCGACTTTTTCTAGTGACATTTTATTAGTGTCAATGCAGAAATACAAGTCATTCCAAAGGGTTTTCCTGCTTTTTCTTGCAACTGTGCCCATACAATAAGTGCCTACGTACAGCATACACACCCCACTACTGTCAGATATTTAGCACTGTATGAGCTCAATTATGTAGTTTAACACTTACAAGTGCTTTAACATTTCCATGTCATTTGGCAGCTTTGTCAAGCCAGCACAGATGAATAGGAATATACCTCAGTATACTATATACTGTCAGTATTCCTTTATTGTTACATTGATGTGTGTCACTCAAAAGGAAAATGAATTAAAAGAGACACAGATAAATACTCACAGATAAGAGTCTCAACGCATGAGACAAAGGCCAGTTGACGTCAGCCAGGGTTTTTCACTGTGCGCACAAAACCTCCTCTGTGTACTAAAACGAGCGAGTACCTCTTGTTCTAAATGAAGCTTTCAGAGCGTTCTCCTTGCCCCTAATGTCTTCAACACATGAACACCCAATCACACGCTTTGTTTACAAGACATCTCGTCAGCTCCATCCATAGAAAGAATGCAGATGTGGGGGTGATGTGTTGCTCTCTTAAGTGGGTCTATTTCAGCTTTGAGAAGGGAAATATGAATGTAAATAAGTTCACAGTTATGGAATTCCAGCCTGAAACTAAGATTTCATTTATCATTTGTTGTTTATTTGTAAGGCATTGCAGCATTCCTTAGTGCCAGCACTGCATCTCTCAGCCTCATTTGTCTTACGGAATTCCTGACCTAGCCCTTATTCCTGTATTGTTTTCTTGTTTTTCGTCTGTTAGTGTTCTATTACTACTATCCTCAGCATGCATTACAGCTATCATTGTGCTATCATTGTGAATTCTTAAGTCTATTTAACATTAGTGATATAGCACTAACCTCGACCAGCTGTTTAACTTTGTCACAGGTGTAGAATTAGGCAAACCTTAAGAAGTAGCCCAAAAAACTTGGAATGTCTCCAAACTGACTTCAGCCTTCAAGATGCATCATCAGAAGGTCTTCCCAGTCCTTAAGAGTCTTCCTTAAACCAGGAAACTACTGCTCACTGCAGTAGGAGGCCAGTAGATATGTTCATAGCAGACGTAGTGATGTTTACAGTTTCATTCTGGCCAGAGAATCATATACAGTCTGTACATACTGTGGATAATTATATATATATATATATATATATATATATATATATCACAGTATTGTATTACTATAACTTTGCATAATGTTTATTTAGGTATATTGTATATACCTGTATTTTTTTTATTGTATTATTTTATTATATTTTCATTTCTATTTTCACACAATCATATGCATGCACACAATCATGCGCAACTGTTTGAAACATAGCATGCTTGACCTTTACTCTGAACATCTTCTTCCACCCTGCTCCAGCCCACAAATGTTCAGATCTGGAGGCCTGAACTTTTATGGATCTTCTAGCAACATCCTTGTAGCAACAGGGTTGTTTTCAGTCATGCTATAGAAGAAGCACTTTTTGATGCCCTGAAGGAACTTTCAATGGATAGAATGTATGTGACCTACAAGCTTAAAAAAAGGCAAAACAAGGGAGACCACTGTTTCTGTCAACTTTCCTTCAACTCTGAGGCATTTTGAATAGAGGGCCATGGACAGTAGCTTAGGCAGGAATACATTTTGGCTAGGCTTGTGAAAAACTGGGTAGCCCAACTTGGTAAATATAATTTCCTAATACACTCTGTCCTGTAATGTGATTACATCAGGCTATTGCCTGTTGCTGTTGATTACTACATCTCCTTACCTATTCCAGCACCTCTGCTGAAATGAGATTTCAAAATAATTACTAGACACTGTGCAATTAAACGAGAGGACTGCAGAAATCACATAAACACTATGAACGCTGCAGCACCCCTCAATGAAGACAACATAACTGAGTGTAAAATCAAAAACCTAAGAATAATTATCCTAGGCTAAAGCATACTACCACAGCAGGCATGAAAAGTGTTTATGGAGTGTTTATGTCTTAAGCTTGTGAATAATAAAGACTATACTATTTGTAAATCATTAGATTTTGTTTTTATTTATATTTTACACAGCGTCCCGACTTTTTTGGGGGTTGTAGGACCTGAAACTGTGTCAGTGTACATGCTGCTTCTGAAAAGATTACTTTATTAACACACCAGTATTAACAACACTGCTATACGTTACCAAAGCCAGCATTTGTGGTAACAGTGGAGTGTTTAGGCACATCCTCAGTGACAACGTCTACCCTCCATTTCAACACTGCTCTTAACGTGTGTTTTTCCCCATTTGGGAAAATCCCTGATGCCACCCCAGGTTTGTCACTTTAGTTAGCACTTTAGTTAACAAAGTGAAGCAACACTGAAAGAATGCAAAAGAACGTACTACATAGGCTTTAACCAAGAATCACAAAAGGCAAACCCAAGGCAGGGTTGAGTCAAGACATGACATGAAAAGACATTCCTCCACATGACAGAAGGGTAATGTCTATATTACTCTGGTATACTCAACAATCATAGACATGATTCATAAATGTTTAGTAAATATAATCTGAAACTGTGTCAATGCACATGCTGCTTCTTAAAAGAGTCCCTTTTATTTTCCCCAAAATGTGTTATTTTACTTTATTTTATCTCATTTCTTTTTTATTGAATTCTATCATTTGTCTGTTTTAATTTTAGCTTTCCTGTTTATTGTTTTATGATCTTATGAATTAGTTTATTATATATATATATTTTTATAT
>CM067496.1:12331745-12465186 GCA_034552555.1 Semaprochilodus insignis | reverse complement strand
ATATATTTTTTTATATATATATATATATATATATTTTTCCACTTTGTCTTCTACACTGTCTTTCTTTTAATTTAATTCATTCATTTTCCAGGTTAAAATCCATTTTAATTTCTTTTTCAGTCTCTTAAGATATAAATGCTCGGCTACACTGAAAATGAGGGTCACCCTCAATGTTTTTCCGGGTGAAAATAAAGGTTGATTGATTGATTGATTGATTGATCGATTGATTGATTGGTGGCAGCATGGCAATGTGCATAGGGAGGGGGTAGGTGGTGTAACTAGTTGACCAACACATGCACAACTACTATGTTATTAAACCTTAATGCATAAAGACCTACTCTTTAACAAATGCCTTCATGTCCATTACAGCCTGATAATCTGATTCTTTACAATAATCGACCTTCCTTACCTGCAGTTTTGTGTTACGTGGTTCTTATGGGGGCTTCTAGGTTGCTAACTCATTTATTTGACACTGACAGAGATCCCACACCTCCTAAATGCATTTTGACCTGTTTGCTATCTGGTTCAGTCTCAGATAACAAATCCTGTTGGCTAGCTAACTTCCTCCAAATTCCACCATATCCTTGGGGAACAAAACTTACTATTAGCAGTCTGACAACCACTGGCAGAGAGTGTCTTCCACCTTACACACAGTGTGGACACCCTACATGACAATGAGGTGAAAAATACCTAACTCCATCAGAAACACTGCCTGGACATTTATAATACGCTTAATGTAAATGAATATATTGATTCACGCAGTTTTGTCTGGCTCTGCATTTGCCTCCTCTTTTCATACAAAATCCTTTTTGGCTCAGGTCCCTTCCTGACAAAGAAGGTGGGCTTTAGCCAAGTTCAGTTATGATGTTTATTAGTCGCTATACAGGTGGAGCAGAGAAGAGTGAAGCTTATCTCACAGCTTTAAAATAATTTTTCTCTCCTAATGAGGATATATGTTGAATTATTGCATGGCTGCTGACAAGCTTTCCATTTTCTCTGAAATTGATGCTGTGAAGCCTGTAAAACTCCAGTCTGAGCATGTGTTATTATAACAGAATACGTGATGGACAAAGGACACAAACCATGTAGTTGAGTTAGAGTAGAGATACCCAGGGTAAAATATTCCTCCATTAAAAGTAGAAGTTCTTCCTTTTAGACCTCCACTTGAGTAAAGGTACTAAAGTATTCACCTTCAAATGTACTTCAGTATGGAAAGAGAAGGAGAACCGTTTCCATTAGCTAGAACCAAGCTCTGTCCAACAGGTCAAAACAAGCTCAAAGCAAAGTGACCACTGTACCCTGATTGGTGGGTTCGCTTCACACTTCTTTCATTTGGACATACACCAACACACTACTTACAGTACAGAAACCAGTTACCTTTACTTTGTTACTGTCCACCATTGAGAAGAAATGAGTATTTATTTATCTATCTATACACTTTATGCATATGTCAATTAATTCTGAAGACATTATTTCCTTTAGGACGCCTTACATTTTCTTATGTATGACATGCTGAAAAATGGAGTGGTGGAACGTTACAGGTTAAGGTGCATCTTACAGCTAAATAGTGTTACCTATTTATACATTAGCAATTGTCAAATGTGAATCGTCAATTGTTTTTATTTATTTTATTTATTTATTTTTAGTCAAGACACAATTTGCCTTATCTGTGATGCCTGATTTGTATCTATCTTGTATGTTGTTAACTCCTTGAACTGCTGTATGTGGGCCCACGTATCAGTTTCTCACATTACATAACTCGTACAGTCCTATCTAAAAGTTTCTAACAGCTACAACTGAATACAAGACAACGTGGTGCTGCAGTTCTGGACAAAGCATATAGGCCCCAAGGTACTTGAGGGGCGCTGAATTCCTGAAGAATGAGTCATTTCAAGCCCTGGCTGGGTGGTGCCGGATAACATAACAATTTCCACATGCCATTTGTTTTTCATTTCATAGAAATCATACTACAAAATTACTACAATAGTCAGAGATTACCATTTATTTAAGACGACCATTAAAACAACCGTACAACAGCACAAAGACCATGTCTTTAATGGTTCAGTGAGGGAAGACTAATTGAAAGAAGGGGGAACTTGGACTGGAGTTCTGGGCAGCGTCTGCCTATAGCTGGAAGGCCTCTTCCTGTGGAAAAACTGATATAGAACTAGGGAAATGGGAGGACTTGAGGTGGTGGCTAGGACTGCAAAAACTTTCTCACGGAAAGTAGAAATGGGAATTTATGGGGTGTTTGACTGGAAGGGATGATCCTCCCCCCAAATTCCAATTACTCTATAACTTTATTTATTTGTTTGTCAGCATCAAGAACTAAAATCAGATAAACACATACAGTACCAGTCAATAGGTTTAGACACGACAACTTGGCTTAATGCTTTGCTCTAGAATAAAAGTGAAGACTTTTATTAACTATAAAACAGCACTCATGGAGTTATGTAATCCACCTTAAAAACCTCCAAAATGAAACTTTACGGGAGGATAATACAGCTTTCTTAACCTGCAATGGAGGCTGATATAAGAAGATTTTTTTCTAAGCACCAATTCTAATTGGACCAATTCTATTGTTTTAAATTAGAGTCCATTTTTTGGGCAACTAAATATGTATTAGAGGTGGAGATATGGCAGAAATATAATACTCTGATACATCAAGAGTGTATGTGGTATATCAGGATATGTATTGTTTCAGACATCTCATCAGTTGGAAATGTGAAGTGTAAACCTTTAGAGTCATTATGATAACCAACAACTTTTTCTAAGATACTAAACTTTTCACTGGTACTGTATACAACATAAAATGATACAGAAACCTCACATTTTGAAGTATGTTCTGTGTCCATCCTTTGCTTTCATTACAGCTTCCTTTTTTTCAGGAGACTTGTTTTCAGTTTATCAAGGAAATCTGCAGGGATATTTTTTCACACCTCCAAAGTTCAGTCTTGGAAGTTGGTTGCAGTATTTGCTTTGCCCGATCCAAGTGATGTCGAGGTCTGGACTCTGGGGTGGTCAGTCCATTGTTCCAGCAGCTTCTTAGTTTCTTCTTTTTTTATCTATTTGTTTTTCTCAGTAACAGCTTCTCAACAGCTACAAATCTATTCAGATCTACAATGTTTTGTTCTCACAGTGTTAGGATGGACAGAAACACCAGTGGATGTTTTCAGAAGTACAGCAAGATTGGAGCTTCATTTTCTCCTCTCTCTCCGAGACAAACGCTTTAAGTAGTGATAATCTGATGGGGACATTTTGGTGCTCTGTTGTTGATGTCTCAGGCTTGTTACATGCATGTAGCCTAAAACTACAACATCATGGAAGGGGCGCTAAAGCTAAAAAATAGGCATGGACCCAGGAATGTTAAACCCACCACTAGCACAGGAAAACAAATGATGGAAGTCAGTGAAGCAATGAAAAAAGTCTGAATAAAAGCATTAAAACTTGAATTCATTAGTCTAGTAGATTTGTGCTATATACACATCTAAATGCTTGTTCCCCAGGCCTCCCTGTGTTGTAGCTTTTAAAACAGCCCTGTTTCCCCAGGGTCCTATATTTCCAGAGTCTTATTCCCATGCTGAATCAATCATATTTCCTCCATATGACAGTAAACGTAATGTTTATACCTTTGGTGTATTTAATATTCTAGATATTCTGATGCTATATGTCCAGTAAATAAAGCTGAAACCGGGTTAATGTATCTGCTGCTCCTCAAAAGGAAAGCTTTATTAAACCATCAATACTAACAACATTGCAAGACTTTGCTAAAGTCGGCCTTTGGGTTAACAGTGGAGTCTTTGAGCACATCCTCAACGACAACATTTAACCTCCATTACAACACTGTTTCCTTACGCATGGTACTGCCCTCACCATTTCCTCTTTGGGAAATCTCTGATACCATCTCACGTTTGTTGCTTTAATTGGCCAGCTAAGGGCAACAATGAAACAGAAGGCCAGTGGACCATACTTACATCAAGTTAAGGAATGTTTTCAGATCTGAAGCCAGAGTGGAGCTTGAGGTTCTCCTCTCTCTCAAAGATGAAAGTTTTAAGTACTGTATCTTTACTGATGGTGAGAGTTTTGGTGGTCTACCAGGTCTTGCACACTTGTTGGTAGTCCTATTGTCTCTGTAGCTTTTACTGATTTTCCGAACTCCAGTTTGGAAAATCTCTGTTTTTCCTTTCACTTGAAACATGAATGCACAGTACTGTACACGTAAAAATCATTCTGTGCACTAAACATGTGCATGCTGGTATATACAAACACTTTGGAGGCAAACAATGAATCTATTTACACCATGGAGTTGCGTTAGAGACAGTACTGTATGTGTAGCTCAATAAATATTGCCCATATCAGTCTTAATTTATCATAATTTTTTGTATCCTAATTCTGAATAGTATTGCAATCCGACACCATTCCAGAAGGAATTCTGGGTGCAACTGTTCTTTTGACAATGAGTATATAAATAAAAAAAAACAGTATTTTTAAGTTGCATTTTATTTTTTTTGGTGTCTTTTTTATCTCAATTTATGGTTGTGTCACATTAAATTTGCTACTTAAAAAAGGCAATTTCATCATCTTATAAAATAACTGCATCATTTCATCGTTTAGATCTAATCAAAGTCATACAGAGGGATTTGATATTAAATGCTTCAATCTAGAGAAACTTACTAAGTCAAGATTGTTCACAGTGGTAGTGAACCAGAATATTTATTGAGCTACACATACAGAAGTAGTGTCTCAGTATGGCGTCAGGCCTCCGTGTTTGCTAACACAACATACCAGACACCGCTGTATGGAGTTGTAGAGGTTCCTAATGGTGTCCTGTGATAATCCATCCCCTGCATCTTAAATATTCTCACATACTTCGTGCAGATTGTGCGATAGGGGTGGAGGTGGAGTGACACCAGGCCTTCTGGACATGTGATGCGTGATGACAAACACTTCAACTTGGTGCTGACCACAGTGCCTCCACACACAGATTCGTGGGTCGTCTCCACTGAGACAAAAGCGGACTCACTGAAGATGACCCGCTGCCATTCTGAGTCACTCTATGCTTTTAGATGTGTATATAGCACAAATCTACTAGACTAATGAAATGACTAATCAAGTTTTAATGCTTTTATTCAGGCTTTGTTTCATTGCTTCACTTTAGCTATAGTGCCCCTTCCATGATGCTGCTGTAGTTTTAGGCTACATGCATGTAACAAGTCAGAGTCATCAACAACAGACCACCAAAACCGTCCCCAACAGATAATCACTACTTAAAGCGTTTGTCTCGGAGAGAAAGAAGAAAATTAAGCTCTACTCTTGCTGTACTTCTGAAAACATCCACTGGTGTTTCTGTCCATCCCAACACTGTGAGAACACAAGTCAACATTGTAGATCTGAATGGATTTGTAGCCATCAGAAAGCTGATACTGAGAAAAGGAAATAGATAAAAAAGAAGATACTAAGAAGCCCTTGGTGTTCTCGGAACAATGCACTGAGCATGCAAACTTGAATCACATGCATGTCTCACAATGTCAGATCTATCCACCAAGTTTCATTCCTGTTGGTTGATTCCTTATGGGTGCAACTATTTTGTTGACAATGAGTGTATTTATATAATCAATTGGATTTATATAAGCAAATCCCTAAGCAGCTTTGATGGGATAATTACTGCAGTGATTACTGTGTTTCAGCAGGAAACAATGCTTTTAGTCCTAACTGATGCAGTGAGTAGCTTCTTATTTCTTAAACAAACATGTGAGAAGATGTAGCCCATGATCATGGAAAACATGTGGAAAAGGAAATTGTGGTTTACCGTGTTTCAGAAGGGTCAAATTACTGGCCTGCCTCAAGTAAAGAAAACAATTAAGGAGAAGCTGAAATTACTGGAATTGGGCTGAGAACTGTCCAACGCATCATTAAAACCTGGAAGGAAAGTGGTGAACCATTAACTTCACGGAGGAAATGTAAACAATCTAGAGTGACCGTGATCATTTAAATGCTCAGTGTTGAATTGTGAAGAATGGACAGTAGGACTCATGGTTATGAATAACAGGGTAAGTGAAAGTATTTCTACACGCACAATAAGAACATAACTCCCAGGATTGGGACTAAACAGGCTTGAGAAAGAAAAAAAGGTCATGTGGTCTGATAAGACCAGATAAACCCTATTCCGGAGCAATGGGCACACCAGGGGCAGGAAGGAAGCGCAGGCACCGATGCACCCATCATGCATAATGTCTACCGTACAAGCCTCTGGAGGCCGGGTTATGATCTGGGGCTGCTTCAGTTTGTCAGGGTCAACGCTCAGCAACATTATGTAGCAATAAAATGAAGTCAGTGGACTACCTAAATGTACCCAATCCCCAGGTTACCCCATCAATGGATTTTTTCTTCCCTAATGGCATCTGCATATTCCAGGATGACACTGGGACAATGGGGAATCAATTTGACCCATGACTTACTCACCACAGAGTCCTAACCTTAGTCTTTGGACTGTACTGGAGAGGACTTTCAAATGGTTTGACTCCCCCCTCATGAATACAAGATCTCGGACAACAAATAACGCAAATCTGTAACTGTTTAAGTTGATGTATAGTCATCAAGTGAGTCAAATCGATGCTCCTCTCAACAACAGCTGGGTGTGGTGCAATGGAGCCATGACTTTTACTCGACTTGGTTTTAATTCTGCAACTGAGAAGGAAGCTTCAACTCTATGTACTATAATAAAAACAGTGCACAGGGGCGTAAATGACCTATTTTTATTAATTTGTTTATTTATTTATTTATTTTTGTGTCTTTGTTTTCTTAAAAGTTTCTGATGGAGCTGTACTTTGCAATACACCTTAAAATGATCTTCTCATTCTTTCATTCATTCATTCATCTTCTAAGCCACTTATGCTCCTGGGTTGCCTAAACAAGCGTTCACTGGGCAGAAGGCTGGAAACACCCTGGATAGGTCACCAGAGAGCAAGGACTGGACAGGAGCATGTGCGCCACTGTGTTACATCACCTTTCCTTAACAACACTTTGTAATCATTTGGGGCCTGAAGAGTTTTGTAAGCACGTTTTTCTCCTATACAAGTCTTCAGCTGTCAAGTCAAGTCAAGAGGCTTTTATTGTCATTCCATCCATGTACAAGTGCACAGTGGAGTGAAATTACATTCCTCCAGGAGCAAGGTGCAACATGAAACAAAAGAGTACAAAGTGCAAACATGCAGACATAACTGTGCAAACAAAAATTAAACTAGAAAACATGATAAATTAAATAGACATTAGACACAGTAAACAGCACTCTTTTCTGGACATGAGGTAGTGGAATAAGGTGTAGAGAGATTTAGCATGCTGTGATGTGTGAGTTTACACAGTCAGATAACATAACATAAACACAGCAGTTACTGAGGTAGTACCTGGATAAACAGTGTAAACACAGTGTTAGCAGCAATGTTCCAGATAATGTAAGTAGAGTATCAAAAGAGGTGTGTGTGGAGTATGTGTGTGAGGTGTGTTTCAGATCAGTCCTTGTGAGTTTAAAAACTGTTGCAGAGTCTAGCAGTGGTGGCACGGATGCTCCGGTACCTTCTACCAGACGGCAGCAGTGAAAAAAGTCTGTGTGAGGGATGGATGGGGTCGTCCACAATGCTGATGGCTTTGTGGATGCAGCGTGTGGTGTCCATGATGGAGGGGAGAGAGAGCTGTCCTCACTATACGCTGTAGGGTCTTGCGGTCGGAGACAGTGCAATTCCCAAACCAGGCGATGATGCAGCTGCTCAGGATGTTCTAAACAGTCCCCATGTAGAACATGGTGAGGATGGGAGGGGGGAGATGAGCTTTCCGCAGTCTCCGCAGGAAGTAGAGGCACTGCTGGGCTCTCTTGACTATGGAGTTGGTGTTGAGGGACCAGGTGAGGTTCTCTGTGATATGGACACGGAGGAACTTGGTGCTCCTGTCGATTTCCACAGCAGAGCCAGTAATGTTCAGTGAGGGGTGATCACCTCGCACTCTTCGGAAGTCAACAACCATCTCCTTAGTTTTGTCCACATTCAGAGATATAGGTTGTTGGTTCCTCACGAGTCTGTTAGCCACTGCACCTCCTCTCTGTATGCTGACTCATCAATCTTGCTGATCAGACCCACCACAGTCGTGTCATCAGCAAACTTGATGATGTGTACAACTGTACTAGGTCATTGTTGTTATATTTTGGGCATCGTAAAACTTTTCATAGGGAGACAGACGTGGACTGCATGCAGGTCAGTCTAGCACCCACACTTTCTGATCACACAGCCATGCCGTTGTAACACACACAGAATGTTTCTCAGGGTTTTAGGGAAATAAGCAAAGGCGTCCCTGAAAAGACGGCGTCTAGAAGGCAGCACATATGTGTTCAGTGTGTTAATGGTGAACCCAGTGAACCATGGGCAACAGGATTCTCTGTTTGTAATACTTAACAACTAGGGATGCATTGATCCAACGCCTTCAGTTCTGATGCAATATATAAACTTTGCATATCAGTTGGTACCTGGTGCCTGATACCAAACCGATACCATTGTTTATTTAATAACCCTTATTTTTCACCATGTGGGAGAGATTTAAGGCATTAAACATTGATCATTAAATGACTTAAACATTACTTTCATATGGTTGTAAAACAAAACACCTCCATACAGCCAACTCTTTGGCTCGCTCCATGTTGTTGTTCCTGTTTCTAAGTCAAGTTTAGCAGGATGCTACACAGATGCTGCTGACATATAGCATAGCACGCGTCAAAAACAGTGGTGGACAATAACTAAGTAAATTTAATTAGTTACTGTACTTAAGTAGTTTTTCTGTGTATGTGTATTTTGGACGACTTTGTACTTTAACTCCATTACATTTCAAACTCAAATATCTTACTTATTACTCCACTACATTATGAGAAATTTGTAGTTCCTTTCGGTTTACGTGCACATAAAAATGTGACGTCACAATGAAAAAAGCTTATTCAAGGATTCTTGGCCTCCATGGAAATGTCCATTTCAGGCCTGGACTACATCAAGGACCACCTATAGGAAGGGAGGCAAAGCAGATACTTTTACTCTCCATACTTAAGTACATTTGAAGGCAAATACTTTAGTACTTTTACTCAAGTGAAGGTCTAAAGGGAGGACTTTTACTTTTACTGGAGGAATATTTTACCTTGAGTATCTCTACTTTAACTCAAATACATGGTTTGTGTACTTCGTCCATCACTGGTCACAAACAATTTAAAGTCAATGAATCAGTCCCATGGATCGGCTTAATTATCCGATACCCAGTCCAGCTAATTTTGTTAATATCGGGACTGATATCCGATCCTGATATTGGATTGGCGCATCCTTTGTATCGCAGTATCAACATAACCATCACAAACCAACACCACAGAATCAGAAATGCCATAGCTAACCAAATATTAAGATAATAATATTAACATGATGGACAGCAGCGCACCAACACCAGCCACACACGGAATCTAAATAAAGGCATAAACAGCACTTTACCTAGAGCAAACCTTAAAGTAATAAACTCTGTTTAAATGTCTTTTGGAGTGCTGTAGCTCCCTACGCAAATAAACGAATCCCTGTCCTATCCTTACTCAGAGGAGCCGTAGCCATCCTGAAATGGATGTCAGTCTCTTAAACAGTTTCACATTCTTTTCTCTATGGTGAAAATGCCTGTAAGTCCTGTTCAAATGTTCAAATAATTGCACTCTCTTGGTGTGAAACATACTCCTTCTGTGCTCTCTGAAAACGTCCTCCAATTAGTTTTCACACATTGCTGTGCTTGCTCCATATGTTATACTGGGATTCAACTGTCTGTGCAATAACATGCTCAGAGGTGCCCACGTTGTTCAAGTCCAGATCAGTCAATTTATTTAGTGATAGTAAACTAAACTAAAATTAGTTTACCCCCACTGGTGGAGCAAGCTTTGACTATGACTTGACCTTGACTCATCTAGAAATCCATGTAATTAAAGAGAATGAAGCTTAAGAAAGGCTAGCCAATAAATAGTACAGTAAAGTAAAGTAAAATTAAAGCAGAGTAAAGTTGTAAAACCACAAACACAAAACTTGGGGAAGGGGCAGTATTCCAAGTGGACATCACCCCCTCATGCCCCCTTGTGGTGCCAGGCCTGAGTTAGACCTAGTATCACAATAATACCTATGGTGGAAAAGCAGAGGCAAACAGCTGGGTGCCGGCTAGCAGATTGATATATGCTTGGTTTAAGAGATCATTCGTACCAACACTGGCATTCAGTCGTTCCAGCCAGGCCCTCTTTTGAGCCTAAGCATGTGAAATAAATCTGTAAAGGCTCATGATGGGAGTCCCATCAAAACACCAAACTCTTAGAATAGTTGCACCCAGAGGGAAGTGTCAGATTTCAATGCTATTGGGAAGGAAGATAAAGGTTACCAGGAACAATAAATGATGATACATTTAGACTGATATGGGTAATATTTATTGAGCTAACATATAGAAGTAGTGTCTCTCAGTATGGCGCTGGGCAGCCATGTTTGCTAAAGCAACATGCCAGACGTCTCAGCATGGAGTTGTAGAGGTTTCTAATCGTGTCCTGCGATAATCCATCCCATGCAGATTTGTTGGTCGTCTCCACCAAGACAAAAGCCATTGTAATGGTTTACGTGCATGTAGTCCTGCATCATGCAGCTGTCTGCCAACAGGATGACTCATGGAGGACATCACTGTGCACCAAATGTCCAGAACTGAACTGAAGGCCTTTTCCTAATAGTCACTGATACATGCCTACAAAGTACTCTATGTGTGTGTGCCATATGTGGAAAAGTGGCCATATGTAAAAAGGGTTGTCTTGAATCACATTAACAGGCAAATGAAGCAAAAACTTCAGAAACGGAAGGACACGTAAAGCCTGTTTCAATACTTGTACAGAAATCATTTTCAAACCAGAAGAAAAGGTGGACAACACTGTTGGCAAGCCATGGCTGTTTGCTAGCCAAGCAATTGCAATGCTTAATATTTCACAAACATAATAACATTTGATTTTCGAGGCTCTGGGTTGTAAACTATATACATCATTTAGCTACTTCAGAATCAGAATCAGAATCAGGTTTATTGGCCAAGTATGTTGACACACACAAGGAATTTGGTTTCAGCAGTTAGTGACTCTCTAGTACTGACAGTCCACAATATACACAATGACTCCACATATACACCATATACAAAATAAATACAGACAATTACAATATACAATCTTCACAATATACACAATATACAAGCAATAAACAAAATACAAATAATATAGAGCTTACCCATTATTTACAAACAGTATAGGGCATTAGTGTTGAGGTAGAGGTAGTAGTGTTATGGTAGTGCAACAGTATTAGCGTACATGTATGGGGAAGAGACTGTGGTGTATAATCTGGTATGAAACTATGGTCCAGCAGATGATGTGACTGGTGAGCTGTTTATGAAGGTGATGGCCTGAGGAAAGAAGCTGTTCCTGTGTCTGGTTGTGTTGGTGTACAGGGTTCTGTAGCGCCTGCCGGATGGGAGGAGCTGGAATATGTTGTGTCCAGGGTGAGACAGATCTGTGATGATGTTCCCAGCACGTTTCCTGGTTCTTGAACAGTACAAGTCCTGGAGGGTGGGCAGTGGAGCACCAATGATCTTTGCAGCTGTCTTTATGGTCCTTTGTAGTCTGTTCCGGTCCTGTACTGTGGCCGCTCCAAACCAGACTGTGATGGATGTGCACAGGACTGATTCGATGACTGCAGTGTAGAACTGGATCAGCAGTTCCTGTGGCAGACCCAACTTCCTCAGCAGCCGCAGAAAGTACATCCTCTGCTGGGCCTTTTTGAGGATGGAGTTCATGTTAGTCTCCCATTTCAGGTCTCGGGAAATGATAGTACCCAGAAACTTGAAGGTGTCCATGGTTGACACAGGGCTGTTGGATATTGTGAGGGGTGTCTCCTAAAGTCTATAGTCTATAGTTTGCTAGTCTATACATTGCTAGCTTGCTAGTTAGCATGCTAATGGCTACATGGCTAAGAACAACAAAAATAAAAGCACTACACTAAGGCTCTACACCAAAGTTAATAGTCAGACAAAGCAAGTATTCCCAAATTGTGTATATGTCATATTCAATATAATCTCAAACAACTTTTGCAGTGCAAAGTTTGCACGGATAGCCAATTAGCACACTGAGGTTAACCTGCCGAGGGCAAAAGCAATTGAATAATCCATTCCTCACCTTCTGCCGAAAGCAGACACATGCATGAGAAAGGGATGATGCATCTAAAAGTGTTGAGTGGGCAACGGTATGTTGAAAAGGGAAATTGAAGCAGTGCCACAACAACACGATACAGACAAAGAGTTAATGTCCAGAGGGCTCAAGACACAGTGACAAGCTGTTGGAATCAAATGATACGTTACATGTTTGATGTAATGATGATGTATGTAAATGATTATCGTATTAAATCAAAAGGATACGTTTATCAGGGAAAACTGTACAGCTGGGCTGCCTCTAGCCTGAATACATAATTTATAAAATGGGATACAGTGGGGCATGGAGGCATACAGGTTCCGTATGGCATTCTGAGGCACGTTTGCCCACAGATGTTGCAGCTGGACCTGTGGATCCTACACACTTGTAGGTTGCCAAAGCTGGCATCCCAACTGGTCCCATAAATGCTCGCTTTAGACCTCCACTGGAGTAAAAGTACTAAAGTATTTACCTTCAAATGTACTTAAGTATGGAGAGTAACAGTAGCATGATTTATTATGGCTCTAATGTCCTATTATCATTTCTGGAACAAGACTCTTAATCAGCTCATTTTAGGTGAAGAGACTCTAGTGTCACTCTCAATCCACCAGTCTTTAATAGAAGGTCATTAATTAGTCTGACGCTGATGTCTATTCAAATGATTATAAGCATAAACACTGAAGAGTTTCCATTAACTAGAACCAAGCTCTGTCCAACAGGTCAAAACAAGCTCAAAACAAAGTGACCGCTGTACCCTGATTGGTGGACTCGCTTCACGCTTCTTTCTTTGGACATGTTAAGTTTTTAATGCTCATGTAAGTCAACAGGAAGGACAGATTTGTCCATAATGTAGTGGAGTAAACAGTAAGATATTAAACTTTGAAATGTAGTGGGGTTAAAGACCCCCGAATGGAAAAACACTGTACATATCCCAATACATTTACACTCACTGAGCACTTTATTACTTTATTAAGTACACCCTACCCTTCCTACATTTAGTGCTCATTTTATTAGATCTACTTACCATACAGGTGCCCTTTGTAGGCTGTAGTCCATATGTTCCATTGCAAAATTTGGCAATTTGTTATCATACCTTTAGTCCATTCATCAATGGTCAGGCCAGAGGTCATTTTTCACAGAAATAACAATGCTTTACCTGGAATATATTCAGGTCTACGTCACTCTACCCACATCTGCATCCCACGGTCAAGGACCTTGGAAGGAAGGGAGGGATGTATTTGTTTCCTTCCCTACGGTGGATCCAGAACGATTTGGAGCTATATATCATCCCAGTCAAATGCTTATATGCCCTTGCATTCCAGGCCGGTTAATACTCATAACCACTATTCAAGCTTCTGACCTCAAGAAGAGGAAGGAAAAAAAAAGACATGAGGATCATTCTTCTTGGGAACACAACATTCTTCACATTCTTTGTATTGAGCAACAGCCATGGTCTGTGGCCACTAGCACAAATGTGGTAGCTTTTTATAGTTTGTCACCTGTCTTTACAAATCTCTACACATCCACGTCCTGTCCGAAGTTATGCAATCTGGTGCTCCTATTGGCAGTGATGGACGAAGTACACAAACCATGTAGTTGAGTTACAGTAGAGATAAATAAGGTAAAACATCCCTCCAGTAAAAGTAGAAGTTCCTCCCTTTAGACCTCCACTGGAGTAAAAGTACTAAAGTATTTACCTTCAAATGTACTTAAGCATGGAGAGTAAAAGTAGCATGATTTATTATGTCTCTAATGTCCTATTATCATTTCTGGAACAAGACTCTTAATCAGCTCATTTTAGGTGAAGAAACTCTAGTGTCACTCTCAATCCACCAGTCTTTAATAGAAGGTCATTAATTAGTCTGACACCGATGTGTATTCAAATGATCATAAGTACAGAACACTGAAGGAGAACAGTTTCCATTAGCTAGAACCAAGCTCTGTCCTACAGGTCAAAACAAGTTCAAAACAAAGTGACTGCTGTACCCTGATTGGTGGACTCGCTTCACACGTATTTGTTTTGACTTGTTATGTTTTTATGCTCACATAAGCTAAAAGGAAGGACAGATACACCTACATACTACTTACAGTCCACTAACACATTACACTTACTGAGTTACTGTACACCAACACACTACTTACAGTACACTAACACATTACACTTACTGAGTTACTGTACACCAACACACTACTTACGGTCCACTAACGCATTACACTTACTGAGTTACTGTACACCAACACACTACTCACGGTCCACTAACGCATTACACTTACTGAGTTACTGTACACCAACACACTACTTACAGTACACTAACGCATTACACTTACTGAGTTAGTGTCCACCATTGCTTATTGGTTGTGTAATAGTGATGGACCACTTTACCTTTATCAGGAAGAGTAAAGGATTCGCTAAATTGTTAGCTTCAGCTGTAAGTATTACCAAACACAAGGATCCGTCAGTGGGATTAATTCTTATAGCAGCTCTACCTGCTTTTAAAACCTAGAAAACAGGAAACATGCAAGTGAAATCCGCCCACTGAGTTGATTATCTCTGTACAAGACGCTGTCACTTTTAGCAAAGTGGACCTTGGAAATTTAGCTTTGGCCCTGCCTGTAAGCTAACTTTGCTTTTGCTATGGTTTAAGTGTTCTTGTTTCATTAGCAGACTGGTGGCAATATGCAAAACAGAATCTAGAGAAACCTTTCTGCAAGGATTACTAAAAATCTGGTCTGATTGTTATCTAAGTCACAGTTAAAGACAAACACAATCTAAGTAACTAAAATCTCACAAACAGTTGTACTTCTCGTGTCTTTTATCAAGCATACTGAGTAACACATTTTATAAGTAACCAATGCGGAAATCCAGCTAATTCCAAAGAGTTCACTTACATTTCTTGCAAATGTACTTCCTGGTAAGGTATTAAATGAAAATGTAGTTATGAATGCACAACCTGATCTCTGAGACACTGTATTACCTTTCCCTGAGAAGGTTTTGGCCTTTCAGATTTATCAATGCTTTAACATTATCAACAATGATTAAATTCTGCAGGTAGTTTGGTACACTGGCAAAATTCTTTTTTAAGTTGATCGCTTGGACACCTCATGTATTACGACTTGGAAAACAGGAAATGACTCGTAGAATACTTTGCACACTTATCTCAACATTGACTAAGCACATGTGGTTCCTAGTTTCATGTTGGTTCCAACCTGATTCTGCCTGTCATTTGGTTTGGTTTGTGTGGCAGACGTGTCTATAAACTTTCACTTTGCTGCATTTTGTATATGAACTAACTCACCCTACATGAAGACTCAATGTGAGATACAGTTACACCAGCAGCACTGTGCAAAAGTCAGACGTCATCTTTTATGTGTTTAATTTTCAGTCAAAGCAGCCATTAAGTATTAAGAGTTACACATTTTTCAGGAGAAATTTCTGAGATTAGATATAAGATTAGATATTGGAGATTAGATATAAGATTGGATACTGGAGATTAGAAATAAGATTAGATATTGGAGTTTAGATACAAGATCTTATTTGCATATGGGAAAGGAAGGTCAAGTGAAAATAAGGGAAAAACAGGAAAAAAGGCATCCACTCCCCTTTGCAAAAAATTAAAGCAAAGGAAAAAATTCAGTTTGTAATGTGCTGTATTTCTTCTTTATTGGGTTGCTGGCTTGTTTTTAAGTGTAAAACAACTGACAATCAATAAAGTAGGTGCACTTTGCATTATTAATCTTGCTGGAGTTCAGTAAAGAGATTAGAGACTCTGTATAAGTGTATACAGTTTCAGAATGTAACTGCTGCACCTTTTTAAGGTGGAATGGGAAAATATGAACAAGAAGCTGGAAGCACCAAAATGTAACAGCTTATATTATTATGTTGCAAATCGTTTTGCAATATATTATTATTCAACTGTATATTCTTCTTCTTCTTGGTACACATTTTTTGTCCGCTAACTAGTTCCCCCAGTTTTCGAGATATCAATACCGTTCCAACTCCAAATTGTTTGGTCTGATCGGGAATAGTGTGCTTGTATACAGCTTTTTGATCGGCTGCACCATTTCCGCCTTGCAGGGCAGGTTTTTTTCCTATTA
This sequence comes from Semaprochilodus insignis, assembly GCA_034552555.1. NCBI lineage: Eukaryota > Metazoa > Chordata > Actinopteri > Characiformes > Prochilodontidae > Semaprochilodus > Semaprochilodus insignis. Next base: position 12,448,841 of record CM067496.1, on the reverse strand, counting down.
AGAATGAATGGGATGGAATAGTGCATGCTCATCTACTGTACTTCTGCTTGACCTAGAGACACAGTTTCTGATACACCATCTCAGGACAGACCCCCAAGCCCAAGTTCAAAGTTGTTTCAACCACTCAATCATCTGTTTTTTCCCCATCCCTTTCCTCCCTATTCATTTTTAGCCCCACCCAAACTCTATAGTCTCCTTTAACCTACAGTCCTTGTTCCTCCCATAGCAACCACAACCTATCAGGAAATGAAAAGCATGTAAGCTGCACAGTTTTCAGGAAATGCACTTTTCTAGTTACTGATTATTGAGCTCGGTGTATCTCACAGGCACGTGAATGCTGCTCACAATCATATCTTGTTTGTGTTGCTTAAGGAAGTAGCTAATGTCGGCTGTGTACATTAGGAAAGCATTTATCTCTACATCATTGTGTTACAGCATTATTTGTGACACATTGCCCTCTATGTGGAAAACTGTAATGTTGCTGTAACTGTGTTCAGCAGAGAGTAAAATAGTACAGTGAACAAAAAGTTTTTAACATAACGTGATGGAAAACAGGAGAGAGAGAGAAACTGAATTTAAACATGTGGTTAACCCTTTAATAACACTATTGTTTTGTGAACATTGAAAGAATTCTGACCACACTAATGATTTGCCCAGTGCACTTCTTTGAGCTTCCTTCGAGTTTCATGGTAGTAAGAAGAAGTGAAAAATTGGTAACTAGGAACCTTTATTATCATCCATTATTTATCATTTATCATATAAGATATACACTTTTTGACGGTATTAATGATGCAGGCTAGATATTGATTTAGAGGTGAATCCAGTGTATATCTGGTTAGGTTACTCCCCAGCCAAATATCATTCTCTCATAATGTTACTGTACACCATTTTGCCACCCCAATAAAATTGCTGGCTCTATCCTGGCCACCCTATTGAAAGGAGTTCTGGCTTCCCCACCCACTTTATACACACAGTTATTGTTGTGCTATAGTCCTTTTTATTTCCAGTGCCTCCACATTTCCTAACCACAAGCAACTGCAGAGGAAATCTATTTACTTTCGGTGAAGCTTGAAACCACAGATGAGCCTCTTTACAACAGCCGTGTGGAATGTACACTGCAACAATAAGTTCTCTTCAAGTCTTTACAATCAAACTCCTCGACATTACTACCACATTTCAGCAGCTTTCGTCTTTACTGTAAACTGTAAAAGCCACCGCCACGGGTCTTACTGGACAGTGCTGCTACCCTGGCTGCGCAGTGAGCTGTTACCCCCACTAGCTGGTTGACCACGTCTGAAATGCTATCACTCAGCCACATGAGTTTATTGTCAAGAGAACAGAGACTGGAAAGAAGAAGAGACGGTAGAGCTGGGTGGCTAGGGTTAGCTTTTAGCCTAGCTTGACTCCCTGAGCTTTTCTGCGGGGTCCATGTGACAGTCCGCCTTTTTTATCACAGTTGAACTTTGTTTTCCGATATCAACCAGGGTCTGGCGATGACGTGCTCACCGGTGTTTCTGATGCACATCTTGAACAGAAGTATTTCGGAAAACTGGCTATAAGAAACATATGCACCATATTTTTAGGACCTGAAGTAGCACCAGAAATCCCACCACCAGCGTCTAAGGTACCTCTTCCACAGACTACCCTCTGGTACAAGACTCTGAGGGAGCATTTGCTTGCCACTGTTGCCCTTGGCTTTCTCACTGGGGGATTGGACTCGGGTTCTCTGTGAAGCTGCTTTGTGACAACATCTGTTGTAAAAGGCGTATATAAACAAACCTTGACTTTGACCTTGACTTGACTCAACTCGACTCAAGACCATGAAAACCAGCACAACAAGACACGCTCAAGGCTCTTTTTTCTTTAGTGAAATGCATGTTAACAGCCTGTGTGTGCTTGCCCAGTCTGTTTAGTGTATGTGTTCTTATCAAGGCAAATTCCTTATATGTGTGTAAGAGCAGTAATTAGTAAGTGTTATACAAAAATGACTTTCTGTAAATGGTTGGTTAAAATCTGCTGTATGTATTAGATGACACAGAACAGTAGGCAGAGTGGGTGAGTGAGCGAGTGAGTACAACTGAGCGAGTGAGTATCTACAAGAGGTGCATCTGCATACAACTGCTCATAATCTGCATCTATTTTTTTAAGCAGTGACTCAGACTTTATTTCATTGAAAGTCAATGTGCATAATGTTTTGATACCAATTATGTGAGAAAAAAATGACTGGGTAAACAGTACTGGGCAGGGAAGGGATTACATTTCCTTCTGCTTTCTCCCTCTACTTTGTGTACATCACTTGTCTGATTAAAAAGTAAAAACCAAACATTCCACCTACAGAAATCCGTTTGTTTGAAGCATGTAGTGACAGGATTCAAAGAAGCTTTCAAAAGAAGAATAACCTAGCATTAAATCAGTCATTCAATGGCAATGAGTCATTCAGTTTATAGTTCTTTATCAACCAGCAGAGCTGGAAGCTTTGAATCAGTAATTGAACCTGCCTGAGACATATCTAGTTTTTGATTAGGCTAATAATTAATTAGATAAGGATTAGTTCCTGTTCCCTTTTCCACTATAAACTGTAACAAGATAGATATGAATTCATCAGCAGATAAGAAGTGTAGATAGTTAGCAGATGAACATTTGCTAGTTGGCAGAAATGTATTTATCTAGCAAAAGGAAATTGAGTTAGCAGATGGAAATGTAGCTAGCTGGTGGATGTAAATTTAGGCAACTGATGGATGTAAATTTAGGCAGCTAGCAGATGAAAATTTAGCAAGTTAGCAGATGGAAATGTAGGTAGTTAGCAAATGAAGATACATTTAACATGTTAGCAGATGTGAAAGTTAGGAAATGAAAAAGCTAGTTAGCAGATAGAAATATATCTAGCTATGAAACGGAAACATTAGTAGAATATTAATAGAAATGGAAGACAAATTAGGTAGTTAGCAGCTGAAAACTGGCTAGTTAGCAGATGGAAACGAGCAAGTTAGCAGATAAATTTAACTAGACAATTAGCTAGTTAGCAAGTTAGAATTTAACTATCTAACTAAATCTAACTCATCTAGTTAGCAATCTAGGTATCTAGGTATGGAAATGTAGCTACTAGCAAATGGAAATTTATTAGTTAGCTGATGGAAATGTAGCCATAGTTATCAGATATAAACCAGATAGCAAAAATACAGTAAGCCACCCACTGATGGCAAAGCTGTCAGCCCACGGACTTTTCGCTCAGCATTTTCCAGGCATCCTGCTGTTTTTCTATTATCTAAAAGCAGTAAGCCAATCAAAGCTGTTACAAGGATCTTACACTACTTTGCATAGTGCAGACCATGTAACAGAGTCTCTTGGGTTTACTGAAATAGCAGATGGGCCACCTCCTGGATATCCCCACCCAGCAAAAACATGTTGAAAAGACATTAAAATATGACTTTGCCAGATGTGAAATTTGATTGAAACGTGAAAGGTGATGTCTTTTTCAGGGCACCAAAAGGACATCTAGACAAAGAAAACACTCCACATCTAAATTTGGTTGAAAAGTGAAAGGTGAAAAGATGTCTTTTACAGGTCGTTTCAGCAACTTTAATTTAGACTAAATTTTAACCATGAACTCATGATATCAATCATTATATGACATTCATCGTTACTCAAACATACAATTATGTATACTTGTTTAATTGCATATTGCCTCAATAAGATGACATACATTTAAACAATTGTTTTCTATGTGAAATAAGCACTACGTAACCAACTATAATGGGTTGCAGGTGTAGCCTTTACCACCAGACTGTCTTTATTTAATCCTGACGCCAGACAATCAAAGTAGCCAAAGAAGAAAACGTCATCATGGGCTGTAATATCACTTAAATGCATGCTGATAAACAAAATATTCAGCCGCTCAAGATGGAGCTCGTAGCTACTCACGCTCAAATACAAAACATTTATTTAAACCCACAAACTTCCCGCCAAGAATAAAACACTACACTCAATAGACTGGAACTCAAACATGCAATGTGCAATATCAAATGCGTAAACAGCAGATATTAATACTAATAATTCCTTTTAATGTAAAACATTTGGGGGTTGGAACTTCCACGGTTTGCTGATGCTTTTAAAGACTGGATTTTCTTACTCTCCAGCTGCTCACGGGCTAATTAATGGTAATCTAATTCAAAGTCCAAAGGAATGCACAGAGATCCGGATGGAGGGACAATGAAGTCCAGCTGGTGATGGATCATGAGGGCATAACCAGCACCGTCATACATCTCTAGCAGCCACACACACATGCATGCATGAGAGAGAAAGAGCGAGAGAGAGAGAGAGAGAGAGAGAAGTGGACCGCATTACAAAGAAATACCACCATTTTACCCTGACACAAATATGCCCTGCAAACATGCTCCAAAAATAATGCAAGAGAAAATTGAAGTCGCGCCATTGCTGCGAGAGATAGGCTCTCAGAGACTAAGCAACCTCCATCGACCATTTGGTACACAAGCCGAGTTAGACGATGCAGCCCGTCGGAGCCTTTTAAAAACCAGCTCCCAAACATCACACACCATCCTGCCTGTCTCTCTGCTCTACATTCAAACAGTCTGACTTCACATATCAAACTCACCTGAAGCCTCAGAAACCCAGCTTAGTTTCTCCTTTCCTGTACAGCATGCTAGCCAGGCTAACACTGACAAGCCAATTTGGTGCGAACATAGCGGGACTGACACTGTTTCTAAGTGTGCATTGCCAATTTTTAAATATACTCAACTTTGACATTCGTAACTCAATACGTACGTAACGTACTCAATAACCAGTTAGTAATTGGTATTAAGTGCACAGCTGGGACTCTTGAGACCCTCTGAGTCTGTATGTCTCTCTGCTTTGCATTATGGCCTTTAACACCAGACCACTCTGAATAGCTTTGTTTACATCTCAGCCACTGAATTATGCCGGCATTTTGAGAAATCCCTGGAGTTCCCCTTTGAAACCACAGTAAAACAAAAGACGGAGGCTTGTTTTATAGTCCATGCATGAGGTTTTAGGGGGCGCGTCCATATAGGGGTAACGACCAGAGGTAAGAGGGAGTGGTTCTAGAGTGCAGGAGAAGACCAATAGGGGTGAAAGAGGCAGAGTCTCAGTTTTGTCGAGGGAGAGAAGCAGCTGCTTTGGGGGCGGTCACCTCTGGTTTGTTGTCTTCCATGGACATTTCAATCAGAGTGGCACAGGCTCTGCTTTCCGGTGTGGTATCTGGGCCCCTACATATGATTTTACACTCTATGCAATGTTTAGGTATCTGGAATTTCACATATTTTCCTTTTATTGATATGGTATATTTCTAAGAAGAGGTCTCTCTCTTGTTCTCTCTCTGAGCTCCAAGCAGATGAGATCATTTCCATATTAGGGTCAAATGTTTCTATATGTTGTACGAAAAACACCCAGCCTATATAACGGAGGGTTTTTGGGCTGGATGGAGAGAGGGGAAAATTGGCTGAATCCCTCTCACAAGCGCTTGTCGGACGCTGGTCTTATATTGTAATAAACATTTTTATATTCAAGCAAGATAGCGCCAGCGAAGGCTTTTCTTCACCACCTACACACCATCGCATCTCTTTTTTAAATTTACTACACTGGCTTGATCACAGCTGTCACTAGTTACGTTACAGTAAGCTAGAGTAGGATTTGGGAGAGGCCGACTGCCTTCATTCTAGATTCGCAGGGCCATCCTATGGAGCGCAAAGGAAACAAATAGCACCTTTGTATGGCAGTCTTTGCGTGTTCTACTCTGTCATTTACGGGTCATTTACCCTTTCATTTATGCAAGAGTGGGTTATTTTATGGGTGTTGATTTTGCGTGTACAGGTGTTGATTTTTGATTGTGCCCTCATTGGCTGCCTCTGTCAAGGGGAAGTGCTGGGGTGAAGAGTGTGGGGTGATGTAGAGTTTACAAATAGCTATAGCCGAGCACAGCAGGGGAGCCTGATTTTAGTGAACGAGTGGGAACTAATCAGCTAAACCATAAGTACACATCGGCGTATTTAATGATATAGGGCTGTAATGATTGTGGCCAACGCCGTTTCCCCATTTTTTTTTTTGGCCATGTAGAAGTGTCCTGTTCCAAGTAACACATTATTTCACCATAATTAAAACTGCAAGCGCCTATAGGGGTAAATCCGCTCAGTAGATCTTCCCTACAGGAGGAAGTGATTTAGAACTCTGCATTAACCTGTATTTGAACAAAAACAGTACAAAGACAATAATCTCACTGGACAAACAATAAGTCACCTGTGGCTGAAATGTACCTAGTAATGTGTAATACCTCAATGAGCACTAATAACAGCTGTAATTTGTGATTTGTCATGGTCTGGACAAGTTTCTAGATGTAGACCACATCAATGTTCAGACACTCTTACATCAAAGAATTGCGCAGTTGGGCCAGATTTGGTGGACGCCTTCCCTGGTACAATTCTGAGGAGAATTTCCTATAGACTGGGATTGTTGCCACTGCTGGTAGACCTGTATGATCGTACACTTCCATAAACCTGCAAATTCAGCTACTTCCTTCACACTATGGTCTTTGGCACACCCAAATGAAATCACTCCTTTTGCCAATCATTAACATCTGCTTTGGACCCAATTTCCACACATGGAATGAGATATTCACTGCACTGTACCACCTCTTCTCAATGGATGAATCCCATCACACACCTCACGGGCGCTGTATTTATAACCCCATCATCCTCATGCAATGCCATCTGCAGGAGTCTGAAGTTACTACCACCTTAAACAAGCAAGGTGACTAATTCTTTGTCCTGTGAGCTCATATGGAATGTTTTAACTTAATAGTACAATAATAAATATACACTCACATCTGAAATTAATGCCTGCAACACGTTAAAAAAACGTTTAAGAGTAGGAAGATTTCACAATGTTCAAAAACCAGGTGAACAGATAATACAAGTATGCTTGGATTTAAATGAAGCACGGAGGAAAAAGCTAGCCCTGTATGACTTTGAATGGATCGAGGGTGGTCACTGATGCCAAATATTGCATCATCAAAAAATTCAGAAAGCTTAAAAGTAATGTTCCTCAGCCAGGAAATGCAAGAAGTTTAGGTATTTCATCCTCTACAGTGTAGAATAACCCAAAAGATTCAGGGAATCCAGAGAAATCTCTGTGCATAAAGGAAAGGGCTGAAAACCACAAATGAATGTCTGTAACCTTCCATAACTAGCACTACATAAAAAACTGACATGCTTCAGTGATGGATATGACTACATGGGCTCAAGAATACTTTGAAATAATGCTGTCAATAAACACTGTTTGTTACTGCAGCCATAAATTCAGTGAAGACTGCACTATGCATAGTGGAAGTCATATGTCAGCAGCGCCTAGAAACGCTGCCGACCTCTCTTTGCTTGAGCTCTGAATTAAACTGATTCAAGTGGACATGTGTATTGTAGTCTAACGCATCCACCTTTCAGATTGTTTCTAGAAAATATGGGACATCATCTTCTCCAGGCTCAAAATCCTGAAAACTCCATTAAAGCTGAACACATTTTGGAGTAACAAAAGCTCATAATATAAGCTCAAACAAGACAGCACAGCTGAAGACTTGTAGAAGAGGAAGAATGACAAAAGGATTTCAAAACTGGATCTGTTTGGTCTTTAGGCCCCAATGTATTATTAAGCGCTGTTAAAGGACAGGTGATGTAACACAGTGTTAAACATGCTCCTGTTTCAACTATAGAATGAGCACATTTTTAACAATAAACAAAGTTCATAAGATAAAACATACAACACTGTGTTGTTTAACTGTATTTCATTTATTACAAGTCAAACAGAAGTCTCCCTCTAATAAAAGTGATGTTGCACATGCTCCACTTGCTCCACTGCTCCTATGGAGCACATTATACTGAAACCATATACGCTCAACTTGTTTACATTAGGAGCCAGAAAAAGTCACTAAAGCATGAGCATGTCCTGGCCAAGCATGCCATTACACAGCAATGGTTCATGCAAAAACCTTGTAATTCACTATGTACATTTATTGTTTTTTACTTGTTTGTTGCCACTTTGTTAAAATCCTAATGGGTATTTCAATGGTAGTTGTACCAAGCTAAAGTAACATATACTTATATGTAATGTAAATTTAAACAACATTTAAAAACTTGTTTTCAAAAAATAGAAATATACTCTCTGGGGCATCCCACTGGCCTGGGGCCCCAAGCAGTTGCCTGCCTTGCCTGGCGGCAAGCGCCAGCTCTACCAATCATAATTGACTTTTAGTTATCTGATTATTCAATTGGTCATGTGAACAACAACATTCTTAGATCGGATAAAAGGCCTAGGAATCCAATTAAGAAATCAGATAAAGAGAACTGGATTTTAGCTCAGTAATTGGGTCTTTCAGTTAGCTCAGTAATTGGGTCTCGCATGTGCACGCTTATTCTGATTTCTTTCAGATTTCTCAGTCTGTGCATGGGCAAAAACAGACCATGAAACCAGTAATAAGTGATATATAATATAATATATGAACAGGTTTGTTTAACTGGATTTAGTACAGAGCAGTTTAAAAAACATTTGCCAAAATAATTGTAGGTCTTTTATCATTAGTGATTGCGTAATACATAAAAACGGTGTTCGGTCTGATCGGGAATGGTGTGCTTGTATACAGCTTTTTGATCCGACGTTCGGTTTTTGTCCCATTAAGAATGCATGGGGTGGAAAAGGACCCATCTACTGTATTTCTGCTAGAACGGCAGACACCATTTCACATGCACTATTTCACACATTCAATGTTGGTCTTACATGCACTTATCTATTTGTCTTTTTCTCCATCTCTCATTTTCACCCCCCCCATTCACACCCTGTTGTTTCCTTTAACCTACAGCCGCCTAAATGCAAGTACTCACTCAGGGCAGATGCCCAAACTCTAATCCACAGACATACTGACCCGCACACCTGTATGTGTTGTTTATTCATCCCTTCTTCCTCCCGTAGACTCCTATTCAGTTTTAGCACACATTAGCAACCAGCTATCAACAAACTTAAGCTGTGTAATCAGTCTGCATCTTCTTCAGGAAATACACTCTTTTATTTAGAATATAATTCTCATAAGTGGCGCTACAGGTTCTACCACGTGATCCAAAAATGGGTTTATTAAATCTCAGCAAAACAAAATAACCGTGATGCATATCGTAAAAGTACTTTTGCCATATCCACCACTCGTGCTTATTGGAATATAAGTGTGGATCGGATCCCAGTCTGCATTGTGTAAGGCAGAGGTCTTGGTGTAGTTGGCTGAAAAATGAAAGCTTTAGCACAAGTTCTGCCAGGAAGACTCCAATGCTACGTCACTCATTCATTCATTACTTCAACCAATTGCTGTGCTCTCACCTGTCTTTAAAAAGATTCCTGTTCTGCTTCTTTTAGGTATTGATATTTCAATGTTCTCCTCCTTCCTCCCATCCACCACCAGTTTGGTCCCAGTCCTGTTGTCCAGGGAGTATGAACGCTTCAAGACCTGGGCCTAAGACGGATTCTACGCCAAAGACTCTTTTTCCTTAAAACTTGTTATCCTTCAAATTGTACACCTTATCAAGGATTAAAGTATCACTTTCCATCACTTTTGCCTTTTGAGTCTTTCTGGCAGAACTGAGAATCACCCCATGCTTGAACCCCATGCTGGCCTGGAGAGAGAACCAGTTCTAACTCAACTCTTGATTCTAATTTTATGAAGCAAATGAAATGAAGGGAAAGAAATGTGTAACCCAGGTCTCACTGGATGCTTAAGAACCAAAAACGAGATAACTGTGTCAACAAAACCCTAAATTAAGTAACATTCAATAATACTTGGAAGACAAACAAGGGAACTAAACAGAGAAGTACTTTTGAGATTACTTTTGAGACTTTTTGAGATTGAGAGTACTTTTATATTTTGGGAATATTCACTTGATTGCTGTTCTTTGAAGAAATACGTTGTACATTTATTTTATTTATTTTACAGAAAGTGAGCTGGGAGATTTGTTTCATATTTGTTTATATATTTTCTTTAATACAAATTCTTGAGTTTATTGCATCCCTGGTCTCGACTCTTTAATGTCTCTTGCTCCATGAGCGAACCTAACTGGTCCATTGGTTAAAGGTACTGCATTTGTGTTAAGGTAGTTCACAACACATGTGTTACAAATGTATCTGTCCATTCTTGATCTAATAGTAGACTATAGTATATAAAATGTTTTCCTCGTATGTTCCCCCATTATTTCATCTTATTTCTTTTGTTCTGTATTTGTTTCTGTTTGTGAATGCATTGGTTGTTTCCTACCAGAAAACCTGCAGAATGGTGGCACAAAATAGACAAACTTCTTCGTGTGTTGCTGTTGTAAGCCCTGTGTTAATGTTGTTTACCATTTGAAAATATTTAAAATTCCTTCCTTATTATTAAGATACTTAACTGTAAAAAAAAAAAAAATTGGTTTTACGGTAAAGTGCCATCCTCTGCCTCCTGATGACAGCAGGCTCAACCTCAGTTTAGGCCCAAGCTTCACCAGTGACCCTTGAGAACATTTCTTGGTCGATGCCTTATGCATTCACTAAGTTTTACACTCATGAGAAACCACAAAGAGAGAAAGAGCACGTAAGGGCATGTTTTGCCATGACTCTTTGTGCCCACACCTGTGGTATACCACCAGGCTATTTCTGTTCATGCCCTGAGAAAAACATACTATTCAGTGTACAAAGGTGCTGCTGCTATCACCAGCAATGGTACAGCTGCCATTTCTTTAGTTAGGGAGCAAACCTGTATTCAGTTGCAGTTATTAATGCAAACTTGCACTAGTGTCATACCCACTGTCTTTATTCCAGGCTTTGATTTCATTTGATGAGTGTAACTAGCATTGTGTACTTTCACATGCCTTCCATGATCCTCCTGGTATGGCGTTCACAAGCTTCTAGAAGCCAACGCCAGCCATGAGTGGGTCGCTACACAGCTCCCCATTCAAGGGTCAGACAGCCCCCAGCGACTTACCAGCTTGTGCCAAATCCCTGGGTGCGCACTCCCAGCCAACACAAATGCTGTAGGCTGCTCACTTCTCTGCAGCGAATGCCCCTAGTCCTCTCCTGGGGCTGCGCCCCCGCTGCCACAGCTCCTCCTGTATACGCCGGAACTCCCCACAGCCTGTCGCGTCATGTCTCAATTCATGCACTAGTTCTGTATGTAGTGAATAAGAACATGAACCATTTCATATCTAGTCTGATGCAGACAGTACGCTATAGTATCAAGAACACAGAGTAGGTGGCTTACCTGTACATACTGTGGTTTTCAGGAAGGAACATTGAAGACATTTCATAACTGCAGACCCAGATACAGTGGTAGCACAGTGTAATTTTGATTAACTCTGCAAGTACAATGCTAGTTCCTGTTAGTATGGCTAGCACCAGGCCAACTATGGTTTATCCCAGCAATTTATAGCAGCTGTTGCAAAAACAAATACTAGTACTGAATGTTGTCAAAGGGGCCTAATTAGCCTGCTAGACTGTCAACTAACGACATATTGCATTCATGAAACCATAAAATTGTCATAGGTGATTGTGTTATAGGTGATTATGTATATAGGACTTCATGGTAATGTATATTCTTTGATGTTGAATGTCACAGATGCAATTGGTCAGCGAAGTGGTTCACAGGATTTGTGACTGACTGATTTTGATCGGACTATCACTAGTTTGGTCCCAGTCTCGTTGTCCGGGGAGTAGGCTCCGCCCCTGCCGTTTATATCTGGCAGGATCTGCGAGGGTCTGAACGCTTCAAGACCTGGTCCAAGGACAGGGCCTACGCCAAAGACAATTGTCGTCCTTGAAATTGTACACCTCATAGAAGATTCAACATTGTTTTCCATCACTTTCGCCTTTCGTGTCTTTCTGGCAGAATTTTGATTTTGAGGCCTTTAGAGGACACAAAAGGTTAATTAGTCGGTCCCAGACCCTCCAGGACTCCAACCCACCAAGGTTGTTTTCCTATGCAAAAACTTCGAAATTCTATTAATAACTGTTATGATTAACCTTAGCTAAAATCTTATCTGCTTGACAACCCCCACCCCCCAGACATGTAACTATCCAATGTACATCCTAATTCATTACTTGTATTTTTCTAATAAAATCTCCCAAACAACTGCCTTGAAACCAAAAGACATCGGTCGTTTTAACCTTGTAATTAAACAGATTGGATTTTGTTTCCCCCAAATTAGTTGATAACCTATTCCCAGGCATCAATCTACTAACTTTCAAAAGTTCTTTGCTCACTGCTCACCGGGAAAATAAATTAGCGGAATCATCTGCATACATACATGAACATACAGATTTATAACATTGATATATCAAAGGAAAAACAGGAGACCTAAAACATTTCCTTGGGGAACCCCACACCTGATAGACCTCCTGCACCCTCCTGTTCTTTATGTCCTTTCAAACATAAAGCAACTGATTTGACAGCAGCATCCTTAATGTCCCATAGCTTTTGACTTTGTCAACCAACTATTGTGCTCAACAGTATTAAAAAGCTCCTGCAGATCCAGAACTGCCATAGAACACAGATTCCCTTTATCGATTTCACTCCTGATAAAATCAGCTAGATGAAGTAAACGTATATCAGAGTGAGATTTTCCAAAACCAGATTTGAATTAATACATTTTTTGATATATTAAATAGAATTTAATCCTATTTAAATTATTTAATATTGAAATCATTATTTTCTTTGATAAGGTACTCACAATAGATAGGCCTGTTGTTTCCTTCATTCAGTTTACTACCACCTTACTATCAGATTTAATGGCCAAGTATGTTGTACACACTATAAATATGGTTGTAGTATTATTTCCAACATACAAACAATGCACACATAATTTGTAGTCCACAATGTACAAGCAGTAAACAGACTGCACACATTATTCACAAACAATACACAACATGCATAGCTGTAGTGCACAAAGCAGTAATGTAGATGCATGGGGAAGAAACTGTTATGCATCTATGTGAGTGAAGTAGGGTGACATATCTATCTGGAGAACACAGGAGCAGCTATGCTACAAGCAGATGACACTAGTGATGAGCTAGTAAGAAGCTGCTTCTGTGTCTGGTAGTCTCAGTATACAGGACTGTGTAGTGTTTGCCGGAGGGGAGGTGTTGAAAAAGGCTGTGTCCAGTCTGCAAGGAACCTGATGATTTTCCCTGCCTGTTCTTGATTCTTGAAGAGTACAGGTCCTGGAGGGTGGGCCAACTTCAAGTTCCAAGGATGGAGCTGATGTTGGTCTCCCACTTCAGGTTTTGGCAGATAGTGGTTCTTAGAAACTTGAAGGTATCCACAGTTGACACCGGGCTGCTGGATATTGTAAGGGGGAGCAGTGCGAGGAGTCTCCTAAAGTCAACAGTCTTGAGCGTGCTCAGCTTTAGGTTGTTCTGATTGCACCAGAGCACCAGCTGTTCAACTTCCTTCCAGTATGCAGACTCATTAGTGTCGTCTGCAAACTTCGGGAGTTTAACGGGTGGGCCCTTAGAAGTGTAGTCATTGGTGTAGAGAGTGAGAGGAGCAGTGGGGAGTGGACACATGACTGAGGAGCACCAGTCCCGACTGGCACTGACTGGTACCAGAAATGACTTTCACCAGATGCACTTGGGAGTTTGGAAGAGAGGATTTGTGGCATGATTGTGTTGAATGCTGCATTGAATTCTACAAATGGGATCCTAGCATGTGTCCCAGGGTAGTCAAGATGTTAGAGGATGTAGTGCAGTTCAATGTTGACTTCATCAGCCACTGACCTGTTGTCCGGTATATATATTGGGGTGACCAGCCTGTGGTGATGTCCATGACCCTCCTTACAGCTTGACTACCAGTTAAAACTGATGGACATGTCTTACTAGAAACACAACCATGCAGTTATATACACCCATCAGCCATAACATAAGCACCTCCTTGTATACGTCACTGTCCATTTTATCAGCTTCACTTATCCTGTAGGAGCACTTTGTAGTTCTACAGTTACAGACTGTAGTCTGTCTGATTCTCTGTATATATGCCTTTCACCCTGCCCTTTAATAGTCAGGACCCCCACAGAGAAGGTATTATATGGGTGGTGGATCATTCTCAGCACTACAGTGACTAACAAAGTAAGCAGAGAAACAGACAGACTGTAGTCTGCACTACATTGTCAAAGGTATTCACTCACCCACGCAAATCATATTCCACACTCAGTGGTATAACAGGATGGAAGCAATTGGGAATGACAGCAACACAGGCACAAAGTTGTAGGCCAGCAGATGCTGAGGTCACCAGAGTCTTAAGTCTGAATCTTAAGACTATTGCCAATTAGTTTAGGCACATCTTCCAAGAAGAAATGCACATTTGCATCACCTTAGTACATCATGTTTAAAGGGACCTTTTACTCACCAGCGTTATTAGAGGAAGGTGGAAGAAACTAGCTCCTATTCTATACCCTCACTACAGACAGAATTTGCTTTGTTTGGTTTTCATTGGGATAGGATACACATCCATCCCAATAAGTGGTGGGTATTTTGCATTAGAACCAATTCCTAAAAGGAAACACTAGGATCTTCAGAATCAATATTTAGCAATTGGTCTGCCTATCCATACCAAAAAGCTGCACCTGGTGGGGCAGAAAACTTAATGCCACAGGTTTCTACAAGGGAGCAGGCCACAAGGTCTTGCTGCCATCTAGTGGCATCCACAGAGCACCTGAAGTCAGAAAGTGACAGGCAGTTTAAAAAAAGTGATTTTATTTAGATCATTTTCTCCACTTCATTTAGTACATAATTTATTAAAAATAGTGAACCTTAAAAGGCCTGGAAGGCGATATGCACCGACTTCTCATAAATAACTTCTTAAACATTTAAACCACACTGTGCTCAGAGCTGTGCACAGCTGCAGAGGAATACAAGACAGACAAGAGGTGTGAGGTGGGGGGAATTCTATGAGCGGTTCTTGCTGACCCAGTGGTATTTGTCCACCCGTGGACCTGAGAAGGCATAAGATGGCCTGTAGTTTTTGAAGCTGTTGTGTGGAGGGTATGGGCCACTCGAATGCTGCTGGTAGCCATCCCCGGCATAGGGCTTCCTTTTTGAATAGGGGGCCCAGGACTGCATTGGGGCAGATGGGCCAAACTCACTGAACTGAAAGAACAGGGAAGACAGTTTAGTGAACCCTTAAAACTGCTCTGGAATAATTATTCCACCAGGACAGAGCTTAGTCTTGTTTAAACTAATGGAATAGAAAAACTGGCCAATCATTTCCAGCAAGAGTTGACAGCATAAGAGACCACAACCCACGCATCATTGTCCCCCCCCCCCAACCCTCCTTCCTTCAGTTGGCTTTTATATTGTCCAAATACCAAAGACACCAATCAAGGTTCTTCACAACCATTTGCCAACCTCACTAGCTCTTGGAATTTAACAGGCTGCATCACTGCACTTAAGGCATGTGCGAGTTAGCACTGTCCAGATTGGTTGCCCTGCATCAATATATTGTGCCATATTCAGCAAGCTGTCTAGCTAGAACATTCTTGGAGAACAACTGCTCCAAGACAAATGGCCAGATATGCAAAAAGCACTTGTTCGACATCACAAACTATGACTTCAAAGCAGAGATTACAAACCATGAATCCATTGAAACATCCATATGACATTAGCATGTTGGTTGAGAAAAAGTTGGACTGTTGATCATAAAGTACTCCAGGGATTCCCAACCCCAAACCTGG
Source organism: Semaprochilodus insignis (assembly GCA_034552555.1). NCBI lineage: Eukaryota > Metazoa > Chordata > Actinopteri > Characiformes > Prochilodontidae > Semaprochilodus > Semaprochilodus insignis. Next base: position 12,433,089 of record CM067496.1, on the reverse strand, counting down.
AATACCCCACCCTAAAACAGTTTTGCCTGCCCCCAAACATGAGCCAATATGCAAACCCTTTGAGTGAGAGTTTCAGAGCAGGAAAACCAGGCACAGAAGTATCAAGCACCCGGTTGATTAATTGGGTACAGCAATAATCCTCAACTAAAGCGCCATCAGGTCAGGATTTAACTACAGACCTAGATCTGTGGTCCTTAAATTCAGCCCTGGAGACCCACTGTTGTGCACACTGCAGTGCTTTCCCTGCACCAACACATCTACTTTAACCCAACAATGGGCTGTTAATGAGCAGATTAGCTGGATCAGCCACGTTGGGAGCCAGAAAAACACACCAAGACAGAGAAACAGTGGCTTAGATTACCTCCAAAGATAACCTTCATATAGCTCTAGCTAAAGACAAGCCTGCCACAGAGAGGTAGAGGTTGGTCACAGTGAAAGTAAATCTGACCCAGAAGTGAAGCTCTAAAACTGTGCTTCTTGAAATGCCCTCCATACCTGGTAGACACTGTTGGGGTTGGACACAGTGGGGATGCACTTTGGCTCTGGAACAGAGAGAGTGCTGCTGCTACTACTGCTGCTCATGCTGATATTGGAGCTCTCCTCATCTGAGGATGTCCCAGAGTGGTAATCCGAGGAAGCCCTCTCCACAGCATTGTTTATCCTGCGTGAGAATTCACCATCACCCTTCTCCCCCTCCAGCAGGGTCACACAAAATGGTGTGGTCTTCTCACCATACCTGTAAAACAAATTCAGACTAGGTCCTTGGTCCAGAATTCTGAACATATGAATTGCTTTAGTAACACTGTTGAATCACTAATGCAGTCATCCCAAGCACAACATGAAAACTGCTAAAATCACATTTGTTAACACTTACATCGCAAATGACAACTCTCCCTAAATTGTAACAGACTTTGAGATGAGTCAATCTTTCAAAGTCAATTACACCAAACTAAACACTCTTATCCTAACCCTGACCACAAAGCAATGTGTAATAAATCAAGTTAATAAGTCAGTTTTAGCAGACCATCAAAATCAAGCACAAGTGAGCATTAAGGATAAACAATTGAGTGGTCTGATGTTGAAACACTCCATTCTAGACACACCTACCAAGAGTTGTTCAGTAGTGGTGATGGGAACCAGATGTTTAAGGCCCCTAAAGCTCCCTCCCAGAATGCAATCACACAAATCTCAAAGCACTCTGACTTTGTACCATGACCAGTGAATTACATGAAAGTCTGTATATAACCAGCCATTAGTCCTATACTTAGTGATGGTAACAAGGAGTTGTGACTTCTGAAGGTTCTTAACAGAAGCCAGTTGCATGAAATGGTTACATAGTTCAATACCCAAGACATCTTACAAAGGAACGGTTATCCAATAAGATCTTGGCCTTAAAGTGCTATTAAATTGCATGCATTTACCACAGTCTTACCATGAACATTACATGTTTGCATGTCATCTTGGATGGCAAAACTGCTGTGTTTGTGTTAGACACTAGTTCACTCATAACACTTAACTGCTGTGGTCCCTTTACTGGATTCTCATAGCCAACTGCATCAGATTCTTGTCTCCAAAACCATAAACTGACCAGTCTCTCCATGTTACGGCAATAGTCAAGACATAATTGAAACCTTAAGCCCTTTGAGCTTAGAGTACTGCTCAACTTGACCAGCCATCCTTCAAAACACATGAAAGACTCTTGTCCTGGCATGCAGGTGGAGGAGAGTGCTTACACCAACTCTCTTAGACAACAGACTCAAAGTTTCCAAATGCAAGACCATCTTTGAGAAGTATTTGAGCACCAATCTAAGTACATCTTGAAGTGTGTTGTATTGCACTAATGTGTTCAGCCACCCCCCCCCCTCCCAGGTATTAGCCCTGGTTTATGTCCTGGCAGCATTCCAGTTTAAGGGTAGTTTGGACTCCAACCCATTTGTACTAGCTAGTATACAGTCTCCAAGTGGACAATAAGGCACCAAATCACTCTGGACAATGCAAGTAGACCATTTTAGAAAGTTTCATTAGGACAAACCATTTCACATCAAGCCACCATGAATGACCTAACAGCAACAACTGAATTAAACAAAAAGCAAAGCCAAGTGGACTGAACAGGTCAAACTCAACATATCGACCTTCCAGGCCTTGAAGGACATTACCTGCAGGACACTTCTCCTGGGTCTACCCAAATGGTGATCTCTTTTGGCAAACCCAGGTCCTCATAGTCGACACCACTCTGTCTGCAAGCACGCACAATTGTGGGGTCCCTCACTTGGGACTTGTTCATCCTCAAACACCTGAAGAACAAATAGATTAAAACCCAAAGCCAGGTGCCACAAGTTCTACACCGCTACACAGAAGGCCCTCACCGGAAAGCCTGTCCTTTGCACGGGTTCTCAGGGTACCAATGACTTTTGTAGTTCTCAAACAGAACCGACGTGAAAGCAACCGCAAACTTCTCCCTGTGCAAGCGGTCAAGTTTCCCATGTTTCTTTGCCAGCCTTGCCACAAAGAAAACCGTGGCTGCAATTTCCTCCTTCATTCTCTCAGATTTAGGGACTATCAACACAAGAGAAACTACAGGCCACCTTTTTTGGCTGATCTAAAAAGTTCAATAAAACTAGAATAAAACCAAGACTCGCCCAAACAAGCAAACAGATCTGCTTTTAAAAAACTTGACAAAGCTGGCAAAGAACAAGCTCAAAACCAAAGACCAGAAGATAAACACACACTAAGCACTCAAACGAAGAGGTGCTACCTTTTAAACAGGCCAGTAAATGGCTGATTAGGGGTTCCAGCAGGTGTTTCAGATTAGGAGAGGCTCTTCACAAGGCTTTACTGATGTTGTCCAGTAGATGGCACCAAAGGACAAGCTCTGCCCCACTTCCCCTCAGTACCATCTGAGGTTGAGACCAAAAGTTGAGACCAAAAGGTGTAGCTCGGTGTGCTTTTCCCACATGGGAAAATTCATGGACTGTGAAAAAACTGTCAGTTGAGGGGAATTGAATCCACTCACTCTCACTCACTCATCTTCTAAACTGCTTCATCCTTCTGGGTCATGGGGGTGCTGGAGCCTATCCCAGCGCTCACTGGGTAGAAGGCTGGAAATACCCTGGATAAACTGCCAATTCATTACAGGGCAGCCACAAAGACATACACATTCACATACTCACACCTATGGGCAGTTTAGCATCTCCAGTTCACCTGACTGCATGTCTTTGGACTGTGGGAGGAAACCGGAGCAGGAATTTACTTCCAGAATTGTTCCTTTTTCCTGCATAACTAAATCGATGAGATATCATTCAGAGTTTTTTGTTATGGAGAAATTACCAACCTGACTTTCTTTACAGTGGCGGTGATAGAAACCAGAGGTCGCAATGTCTACAACGCAAATGCAGCATATTTTATTTACTACTCTAAACCAACAGTGAACCTACATGTGTCTCCTTAGCTTGTGTGTGTAATGCTGATGATGGTAAAATAGTGGTAAATCTGAAACAAATAGGTTTTGGCTCACTCTGCATGTGCCCCTCTGCTACTGCTGGATTGATAGAACATGATTTAGCCCAAAATCCTCCCAAAACTATCATAAAACAATTGCCCAGTCATCAGGCAGTGCTTTCACAAGCATTTCAGTCACCCCCACTGTGAACAGTTCTGATTCAGTAAAGTTCTATATGACAGAGTATTTTCTCCATCAACCATTTTTAAATCTAACAATATTCGTCTGCTTCGGGGCACCACTCTACAAGACTGCATACATGTCTACTATTCGCACTTTGTTTCTACAGAACAAAGTGTTTAACATTAAATCACTCAGAAAGACTTTGTATACATGTTAAAAGGGAACTCTACATCGTCTTCTACCTCATTAAATGGTTCAAATGTAATTCAGAGGGGTTGGTTGTGAAACTCTCCAAGTCAGATGTAGTGGTGGTGATAAGAACCAGATGTCTAAAAAGTTTAATGTCTCTGAATGCTCTCTCACAGAATAAGATTTTTGATTTGTGCTAATATTTTGATCTAAAATGTTTTTAATCCACTATTTTAATACATTCATAGAGAGTTACGTGACATTTTGTAATGCATAATAATAATAATAATAATAATAATAATAATAATAATAATAATAACGTAAAAAAAAAGATTCATTTTGCAATTTTTTGGAGATTGTAAAAGATTGTACAATATAGCAATGTCCAACTTCAGACAAGTATGTCCATTACTAGGATTAGGGTTAGAGAGAGAGAGAGAGAGAGAGAGAGAGATTGTACCACCCTGAAGTATAGTTAAAGCAACAGTATATTTTGTAAACCGATAAATGTTAAACTCTCAGGGCAAGTCTGGACATGTCTTCAGTGGAGGCATGACCCATTTAGTAAATGGTTTCTCCAGTAACCCGGTCAGGCAAACCTTTTGTCCACAGTCAACACATATAACATGCAGCCTACCAACAGAAACAACACAGCCAACTCGGACATAAATAAGGGTTCTCAGTGGCTGGTTTGCTTCGTATCTAAGGAGTCATCTGGCGTTTTTTTTTGTTTGTTTGTTTGTTTCTTCCTTCCGTCTGAACTAGCCCAACAATAGCGAGCCAAACGGTGCCCGAGTGACAGTTACCTTGAACCTTACGACCTTGAGTCACGACGACACAGGTAAGATGGCCACTTAGATCAGAGGCTGCAGATCATTAACCAATCTAGATTCCAGGAGTCACAGCCTTATACAAATACTAACAATTACTCTAGCAGAATGAAAGCTAACAAAGCCAACTTGATCTCAAATGTAAGAGGCCCCTAGACCTGTATGTCTCTGGGTTCCCTGGAGAACTGCAGTAGAACATCTAGATACATACAACCTCTTGAAAGTTTGTTAGGATCCATTTTTTGGGTCTGAAATGGAAAGCTAAAGCTAAAGCTACGTGAACAACAGCTAGGGCGAGGCTGACGTCTTCCTTCCACCTTAAATGTGTTATTTATTTACATTGTTTTCATTTACATTCATTTTAAATGGAATATTACTTTTCCGAATACTCCAGACAGTCCATTTAGGACAATACTCCAGACAGTCCATTTAGGAAAATACTCCAGACAGTCCGTTTAGGAAAATACTCTGGACAGTCCATTTAGGACAATACTCAAGACAGTTCACTTGGGACAAAACTCAGTACTGTCCACTTAGGACAATAAAAATCCATTAAATTTTTTGTAGTAGTTTTTGGTAGTTACTACCTTTTTATGTGATGTTGCTTAAATAAAAAATATTAATTGAAATATTTTTAAGTAAGCCTACATTCTTTAAAACATTCCCAAACGTACCACTTTCAAATATTTTCTTCTCTTTTTGTTGTGTATGTTGAGTATATAATATATGATGGGTTTGACACATACAACAAGTTACATGTCATATATTACGATTAATGTCACCTTTATTAGATAAATAAAACTGTGGTCGTTGTTTGGATCTTATTGAATGGAGATACATATCATTTTAATCTTAAACCCTTGAAATGCTAATGCTAACTTAAATGCATTCCTTCAGATAGGACAAAGAAATACACGACATGGTGTTAAACGTCACGTAGCTCGCGCCACAATTCTCTCCACCTGTATTCAGTCCCGCCTCTCGTACTAGGATTGGCTACTGATTTATACTTACACACTATTGGCTTGCCGCCTCTGAGCGTGAACTTTTAGCCAATCGTAGCGCAGGAGATGGAACACCACCAGCCAATCATCGCGCCGGAGGGGCGGGACGTTCCGGAATACGGGCGGGAAAAAACATCAACAAACTGCACTAACGGTTAGCTCGCGGATGGCGCCCCTGTTCCCGCCTCTGAGTGCTGGCGCCTCAGAGGGCGCTGAATTTGAACGGCCAGCGGCGGATCCCGGTTATAAAAAGCCTCGAGTTTGTGTGGTGGAGTGCAGGCGAGCTGTAGAGGCTCACTGTACACCGGGCTTCAAGTTTGTGTGGTAAAATCCGAGAGACAGTCAGTCAGCGAGGGCGAAGAAGAGAGTCTTCAGCTGGGCTAACTACCTCAGCACGGTGAGTGTCAGCTGGGTGAGTAGGCATGTCCCAACTTAACCCTTCTCCTTCATAGACATATACCTTTGGGAGTTTGTTCAGTCTCAGGTCTGCTGTTATATCTTACACTTACAGGGACAGTTTGCCAGACCCAGATTATCCCAAGTCCTGGCTAAAATGTCCAATATTGATTTACCTTTGCCACTTTAATTTAGTCAAAGACTAAGTGAGGGCTTAATCCACGTCCAGGAGCTCGGCCCATGTCGTTGTCTGGTTGACTGTCATTGTAGCCATTTATTGAACCTTTGCTTTTTTTTGGTAGCACTTATCCAACAGCCCTTCACCCAAGTCCTGAAGCGCCTGAAGAGCACTGCACTGGGGAAAGCAAAGCACTGAATTAGTGTGGCTTAAAGGGGAACCTTTTTTTTCCACCAATTTTTTTACAATTTCCATTATTATTCAGAATTACGTATAGTCATTCTGAGTGGTTTGATATGAAATGGTTCATTTGCAGACTTACAGACACAGATTTCTTAGTGGTAATGGGAACCAGGAGTCTATAATATCTACAATGGAAGTATAGCCATTTTATTTACTATCCAAAACCACCAGTGAACCTACAGGTGTCTTCTGGGTTAGCTTACGTAACAGTGATGATGGTAAAATGATAAAATGGTCGTTGAACATCCTTCATGTATCCTCCCACCATGAAGGGATTCAAATTAACAGATTAAAATACGTTTTGGACCAAAATGTTATCACAAAACTACTATAAAACAATGCGTCAGTCATCAGGCTGACTATTCACAATCATTTCATGCAATAACTTTCTCGGAGGGAGCTGTTAGTGGTGTTTAACTCAGACGTCAGATGTTTTTTTCCTCAAGGTTGCTCAAAGTTTGTTTATTCAAGGGCCGGGACCCCATAGGACCATCTCAGAGCAGGTATTATTTGGGTAGTGGACCGTTCTCAACACTGCAGTGACAGTGGTGGTGCTGTGTTGGTCCTGATGGAGGTCCTGACCATTCCAGTACCGGGGACAAGGGACTAACACAGTATGCAGAGAAACAAATGGATTGTAGTAATTGTACAGACTGTACAAAGTGCTCCTATATGGTAAATGGAGCTGATAAAATGGACAGCCAGTGTAGATACAAGGTAGGTGTGTCTAATCAAGTGCTCAGTAGATGTAGTGGAGCATATGTGGAAGATTCAGCTTACGTTCTACCCACCTATTTACCTGCAACCCCACCTGATGGTGTGACGTCACCGGGCCATGACAACGAGGGATACAAAATCTACACACGCACAGCAGAAGGGAGAGACACTAGTGTGAAGGTGGCATTCCTTCAGATGGGGCCTTATTGTACATTAATTAATCATGGATCTTGTACAGGTGGGTGGTAATGAGTTAATCAGCCAGTATTATCAGTGCTTTATACTTTTACTGAAGTACCTGTTTAAATCAGGCTGTGATTTATAGAGATATACAGTATATGTATCTGCAGTCAGCATTAATGTTCTATATGTCCTGCAATAAATGAGCAACGTTGCTTGGAATAATGTGTTTCTCTGTACTCCAGTCTCACTCTTCTTAGGACTTCATGGAGTAAAATGCGAGGTGAGTTAAGCACTGCAGTCCTGCAATGTAAGTCAAAGTAACCCGAGTACTTTTTGACCTGCTACTTTTTGTACTTGTCTCTGGGTTCCCTGTAGAACTGCAGTAGTAAAATCTAAAACCAAAAAATCTAGACACATATAGCTTCCTGAAATAAAAAGTCTGAAATAAAAAGCTAAAGCTAAAGTCAAACTACGTGAGCAACATTGAAAACGAGGCTGAAGTGTATTATTAAGTGTATTATTTATTTACAGTATTTTTATTTATATTAATTTTAAATGGAACATTTCTTTTCCAAATATTTCATACAGACCTTTTAGGACAGTTCACTTGGGATAATAGCTTTCTACTATGTGATGTTGCTTAATTTAAATATTCCTCAGATTATTTTTAAGTAGGCCTATATTCTTAAAACATTCCCAAATGCAAATTTTCAGGAATTTTTTTTATTATTGTATTAGGTACAATAAAAAATATTAATTTATGTTGTACAGGTGGGTGTAATGAGTTATATACAGTTGGTACTATCAGTGTTTTATACTGTTACTGAAGTATCTGTTAAAATCAGGCTGTGATTTCCTGCAGTGCCAAGTACTTTTTGACCTATTTTTTTTGTACTTGTACATTTGCTTTTTTTGTTGTTCTTTTTGGCGGCTTAGTATTTAGTGTTCTTCAGATACATGTACATATAACTGGGAGGTAAAGTGTGTCACACTTACCCTGGTTTGTATGACATGGTTTAGTTTACTGATGTGAATCCACTGGCTGTTTTCCCCCTGCTGCTGTTATGTAAAGTTGCCTGGCTACGTGTTGGGGTTGGTTTGTAGGCAGTGTTGTTAGCTGATTGTTTTATACATTCTACAATCACTAACCATACTGCCAACACAACGGCCTGCAAGCAAGCACACATTGTCTGCAGTCCCATACTGCTTTTTGGATTTGGACCACTCTACCACTGCACTTTTTCAGACAGAGTGAAAAGTCATGTGATCATGGTGGCGTGGTTCATGGTGGCGTGGTTCATGGCGACGGCTTTCTGGAGGACTCCGTTAGAGCTGATACTGTGTGGTCATTTGGCAGTGTAGTTAGCTGATTACAATGTACAGTAATCACTAACCTCACTACCAGCTGAACAACAGGAACTTCTCATCAGGTATAGCGTTCACCCTTTGTTGTGTTGTTGGTTAATATGAAGTTGTATTGATCTGCATTTTCCTAATAAAGAGACAAAGCATTATTATGTGCACAATTATGTGAGTGTCTGGCTTAAGTTCTTACATGACAACTCATCCTTCTTTGGTGTAACCTATTTTAGCTAGTAATGTGAACAATGGCTGGTATTATACTTTTATGGAGTTGTGAATTTTTTGAACACTCAGTTTCAAATAGTCCAGTTAGCCATATTGCACTGGTCAGTAGAAGAAATTTTCTTGTTTATAGGAATAACTTTTTTTTCAATGTTCAAGAAATATTAACTGCATTATAGTTTCAGGTTGCAATAGATGATGCAGTGGATGAAACTGAATGTTATCATGTGACATGTTATGAGTAATTCTATGAGAAAATCTTCTAGTGATTACAAAAACAGTATTGTTTAATTAAACAATGTTTCTTGTCAGTATACAGAATTGTGCACATATTTTTACAAGCTGGTGGTGGCAGCGTTATGGTCTAGGGAATGTTTTCGTGGCATTCTCTGTGCCCACTTATTAATGTGGAAGGCACTCTCAATCGATTTGGGTATGAATTAATCCATGCAGATCATATACACCCATGCATGCTGATTGCCTTCCGTGGGGCGGATGGGATCTTCCAGCAAGACAATGTGACATGTCACACCGCTAGAAATGTTTGACACTGGTTGGTAGAGCATGACCAACACTTCGAATTACTACCCTGGCCCCCTAATTCCCCAGACCTCAACCCAACTGAGCGTCTGTGGGACCACTTTAATTATGGTGTTCGCTCTCTGGATCCTCCCCCACGTACACTCCAGTAGCTGTGGGATGCACTGCAGTCAGCATGGCTCCAGATACCTGTGAAAAGCTACCAGGACCATACTGAGTCATTCCCAGCCTGTCTAGCTGCTGTTGGTGCTGCACACAGCGGTTACTCTACGTATTAGCAGGTCATAATAATGTGACTTGACTGTTTATTTAGATAAAAACACATAACGTGAGTAGAAAAGGTACTGGTGGTATGTATGTCAATGTTTTCATTTAACCATTTCTAGGATTGGGTAAAAATATTTGAGGAAGAAGGAACAGCTGAGTACTGAATACACTGTCCTGAAGTTATTCAGTAATGTGTCCCATTAGTATACATACAGAAGTGACATATTCGGAATTCATTCAGAATACAATTACAGTGCATAGCAGTCATGCAGATGGGAAAACACAATTATGAAAAAATACTTAAATGCTTTTTTCTTCATTAACCGCCAACTTCAGTCCAATGCTGACCCCACAGTTTTTTTATTATTATTATTTAGACTGTTACTTTGATCATTGCTTTAGTGAGTTTGCATCCACTCAACAATTCCATTCATTATCTGATTTTTCAGATAAGTGGTTGTGTGAATGGCATACTCTAAATTCTTAGACCAGATTAAGGGCTTTATGATTATGAAATCTGACAAAGAGAGCTGGATTTTAGCCCAGGTTTCCCAGTGTATGTACACACTTACTCTGATTTCTTTTGGATTTCTCAGTTTGCAGATGTGCAAAAATAGAGCCCAGTACTGGAAATGCATGCAGCATTACACACAGCAACATCGAGATGGCAAATACACACTTGTAAAGTGACTCTAAAACTAAATGCTTGATGAAAAGAAGGATTTTAATATTATTTAAATATATATTTCTATTTATTCTTTTATATTATTATGTAATAGTATTCTATATTATATTACATTTTCTATTCATTCTAGATGACATACATTCATATTTTCAGGTAAAAAAAATGCTTACTGTTTGTTTCCTGAGTTTTTTTGGCCACTTACAAAGCAGAAATTCAGTTACTGCCTGACTCATGTAGACCTAGAGTTTTCCATTATCTGATATCTCAAGTGCATGTTAACGTGTTGAACAGATTACTGACAAAATCTGATTTCCTGCAGTTAACGGATTAATAAGTGGATGTAAATACACTCGGTTCACGAAGAGGCCAGTGACTGAGGAGAATTTGTCTAGCGAGCTACATATTGTGGGCTGATTCTTCTTTTCTTTGTTTACTGGGTAGGCACTCTTTTAAAACCCGTTCTCCTAAATATGTAAAGTGCTGTGTTAATAAGTACTGTGTTCTGAATACTCCCTGTACAAACTGTGACTTGGACTGAATACTGATACTTCATTTTTGTATTCTGAACGGCCTATTCCCAATATGCATCGTTATTCCGTTACATCCCAACACTGAGCATTTCCAAACCTCTCCTTAAGGTAGCCTATTATTTGTACGATTATAATCCAAGACCTGATCTGGCTTATAAATCATTCATTAAATGAAATCCGGTGAGTGAATTTAACATACCCATGTGATGGCTGAAGGCACTGAGGAGAAGTCTGGCACCTCTGTTCTTTAGGCTACCTAACACATTTACAGCCCTGTGTTTCCTGAAAACTGTTAATGGTTTATTGTTTATTAATGATAGGCTCCAGTTTCAGTGTGGCGCCTGGATATTCATTCATTCATGGATATCATGGATGTGTAGAACAGAGTTTCTCGACCCTGGTACTGGAAGAACCTGCCCTGCACAGTTTGGTTAATGAGCTTGTTATTTAGCTGATACGTTAAATCAGGTGTGTTGGGAGCAGGGAACGAACTAAGCTGCCCAGGAAGGGTGCCTCCAGGACCAGGCCTCAGAAACACTTGTTTAAAACATCAAAGCGTCCCGTCTCCTTGACTACCGCGACACCAAAGCGTCTGGTTTCCTTGACACCAACGACTAGCAACGCGTACCTGCCAGGCAACCAGCTCCTCCCAGCGGCAACCCGGAGCAGCAGAGGATCATGGAGGAGCTACAGGACTTGACTGCTTTGGACACGTTTCCAGACCTTGAGAAGTATTTCACAGTGTTTGAGGGCTCGTCCCAGGAAGACGTAGCGTACGCCAAGGTTTTCTGGAATTCTCTGTCCCTGCAGCCACCGGTGGAGTCCAGCCTAGTCTCTGTAGACATCAGGCAGCGGCTGAAGGTGGCCAGGACCCCGCAACGTGAGTTACACAGATCAGTGTACCAGTATTTAGTGCTTTGTGGGAACCCAACATTCACAGGATAGTGGAAAACGGGAAAATGACGGGGTGGGACACGAACTCTTCCAGTTTTCGGTGGAGGTCAGCGTAGGGTCACGTGAAGAACACAGCAACGTAGAGCGTAGAGGTCAAAAGGTCAATTTAAATACCCAACAAAGACATGAATACAAACAAGTGTGTGTACTTTGGGTGCAGTATTTTTTGGGGGGGGGGGTTATCTAAATACCAAGGGGGTTAGGGCAACCTCAGCATACAGTATACTGTGACTTCTGCCTTAATGAGTTTATTGGTTTCATGCACACTTTCATATACAGCATTTTTACTGGTAACTTTTGCACAATTCTTCTATCTATCTATCTATCTATCTATCTATCTATCTATCTATCTATCTATCTATCTATCTATCGTATCTGTATATGTATATGTATCTGTATCTATCTGTGTGTGTATATATATATATATATATATATATATATANTCCACTCAGTCCATACAACTGAGGGAGTTTTTTTACAACTGAGCTGGATTTTGTTGCTTTGTGACAACGTCTGTTGTTAAAAATGCTATCTACCTATCTATCTATTATATATATATATAAAATACATATTTAATTTATAGATAGATAGATAGATAGATATGTCAGAGAACAGAGCTTATTTACATATATCAGTCTTTAAGACACAGTATTTCTAAGGGAAAAGATGATGGAAAATGGTCAATAAATAAATTATGACTATTTCTTGTACATAAAACCACACACATGTCATTCATGAATCTCAGCCAAAAGAATAAAACACCAGAAAGAAGTCGGATATGGGCCCCTTAACACATAGCATGATAAACAGCGTTTACGGCTGTGTTGTGTGCTTCATAATATCAGCTAATATCTTCTTTGTGCACCTGATGCTTGGAAACAAGACTAATGTGATAAAAGGAGTCTGGAGCGCTTTGATTTAGAGCGCTCCATTGCTGTCCAACCCGTGTAAATTCTCCCACTGCAGAATCACCAGGGAGGTAATTCAGTAATGCTATCTCAGAGGCTGGCATCTTTAACGAGCTTCTTAGCCCCACTTAGCCCAGCACTCCTGCGGTGATGAATGTTCCTGTGGAGCCTCCATCTCTTGCCACGTCCTGCTAACCGAGGCCACTAATCGGATTAGCAGGCCAAAGTCTGCAGTGTGTACTCTACAGATCAATTCATCTGAAGGGGACCAGGGGAATTCAGGGAATGTCCATTTATCCCTCTGTGGGATTCATGTGGAGTGAGGAAATTGCTGTCAGTTGTTTATATCTTTATATACAGTGTACATAAAGATACGGTGTCTCCAAAATGGCAACTTGACAGAAGAGGGCAAAAACCTAATTTAATTTTAATGTAAGCTTCTTTTTGTAAGCAGTTTCAAGCCACTTCTGTTGGTCCATTCATCATGAAATTTTCATACAATGCAAAGGCAGCTGCTGTTTACATGATGCATGAAAGTAAATATCAACAAAAATGGAGATGAAAACTAGACATGCAAATGATTCAATTTTCACGTGAGCAAGGACGTGCCTTATCGCTGTACCTGACGGACTCAACAGCCACAATTGCAGACGTTCAGCGATCAGTGATGCCCCCCATTAATCATCCTGTTAGTGCCAGTACCACTGGTAGACGGCTGCATGACGCAGGACTACATGCACACAGACCGTTATGACGACTGCCCTTAACACCACTTTAACGTCGCCAAAGACTGCAATGGTGTCATGCCAGACTTTCATGGAGTGACTCAGAATGACAGCAGGTAATCTTCAGTGACAAGTCCCACTTGTGGAGGCACTGTGGTCAGCCCCAAGATGAATGGTTTGTTGTCACGTGTCCAGAATGCCTGGTGTCACTCCACCTCCACCCCTACCACAAAATCTTCAGGAAGTGTGAGAATATTCAAGCTGCATGAGATGGATTATCACAGGACACCATTAGGAACCTCCACAACTCCATGCTGAGACGTCTGGCATGTTACGTTAGCAAACATGGCGACCCAACGCCATACTGAGAGACACTACTTCTGTATGTGTAGCTCAATAAATATTACCCAGTCTAAATTTATCATCATTTATTGTCCCTGGTAACCTTTATCTTCCTTCCCAATAGCATTGGAATGCCACACTTCCTTCTGGGTGCAACTATTCTTTTGATGATCAGTGTATTTTGTTGATTTTCTGAGTGAATACACATTGATATGTTACAGTTAAGTTAAAGTTATTGCTACTAAAGTTGCCATAGAATGTATTTATTTAGTATTTCTCTTCACTCTACCAGTCTTGCTGAGTGAAATGTGCAGAGCAGATTAACAACTTTGAATTAACATTGTCCAGGACGTTGTTGAAGGTGGGGGTGCTGTAATTGGCTTTGTATGTGTCAGCTTGTTTGTTTGAATTTTTTCGTCCCACTCTAAATGGTGCTGTACAAACTGTAGCATTTAAGGTGGAACGGAACATTTGATTAAGAAGCTGGAGAAGAGGATGCCAATCTCGGCCTTGTTTAAAGATGAACATCAAGCATGTCCTTTTGGTTCCTTTGGCAAGGGTATGTAAAGTGCTGATATCTCCTTCACAGCCTGGACCGGTGGATTGCTAGATCGAGATGGTCCAACAGATGCTTAATTGGGTTAAATTCTAGGAAATTAGGGGGGCAGCGTAGTACTTGGAAGTCTTGGTCATGCTCTTCCAACCAATGTTGGACACATCTAGCCGTGTGACATGTTGCATTGTCTTGCTGGAAGATCCCATCCACCCCAGGGAAGACAATCAGCATGTATGGTTGTACATGTTCTGCAAGGATGGATTCATTCCCAAATCGACCAAGAATGCCTACCGCATGAATGAGTGGGCAAAGAGAATGCAACGAAAACTTGACTTCCTTTATAAGCCACGTGCTGCCGCCATCGAAAGTAAGAAGGGGTCATAATAATGTGATTGGACTATGTATTATCAAGAGCTGCCCCTGATTGTGAAAAACCCTATTATCGTTTCCCAATGATAGAACTTCATGAACTTGCCAATGTGCGACCCAATGTTAAGTTATTCACTTGCAGCTTGCTTTTAGAGTGAAGAGGAGCTTTTCTCATTTCTCCACTGGCCCACTGAGAGCAATCAACATGGAAGCCCCAGGATAGATGGGCCTCTAGAGACTAAATTCTTTTCATTTGAGTCCTCTTAACTAATTAACCTTCTTTCCTGGGCCTCCAAAGCAGATATCCAGAGTGAAATGTCTGGTTTTATTAAGAATAATAGCCTTTTCCATCTAAGAGAGTCGCTTAATGCTGGATGCAAAGTCAGTTGTAGCATTTTTCTATCCTATATCTAGAATTACAATACGAGAGAACTAGGACATGAGAGCATGCACATTGATACTGTGGGTAATGCAATCCAGCTATTATGCAGTTGGGCAGAATTTACAGATGATTCCTCGGTGAAGGTAATTCCTTTAGTAAGATGCAGCATGAGTAATGTTTATAGCCAACGATAATAATCAAATCGGACACCGCATTACATTACTGTAACTGATTAACCTGCTGTGAAATCATGTCTGCTTGATAAACGACTACAGAAGCCATATTCGCAATGGAATCAATCAAACGACATTAAACTCCAGCCAGCCAAGTAGTCAGAAAGTGGGTGCGCTAAATGAGAGTTATGAGGCTTGTTTAGCAGTTGTTGGCTGCAGCTGCAAGCTGTCTGCGGCCCCTTCAGCATTGCGATGGTCATATTCACATGTGGTTTTTGTGGACTGAACCATGTATCTCTCTTGATCTCCTGTCATGGTTGTTAGAGAGATGTTAAATGCAGTCCTGCCTTACATATTAAATAACTTACATCCAGAATATGGCGCACTAGATATAAGATAGATATAGCTGGTGTACGCCCACCAGATCTCTGTCAGATAGTTTCTGGTCTCTCTGAACACTAAACACCAGTTTATCTGATGTGGCTGAGAGGACGTTCATGGGCTGTCCTTTTGAGTTCTGGTTCCTCTCAGTTTCATCCTCATGCTTTTAAAGAGTTTCTCCTTGTTAGTCTTAGTTCCTGTAAGTGCTTCTTCCTCCTGCTCATAGAGAGGTTTAATAATTTGAGTCTTGGTTCTGCTTAGTAGTTCTTCTTTAATGCTCAAAGAGAGTTCCTCTTTTGGGTATTGGTTCCTCATAGTGGTTCTTCTTCATGCTCTTAAGGAGTTTCTCCTTTTGAGCCCTGGTTCCTCTCACTGTTTCTTCTCTATGCCCCTAGGGAGTGTCTCCCTTTTAAATCTTGGTTCCTCTCATTATTCTTCCTCATGCTATTAGAGAGTTTTAATATTCTTAAGAGTTTTGGTTCCTCTTAGTGGTTCTTCCTCATGCTTGTAAGGAGTTTCTCCTTTTGAATCTTGGCTCCTCTCAGTTGTTCTTTTTCATGTTCTTAAGAGGTTTCTCATTTTGAATCTTGGTTCCTCTCATCTTCCTTTTTTCTTCTTTATGCTGTTAGAGAGGCTCTTCTTTTGAGTCTGTGTTCCTGTAAGGGGTTCTTTCTCATGCTCTTATGAAGTTCTTCCTTTTGAGTCTTGGTTCCTCTCACAGGTGGACAGTAACTCAGTAAGTGTAATGTGTTAGTGTACTGTAAGTAGTGTGTTGGTGTACAGTAACTCAGTAAGTGTAATGTGTTAGTGTACTGTAAGTAGTGTGTTGGTGTACAGTAACTCAGTAAGTGTAATGTGTTAGTGTACTGTAAGTAGTGTGTTGGTGTATCTGTACTGAAGTCTAATATCTTACTGTTTACTCCACTACATTGTGGCCGGATCTGTCGTCCCTTTTGTGTGCATAAAAACGTTACATGTCCAAACGAAAGAAGTGTGAAGCGAGCCCACCAATCAGGGTACAGCGGTCACTTTGTTTTGAGCTTGTTTTGAGCTGTTGGACAGAGCTTGGTTCTAGCTAATGGAACCTGTTCTTCTTCAGTGTTCTGTGCTTATGATCATTTGAATAGACATCAGTGTCAGACTAATTAATGACCTTCTATTAAAGACTGGTGGACTGAGAGACACACTAGAGTCTCTTCACCTAAAATGAGCAGATTAATAGTCTTGTTCCAGAAATGATAATAGATCATTCTACTTTTACTTTCCATACTTTAGTACATTTGAAGGTAAATACTTTAGTGTTTTTATTCAAGTGGAGGTCTTGGTTCCTCTTAGTATTTCTTCCTAACGCTTACAGCGAGTTTCCATCTTTTGAGTCTTGGTTTCTCTCTGTATTTTATTTTCGTACTCTTAGGGAATTGAACTGCTATATAAATAAGTTGACTTGAACTCATGACATACTGAAAGCTGTTTCATTGTTTGTGTCTTTTTCTTGAAGGCAAAAAAACGAGATGAGATCATGATGCTGCTAAAGAAGCAAAGAGAAGAGCGAATTAAGGTAAGGTCTGAGGTGCAGGACGAATCCACTATTCCTCCTTTATCAAACCTTTTTGCTGGCTCTCCTAATTTCTGTCTAATTGGGAATATGAATGTGCTTGACTAACCCCAGTTATGGCCTGTGTGGATTTGACAAAGGCAGGAGAGGACTCCTCTAGACAGCCAAGTGTTTTATTTCTCTCTTATCCATTAGAGTGCTTTTCCTCGCTGCTTCTCCCTCTCCTCAGCACTTTTTCCTCAAAGCCTCAGCATTTCTGAACCTGGCCACCCCAGAGAAAGTGGGGGAGTG
Source organism: Semaprochilodus insignis (assembly GCA_034552555.1). Taxonomy (NCBI): domain Eukaryota; kingdom Metazoa; phylum Chordata; class Actinopteri; order Characiformes; family Prochilodontidae; genus Semaprochilodus; species Semaprochilodus insignis. The sequence goes on along the minus strand of CM067496.1, from coordinate 12,415,485 downwards.
GATTGGCCTGGAACTCCCCCACCGGGCCTTCATTTCTCTCTGGGGAAAAGGGTGATGGTTAGAGGCTGCTGGGGCTGTATCCTAAACCACAACCCACCCCTATCCAAAACCCCCACCCCCACAGTGTATCCCACCAGTCATTTTTAATCAGACCCTCATAGCCACTGTTACGTGCTTACTCTGCACAAATGTGCGTAAAAGCAATACGGCATTAGAAGAAGTGTGTTCTAGGGATTTTAACTTGATAATATGTTATATATATAATATATAATATGTAAATGAACTGTTTAAAACCAAAATTAGGGCCCTTGTCCTACATTTTCCCAGAAGTCCACTTACAATATGTTTACAAGACCCCCTATATCCCATAGAATTAAACAGGCTATTCTGTTGACTGTGTCTTGAAGACTGACATATGTATGACCTCTGTTCTATTGACGGCCCTGTATTGGACCTCATTTACATAAGTACATTTACATTTACGGCATTTAGCTGACACTCTTATCCAGAGCGACTTACAAGGTTAATCGTATTACAGGTAGGCCAATGTAGTGTTAGGAGTCTTGCCCAAGGACTCTTATTGGTGTAGCACAGCATAGTCACCCAGACCGGGATTCAAACCCCAGTTTCCCACATGTGGTGGTATCTCCCTGCCGGGTAGTGGTGTTATCCACTGAGCTACGCCAACCACTGTAGTACGGGCAGAAAATTAATTAGAAAACGTATTTACTCTTAATAAGTACTCTTAATAAATACATTGTGAGTTGACTGGGCAAAAAAGAGTCACCTGTGACTGGAACGTATCGTATAGCGTGTAATACTTCCTGTCATACCTACACATAACAGCTGCGATTCGATTTGGCATGGACTGGACAAGTTTCTGGATGTAGGCCACATCAGTGTTCAGCCACTCTTGCATCAAAAAATTGCACAGTTGGGCCAGATTTGGTGGAAGCCTTCCCTGGCACAATTCTGAGAAGAATTTCCTGTAAACTGGGATTGTTGACACTACTGGTAGATCCGTATGACTGTACGCTTCCACATACCTGCAGATTCAGCCACTTCCTTCACACTATGACCTTTGGAACGTCCAAATGCAATCCCTCCTTTTAGCCAATCATTAACATTTGCTTTGGAGCCATTTTCCACACATGGAACGAAACATTCACTGCACTGTACCACCTCTTCTCAATCTATGAATCCCATCACTCACACGCCGCAAGTATGTATAGCCCCATCATCCTCGTGCAGCACCATCTGCAGGAGCCTGAAGCTACTGCCCCCTTAAACACACGAGGTGACTAATTTTTGTCCAGATCAGCTTATATGTAAAGGTTTTGGTTATGAAGTTGGCTTCTTATTCACCTTCTTGCTTTTTGCATTTTCAATTGCACCTTAAATGCTGAAGCTTGTTGAAAATGTAGGTGTCAAAGGCATCAAAATGTAACTGCAGCGGCATGTAGTATGGAATGGAAAATGCACAAAGCAAGCCAACTTCATAACCAACACATTTACATGTCAGTACTTCAGTTAAGCTGGCAAACAGGAAGTTCGTTTTAGCCTTGTTTAAAGAAAAGCATCGACCATGCCCCTAGGCAGGTACAAAAAGTGCCCAGAACCCTTCATAGCCTGGAACGGTAGATTTCTTCATAGTCCACCATTTTCATGGCTGCTGCTCTGTTGTCGTATTTATGAATATTAATGAGTCAAGAGTGTTAGGTATCAGTTTAGGATGCTGGAATGAGTCAGTTTGACCAGCCTCTTCTGTGAAACAAAACAGCTTCTTTCCTCAGGCCATCACCTTCATAAACAGCTGACCAGTCACATCATCTGCTGGACCATAGTTACCCCTGTTCCTCCATAGTGTTCACCGCTTTCACTCGCATGCCACACTACAGTTTCTTCCCTATACATATACTAATACTGTTGCACTGCCTCAGCACTACTTCATATACCTCAACACTACTGCCTCTACCTCAACACTACTGTCTTATACTGTTTGTAAATAATGTGTAAACTGTTTATTTGTCTATATATAGTTTGTTTATTGCTCGTATATTGTGTATACTATGTAGTGTATATTGTACAGTGTCTGTATTTATTGTGTATAGGTGGATTCATAGTATATATTGGGACTGTCAGTCAGTTATGTGTATACTGGTACAGTACTAGAGAGACGTGAACTGCCGAAACCAGTGGGTTTGTATTTGAAAAAGAAACAACAGTGTCTGAGGTTGACAGTATGACAGTTCTATGTACTAAACTCTCCTTGTTCAACTATAAGAATGTAAATACAGTTTTCAACTCAATGTCATATTTAATTCTTCCAGCAATTAAGCAGTTCTTCCAGTTTAGTTGCATAACAGTATGGCTTTCAAGCAGCTTATTAAACCAAAAGAATAGAGGGACTTTCATATTACGTTCACTATATTTCACTTATTATTTAATGGTCTTAACAAAATGACTATAAGCGAAAGATAAAATGATTATTGTTGCATTTCCTTATATTATTATTATCTAAACAAGTTGTCTCTATTAGGCTTTATTTTGTGGTTGAGAACACTTCTCAGCTTCCTTTACTGTAAATCTTCTGTGTCTTCATAGTTGTGAAATCTTATCTGTTTGTTCTTCACAGAAGGAGATGATATCCATGCAACACAAGCCAAGAAAGTCAGACCCGCCTGAGAGGTACCGGAGACAGTTCAAATTGTTACACTTTAGATCCCTGTGGGGACACAGTAGTAGAGGAACAATGCTTTGTATTGCTTACGATAAGAGCCGCATGGCATGTGATAGAGCCCTGCATTGATTGTGTGGCTACAGAGGCAGTAACCCTATCCTGACTGGGATTTACTGCTGGGGAAAGTGGGAGGGGGAGCGTGTTTTTGCTGATGGCGCTGCAGTAAATCACTTCTACTTAAAATAAAGGAAAACAAATAATAGGCTACTCCCTTTTAATCTGGGTAGAGGAATTGCTCCAACTTACAGGTAAGAGGAAAGAAGATGTGTGTGTGTGTGTGTGTGTGTGTGTGTGTGTGTGTTGGGGGGGGGGGTGCCTGGGTTTGTATGTGTTGGACAAAAAGAAAAAATACAAAAAAATACAGCAAAAATGATGATTCAATAAAATAAAAATCTGTATCATTAAAAATAATAATTTTTATTGATGATTTTTACTGTATAAATAAGTACATAAAACATATACATATACATAAAAAACTATTAAAACATAAAAAATGAAAAATACAATTTTGGCAAAACTACATATTTTATATCCTTCAATTCACAATACTGGATCCATGATTAAATATTCTTACAATGTTTTCAACCAAAATTATGATTTTAATTAAGGAAAGGTATGACTAAATTATGATTATGACCATAATTATATACACCCTCCCACCACTTCTTTAGTTATACTTCCTTGTATCTACACTCATTGCCGATTTTATCAGCTCTACTTACGATATAGATGCACTTTGTAGTTCTACAGTTACAGGCCGTAGTCCATCTGTTTCTCTGTATACTTTATTACCCTGTTCTTCAATGGTCAGGACCCCCACAGGACCACCACAGAGCGGGTGTTTAGTGGGTGGTGGATCATTATCAGCACTGCAGTGACACTGACGTGGTGGCGGTGTGTTGGTGAGCGTTGTGCTGGTGTGAGTGGATCAGACAGAGCAGTGTCACGTCAGTGTCACTGCTGGACTGAGAATAGACCACCAACCAAAAAAGCATCCTGTGGGCAGCGTCCTGTGACCACTGATGAAGGACTAGAGGATGACCAACACAAATTGTGCAGCAGCAGATGAGCTATTGTCTCTGACTGTACATCTACACGGTGGACCAGCAAGGTAGGAGTGTCTAATAGAGTGGACAGTGAGTGGACACAGTGTTTAAACGCTCCAGCAGCACCGCTGTGTCTGATCCACTCACACCAGCACAACACACACTAACACACCACCACTGCTGTGTCAGTGCAGGTCTGAGAATGATCCACCACCCACATAATACCTGCTCTGTGGTGGTGCTGTGGGGGTCCTGATCCTCCATGATCTCCCACTTTCTAATACATAAAGGAATTAGCAAATTAATAGAAATAAGTTGAGCAATATGCATATTTAAGTCTGTTCTCTTTAGAGGGTGTTACTGTATATTCACTTCAATATACAGTAGATTAACAATATATACTTATCATCAAAAGAATAGCTGCACCCAGAAGGAAGTGTCACATTGCAATGTTATTGAGAAGGAAGATAAAGGTTACCAGGAACAATAAATGATGATAAATTTAGACTGATATATGGGCAATATTTATTGATCGCTAAGATTTATAGATCACTAGTTCAATCAGAGAAACAATTACAATAAGCTAGCCAAGTTACAAGATGAACAGCGTGTGGTATCTGGACTCCTCTACTCTTTCAAGTTTCTCTTAGATGCAGGGCCCTGAGAACTTTAATAAACTACAGCTAAGTCAAGACAGTTCAAGTCTATTGATTTACTGTCCTACTATATAAAACAGTTATTTCGCTGATTAATGTATAACCTGCCTCACTCTGTAACACTTTTCCTAAATCAAGAAGGATGGCTACTCTGAGTATTAGCTGGCAGCTAAGGTGAGGATGAAAAGTGCAGCACTCTGTACTGCTGAGAAAACATTTCCAGCATGTGAATCTTTAAATGATGGCTGGGTATGGAGTCCACATGCTTTGCACCTTCATGTGTGCTTCCTGCATTAGCTTGCTAATTAGCTGAGGGGTTGAAACATTTGTGTTAGATTAGCCAACGCCACTACACACAGAACAGTGTTTTTTTATGTCTACTCAAACCTGCTCACTGAATAGGATCTATTGTGCTGTGTTTCTACAGGCCTTCTCCAATGACTCCACCTGAAGTTCTGGATCAGAACATAAAAGAAGTCCAAGCATTAATATGAAGAGTGTGTGCAGTAACCAGAAGACAATGTTTTCTACCAAGAGACAGTCCTCCTCTCCTGTTAAAACATCTCTGTTTAAGAATAAGCATGAATGGATATTCAAGTTATGAATCTTTGACATCTGCCGTGTTGGACAAAACAGTAAGAATTCCTGCAAATGTTTGCCTTGTTGAAAGATGTCTTATAGGCATTTGGCAAAGTAGCCCTGCAGAAGCAGTTACCACTGATGTTTGGTCGCCATATACCAGGATTCCTTGCCACAGAAGATATAACAGAGCAGTGCGAACTTGTTGTGGAATCATAAAAACCCAGATTAGATTTGGTAAATTTCACGGGGGGAGGTGCAGTGGGTAGCGCTGTCATCTCACAACAAGAAGTGCCTGGGATTCATTCCCAGCCGGGGTGTCCGGGGTCCTCTGGGAGCTTCCAGTTTCCTCCCACAGTCCAAGGATATGCATCTGACTGTAGATGCTAAATTGTTCCCTAGATTTAGGTGTGTGTGTACATGCGAATGCCCTGCGATGGATTGGCGGCCTGTCCAGGGTTTTTCCTGCCTTCCGCCCAGTGAGTGCTGGGATAGGCTCCAGGACCCCCTGCAACCCAGAAGCATAAGCAAGAAGGTGAATGAATGAATGAAAATTCACAGATTCACACCAGCATAAAGATTCAAAATGCGATTACCCTGATGCAGATTATTTATTTACAGTATAATTATTAGTAGATACATTGTTATTATATATTGTTGACCAATAATTTGTGATCAGTAAGTTCATATTTATATTGATTCCTCCTCTCTCTCATCTTCACTGCTGTCAGTGGCCAATTCTTGTCAGGTCTCTCAGCCAAGCCTAGGCAACAATTAGACAAGATGCATGCAATTTGCAAAATATGTTGCAGCCCTATAAAGTACACAGACAGATTGACTAACCTAAGTAATCAGCTGAAGCAGCAACATGGTATGAAAGTGGAGGTGTCTGCTTCCCCCTCCCTTTTGGATTCAGTGACACCCCTAGCGAGAAGACTGGTGAACAAAGTATTGCTACTGTTTTTCACACCCCGCTTGCTAACAGTTCTGCTCATTGTAGGCAAATCTGATGCTGTTGCCTTATTTATTGGTACAGATATACAGCCTTAGTGTTATATAGAGAGTGTTTTAGGTTATGTTTATCTTTTGTTTATGTTTAACTTTTTTTTAAACTAAGGGCCTGTTTGTAAAAGGGCTGAGTGCTTTTTAAAAGGCAGAAAGAAACAGCATAAATGAGATGCTTACTAAATACAAATAAATGCAAATATAAACACGTACCACACTGAATAGCACAGAATCATATATTTTTACATCCCATCATATCACGTTATATGTGATATGTGGGATATGTGTGCAAACAGCCTACCCACTAAGCCAGCTCACGACATATGCATTCCTTTATGAGCTACATGTTGCTTCGGTCAAAAGTTGGAAGTGGTCATAATAATGTGACTCCACTGTGTATATATACAGTAAAACTGAACACCATGAATTACCCTTGAAATGGGTTTCATGGGCATGTGCCTGAAGGCATGAGCTAGTAAAAGGCACCAGTGAGCAACTGCAGCTAAATTAAAACAGCTGTCTAAAGCTTTACTAGCACGACAGAGAGAAAGTTAACTAATTTCAACCCTATGACTGACCTTCATCCTCACTCCTTACATCTTTCCTAACTGTCTCTTCCGAACACTGCTTTGCAACTGTTCAGCTATCTGCCAGCATCTCGATTAAGCTTTCTGGCTTCTTTTTTCATCCAGCCAGCCCTCCAGGCAATGGACCTTCCAACATTTGTGCCCAGTGGCTTAATGATCTTGGCCTGGTACAGGTTCTGTACCACTTTAAGGGAGCCATTTGTAAGATGACGCAACCTGTCAAATTCATGCTCCAGATAATGGGGGCAACAAATCACCAGAACATCACCAAGTGTGTCTCCAGCTGTGGAAAGCAGTGCCAGTGCTAACTCTTGTTTTGCTTTTATTACTTCATTTGTTTGCTGCCAAACGTGGTTCCTTGCCGTGAGCGTGACTTCAGCTTCAGTCATCGTTGTGTTTACTCGTTCTTTCATTGGTAACCTGCCCTTATGTGATCTCAGGGAAGATACATAGACGTCTTGGATGTAAAATGCAAAATGTGTTGATAATTTTAGTTAATTTTGGAATGTTTTGTTTGTTGTCATTCGTCACATGTCCAGAAGGCCTGGTGTCACTCCACCTCCACCCCTACCACAAAATCTGCAGGAACTGTGTGAGAATATTCAAGCTGCATGGGATGGATTATCTTCCTTCCCAATAGCATTGTAATCACACACTTCTGTGTGCAGCTATTCGTTAATGATGAGTGTATGTGGAGATTCTTTACACTTCTTTAAAATAAAGGTTCTTTCTTCAGGCTGTCAGATCTCCACCGCTGAAAGGTTACAGGGTATGACGGGTAGCATAACAGAGTTGCAGCTCATTGCAGCTAATGGTGAACTTCTCAACACACTGATGCAAAAGCCGCTCTAATCCGTAAAGAGGGGCCTGAAAAATGATCAAGGCTCTCACCTTTTCACTTCTTCGGGAATGCAGTGAAGCTCAACCGGGGCGCTGTCAGGCAAAGCTTAGAGGGCGGAGCCTGAGGCTTCACCCATGGTCAGTCTTTGGCCTGCTGGTGATGGATGACGTGGGTCTGCTGCGCGCCCCAGATGCTCGCTCCCGACGCATCTCTCCAGCCTTTAGCGAGAGCGCTCAGAGATGCCTCTGTCAGGGCAGTCAGGTGTTCTTCTCACTGCCCTGTGATTAGAACTTCTCTGTGGATTTCCCTGATCTGGATCTTCTAAAGCCGCTTCTGTGAAGATGCTCGCGCTCTAGTCTTTATATGACTGTATATCATATATGTATATAGAACATATGAAAGAAGCATGAGAAGAATCTAGTGAGATGGATTTGATGAGCGTGGTGGGTTTCGCAGCGCTGATGCTCAGTGTGCCTGCGTTAGGATCCAAAGTGTTAAGCGGTAAGTTCACATCATTGTTTAATCATCAGTTATTATTGTTATTATTATTATTATTATTATTATTATTATTATTATTATTATTATTACTACTACTACTACTATTATTGTTGTTGTTGTTGTTGTTGTTGCCAGTTTATCTTAAATGGATAGACTCAAGTTCTCTATAATGCAGTGCGTCTTGAATAAACCAAAGTAAACGAGGCTTCTTTTTCGAATTTCCCGTTCCACCTTAAATGGTGTTGCATTTAAGGCACCAGACTGTAACTGTTGCGCCATTTAAGGTGGCACCGTTTAAGGCGGAACTTAAAATTCAATCAAGAACCCAGCTTTATGGCTTTATGAAATGAAAACGTGCTTTACAGCTTATTGTAGCGACGGGGGCGCCAGAGTGTAACTGCGCCATCATTTAAGGTGGCACCATTTAAAGTGGAACTTTAAATTCGAACAGGAAATCAACTTCAGCTCTATACAGTGGAAACGTGTTAATCAGCATTTTGCAGCCACTACTGTAGCTAGGTAATAAGTTCTCTCTGTAGTCCCCCCCCCCCCTCTTTTGTTGTTGGGGTTGTGGGGTCGTTTCCTCGTGTGCTTCTTTTGATCATGATGAAAGCGTTTCTTCTTTCTTTACTGCCTGTAAACCCTGGTTTGGTCCGGTTCCCTGCGCTGCAGACATTTACGAGCCCAAAGGTATGTCTTACCACTGCAGTAAGCAGTTTGAGAGAAATCCTACACGTTTCAATTAGTTTGTTTAGATGCCAGTTGGCCTATAAAGTCGTTTTTTACTCAATGGACTCTTGCAATGGTCCAGCCAACATGTCTATGTGATGCCCATCCATGGGTTTAAAACAGATCCATTTGGTTCCCTGGGTTCTATGTTCCTACAAGGTGCCAAAAAAGGTTCCTTGGGCAATGCAATAGAACTACAAGAAGTAGGATTACTATACCATTACTTCATAGCTTCCATGTAGCACCATCTACAGCACACCCCCATCAGTCTGAGGAACCCTTTGATCATGCATTTGTTTATTGTATTCATACAGTTGTATGTGAACATTTCAACACCTCTTACATGTGAAAACAGCTTCAACTATGGATCACATATGCACATTTTAAAGCACAGTTGCTGCTTATTTGCTGAATTTAACATATCGGGGAAAAAATTAAGCATAAAATTTGGCCAGTGCAAAAAGATATGGCACATGTTATATTTGATGTTTTTTTCGACCTCATATTTTAAGCTTCACTTTAACCCAAATCAACAAAACATGGAATTTAACCAAAGGCTTTCACAGATTTTCAGACTGTATATACTGACACATTTTCAGTGAGAGCAAAAAGACACATAAACCTGAAAGAATATTTCAAAGATATATAAAGTAAATACATAAATAAATAAATAAAAATCATTTTCACAGTAGAACACACAAAGACAGGCATATCAGTTATACAATATAGAAATGTTGCATATTGCATTCATTGGTCCACAGTGTCATATGACAAAACTACACAAAAAATAAAAACTCTCTAAGTCTATTTGTTAGACCTAATTTAGAAGTACAGAGTCCATGAAGGAACATGGTGTATTTTTTAGGTAAAAATCGTGTGAGCACCCGATGCTATGTGGTGAGCACCTGATACTATAAGGTGAGCACCCAATGCTATGTGGTGCACAGCCAATAAAATAATATCTTGGCAAGTAAAATGATCTTACATCTAGTTTATATATCTTGTATTTCTCATTTTAAGATTGTTGTAACCTCTTGCTAGACGTTTTTGTTTGTTTGGCTTGTTTCAAGCATATTTCCAACAATAAGCAAAAATTATCTGTCAATGCAGTGAGGTAAACTGACTTACCAAAAATCACTTAAAACAAGTAAAGAATAATTACCTAACCTTGTAATAAGCTTGCCATGATCTTAAAATGAGATAAGACAAGATAATTCTACTTGCCAAGATATCTTTTTTTTTTTGCAGTGTGTGCACCAGGAACTATCAAGTGAGCACAAGATACAGACATGGTGTATTTTTGATAGTATTGGGGGCTTACCACATAAGAAATGATTTGTTCTTTTTGTTGTGCAATGTTCCATTAATGTTTTCAGTGGGAAGTTTTTTTTTTCCCAGTGTGTTCTTTCTAAAGGTAGGAGAACAGTCTCTAAAAACATTCTGTCGTCTCAGGTCTCAGTAACATCCAGAAAACATTTTCCAGATGTTGCTCTGAGAATGTTCTTCTTTTGTTATCAATTAATATAATCTGTGGCCCTGACAACATCCTCAAAACATCCCCTGAACGTTGCAGTTAAAACGTTATGATGTCTTAGTTAACATTTCACCTTATAAGAACATTATTTTAAATTATAAACATCTTTAAAACGTTTTTTAAACATTATATTAAAACATTTTATTTTAAACATTATTAGAACTTGTAGGTAACATTAGCCAAAGTTTTGGAAACATTCCCTGCTAGCTGGGTAGCCTCATCTGGTGCTCATCCAATAGTATCTGGTGCTCCACACATAGTATCTGGTACTCACCTGATAGTATCAGCTGCTCACCACATAGTATGTGGTGCTAACCTCACAGTATTAGGTACGCACCCAGTAGTATCTGGTACTCAACTGATGTCATTGGGTGCTCACCACATAGTATCTGGTGCTAACCTCACGGTATTGGGTGCTCACCCAATAGTATATGGTACTCACCTGATAGTATTAGGTGCTCACCACATAGTATCTGGGGCTAACCTCATAGTATTAGGTGCTTACCCAATAGTATCTGGTCCTAACCTCATAGTATTAGGTGCTCACTCAATAGTATCTGGTACTCACCTGATAGTATTGGTTGCCCACCACATAGTATCTGGTGCTAACCTCAAAGTACTGGGTGCTCACCCAATGGTATCTGGGGCTCACCTGATAGTACTGGGTGATTGGCCCAGTTTCCCAGTTTCTGGTGACAACCAGTCTTTGCCTAAAAGACACACCACATCCTTCAGGGGCTCTTTATACAAGTCTATCTGTTCAACCTAAAAATGTATAAGCTGTTCTGTGTTCCTCTTAATTGCTTTAAACAGTAAAACAACTTGGTAATTCAATAAGGAGGAAATAAATTGAAATCAATGGCTTGTGGCTGGTTCTTATTGAATCTTTTCTGCTAAGTGGCAGCAAAATACATGAATTATGTGCACTCATTAATAATCCTCCCACAGACTCATAAAAAGCCTGAAACAGCAGCCACACAACTTTAAGGGTGGAGGGAGAGCAACCTTTATCCAGCAGACCAGTTACAGCTTACTACAGTGAGCTGCTTTAATCAACAGCAGACCAAAGAGCTGAACTGATACGCCAATAGCAAACCAAAGCAAGAGACCAAAGATGAGTTAAACCTAAGACGAATGAGACGCTCCATCTATCTAGGGGAGCTACACGCTGGGTCCGGGTCTGAACTGCTCCGTCTTTGGTGTCTGTAATAGGGTATTGTTGGGCTGGCGGGGTGGTGGAATGTGCTGCAGGAGGAGTGAACCCCCCCACCCATGTGATATAAGGTGGCATCATGGATGATTGCCAAAGCTGGCGAATTACTGGAACTAATAGTGTGCAATGAATCGGAAGCTGAAGCGGGGGTGGCAATAAACCTCTGCGAATAAATAAAAATGTTTCAACACCAGTGCTTAGAAGATAGCATGCACTTCCTTGGACAGAGCCCAAGTCTTGGCGAGAGAACTGACCAGTCTTGCTGACAGCGGTGTTGCAAAGTAGTTTGATGTGAAATGTTCTGTTCTAGGGAAACTCACCAAGTCAGAGCTGTTCACAGTAGCGGTGATAGGAACCGGATGTCTGAAGCTTCTCTAAATATTCACTGATGCTCCTAAAATACTCACTGACAGTTATCACGTGCAGAGGTTATTAATATGCTGGCTGATGCCTGAGAGATTGTTTATGATAGTTTTGAGATTGTATATTAACAAATCAGTCATGGCACTTGGGGCAACTAGTCCCCACAGAAAACTTAATTTTGTTCAAAATTATTATTATTATTGTGTGCTCACCACATAATATCTGGTGCACACCAGTCTTTACCTAAAGAACACGCCACATCATTCAGGAGCCCCATATACAAGTCCTTCAGAAAGTATATTCCCAGACTCCTTTTAGCCCAATTCGCAGTGTACAAAGTGTAATCACCCCTGTTTTGTTGACTTCCTAAGTTAAAATAAATTCATTTAAAACAAATTAATTTCTTTTTAACATTTTCCACTCTTCCTCCAAATTCTTAATGCACAATTTTTGTTTAGTCGTTCTCATTGCTTTGCTTTTAATATCTTCTCAGTTCTGTTGGTTCTGTTCCTGGACTGCTCTACCTGCATTGCTCTCACCTCTCACACATGAGCTTTAGCATGTTATTTCAGACTAAGAGAGTCTCCAAAAAGAGAAAACAACACCACCCAACAAACCTCATTCCCTTTACTGACAATAAAGGGCTCCACTGCGGTTTCTTTGGTACTTTTTACAGTGGAGATATAGACACAGGAATCACAAATGTTCCTGTTTGCTACCAAAGAAAACATGTACAAAATGCAAAGCAAATATCAAGATGTGTTTTCAAGGTGTTCTCTGTAGAGGATGTGTTCACTTATTTGCACTTACAAAATCAACATTGTGATTTGACCGAGGGTGCCCAAACTTCTGCGTACGACTGTATTGCGTATTGTCTAGGTTTACCTTTGTTAGAACTTGACACTATGTTGAAAACACAATATGTTTGTTGATATTTAAATCACTTGATTAATTGATATGTAAATTCATTTGATTGGTTGATATTTAAATCAGTTGATTAATTGATATTTAAATTGTTTGACTGATTGGTATTTCAATCATTTGATTAATTGATATGTAAATTATTTGATTAATTAACATGTAAACTATTTGATTGTTTGTTATTTAAATAATCAGATTGATTGATGTTTAATTCATTTTATTAATTGATATTTAAATAATTTGATTGATTGATATTTAAATCATTCGATTAATTGATATTAAATTGTTTGATTGATTGGCATTTAAATAATTTAGTTGCTTGATATTTAAATTATTTGATTGATATTTACATTATTTGATTGGTTGACATTTAAATCATTTGATTAATTGATATTAAANTGTCTAGGTTTACCTTTGTTAGAACTTGACACTATGTTGAAAACACAATATGTTTGTTGATATTTAAATCACTTGATTAATTGATATGTAAATTCATTTGATTGGTTGATATTTAAATCAGTTGATTAATTGATATTTAAATTGTTTGATTGATTGATATTTAAATCATTCGATTAATTGATATTAAATTGTTTGATTGATTGGCATTTAAATAATTTAGTTGCTTGATATTTAAATTATTTGATTGATATTTACATTATTTGATTGGTTGACATTTAAATCATTTGATTAATTGATATTAAAATTATTAGATTGATTGATATTTAAATTGTTTGATTAATCAATATTTACATTATTTGATTGATATTTAAATCATTTGATTAATTGATATTTAAATCATTTAATTAATTGATATTTAAATTTTTTGATTGACTGATGTTTAAATCAATTGATTGATTGATATTTTAATCATTTGAATAAAATCAAATGCAGCTTAAGTGGCCCACATCTGGAATCCTAGTAGCCTACTGTCGCGGCTGGGTGCTGGGTTCTGGGTTCTGGACTGAAGAGAAAAGGCTCCAAGCTTTATTTTCAGGTTTATGCTAAAAAGCATTCCCCTGCGCAGATTGAATTCAATGGCAACCATATGGTACATCCTTACGCAGTGTTCAGGAGTGATGTAATGTCCCTACTTTTCTATACATTTCCAAACTAAGTATCATTATCTCAAGGTTTACTCCACAATTGCATACCCCATGTCTTTAACCAGAATGCCTCTATTTCATAAAGAAATATGACTCCTGACTTCCCAGGACGGTCCCCATGTTGAAGTCTTAAGACTGTAAATTCAAATGTCATTTCCTGCTCCCAGCCTTATGCATTATAAACAATTCCCTTGACCTTCGGGGTCTGTTTATGCTGAGCTTTTCCATCCTGTATCCTAGCCTCACTACAAAGGATGTAACTGTGCCATTATGTCTAAGATATTAACAGTTATATATTCCCTACATGATTACCAAATTATTCCCTCACTACTTTCAACCCATGAGGGCTCTACAAAGGCATGTTGGCAAAACCTCTATTGTGATAACGTTCTCAGTTTTAGAGTTTTCTCTTATTACAGGCCTGTGTACACGCATGTGAACCGCACAACTTAAAACCTTAAAGCACAATTCAGTGTTCATCATATTTTGCAATTAATTGGACCTTCATCTTCTTAAAACCGTAACAAGCACACCTCTTGGTCTTTCCTCTAAAGGCCAGCATATCTGCAAGCGCGGCACCGAGAAGCCCTGCTATAAAATCGCTTACTTCCAGGACAGTCGGCGCAAAGTGAACTTTGAGGAGGCCAACCGAGCGTGCAAGAGCGATGGAGGAGAGCTCCTTAGCATCGAGTCATCTGATGAGCAGAAGCTGATCCAGGGCTTTATCCAGGAACTGAAAGCTTCAGATGGTGATTTCTGGATCGGGCTTCGCAGAGAGCCCAACTATGAAGAGAGCAATGTAGACTGTCCGTCTCAGTACTACTGGATGGATGGCAGTCGTTCAACTTTCAGGTCTGTCATGAGAAATTCCCAGTAGAGCTACCATGGTCTAATGGATAAGTACAGTGATTTAAAGAAGTGCAGTGACAGTTTACTTTGGTCTGAAAATAGGCTCAGAAATAGTCACTGAATAAAGCAGCATGATGTAGCATATAAACTCTTCTGCAGGTTTGAATATTGCACCATTCGCTCCTCAGTCCATACTGTCCATACAAAAATGATGAATTTTTGATTTTGACCATGGCATAATTGTAGGTGCCAGATGGGCTGTTTTGAGTATTTCTGCAACTGCTGATCTCCTGGGACCTCTAGAGTTTATGAGATGAAGAACAAACATCCAGTGATATGCAGATCTGCAGAAAGGCCTAATGAGAGAAGTCAACAGAGAATGGCCAGACTGGTTCAAGCTAGTTATGGTAACTCAGATACCAACTCTGTGCAGTTGTTGTAAGCAGAAAAGCATCTCAGATTGCACAAGGTGTCAAACCTTGAGGCGGATGGGCTACAATAGCAGAAGACCACATCAGGTTCAGCCAAGAACAGAAAGCTGAGGCTGCAGTGGGCACAGACTCACTTAAACAGGACAGCTGGAGGCTGGAGAAACGTAGCCTGGTCTGAGGAATCTCGATTTCTGCTAAGGCTCACAGATCTCATAAATGGTATGGTCAGAATTTGGTGCCAACAGCATGAATCCAATCTATGGTCCTAACCTGCCTTGTGTCAGCAGTTCTGGTGGAATGTTGGGGGCTGGTGGAGGATTGTGTAACGGTGTGAGGAATGTTTTTTTGGCCCATCTTCGCTTGAATGCCTGAGTATCATTGTTGACAAGGTGTATCTCTCTATGACCATAATTTACCATTTTCTAAAGGCTACTTCCTGTGTGATTATGCACCATGTCACAAAGCAAAAGCCGTCAGCTGCTTATATTACCATGACATTGGGTTCAGTGTTCTTCAGTTGCTAGTCACCAGATCTGAATCCAGTAGAACACCTTTGGGATGTGGTAGATTTGTAGCATGGAAGTGTATGGTGCGATCATGTCAGCATGGACCAGAACCTCAAAGTAATGCTTCCAACTTACCATCCTGGAGAATCCATGGCATGGAGCACTTAGGCTGTTTAAACAGTGAAGGAAGGCCCTACCAGCAACAATCTAGTGTTCCTAATAAAGTGAGTGTATATGGAAACTTG
The DNA here is from genome assembly GCA_034552555.1 of Semaprochilodus insignis. Taxonomy (NCBI): domain Eukaryota; kingdom Metazoa; phylum Chordata; class Actinopteri; order Characiformes; family Prochilodontidae; genus Semaprochilodus; species Semaprochilodus insignis. Next base: position 12,399,639 of record CM067496.1, on the reverse strand, counting down.
AGGGAAACTCAAAACAATTCCTACGCCTGATGAAAATATGCCTATTAACATCCTGTCGCGATACTGCCATGGTCTCTAGAGTGAGATTTTAGAGAGCAGGAAATCTCCCTTTGGATGCTGTATCTTCAAGGTGGGAGTGAGTGCTATGGGTTGGATTTTGGGGAATGGACTGTTTGAAATGTAGATGTTTGTATGCTGGGTATTGTCGTGACAGAACATTGAAAGCACTATAAAAATGTGAATTATATCTGAGAAATATAATGCTGTGCTACAGAATAATGCAGTAGGACATTAAACTCTTGTTTGAGGCTCGAATGTCCATCTAACATGAACACTATGTATACTGACTGTGGTCATTCTGTGTGTCGGGGCAGGAACTGGCACTGGGACGAGCCCTCCTGTGGTTATGAGGTGTGTGTAGTGATGTACCACCAGCCGTCAGCTCCTCCAGGCATCGGAGGCCTTTATATGTTCCAGTGGAATGATGACAACTGTGAGACCAAGAATAACTTCATCTGCAAGTATACCAAAGGTGAGGCTCTCTCATGTGTGCTTGTAGGCACACAGTTCAGTCGTTTAGAGGTAGAATATAAAGTCATTGAGAGCGGTTTCATGTAATATTAGGTCCCTCACAGAAACTGATTACATGAAGTGGCATGTGGAGGATGGAGGACGGAGAAGTACAGGCAGGGCCAAAGCAATGTTGACACATGTTGGTTAACTAATCCACTTGCATAGTAAATAAAATGGCTGTTTTTACTGTAGATATTGTGTCCCCTGTAAAGACATTAGTCCCATATTTTTGTAGACAACCTTTAAGAATGTTCAGCCCATTATTTGTAAATTAAGACATAGATTTGTAAAATTACTTCTTTCAGAGATAAGACTAGTTTAACAGTGCTTTTTGCTTAAGTGTTAGAAAAGCAGTTTTGGTAAAACCTAAGAGTTGTGTTGTTAAAGTAATGGTTGCAGTTTCAAATTGTCATTCTATAGGCAAACTCATAAGGGGTCCATATAGTCTATAGCTGAATTTTCCTGATTTTACTGAGTATATAGGACTCTATATAGTACTTGATATAGTAAATAAACACTGATGTTTTTTACGCATTCTAGTTTCTCCCAAATTCATACACTCCCAACACACACATACCAACCCCCCAAAACAGCCCATTTTGAATATACTTTATATGTGATGTCACAAAAGCCATAAGTCATAGGAACCACCTGGAATTAAACTGCAAACAAACAGCAGCATTATGGCGGCCACCTGGAATACCAGAGTAACACCCAAACGACCATCATTTATAACATTTCAACCCCAAGTCAACCACTGTAACACTCACCATTGCAACCCCAAGTCAACCCTGTAACGCTCACCATTAATGCCATAGCAACCAAGCAGACAGACCACACCAGCAACAACCTAGGGTACCATTGCAAGCACCTAACAATAACCATGCAGCCACTGAGGTACCATAGCAACCGGTTAGCACATGAGATACCATAGCAGTCACCTAGCAGTCACCTAGCAACACCCTAGGAACTACCAGGAATACAAAGCAACCACACTGTAACAAATAGAGATACTATAGCAGTAGCAACCCCCTGGCAACACACTAACAACCATCAGAGATACTACAGCAGCTACCTAGAAACAAGCTACCTAGCATTCACCTGGAACACCTTATCAATGACCTAACAACCACCTAGAAACACACTAGCAACCACCTAGGATACCATAGCAACTACTTAGCAACACACTAGCAACCACTTAGCAACACACTAGCAACACAGGGAATACCGTACCAACGTCTTAGCAACCACCTGGGACGTTACAGAAACCTAAAATAAGATCTGTCTAGCAGGACTCGAGCGGCAGCCCGGCACCAGTTGTGCTAGAACCCTGCAGCTTCTTCAGGACAGTAACTCCTCTCAGCCTGGGCTCCGACTGCACAGCTTAGAGAAGTACAGTGTATCTCCAAACCCCCATTCAGGCCGGGCTAATCAGAAAATGCTCCATTCTGATTTGGCCTCTATATATCTGTTATGACTCTCCTCTGTATCAATGCACAGAGCACCATTATGCCACCCCCACAAAGAGTGCATTCGACACCCCATGGGGGCGGAACAAAAGAAGCACAGATCCTGACACTGTCCATGAATTATGATATTCACAAGAGATTTAACAGTAGTGAAAAGTTCAGTATATGGCCATGCACCGATTATTAATATAATGTTTGGGGTTGTTTTCCAGAGAGCGCGCCAGTTCCCACCCCTGCAGGAAACACAACACGAGCAGGTAATGTGGATGCCGGAAACGAATGAATAGTTTGGTGAAACATCTAACGTCCGATTAAAGTGTGGGTGGGTGATATGGCAAAAACATTACATCACAAAACTTCTGTATCACAGCATGTAGTTTTTCAGAGGTTTAAGTTGGAACAGACTAAACAGAAGCTGTAGTGCCACATATAATAATAATAAACCTCCAACCACACAATGATTTTAATACCTGATTTGTTATGTTAATAAGGCACGATTTGTGCATTTCAACATGCAGTGCTGTGAAAAAGTATTTGCCCCTTACAGGTTTCTTTTGTTGTTGCACATTTGTCATGCTCAAATGTTTCACATTATCAAATACATTTGAATACCAGACAAAGATAACCTGAGTGAATACAAAATGCAGTTTTTCAATGATGATTCCAAGGGGAAAAAAGTTATCCAAACCAACAATTCTTCAAAGAAGAATGGCCCAAAATTCCTCCACAGAAATGTGAAAGACTCATTGCCCGTTATCGCAACACCAAGGGTGGCACAACCAGTTATTAGGTTTAGGGAGCAATTACTTTTTCACATAGGGCCAGGTTGGTTTGAATAGCTTTTNATGTGGCTGAATTTAAACAATTCTGCAAAGAAGAGTGGGCCAAAATTCCTCCACAGAGATATAAAAGACTCATCGCCAGTTATAGCAAATGCTTACACGCAGTTGTTGCCCCCAAGGGTGGCACAACCAGTTATTAGGTTTAGGGAGCAATTACTTTTTCACATAGGGCCAGGTTGGTTTGAATAGCTTTTTTCCGTTAATAAATGGAATAATCATTGAAAAACTGCATTTTGTTTATGCAGGTTATCTTTGTCTGGTATTCAAATTTGCTTGATAATCTGGAACATTTGAATGTGACTAATGTGCAAAAACTGCAATGTGCAAATACTTTTTTTTACTGTAGCTGTATAAAATGAGCAACGCATGCAGTAAACATTGTAGGGTAACTGATGATCCAGCACTGACCAACTGTAATAACTCTCCTTGTGCTGTCAAATAAGGACACCTAGTGGCTAAAATAATGCATTAATGTCATGGAAATCTTTTAGTCTACAGGGCAGCATCTTCCTAGCCTGTGATTGATTGATTGATTGATTGATTGATTGATTGATTTATATGAATCTTGTTAAATGTTTGATGTTTGTTAAGTGATCTTTTTTTTTCCAGATGTTCTGCCAACAGCAAAAGTACCCCAAAACCCCACAGTCACGGTTAATGATGATGGAATGAGGGTAGTAGTTTCTGAACCAACAGGTACGTAACGTAGGTGCCCATTTTCACCACTGTCAGTTACTAGCTTTGTACTGGTTATCAGCTTGTTCAAACTGGGAACAAAGTAAAGGACGTAGTACTGTATAAAAGTCATTCAAGATGACCCTTAAGTACTATGTAATTAATACGTAATTACAACATAAGTAAGTAACACCATAAGTAATTCTAGATATTGTTACTATTATTAAATATTATGTAGGTCATTAGGCCTAACCCGCCCCTGCCCTGATCTGCAGGCCTAATAAATGAATATTTACCAATTCAGTTAAGTCAAACAGACAAAATATGAAATGTCTTGATATCAAAATCTCCCTCTTCTTCCAATAAGAGTTTTGCATACCGTCCCAACTTTTCCTGGTTTGGGGTTGTATAAGATAATCCATTAGCACATGGAAGGGAAAAGTCAAAGGAAAATGAGACAAAAAAAGCCCTGAAGTGTCCAAAACTGGGGTTCAACAATCATTCAAACATACTGAGAGAAACAAAACCCTCTAACAAGCATGCAAGAGCTGGTAGACCACCTAAACTGTCCCATCAGCTAATCAACACTTAAAGCTCTAAACTTTAATAGAGAGGAGAAAATCAAGCTCCACTCTTGGTTCAGATCTGGAAGCATCAACCAGTGTTGCTGTCCATCCTTCCACTGTGACAACTCAACACTGTGGGTCTGAAAGGATGTGCAGCTGTCAATAGAGAATATCAGAATGTTATGTTTGGTGATACTGTGTTGATTCTCCAAAACACAGTATTTATTTTTAATTAATGAGTTTACCTGCAGGGATTCGTGGCAGACAGCAGTTCATTGTGTGTACAGTTATTGCTAGATAGGAGTGTTGTGATCCATTTTCAGTTCTTAGACTCTGCAGCAAGTAGTGTAAAAGCACTGACACTTACCCTAGCATTAGCAGTCCTATGCTTATGGTGGTGTGTTTTAATTCTATGAGAGTTTTGCTAAAATTAGATTTAAAATGTTACTACATATCGTCTTACTGTATCACAATATATCACTCTATCATGATGCGTATCATATCAGTTCTCAACAATACACAGCTCTAGTTGTCAGGTCACCATTACTGACAACAGGAAACAAAGTCAAATGAAGAAGCTGGTTGGTGTTCTCAAAAAATGGACTGACCACCCCAAGCTTCAACATCGCTGACCACTCACTGAAGTGTTTGGATTGTGAGAAACAGAAAATATAGCCAATTTCTGAGACTGGAGTTGTGGAATAATATCCCTACAAATTCCTCTGAAAAGCTGAAAGCAAGAATCCTGAAAAGAAGCTGTGCTAAAGGCAAAGAGTGGACACTCTGGATACTGGACAAATTTGATATAATATATTTAGCTCTAAGACCAGCACCTCCTCAAGCAGAGCATCGGACATTCACTATTGTAACACACTATATGGACTCAGATCTATCTATATATTCAATGCACTTGAACTACTGTGCAATATCTCATCACTGTATACCACCTGTATACATCCTGTACTGACTGCCAACATCACTACTCGTACTCTGACTGCCTATACCACCAGTATTTAGGTGACTGCCGGATCATCAGTATTTGTGTAACTGGTAGCAGAGATTAGTAACTGTGCAATATCTATACAGTATCTGTACAATATCTTTCAGTACCTGTGCAATATATATCTGTGCATTTAGACATGTCAAATTGATCATTTGTATAGTTTATTTTGTTTTATGCCTAAAAATAGAGATTTATTTATTTTTATAATTTCTTATATTTCTTATCTTATCTTAGTTGTTTGAAAGCTTTTGTGCAGTTTTCTCTTAAATGTGTTTTCTGCTCTTTTCCTACAAAAATGAAAAACTATAATACATTTTAGAATAAAGTTATACTAACTTTATAATAACTTTTATATATTTTTTGTTTCTTTATTATATATAATACTTTTCTTTATTTCAGTTTAAACTGGAAATTACATAAATACGGGGTGGCCTCTGACAATTGCACAAAAAGCAAATTATTTGGATGAATCTGTTTATCAGATATGATAACGAATACTTTGCTGCACCTGACATGTTATATAATTCTAAATGCTTTGCATTTTTGTCTTTTTCAGAAAATGCTCTCAATATCGCTTACATTGTCCTCCCTACAATACCACTACTTCTGCTCTTGATAGTAGCAACCGGAGTTTTCTGCTTCAAACTATTTGCAAAAAGGTATGATATATATATTGCTATATAGCTGGATTTATTGATTACTAATTGCCACCTAGAATAACTATTTGAATGTCTGTCTGTCTCTGCGTTCTGTTAGGGGCAACTTTATGAAGCACATCTTTTCTATAGCAGCAGCAATGATGTGAATATTGCACACGTACACATTGCAATGACAATGCTGAAACGATATATTGTGCTGCCTTAATTCTACTGTTGTATTACCTCAGCTAGCTTAGCTTGAGCTCTATGTGTAACTATGTGCAGTAAATATAATTATGTATCTACTTATTACATGCACATATTGTGCAGAGCACACCCATATATGCCCACACTATATGGCCACAAGTGTCCAGATACTTTGACTCAACAGTGTATTTGGCTGACTAAAACGATTGTACATGCACAGCCGTAAAATACCCATGTGATGGCAGATTCTATGTACGTAGAACGGGACACTCTTGAGCAGACACAACCATGCCTAAGGTCCCAGCCAGGCCTAGAGGGGTATAAAGCCCACCTATGAAGCAGTGGAAGTGCATTGTCTGGCTGGAATGAGCTCGACCTCATTAATGCCCTTGTGGCTGAATGTAATGAAATACGTATAACAATATCAATGTATAAAAGCGTAAAAATGTTCAAGGGATCTGGAGAAATGCCAATACGAAAGAAAGGCAGCAGCATAGGCTGCCTTCCAGATGATGTGTTTTTCATGATGCTATGCTTATTTCAACATGACAACGTAAAGCAACATTCTACACATGTAACAACAGTATGGCTGCAAAATCAGGTTTTTTACATGCTGTCCCAACTTATTGGAATAATCAAACATGCAAACTAATCCCTAACGTACAGTATATTTTTTATCCTTACAGGAAAAATGAGCGCACAGAGACTCCACCCAAGGAGCCTGGGTACTGGTCCGGTGACCGCTGCAACAGCCCCAGCCCTGATGTCTACAACGTCATCCGGAGGCAGCACGATGCGGACCTGGCCGGCACACGGCCTGATATTAAGAACACCTCCTTTCTGGGCTCATCTCCAGACACCCCGCCTGGAGACTATGACAACCTGGGTGGCCGGGACACAGAGAGTGGCTTCGTCACACTGGCCAGCACCGAGAGTGGCTTTGTCACCAACGACATCTACGAGACGACCTGCCATGGCCGGGGAAGTCTGAGATACTACAAGGAGCACGGCTGGCTGGACAACGAACTGTACGGCTACTGAAGGAGATGCCAGTGGAGCAATCCGGATTGTTCATAGCCCTGTGGTCCAGCCAGCCAATGTCTCCTCTGTCCTTTGCAAACAAATGATGGATTCTGACAACCATGAAGTAAAATCAACTTGCTGAGATGAGAACAGTAACAGGATGCAACCCAGGGGACCCAGACATTTCATGGGATCAGTGGAAATCAAGGCCAAAGTGTGGACTCCTGCATTCGCATGAAATCAAAGACTATTCAGATGTTAAAAATGGCATATAAAGGTCATAAAACCTATAAAGAGTTACTCGAAACGTTTTGGCAAATTCTTCTGAATGACTGCTTGTACAAAAGATGTTTTGTTGCTAAGAATCTATATTTTTAACAGTCTTTGAATTACAGATTGAAATGTTGTGTTCCCTGAGCTTATCCAGCTGGAATAATGATCATCATCTGGCGCATATCCTCAAGTGGGCTTAGTCACTTAGTCAGTAAGTATAAAGAAGCTCCTATTGGAAACAGTCATTTAGAGTGATCTGATCTGAAATGAACTGTAATTAGTTAAACATGGAGAGAAGCTTACAGACTTGTAAATGGTGGTATATGTGAATATGGTGGTCCAATTTTTTCTAATGACCCCACTGCTTTGCCTTTCTGCTCCTGTCTATGTATTTAAAAACATATATGTTGTAAGCCAAAACCTTGTGGCAACTTTATTGTAAAGACAATGTCTCAAGCGTCAGATAACATATCCTTAACCATTCCATATCATAATATTTCTGTGAAGAAAGACATTAAATGATTTAGGTGTCTGGCTCCCATCACCTCCACTGTAAATGATTCTGACTTTGTACATTTCTCTAGAACAGAGAACCTGGAACGACATAATTTACAGCTTTAATTAAGCAAAAGTCAGAGGAATGCCCCTTTAAACAACCCTCACTTCCCTTAAATAAAAAAATTTGATGCAGTTTTTGTTATACATTACACCTTCCAAGTGTTGACTAACTAACATGAAGTAATGCATTAGTTAACATGAAGTAATACATTTACAATGTTTAATTAATGTTAAGTAAACATGTCATTATTAAAGTTGAGTTAAGCATCGTAACCATTGCTAATGTATCACTTCATGTTAGTCAAAACTAAATGTAAAGTGTGGCCATTTGTAGACATTTTTAAAGGAGCAATTTGTAAGATGATGTAACCTGTCAAATTCAAATTCCAAACAGTAGATGGCAGCATTTCACCAGAAAATGCACAGTCCCTTTATCTTCCCCTTCAGTTCCTACCAGTCAAGAAGAAGTGTTGTGAGTTCTCTGCCCTTTACTCGCCAAAAGGGTCTCCAGTGGTGGAAAGCAGCACCAATGTTAATTCTTGTCTTGCTGCTATTTATATCTTATTCTGGATTCTTGGTGAGAGGTGGCGATGGTGGTGATTATAATGGTTACTTGCCAAGAGCTTCAGCCATCACGGCATCTACTCTTTCTTTCATTGGCTACCTGTCTTTAAATGACCTAACCGGGAACAGAATCTTTAACATGATTGACAAGAGGTTAGAATACGCCATTGGGGCAGCAGTGCTACTTTTTCATTCTCTCGTGTTGGACTGATTCAACTGAACTTTACAGTGGTGTTATGAAACAGGACGGGCCGGGGCTAGCTGGTTAGCATGCTAATTTCAGTTGTTATCTCTGCAACACCATACATATGCATCTTTGACATACCATCGAAAGTGTTATTTCTGCTTGTTATTTTAGTTCATTTTGGGACATATTCAACTAACAAATCTTACATATTGCTTCTTTAAAAGTTTTAAAATGTACCATTCATTCCTCAGTCTGTACAGTCCATACATGCGAGCATAGTCATGAAAACAGTCTGTTTTCAATTCATTTTTTTGTTGATGTCACCAAAACATAACACATACTCGCCTACAGCAGTTCTGCACCATTTGGGCTGAAGAAGTGTTTCAACCTGGACTGCTGGTGCTACAATGCAGGAAAGCCAGTCAGAGCCAAGCTATTTTACATATATCAGTCTTATAGACACAGTAACAAAAGCCGCCTGATTATTTCTAGGGTAGAAAGAGAGACCATTGGGATCGTTTTTTGGTACATTAAACTACACAGACGTTATACGTGGGAAAAAATAACTGACAACAGAATTTACCATAGTGAAATTACCACCGCTAAAGTAAGGTGGCTCTGTATGTGCTTGCCTCCTCACTGTTGAGTTTGCATGGCCCTGTTATGCTGCTTTTCTTCCATACTGCAACGATTTGCTGCATCAAGCTAAGGACTACAAAGTGATTTCATGACAATAGCGATGGCTAGTAGACTGTTTGCCTGAGAAATTACCTGAATCTGAATATTCTCTGCATTTACGGTCAGTAACATGTGAATATACTTTGTGCTCATGTCAATAAAATCCATTAATAAAACAAAGTAATGAAAGCTATTTTTCCCCACCTAAGACCACAGTAGTCCCTCATTTCTATGTGAATGCAACTGTGTGAACCAATGTGAACTGGAAGAGTTTATTACAGTTTATAATTTTTCAATAATAATAATAATACATTTTAAATATATATACATACATTATATAAAAGATACAATAAAATATCAAACGTTTTTGCATAAACATACGTACAGTAATAAAACAATAGTACAATTGTTTCTTTCTCTTATGTGTAGATTGTGTACATATATATATATATGTGTGTGTGTGTGTGTGTGTGTGTGTGTGTGTGTGTGTGTGTCTGTGTTTTCTACACAGAAAAGACCCCGGACACCCCAGCCAGGAATCAAACGCTAGCCTCTGCCACAGTGCTGCCCTTATTCATTATCATTATTTATAATTATATATATTTACACATAACAATGTATTGTATTATGATCACTGGAAGTGGTACATGTATGTGTTGCAGTTTGGGAACAGATGATAGAGAGAACGGATCATTTAATTCTGTTTATTTTGATTTTGTGGACTTTTAATAAGTTACCTCAGACCGAGGCATTGCACTCCACTGGTTTTGACCAAGTTAGCTAGTTTATGAGACCCAACTAGTATAGGCTACTAAAATACTAGTATACTGTATAGACGCATTAAATTTTGACACTTCTTTTACCCTATTATTAGTACAGTATTTACACTCATCATCAAAACATTGTTGCACCCAGAAGGAAGTGTAGGATTGCAATGCTATTGGGAAGGGAGATAAAGGTTACCAGGAACAATAAATGATGATAAATTTAGACTGATATGGGAAATATTTATTGAGCTACAAATGCGCTAAGGCAACATGCCAGACATCTCGGCATGGAGATGTAGATGTTCCTAATGGTGTCCTGTGATAATCCATCTCATGCAGTTCGAATATTCTCACGCAGTTCCTGCAGATTGTGGGGTAGGGGTGGAGGTGGAGTGACACCAGGACTTCTGGACGTGTGTCGCATGACAACAAACTGTTGTCTCTACGGTGCCTCCACACATGGATTCAATGGTCATCTCCACTAAGACAAAAGTGGGACTCGTCACTGAAGATGACCGGCTGCCATTCTGAGTCATTCCATGACAGTCTGGCACGACACCATTATAGTTTTTGATGACATTGACGTGGTGTTAAGGGCAGTGGTCGTAACGGCCTGAGTGCATGTAGTCCTGCGTTGTGCAGCCATCTGCCAAAGGTGCTGCCACTAACAGGATGACTCATGGAGGACATCACTGCCTGCTGAATGTCTGCAGTCGTGGCTGTTGGGTCAGTCTGGAACAGTGATAAGGCCACCCTTGCTTAAATCACACGTGTGGCCGAAACATGAATCATTTGCATGTCTCACAAGGTGAAACCTACCCACCAAGATTCATTCCTGTTGGTTAATTCCATCTGAGTGTAACTATTTGTGCGACTATTCTTTTGATGATGAGTGTATTTGGGATTTTGCATTTTTTTTCCCACTTTATGCTTGTAAATAAAGATGACAAAATGTCACATTACAATGGACATTTCTAATTCTATTACTACCCTCAACATATTAGTAACAATACTAATATTGCCAATAACAATGTTAACAAACCTATCAAACATATTGAAATATGTTAAAAATTAGAATGTACATTTAAGGATTGTATCAAATACAACTGTGTGTTCTTTCGGCTTTACTGGGAATTCACTATATGATAATTATTTAAATAGTATATCTTTGTTATTCCAAATTAAATAACTATGTGGTGAGAAATTGTGCATGTAGAACACTTTCCATGCTAATAAAGCCATGCTAATAACGATGAAGTGTAATAAAACATTGTGAAAATAAGCAAATGTAATAAGAGAAATTACATTTAACCGGCAATTGGAAGTCACCAACCATGCCAACCAAAAAAGTTAGGAAAAACATTGGGGCAATGCACAGTTGCAGCCAGCAGATGTCGCTGTACTACATAGTTGAAGGCATCACAGAAGCTGAGGCAGACTCACATACATAATACACAACTGTTATAAGCCTGTAATTTAAAAGTAGAAGTAAAGTGATGCAAACAGTTATAAGGGTTTTTTTAGTTTTTATTTTCACCAATAATTCAATGTTTACAAAGTCAAAGTGATTTGAAAGAAGAGAAACGTAATTATAAGTCAAAGTTAAGATAAGATAGCCTTTTACTATCCCACATGGGAAATTTGCATCATTACAGCAGAATAGCAGCAGAACAGATACAGAACATGAGGTAGACAAAAGTGCAAGTTACAAAATAAGAAATTACAGAATATAAATAAAAGCTCTATTGTTAGGTAAAAAATAGAATAAGAAGCTATACAAATTTACATGCTATTGCACAGATATATATTGCACAGTTATTGAGAGATATTGCACAGATATTTTGAAGATATTGCAGTTATGATCTCTTATACCAGCTACACAAATACTGATAATCTTGGCAGTTACCTAAATACTGATGGTATAGGGAGTCGGAGTGCATGAATTAAGTGATGTTGGCAGTCAGTACAGGATGTATACAGGTGATGAGGTGCAGCAGCAAATATTGCACATAAGTCACATTGAATATATAGATATAATGGGCCCATATAGTGTTCTACAGTAGTGAGTGTCTGATGCTCTGCTTGGGGGGTGCTGGTTGTAGAGCCTAACAGCAGCAGGGAGAAAAGAGCTGCGGTATCTCTCCTTACCACACCGCAGGTGGAGGAGCCTGTCACTGAAGGTGCTGGTCAGTGCAGCAACTGTCTCTTGTAGTGGGTGAGAGGTGTTCTCCATTATGGATGCCAGCTTGGTTCACAGTGGTGGTGGGTCTGCAAAGCACAATGCCGTTGTATTCACAGTCCATGTGAAGTCTTTAGAGGTTTTATATGTGATGATGAGCATGGTAAAAAACTAAAATATATAATAATAAGTTTTATTTGCATACTATTTTACCTTATAACTGCCTGAATGCAGTCCTCTGCCATTTCGTGTTATTAAATTTTTTTAGAGGGATTTTTTTTATCTGAATAATTTACTCCTTGAGATATAAACAGAGTTATTCATAGAGTCATCCATGTGAAATGATTCATTTTAGAGAAACTTGCCCAATCTAGATTTCTTTACAGTGGTGGTGAATGGAACCAGGGGTCATGATGTGTACAATGCAAATATAGCCATTTAATTTTATTGGCTATACAAAACCACCAGTGAACCTACATGTGTCTACTGAGTGTTTGATACGTAATGTTGATGATAAGCTTTCTTTGGGGACTATTTTTCCTTAGAACACCCTTCTCATATCCTTCCACCATGAATGGATTCAAATAAACTGATTCAAATACACTCATCATCAAAACAATAGTGGCACAAATAGTTGCACCGAGAAGGAATCAACCGACAGGAATGAAACTTGGTGGGTAGGTTTGACATTGTGAGACATGTGAATGATTCAAGTTTCACGCTCAGCCGCACATGTGACGTGAGCAAAGACGGGCTTTGTAGCTGTACCTGACTGACTCAACAGCTACAATTGCAGACATTCAGCAGGCAGTGATGTCCTCCATGAGTCACCCTGTTAGTGCCAGCACCATTGGCAGACGGCGGCACGAAGCAAGACTACATGCACGCAGACCAAAGACTGCAATGGTGTCGTGCCAGACTGTCATTGAGTGACTCAGAATGACAGCGGATTATCTTCAGTGGCGAGATCCACTTTTGTCTTGGTGGAGACGACCAACGAATTCATGTGTGGAGGCATTGTGGTCAGTGCCACGATTAACAGTTTGTTGTCACACGTCACACGTCCAGAACACCTGGTGTCACTCCACCCCTACCGCAAAATCTGCAGGAACTGTGTGAGAATATTCAAACTGCATGGGATGGATTATTGCAGGACACCATTAGGAACATCTACAACTCCATGCTGAGACGTCTGGCATGTTGGGTTAGCAAACATGGCGGCCCGACGCCATACTGAGAGACACTACTTCTGTATGTGTAGCTCAATAAATATTGCCCATATTTTGTCTAAATTTATCATCATTTATTGTTCCTGGTAACCTTTATCTTCTTTCCCAATAGCATTGTAATCCCACACTTCCTTCTGGGTGCAGATATTCTTTTGATGATGAGTGTATTAATAAGTATTTAATGTATATGACTTTCTCTGAGGGAGCTTGTAAGAGCATTGCACTGCTTAGAGGTTCCCATCACCACCACTGTGACACTAACTCGGGACGTTTCAGCAGAGCATTTCACTTTGGCGACGTTGTTTACATCTTTGCCATGTGACTATACAGGGTCTTTGAAAGCTGTCTGGAATTCCTCTTGACCTCTACGGCGTTTAGCAACCGTCCTCAGACTGTGCCGGGAGTTAGTGAGTGTACTTTGGCTCCATGCTTTAGAGGAGAATCAAACGGCCGTGCTTTACAAACAGCTCACAGTCAGCTGCTGACTGACGCATGAGGCGGATAAGGTTGTCTTGGTAACTAACCGCTCGCGGATTGCGTGGACCCGCCCTCTTCCCCCCCTCACAAAAATAATTAATTAAATAAACAAATAAATAAATAAATAAAGCCCGTTAGCGTTGACGTCAGCGCACGTTGCGCGCCAAGCTCGCGCCGAAGCCGTTAGAGGCTACGATGGTGATGATATCTGAGGCGATACTGAAACGACGAGCGGAAAAGAACGAAAGACAAGCGGCGAGATGTGATGGAGGGAGCTAAGGCGGAGCTAGCTAGCTTAGCGCTAGTGTTTTGAACTTTCAGCCGGGGCGTGTGAAGCGTGGTTCGGCCAGAGCGAGTGAGAGAGGCCGCCCTCCTTCACTGCACTCCACACCCCCTTCTCCAAACCCTCCCCTCCTCCCTTCCTCCCTCCCCTTCACAAACGCGCCCGCCTGCCCGAGAGCCCTTCGGCTCGTGCGAAGCACACAGGTGTATGAGCCCCAAGCACTCGGCTAACTCTCCGACTCTCCGCTGAAAGGGCCACCGGGAGGAGAGCCACGGCCATGGGCGAGCCGGCCGAGCCCAAAGCCGCTCAGCGGGCACCGGTTCGCGTCGGATTTTATGACATAGAGCGGACTCTGGGCAAAGGCAACTTCGCTGTGGTGAAACTGGCCAAGCACCGTATCACCAAGTCTGAGGTAAGTGGTGGACGTCGCACACGCTGTTCTAACGGGGGAGGTAGTTTAACCTTACCGCTTTATTTGAGGGAGAAATTGCCTGAAACTTCTAAGCTTAGTTGGCGTTGCGAGAAGCTGGAGTGCACCGAGGATTAACTTCAACAGCAGGAGCAGCGCTGTGGTGTAACTGCTGCATGTAAATATGTATATGTATATGGGTTTTCTGAGTGTGGCCAAATTAAATGCTACAATGCAAAAGTGCAACAGATGTCATGTTTTATGGCAAATGTAATCCCATTCTCATTGCACGCTTCTTATTTTATGCTTTCCAGCCAAACAGTTGACACAAAACGAATGATCCGAATGTACCGCGCGCATCGACGTGCTATAAATGGGCGGTTTGCCACAAACAGCACCGAGGACCACCGTTGCCTGTTGCAAAGTTTAACGCTGACAGGCGGTGCAGCCGACACGCCAGCAGCACACGAGGTCACAGAAAACCGAACAAGTCGCGCAGGCTTCTCTAAGCATTGCCACTGTGTGTTGTTCATGTGTCTTTCAAGTCGAAGTATGTCAGCTGTGACGCGCTGTCTGCGCTGGAATGTTCCTAATACCTGCTGGCATGTGGCGGCGGCACTGGAGACTACCGCTGCGCTGACTGACATGACGTCAGCGTGTTTGTCTTCAGGGGAAACTCTTCATCTTTCTCTGCTGCTCTTGTTTTGCAGAGAGCTTGTGCGCTTCCGTGGCCTGCAAAATCGTTACCTAGCTGTCCTCGCCAGGCTGTTGCAGAACGGTGCATACTTTTAGAATAATGTTATATAATAAATGGTTATTATTATATAATGTTTTAATGGATCTGAATGGATGAGTCTATGGATTCCTTCTGTTTCTAATGGGCATGTGCTTTGCACTTCTAGTAAGCTGCTGGGAATGTGTTCATAGTGCTAAAATGGTCAATGCCATTGCAGGTCGCCATCAAAATCATCGACAAGACCCAGCTAGATGCTGCCAACTTGGAGAAGATCTACAGGGAGGTGGAAATCATGAAGCTGCTGGACCATCCCCATATTATCAAGCTTTACCAGGTGCGTCAGGATTGCCAGACATCTGTGTTCCACAATTAAAATTCCCGTAATTCACTCGGTGTGCAGCCGTCGGGCCAGATTACTAGTCAGGTTGTACCGGTTTGGCAGAAATGTACTGATTTCTGACAGCAAGCGTTATGTCATTGTCAGGGACTACTGTGCCTTACCATACAGGCACTGTGGTCTTATAATGGGAGTGGATTTGGCTAGTAGGGGCTATGCTTGGTGTGAAGCATCTCATTAATGTTAACAGCGTGATGCTCATGAGTTTAGGGCTGGAATATGAGCATATTTTAATCATGCAAACAAGGTTTCAGATATGTTCCTGACTGCATATCCTATGCTTCTTTCATGTGCAAGGATGTAAATGCTTGCTGGGGGCAAGAACGTGCAAATAAAAAAAATGATTAAATAAATAAATAAATAAATAAATTAAATTCATCCCATAATTTAACCATTGAAAGCAAACACAGCACACTGTTAAAAAGCAAAGTGCGCAAGGATGTGTTGAAGGGGTGTTATTTATTTATTGGGCGGGGGGGGGGGGGTAATTCAGTTCCTTCCGTTCACTAAGAGGTACATGACAATCCACCCCTTTAAATCTACACCTAGGTAGGGATCGGAATCACCAATGTAGGGTGGGAGTCACTAAAGGCCCTATGATACGATATTATGGTGATACTTAAGTCAAAATACAATATGTTGCAATTATGGCCTTAGCATATATCATATATCATGATTAATTCCTGCAAATTTGGTCCACAGTAGAAAACCTTGTCAACATCTGGACATTCTGTAGCATATATAGACAGTAATCACATCATGCTGAAAGAAGTAAAAGGTAGTTGGGTTGGGATGTGGGCTGTTGCACCCTGCAGCGAGACTGTTTTTCCTACAGTCTCTATTCATGCAGCCACTCTGTTGGAGACTACCTGACAGTGTAATAACATTAGTGTGGAAGATGTTATGGGAAATAATAATTCTCAAAAATATGTTATCAATAATACAGGTTCCGCACCTTTTTTGACAACTGCCAAAGACCCCTCAGATTTATCTTACATAATATGAAAAAGCTGGAGAGTCGTGACCCCCCCCCCAACCCCACCCACTCTACAACAACCGTGTGCACACAAATGTAGGCTTCATCAGTTGATCAAGCATAACTGACTACAATATTGGTGAACCTTGCTAAAGTTGAAGTTAGCTAATTGGCTGATGTTAGATATGGCCTTTTACTGACCGGTGCATTAATTCATATCAAGTTGAGCATAATATAGTTGTGTGATTTTATTAGCATTTAAAAGCTGAAAGATGTAAATGTAACTAAGTGCCAGCCTTATTTTGATCATAAGATTGATAAGATAGCACTTTACTGCTCCCAAAGTAAATTGCAGTGTCATACATTACACTCTACACTACACATATGCACAAGGGAAGACATACATAATTAGAATAAATAGAGCAAGAGTTACCAAAGAGCTGTACTTGAAGGGATTAAGGCTTATAATGTTCAGTATGAAGAAAAAGTGATTCATTCAAAACCCATGACCATCATTTTCACTATTATAGTGCAGCCCTCTTAGAAGTACATGTAACCTTTATTAAACCGCTGACCTTCCCCTTTTAAGTGTTCGTCTCTTCAGCATGAGTCTGATCTTAATACTCAACCTTCTGGTCTTGCTCAGAATGCATTTTCAGTCAAGACTTGAATGAAAAGCTACTCTATCAGACCCCAGCTATACCAGCAGTAGGGCTCCATGACCTGAGCTCCTGCCGCCATAGAGTCTTTACATTAGTCATAATCACCTTTCGCCCCCCATAGGAGTTCAGCTGCTCGGATCCCAGGAAGCTGAAGGCCAGAGCGAGGCCTGAATCCAGTTGTTGTGGCTGCACTCTCATAGGGTTAGCTTTGTTTTGTTACGTAATATTTTTCAGGTCGCCCAGGGCTGGGATGCTGTGAGTAGCAACAGCAGTCTGCCTCTGTTACACAACAGCAGCAGCAGCAGGAGCGGTGGTGGCAGTCCGGAGCTGACCTTCGCTCAAGCTGTGTTGGGCTGTCATTCAGCGGTTACCCACGCTTTAATCGAACGCTGAGATTTCATGGAATGTTCTACTGCTGTACTGCAAACTCCACTGCTGTAGATGGAAGTTACCTGTGGCTGTTTAAAGGCTACTAAGAAGCTTATAGTGGATTCAAGGCTTTTGTGGACCTTTCGTTACAAGAATATTTGGGGTTCCAGTTCATGCGACCCTTTGCAGTGAATATAATAGGACAGTAATGCCATATGCAGTCTGAGACATGTAAGATCTTTAGCAGACTATGGTTATTGATTTTAACTGTTAAATGCAGAAACATAGTATAACATTTGCTATACATTTGATTCACATTATGTAAGCATTTTTACATAGTTATGTAATGAATACATTGACAGTATATACAGTGCTGTACAAATGATAACACTTATTTAAAAAAAAAAAAACCAAGTCATTTAGTTATTAGGAGATATTTCAGAGGAGATTAGATAGAAAATAGTCCTCTTGCATAGACGAGGAAAGTTAAAACTGAACTTAAAAAATGATTAAAAGCTACAGAAAAATGGGACTATAGCAAGTGTACAAGACCTGGTAGACCACCAAAACTAACCCCATCAGATAAATAATTCCTAAAGTTTTCGTCTTTGAGAGAGAGGAGAAAATCAGTCTCCATTTTTGCTTCAGATGTGATCAAATCCACAGATATTCTGCCCATCCTTCCACTGTGAGAAGGTGAGCAAACATTGTGGGTCTGGAAGAAGGTGTAGCTGCCAAGAAGCCATTTGCTAAGAAAATGAAACAAAAAGGAGAAAAATATGCAAATCAAAAAGCTGCTGGTGGTCTCAGACCTGTGGACTAACCACACCAGAGTCCAGACCTGATCATGAGAAGCGTAAGGCGCATTCCTCTAAATGCATCCTCTAAACTTCTGAGACTGAGCTTTCAAGATGTGGAAAAATAACCCTTCAGATTTTTTTGGAAAAACTGGCTAATAAAAAAGAATGGAGGTCGTAATACCCACAAAGAGTGGACACACTTAATGCTAAGAAATAATTAATATTAGATTTGGTTCTGTGTGATTTACTGTTAAATGTGTTTCCTGCTTTTTTCCAGATGCTGAAAAATGAATAACGTTTCTATATTATATCTATAATTCTGGAAATTAAATGAAGGAATACCAGTCTTGACTTTTGCACGGTGCTGTACCACTGAACTGTGAACTGTAAACAAGGGGTCAACAATTCGTGCAAAGCATCTTTGTCTAATGACTTTTGCACTAGTTCTATCCTCCCTGCTGTGGTATGACATCTGTACAGTGATAGTGGTTTTGGCACACTACATATTATACCCTATTTCTCAAGGTATCAGTGCAACGGTTCAACAAGTGGTATTATTATCGCTGTTATGGTGGGGATTTGTGCTCTTTTAATCCTGCCATTTTCTGGGTCATATATTTTTTTTCCCTTCCTCTGAGTTTTCTTCAGTGTGTGAAAAGCTGTTTCAATTAAAGACAAAACTGCTCACTTTTTTTGAGACAATACATGCAGTAATAGGAAAATACTTTTGGTGCTTCTGCTTTGTTGGTGTTTTGTGGTGCTAATTAGTATGGAACCTTAGGCATCAAACATGTTGATGTGTTTATGTTTGCTGTCTTATAACAGGTCATGGAGACCAAGAACATGCTCTATTTGGTCACCGAGTATGCCAAAAATGGGGAGATCTTTGGTGAGTGCCTGTCTTTTTCTCTGCAAATCTGCTCAGGTCAGGTTTAACCAGGTTTCGGCTATCTACATTTTATATGCTGTTGCTCAGCGAGGTAATATTTTGTACTATTATGAATCAAAAACAGCAATATTAAACAAACATTAGGTACACGTCTTTGTTTTCTTGTTTTCATTGTATATTTTAGCAGCTCAATTTACCATATAGGAGCACATTGTAGTTCTACAATTACAGACTGTAGTCCGTCTGTTTCTCTGCATACTTTGTTAACCCCTTTTACCCTGTTCTTCAATGGTTATGACTCCCGCAGGGCCACCACAGAGCAGGTATTATGTGGGAGGTGGATCATTCTCAGCACTGCAGTGACACTGACATGTTGGTGGTGTGTTAGTGTGTGTTTTGCTGGTACGAGTGGATCAGACACAGCAGTGCTGCTGGAGTGTCAGTGTCACTACTGGAGTGAGAATAGTCCACCAACCAAAAACAAAGGATGCAGATAAACAGATAAACTACAGTCTGTAATTGTAGAACTACAAAGTGCACCTAAATGAGAATGGAGGTGATGAAATGGACAAAGTGTGTAGATATAAGGAGGTAGACCTAACAAAATGGCTGGTGAGTGTATATATGTTTAAAATAACCATACCTATCCCTTGCTTTTGAGGAAGTTCCTCCTCTTGGTCTCCTTTAAGTAGGTGCCTGTAGAATTCCATTGTACCTGCAGTGACCTACAACACTGGCCATCTGCATGCGCTGTGTGCTGAGTGCTGCTTCTCCAACAGCACCCCCCCATAATACACGCATTGAACAGATGCCATTTGTTTATCTCTGTTAATTAGCTGTGGCACCTGTAATGGAAAAAGGTCACTGTGTTTGGGGATCTTGCTCCGTGTTTGGCGCCTGGCTGGCAATTTGTGTTTATCGCCGCTCAGGCTCGTGCTGTTGAGGTGCTTTGAACAGCCAATCTAAACTGTACTTTCACCCTTTGTGAAGCTCTATTATACGGAAACTGAATTCACACATCAATAGATTAGCTAGTTTGGTAGACTCTTTAGGACAAAAGGTTGCTTTCGATTGAGGGCACTATCACATGATAATGCCTATAATAAAAAAAGAAATAATTAAACGCACAGCGGGTTTGTTATCCACAGAATGGTGTATTTGATAATGGTTGAAAGCAGTTAGTGAAAACAACAAAAACATACAGCGGCCAGCCATTAGCCACTGTAGACTGACTTTACAGTGGACCTGTATCTGGTTCGGATTAGTGCTTCAGGGGTCTAAGCGAGTACCTCTGAGGTTTGGAACGCTTTCAGAAGAAGCGTGGTGGTAACTTCAAAGCACCTCACGTTCTTGGCAGGCTTCCCGAACGACAGCAAAGTAAGCCAACTCGGGACCAGAGAACAGGGTGTCGTGGAGAGCAGATCGTTATCAAAGCCATGCTTTGTAATAATGTTTTAGTGGGTGGGAGTCAGAAGGGATAAAAGTTCACCCAGTGAGATTTCAGCCTGTGCGTTTGCCCTATGGATATGATACATAGGCTGTTAAGAAGAGGAAGAGCCACCGAGAATCGAAATGGCACGTATAAGGCCAAAGTCCAAGTGTAAAATAACTGATAGTAGAGAGTGTCGCTCCAGAGCACCCCAACCCAGCATTCTCCAGCAAACACCAACAAACTCAAACATTGGGTTCACACCTATGCGGGGTTGTTCCATATGCATGGTTCTAGAGTGTTCTACCCCATGTTTGTTAGGCAATGTCTCAGAATGCTTTGATCCAGTCAGCCAATACTAGAGTCAGCTGTAAATAAGCACAGCTTAGAATTGCCTTGTAATTTAGGTACCTCTTTCCTGTCGAGTTCCTTCAACATGTTTTGAAGGGTGATAGCAGTGAGTCTTGGTCTAGCCAAGCAGAAGATTTAAGGTCACCAGTTCCTCATTTGCATGACCCAAACAGATGCTTGGAGATGTTTGCAAAGTCAAACAAGCCCTCTGGGCGCTTGGAGCAGCCTCCTTCTCCATCACAATGTCATTATGAGTAGACCATTAGGGTTGGTTAGCACTGGGCCTCGTTTATTTCAGCTTGTTCTCCAATTACAGCATGTATGAGGTGACTTCACAGAACCGCATGCAGTCTTGAATATGCCATTGTTTTTTACTGTCAGAATCAGAATCAGGTTTTTTGGCCAAGTATGACACATACAAGGAATTTGGTTTTGGCAGTTCGTGTCTCTCTAGTACTGTACCAATATACACAATGACTCCACATATACACAATACATACAGACACTGTACAATATACAATCTACACAGTATACACAATATACACAATGACTCCACATATACACAGTACATACAGACACCATATAATATACACTCTACACAGTATACAAGTAATAAACAAACTATATATGGACAAATAATATGAACTTTACAAATTATTTACAAACAGCTAAGTTTTCATTTTTTATACTTTGATGCTTGTAGATTTGTGCTGCTTCTGATTTTTTTTGACTTCCGGAAAAGATTTTTTTCGTCTTTTGAGAGCTGACAAGAAAATGACATGAACAAACAGAATAAAACAGAAATATTTAGCTATTAGAAAAGTCAAATTGAAGGTTTTCCAGGCTTACATCTGAAGAAATTTGACTTTTTCAACCTTTTCAAAAATATAAGAAAGTAAAGTAAAATTCTGAGAATAAAATAATGAGCTTACCACCTCAGGAAAAGAACTTTACTTTGCACATGCAAGTTTATTTTATTTCTTCATCATATGCTCATGTAGAGCCATCCTCCTGTAACACATCACATCTAAATCATCTTTTTCACGCAAATCTCCGGAATTTTAATATATCTAGTGTGGTTTGAAGGCTGAACCTGATCATAACCCGGACCAGATGCTCTGCTCTTGGCTAACGTCACTGTGCGAATGACGCTTTGTTGTCAAATACTTATATCATGCGGATGTGAAACCATCTGTCAGCTGACCATGATGCCTCGTCCCGTTCTTAACCAGTACGGCCCGGGCCTGGCTATGTGCTTGCAGGCGCTCCGTGTCCTCTGAAGTCTATTGTGTCCTCATCACATAGGCCGAATGACGCACATGAGGCTTGTAGCACATGCTGCCTGCTGTCTGCAGCCTCACACTGACATGATCAAGCACTGAGAGCTGCTGTTTCATTAGCACCAGAGACACACTGCAGCGCTTGCTGCACACGCGCACTCTCGCTCTCTCTGGAGGCCTGCTCTTCTGTCCTCTTCCCTACCACAGAAAGAACCAGCAGGAGCTGATAGTTACAGAAGCTTTTGGTACTTTATGTCATGTTAGCTTCTTCATTTCACATGGCATGCTGGTGCCTTTGAATGACTTTGTACTGTTACTTTTTGGCTGCATGCATAGATACAGCTTACACTGATTTTCAATAATGAAATTCTTGGTCATTACACATCCTTTCAGACCCACCATTGAGTTGCCTTTTCAGAGTGGAAAAACAGACAGAAACACCTCTGGATCTGACTTTGTTCTGTGTATTTCAGATCTGAAATGAGAGTGGAGCTTGGTTTTCTCCTGTCTTTCAAAGATGAAAGGTTTAATTGTTGTTTATCTGGTGGGGACAATTATGCTGGTCTGTCTTGTATAGTTGTTAGGAGTCCGACTTTGTCCATATTTGGAAACACGTTTTTTCCTTTTCTATTTTATATAATTGCAAGATGTTATGCACTTTCAACCAAAATTTAATTAAAATTTTATTAAAAATGTTGTATTTCCGCTACTGGTCATAAGTTTGAAATCACTAGTTATATTAATCAATCAATCAATCAATCAATCAATCGGCCTCACTAAAATTACCACGGTAGAGCGACCAGCATCTGGCACTGATCATAAACTCTATCTCTCACTATGACAGAGAACCTATGGGATGGTTGTAATTTTACATTTACTACCTCCTGGATTAATCAGAATGTTTCTGACAGATGTTCTTGTCATACAATCTCCTTAGCTCTGTCTTTCTCTTTTCAACCGGGACGGACCAGAGGAGGATGGGTTTCTCCCTTGAGCCTGGGTTCCTCTCTAGGTTTTTCCTTGCCACTGTCACCGCTGGCTTGCTCAAGGGGGGCTTGGACCCTGGTTCCCTTCCTTAAGTCTATACATGGACTCCTTTTTTTTTCTCTTTTCCTTACATAATCTGCTTTTCTGTAAAGCTGCTTTGGGACAGCGTTAGTTGTAAAAACCACTATGCAATAAATGTTGATTGATAGTTATATTAATAATTTGTTTTATTTATTTATTTTCCTTACAAAAATAACATAAGATTTAAGTAGGGCTGTCACGACACACATCACTAAAACACAAAATGGAGCTGGATGAAGTTTTTTTGATACAATACTAGATTTACACACTAAATGTTATTTGTAGATATAGTTGTAGATGTTTGAAGGATTTAGACCAAATGAATGCTGCCCTTGCTTTCCTTTAATCTCAAAAATGTAACTCATGGATATCCAAGAACCACAATAAATATTGCAGAGAATGCATATCAGTATCGATGGATTTTGCGCCATTATCAGCAGAAATGCTGGATCAGTTATCAAGAGAGAAATCAAGAATAGATCCAGTCCAGTGTGATAATTCTATCCTGAAATACACTGAAACACTTGCTCGGTGTGGTGTGATTTTGGCTGTGTATTTCTTTCTGTGGAGTAGTATGGTATTTGAGTAGTTTGAGCATGATGGCCTACTTTCAGGTGCTGATATTTAATGAAACTCACTGTATTGCTAATTGTAAAGAAATATGTATCATCATCAGCTGATATTCAGAGGTTCATTTGTATCAGTATAGGTAAAGGAAAGCATGTGATACTGTTTGCTCTCTAGTTAGATGCCTACTTTTAATTCTGCTTGAATGAACCAATAGAAATTTTAAAAAGCAATTCTGTAGTTTTTGTGACATTTAATAGATGTTCAGATCATCTTTTCCTTCTTCTTAGAGTTAACATTTCAGAGACACAAAATGTTCTCGCCACAGCGACAATACTTAGCATGTGGCACAGACAGCGTGACTTGTCTGAGACTTGCCTTGCCCACAAAGTCAAACGTCTTGAACAAACTCAGTTTAAATACACTCATCTGTTCACTTGGCCTACTTTTATTAGTCCTGGCAAATGTTCCAAAATATTGAACAGACTGAGCATCCTGTGTGCCAGTGTTGCGTCAGTGATGTACAGATGATATCAGCATTTTAGGCAAAGACTGTGTTAAATGCTTGTTTAGCTTTGATTGCCTGTGCGTTGTATTAAACAGTGTACTTCTTAAGCCAGTTGAGTTGATGTGTGCTAATGGTGGTCAGTACAAGCATTGTTTTGGTGAAAACTTACCGTTGTATACTTTTCTGAGTATATCATGGGTATAATCAGTATTTCCAGAACACTGAACAGCTTAATGCATCATAAAATAGCCTGATATAGACACATTGTGTAGAGCCTGGAAACAGTAGCTAGTGTACAGTAGCTGCGTAATAGTAGGAGATTGAATGTCGTTCCATTATGCCATTATGCAATCTTATTGTATACATTGCTGATTTTATGTGTTTGCCATATCGCCCTCCCTTAATGGGCAGCAGTAACAGCTTATATGTGCCTGATCTACAGACTACCTGGCCAGCCGTGGGCGGCTGAGTGAGGCGGATGCTCGCCGGAAGTTCTGGCAGATTCTCTCAGCCGTGGAGTACTGCCACGAGCGCGGCATCGTCCACCGAGATCTGAAGGCTGAGAACCTGCTGATGGATGCGCATATGAACATTAAGATCGCAGGCAAGTGGATGCTAGTTCACATGTTTATACTAAAAATGGGGTCTTGGTTTTGCTTACAAAAGCTCAATGATGATCATACCACTTCAGATTGTAATCATTCTAACAACCATATGTGTCTTCAAAAGTCTCAGTGTAAACAAGCATGCGCCAAGACGGCACGTTTTCATAGCTATAAGGAAAACAGTGTTGGTGATATCATATTTGTTTAAACTGTAGGTGTAGTTGAATTGTATTGTGGTTGATTGGTGTTGTAAATAAAAGAGGTTCAATAAAACTTTAAAGATATTATACCTGTGGTGCATTACTGCCATCGCAGTATGTTTTAACGATGCTCACTGGTCACTGAGTTCATGAAAATAAGTTTTCATACTATCCTATCTTTAAGATGTGTACATACACATGCACACACACGCACACACACACCTGCAACACTGCTACATGGCCTACATGCCCTGTTAAAAAAAGTAGAACACGAACAGAAGATCTGCTTTTTCCTGTAGATGACCATTCATTACACTAAGTTAAGCAAAATGCTAAAGTAAGCTCAGATCAGGCTTTTTGGTATGTAAAAAGGGTATTTGTTGAGAAGGGCTAAAGTATTGATCTAATTAAATTCTTTAAACCCCAGGAAACCTAATTCCGTGTTTTCTTTCTAGGTTAATCTTGCTCACATACATGTACAAAGTACACCCTATGAATAACGGTTCAGTGAGCAATGAATGGCCAATGTACTTATCCCCAATTTCTCCCCTTTCAGTGTTTACTGCACAGTCCTAATAATGGGTAACTCTTACATGAGCATTACCCTCACCAATCACAAGCCTATTATGTGGGTTGTCCTGCCAAAACAGCTTCAACAAAACAAAAGTTTTGTTGAGTTTGAAAAATCGGATCAAAAGCTAACTATGAACAAAATCTAACTTAGCAAGCCGAACAGGGCTGGCAAGCTAGCTCCAGCCTTTTATAATATTTGAACCACACCCTGATCATTGTCAGGTATGTCTGATATGGCTTTTGGGAAGCGTTTTATAACACTTCCGTCTTGTTTATTTTTTATTCAAACTTTGCTGAATGTTAAATATAACATTCAGTTTTAATACAATACAAGCATATGATATGTTTTGCTTTGTTTTCACTGGGATGTTAATATGAAGGCTTATTGTTCTAGCTACTATGCATTATTCAGTATGTGCTAGAGGTAGGAGAAAAAATTGTAGTATGGAACTAGTGTCATAATGGGCGGATGTCTATGATGATTGCGAACATTTTGAAAGAGTATTGACAGAGAATAGGCCTAGGTGATGCCTTCTGGGAATTATTCACTGCTGCCATCATATCAGTGTAAAGTTATTTTTGCATTTGAGACTTGAGAAAACATTAGGACTTAAGAACACATTAAGACTTCGACTATATATGATGAGGTCCAAAAAGCTCTCACGAGATTGGACATGACACATTTGACAATATGAGACACTAAAGCCTCTTATTTCAGTTTTAACAAAAAACCCTGTGCAGCTTTAACTCCTTTGAAGTTAATTTGTAAGTTCTGTAATTAAAAGGTCAAAATGCCAGTTTTCATTCTCAAATATAATTTGTATAAAGGGAGTAAATGGTTGTTAATTTTAATCTGATTCACTAAAAGTGGATTAGTTATTCAGTTTCTATTGTAATTGAGTTGCATTGTGCACTTTTAGCTGTGAGGAGTTTTGCCTGCAGGGCATGTTAAAGCTAAACAGCCCAGCCTTCACCTTCCTTCAGGCCCAACACATTTCAAACCAGATAACACACATACACGCACGCATACCAACAGCAGTCAGTCTCTCAGCCACTCCGGGATCGCATATTTACCCAGTGACGTCAAGTGGAAGTCAGGCCAGTAGCACTGAGGAATGAACTAATATGCTTTGAGATCAAACACGCACACATTCACAGAGCTGTAAAACCGGCTGAGCTTGGTGAATCACCAGGCCTCCCACAGTTTACTTGTAAGAATCTGAAGATTTGAGGGAATGAATTATCACAAACATGCTAAGGCTACATGACAGAAGTTGTATTATGATTATGTTGACTTATACTTTTAGCTGTACACTTGTTTGTTGGCTAGAACCACTGAAAAATTAAGTTTGGAACAATGCACACATATTGCACTCGACAGCTGCAGGCTGCCATACACAGCTGAAGGGGAGGAGCCAGGAGAGGAAACTGTAGTTTGAAATTTCAAACGAGAATTAGGTGCCTTTGTATTTTACTTTGTGCGACATAGTTTGCATTAGGCTTTTTGCACTATGCAGCCAAGTATTTCAGAATACTATAAAGGTTTCTGAATATGTTATCTTATGGCTTACTTTAGATTCCTACTGTAAGCTAACTCTGAACCTAGGTACAATTCATGTGACATGAGGTACCACGCAGTAACTTGTCATTTCTGATTAGTGCTAATCGATAGGGTTCAATTTGAGACAGTACTACAATAATCCAAATTCTAGAGAATGAAGTACATAATATGTAGAGTAAGAATATTGTGCCCAAATTGAGACTGACTTTTTAGGTACTATAATTAATCATTTCAGCGAACACATATTTCTAAATGATGTAATGAACCAATACGTTTGGATTAAGCAAATGAATCCACATTTGCTTTACTAAGTTTGGATTACTTGATTTAAGAGGGAAGATCTCTGAGCTACCTTCATTTCTTTGCTTGATGGTGTTGGTGGTGCTGTTAGTGGTGGTTGGGGGGGCAATCATTGCATTGGTTAATATTATTTTTCCCTGCCTGCTAGTTTGATGTTATTCAAACATTGGAAGTCGTAGGCAAAAGTCATTACTCTTTCTGTAAACATTATGGATAAAAAATAATTTTGTCTGACCAGGGAATTGAAATAATCAGGTAAAACATGTCAGGTTGATTTCAGATATTAAAATGTACCTTCTTAGTGAACTGACAGTGATTCGTTGGTAGTATGTATAACAATATGAATTTAAAATTGTACTGGTCTTATTGGTGTGCAGTTATATATTGTGTTTGTATAGCATGCAGAACTGTGTACAAAAATAGACAAAAAATTAACAGAAATTTGAGGCGGATTAAGGTTTTATAAACTGAGTCTAAATTTTGTTTTTTGGGATTACTCAAACTGAGAGGAGCAGAAGAATGCTTCCAAGACTTCTTAGACTGAATTTCGAATGTATGGAAAACATCCCTGCAAAGCGTTTTTTTTTTTTTTTGTTTTTTTGGAAAACTGAAAGCATGTCTCACAGGGAAACAAAGTTGCGATTTTGGAATTTTTTAAAGGTTGTACTTGTTGTTTTATCTTTTGATGATAGGAAACTATATTAGGTATATAATCAATAGTGTCAACCAAAACACAATAACGATAGATATGCTGTTAAAGACAGTTGTTGTGATAAATGATGTCATAGTATGCTTTTCTGAGAATATTGTGGATATCATCAGTACTTAACGGACACTAACTACATGTTTCACTGAAAAGTGAGCATTATTTTATTTACATATAGCATTACAGGTTCAGTTTTTTCTGTTCCATATCAATAAATCTCAGAAAAATGAAATGCTCTAATGGATATCACATATAATGAGAATGCCTTGAGGTTTTTGATAGAACACATGTGCCATAACACCCAGTCATGCGTGCAGTATATTTCATGCGCAATAATATTTTTGTCAAACTGCAGCAAAAATTGTTAAAAGTTGGATAAACCTTAGCATGTTTATCTAATCAGCTTTCTTTAAAGAGAGACATTTGGAGACATATAGTGGCTTCAGAAATGCATTAACACATCAGCCATAATGCCATATCGGCATGACAAAAGAGTGTGAATATAAAAAAGTGTGAAATCTTCACCTTTTACATAATTTTTACATTTGCACTTCCCATCCCCCCACTAACCTGGCAAAAGGCATGTGATTGCAAACATCAATCACTTCATCTGACCTACATTCTCAATACCGAGACATTTTTGAGTGAGTGCGTATGTGTGCGAGTTGTCGGTGCACTTTATCT
The DNA here is from genome assembly GCA_034552555.1 of Semaprochilodus insignis. Lineage (NCBI taxonomy): Eukaryota > Metazoa > Chordata > Actinopteri > Characiformes > Prochilodontidae > Semaprochilodus > Semaprochilodus insignis. The sequence continues at coordinate 12,370,378 of CM067496.1, read as the reverse complement.
AGAGCCGCAGCTTGTTGTTTTCCAAGTAAATGATTGCTGCAGTGTGACAATAGAGGCTGATTCAGACTGAAGTGATAGAGTGAGGGGCCGGCCTGGTGTTCCATAGGTGCCAGTCTCCAGTGGCTGAAAGACACATTGCAGTGGCATGACTGTGTCTGCATTTACGTCTCAGCAACGTGGGTGAGGGAGGAGTCAAAAGATTGAAAATGCTTTAGAAGGCTTTTCGTAGTTCCTAGAGTGCCTTGTATACAGTGAGCTTTACTGTATTACTGCTAATGCTTTATTGCCCTCAGTACCTAAGATGACGTTCAATAGGGAAAAGTTTATGGAGGTTTATTATCTCATATACTCATAAACTCAGATGGTCTTTGTCATCATTTTAGGTCTAAAATTCCTTATGGATATGGCCTGTAACTCCCTCAGTCACGTACACACATGCACTCACTTACATTTATCAGGATGAAAAGTCTTCACAGGGGGCATTATTTGCACAGCAGCATTGTATTAAACCCAGCGGCAGGCCGCAAGTGGTGTGCAGCCAATAAATTAGTGGCCAAATTTAACTCACGCCTTCTCTAGTGCTGTGCACTCACTCAAATTGATAGCATAGTGTATGACATCATGTCGTCTTTGTCAGGTCTGATTCAGGTGTATCAGTCATCGCTATGTAAAATAACCAATTATTGATTTGTAGAGTTTTGTCATGTGTACATTTTATAACATGCCAAGAAAAAATGATCAGGTATTGATATCAATGTCGGCCACCAAAAGAGGTTCGGTATCGGCTCGGAAACTCAATGTGGGTGCTTTTCTCCCTCCTGATCCATTCCATTGGTTTTTCATTCTTCCAGTTTGGGAGTGAAGTGGTTAACCTCCACTGTGACACTTTCATTCACCCCTACGTGCCAGTAAACCCTTCAACCTGCACACTTCAGATACCATGACCTTTTTCATGGCCTCAGCTATAATATTCCCCCCACTGACTTTCACTTTGCTGCCCTTTCCCGTTCCCACATGCGCACCTGTTATATAACAAGGGCAAGGCAATAGATTGCATTTAAGATTCCATCATAACAGCGTAATGCCAGCAGCATACCAGCAAGCAGTCACTGTCAATTCATCCAGGCAGCCCCCATGGGTAAAGAAGCAGGGTTTTTGGCCCCTATGGTCCAGGACTGTTTCCCCTGCATTAGTCCTTTGACAAGGACGCAATAATACTGTCATTTCCTCTTTTTAACATGTTTCCAAAACACACTTTCCCCTTCGCCCATTTAATAGGGTAAGACATGTTTTGTGACTGAAGTTTGCTTCTTCAGTTTTGCACAGGAACTACAATGCTAATTTAGCTAACACTCAGCCCATTAGCACTGTTCATCTCAAGTTCTCCTGCATTAAGTTGTTAAGTAATCTCCAGTTGGTTATGTGCTTTCTGACACTGACACTTTAATTTTATATTAAATTTATTATTACAGATCTTAGGAAGCTTATATTACATGTTGGCCACAATAGCCACAACGCTCCAGTGCAAAGCTAACAAAGCCAACACCAGACATAGCTTGGATGATCGATTACATGTGGTAAAAACTGTAAATTTTACTTTTTGGCAAACTCTTTATATTCATTATGTGTTAGATAGCTTTCAACAGCCACTATCTCTTGGCCACTGTGTACAGTATAGAAACAAAAAAACAGTATGTCACAGCTGAGCACTGCTATTGAGGTGGGCCAATCAAAAACTAGTGGCTACCTGTATTGCTCCTTCATATTTGCAAGATTTGCTAAATTGGATATTGACATTAATGTTTTGTGGCTTTATCTTTCATTCTAGACTTTGGCTTCGGAAACTTCTTCCGTCCGGGGGAGCCTCTGACCACATGGTGCGGCAGTCCCCCATACGCCGCCCCAGAGGTGTTCGAGGGCCAGCAGTATGAAGGTCCACAGTTGGACATCTGGGTAAAAGGATCCACTGAACACTTCAGATACCACACAAACATGCGCAGTACTGTTCAGAAGTTTGGAATCACTGTACAGAAGTTTGGGATCAGTGTTTCCAGTATTATAAAGCAAATTAATTGCAGATCAGTATATAAAGTGATTATGATTTTTTAGTCCTATGTAACTCGGTTTAAGTAATTAGTAAGATATTACGAGTTAAAATAATTGGTGAAGTGAAATTTTTAGATTTGGAGTTTGCATAGATATGATCAAGTATGAGTGAATTCAAGTGTATTCATATTTTATTATTTGTATCGTTTTGTTATGTGTTTTATATGTTATGCTAAAGCAAGATTCCTGAATTTCTATCACATAAATGTATGACTTTTTGATGTCTAAATTATAATATCTACATCTATGTTATATAAATAATTATATAAATAACAGACAAATGTTATACAAAATTATAAAAACAACTGGCCATCCATCGTCCACTGTTGTGGAGCCACGAAGATCAAAATTGTGAAATACAAGTATCCCCAAGTCCAAAGCTCTTTAATCAAGGGCTTGCTGTCTGCTGTATTTGCAGCCTCTCGTCTCACTGGGACAAGCACGGTGGGTTGCGTCACCGGTTAATGGTCATTTTGATTGATTCTGCACTCCAAGCACATGCTTGTTATTTCCTGTTTGTTGCTGAAGTGGTCCTCTATGAGTAATGCCGGTGTGTGTGCTGTTATGTAGAGTATGGGGGTGGTCTTGTATGTGCTGGTGTGCGGAGCTCTACCATTCGATGGACCCAGCCTGCCTGTTCTGAGACAGAGGGTCCTTGAGGGCCGTTTCCGCATCCCCTACTTTATGACCGAGGGTAAGGCTATAGCTTCCTCTTACGACCAAACAGAATGTTCACTGTGAGTGCTCTACTGAAGAGCCTGATGGGTTTAGAAAATCTACAGTGTATTTCAAATACATCAAACTCAAGCCAGACTAATCCACATTAAAACAAGAGGTTTGATCTTTTACAACATAGTTGATGGAAAGTCTTTTTCTCATATAGCTCCCAAACTCTGGAACAGAGAACTGGAGGAATGCAAACTCCAAAAGGTGTTTTTTTTTCTTTATTACACCTTAAATGGTGCTTATGTTGAGGCACCTTAATTGTAGAATCTCAGACAACAGGTTGGCAAATATGAAGCTAACGTCATCTTACCTCAATAAATGTATTCATTTATCTCAGTAAATGGTCCACAATCACCCTAAACCTTTTGCTCTTTTAAAGTGTATTGAGCAGTTAACAAGTGGCACAGCAGAGCAGCGGCTGGACTGTTGAACGTGGCTAATGCAGTGTCCCAAACCACAGACCTACTACACTATAGCGAGCACTTTTAGTGGTGTATGTACCAGTTTTAGCATACTACTTAGCGTGCTAGTTCACTGATTTGAACACGGTAATAATAATGCAGCAGGAATTCTCAGCCATTTAGATTTCAGCTTTCATTTGTTCTCACTACAGCAACAAATCAAATAAAATGCCACTTAAATAAAAAAATGTATGTAAAAATGTATTGTTTAAAATGCTTGAAAAAATAGTTTTAACAAACAGTTCTGAAAAAAAGGTTCAGCAAAGTTCAATGCCTTTGCTGAACAAGCTATGGCTTTGTTATCTCATAACAAACCACCACCCTGCTGCCAAGATGCCAAAGTGGTGGCAGCTCGATTGCATGACGTCAAAAGAACACTATAAATTGGAAAATAAAACTGCCCTACCAAGAGGAGAAGTTTGGAAATGGTTAAACACATGTTGACTTAAATCAGTACTCATTTTATTAATGTTCTCTGTATGAATTCTGATATTAGTGTTTCTTTATCTGCTAAAAAGCTTTTTTGAATTGAAATTTTCTCAGGTGCCTAAAACATTTGCCCAGTACTGTATATTCAGGCTAGCAAATGCCTCAAGTACTGTTGTATTGCTTAGCGACTAGTGTTTTATGTTTTTAATACTTTACTTATTTTAATAGGACTTATTTATCATATTTAAAGCACTCTGAGACTTAGTAGCTAAACTGAAAGTGCAGTATAAATAAATATAAATTATTATTGTTGTTATATTTGTCTTTATATATCTTGCATTTACTCTTTCCTTTACTCTTATAGCAACAGCCTGACAGTCTAGGAATATTCTAGATTCACCTGGAAGCTGATTTCTTGTCAAACAACTTCTTTACAGTACAAATCTTTTAGTTGAATTACAGATGAATAAATAAAGGGATTCTGATTTTTTTAGTCATATGTAATACAAGTGTAATTTAATTGGTAGGATGCTATGAGTATTATATTCTAGATTCACCTCAAAGTTGATTTCTTGTCAAACAACTTCTTTACTGTTCAAATCTTTGAACCTGACGACCTTAACTATTTGTCCTTCTCTCCTCAGAGTGCGAGCACCTGATCCGTCGGATGCTGGTGCTAGACCCAGCCAAGCGTTTGTCTCTGAGCCAGATCCGTGAACACCGCTGGATGATGCAAGAGGTGCCATCTCAGCGGCCTGTACTGTATCGGCAGGGCATGACTGCAGACAGCAAGGCGGGCTTGGGGGAGCACAGCGAACAGGTGCTCCGCCTCATGCACAGTCTGGGCATCGACCAGCACAAGACTATAGAGGTGAGGCTGGCTTTTATCAGTTTGGAGAAGCAGGCTTTAGAGATACATATGCATGCACTTTTTAATTGCAGATGGTCAGGACATAATATAATGGAGTCTGATGAACAGTTTGTAAATTTGGGAAGTGTTGTAGTCCATGTTTGTGTTTTAGGCTATTGTTCTATTACTGGCCATAAATGTCTGCATTGTTATATCCCTTATTATATGACAGGCAGCCCAGGACAGTATGCCTCAAAATGCTTATATAAAAAGCAAAATAGCAAAATGTTATCTGCCTTAAAATGTAGTTGATCAGTCATTTAATGCCAAGTTATTGGCACATGAAGTTGGCTTCTTTAATTTTGCAGGGGAACTAACAAGTTATAGAAGTACGGCATACTAACCCAATTGTGATCCTATAAAAATGGACAAAAATATGTTGCATGACCAGAAACAGTAGAGGCAACCATCTAGAGGTCTGAATTTTGTCTGTACTCCTGTTACATCATTGTGAAATCACACCTAATCTCTAAAAGATTGTGTCAATCTTTGGTCTTCTTCTCTCCCCATGCAGTCTCTCCAGAACAAAAGTTACAACCATTTTGCTGCTATCTATTACCTGCTGGTGGAGCGACTGAAGGCCCACCGGAGCAGCTTCCCCGTAGAGCAGCGGCTCAATGCCACCCAACGCCGCCCGAGCACCATCGCTGAGCAGACCGTAGTCAAGGTAACACTCTACTTCCAAAGGTAACCCATCCATGTTCCAACACCGCCATTCTAATAGCGCAAATAAAAGTCACACGGAGCAAACACTGCATTCCTGTGAGCCTGCTGTTCAAGACAAACATCAATTGCAGCAAGTTTAGAACACAGGAGCTTATGCTTCACTATAAGATTTGGTAAAAAAAATGAAGATGCTGCTGTGTTATTGTTTGTAGTAATCAGAAAGTCATTAGGCTATATATAAGCACAAAGCAGTAGTTTAGCAAAAAATCTAATTTGCAAAATTCACACAATCTACTTTATACACTTTTCCCCTTTCCCCAGCAGTTCATTCAGTGCTTCCTTTAGACTTATTTTCTTCCTAGTTTTGCACTGAAGCCTTGAGGCTAAAATAGCTAACAAGTGACAGAGATAAATAGGCGTTGTGCAAACCAAATGCCGAAATCATTGCACACTTGCCTTAATCGTTGACAGGTCAGGTATGCTCACATAGACTTGCCTTTGTAGTTTCTGACACTGTAGTATACTGTATACTGTAATCTGCATGCATATATTTTGTCTATAAAAACGAATACATATACAGTCACCTCCAAAAGTATTGTAATGGAAAGATCAGAAAATGAATATGAGGCAATTTGCTTGAGCCCATCCATTTTTCAAGTGAGCAAAAATATTGTAACATGTGACTGGTGTTTCTTGTTGCCCAGGTTTACCCATAGATTCATTGTTAAGCAGTTAATAGCTCTGAATGTCCACTTTTGGCCGGAGCCCTGTGTTCCGTCTGGAAAGAGTACATTTGTTGTTAAAAAAAGATAAACAAACATGAAGACCAGGATAATATTCCTAAAGCAAGGTTTCTTAGTTAACCAGATAATTGAAGCCCGAAGTGAAGCCTGTTCAATAGCGTAAAAGAAGAAGGTCCTGACTTTTGGGCAGTCCTCAACTTTGGGCTCAAGTAATCTGGCTAACTGAAAAATCCAAGCCATTTTGAAGCTGAGAAAAGATGTGATGGACAATACGGAAATTTAGAATGTCCCGGTAAAGAAAAAGACTACTGGTGTACTAACAAACAGACACGGAATAGGTCGGCCAACAGCAGTTGATGACATAAACATTGTGAGAGCTGTGAAGAAAAATAAAAAAAAGAACATATAGCAGACATATAGTTGATATACCACACGATGGAAACCACTCATAAGCAGTAAGAATCTAAAGGCTAAGAATTTGAATTTGCTTTGAAATACAAAGATAAGCCACAAAAGTTCTGGAACTGATTTACGGACAAAATAATGGAAATGCTAAAGAATGGAGGAAGAAAAGCTCTGCCCAGGATTAAAAACTAGCAAGGTCGTTGGTCAGGTATGGTGGAGGTAGGATCATGGCTACTTCTGGAACAGGCTCGTTTTTATTGATGATTGTTGCAGCAGAATGAATTCAAAAGTCTACAGATTCTGCCCACTGAAAGAGAAATGCATCCAATCTACTCTGGAGGATCTTCATCGTGCAGCAGGACAATGCCCCAATACACACTTTTCAACACAAAAAAGTCCAAGTTAACAAGTTTTTTTTTTACTTTAGTTTACTTCAAAATAAAAAAGTTGTTTAACACATGTAGATGTAAATATCAGAAAAATATAAGCTGAAATTCTGATCTATTATTTCATATTCATTTTTTGATTTTATATCCAAATCTCTTCACTCAAGTCTTCACGTGGCCTTGGTGTTCTTGTAGGATGCTGTATAGATATTGCATAGTTAGAAACTAACTAACTAAATGCTGACATTTTCTCTGTATTTTTGCTTCAGAGCAAAACCATAAATAGCAAACCTCAGACAGTAAATTTGTCTTTGCCGACTGTATTTAGGACTGCAAGGGAAAAGTTTTTCAAAAATCGTCTTCTAGATGTCACAGTATGTTATAACGATATTCGCATTCCTTCTTTTTTTCTTCTTACTCATAGGCTTCTGTCCCGGCCCAGGTGGTCCTCGCCCCTCAGTCTGCACGCCACCTGCGCTCGCCGGTTCTCCTCCAGACCTCCACTGAGACATTCAGCTTCCCGCAGTGCCCTGCTTCCCCAGAGCAGGCCCTTACAGAGGAGGAGGTGGCCACTCCCAAGGTTAGTGAGAAGTTAGGAAAGTTTGGGCTGTCCTCGTCTCCAAATTGTAACAACCACTAGTTAGAGTTTGCGTGGTGAACTTTCACATGAACCATACGTATGTCGGCTGGGAGGGACCAATAGCAACTTTGTCTGCTGCATGTTTACATGATGTCAGGGAGTTACTGGGATACCTGGAACCTCATTTATGGAATTTGCACGGGCAGACATTGTAATATTACGGTTGCCGACAAGGTATGTGATCTTAACCGTCACAAATCTGCGCTGTGGGTAGTTTTTACAGGTTGGCAGTAGTGAGCAAATGGCTGTTTAGACTAGTCAAACTCATGCTAATGGAGTAAGAACACTTCCTAATATACAAGGCCATGCACTGTGTTGTTATTGTTATTGAGCCTCAGTCCTGTCACATTATGCTGACGTGAGAATGTCTGGGCAGCGGCCTTTTAATCAATACTTAATCCTGTATAAATCCATTCAAGAACCTTCTCTGGTAAAACTAATCCAGCTACAAAAGTGCTGTTTTCCAGCCACTCGAGTGCTGTAAAACGAACATAGCGTGCTCTAGCAAGGCAGCAGGTCCCACTGGCTTGTACAGGGAGAGCGAGGCGAGTCAGAATCAGTGCGCTTTAGCCGAAGGCTATATTTGTGCGCTGGTCGGGTTTTTTTAAAATAGCAGCGTTACTCATTGGGTGCCGCTGGATGACGGCAGCGAGGGCTTCTTTTGTCTGTGCTGTGTGAAGTTCCTCTGCCGCCGTGCCACCCTCCACTCTTCCTCATGACTCATCATCATCATCGGCGGAGAATCAGCCTCTGCTCTTTAATCCTAAAATAGCACCGGCGCAGAGATGCCAACTAATGAACCCCCCCAGTTTCTTACTACTTAGCTTTACATCTCCACATAGCTGGCTAGGGATGCGTATGGAGTAAGAGTGTAGGCTGTATGTTCTCCAGCTTAAGTGAATTGCAAGTGGAAAATCACTGCGAGTTAGGATTTTTGAGCTATGTGGCCCTTTTGTTTGAGCTTGGTTGCTTAAGTCCCACTGCTGAGCCAGGCCAGCTGCTGGCGGTTACACAACATGCCGGGCCATCGGGCGTCTGCCAGCCCTCGTCTGACCAGCGCTGGGCCGCCCGCTAGCCATCTCTCTCTCTCTTTCACTCTCCCTTTCTCTCTCTGCCAGCCGTCAGGAGGTGTGACTGCGTACCACCTTTTTCAGCTAAATCAGGACCCTGGCTGTCGCTAGGCGGTCGCCATAGTTACCGTATATTTAATTCCCAGCACTGTGGCTCAGCCTTTTCATGGTTCTTATAAGCATCAGCCCATTTGCCTTTAAAGGAATACTTCCCCAGAATACATGCTCACAAAAAATGTTTCCTTTCTGTAAACATTTGCAGCACAGACAAAGATTAGTAAAAACAAGAACATTCAGATACTGGGTTACAAGTAGGGAATTAAAATTGTGCAGTGCAATAGCTGGTGTGGATTCAGTGTTCATGAGTCACACTTTGAACAAGGCACCAGACCAGGTTTCACAAATTCACAAATACCTAGAAACAAAACAACAAAACTTTTTTTCCCTTCTTCAGAGCCTGTTTGTTCAGACACAGATGTAACTGATTTAAATCAATTGTTTTCTGATCCCTAATGTTAACATTGCCATCACAACAGGTAACACCACAGCTTTCCAGAACTCCAAGCATTCCTTTAGAACCTGACATAATGGCTGACTTATTGAAATATGGCTTTAATGCAAGTGGTTGTGCTGACACTTCAAAAAGAACATATGAATAGGAAAAATTCCTATTCACACAGAGTCTGAAAAAATGGGAATAATGCATGTGAAGTTTTGAACATGAACATGTGCATGTTAATGCCCTCTTTCACATCAAGTCACAAATGAACAGAGTGTGATGCTGAACATGCTGTGGCTGACCAATCAGGGCTCCGCTGTCATGGTTGCAGCCAAAATAGGTGTGCATCAGGATGCTGTTGTGGCTTGTAGCTGTGAACAAAAGCGTTATGCGACTAGCAACATGCCAACATATAAAATAGTAGATACATGGCAGACGATAGCTGAAAGGCTGGTGAACAACACTAAAAGGATCAGAGTTTACAGTTATAGGCAATATTGAATAAGAGCTGTTAGTAACTGTTAGATAGAAGACTTTCATTATAGTGTATTAGAAAGAATATGAGAAGTGTTGAGTGTTTTTGAGTCAGAGGAAGAAATGTCTGATTAGTCTGTGATTAAATAGCATGATCGTCGGATGGGCAGGTGAAGCCCCCTCACAGCACAAGACAAAGAGAAGCTTCATGGTAGGCAAACTGGTCAGGTGATCTAGGTGATTCTTAGACTGTGACCCTAATTACAAACTATTAGCTTTCCGCTCTAGTGATAACTTTTTTTCAATGAGTGGAATAAGCAAAAGCAGAGCCTTAAAGTCTCCCAATGAAGTTGAAACTATCGTCAGAACTGATCGTTATACAGCTTTAGCTCCTGTGTGAGGCAGAATACCTCCCCATACTGTTGTCTTTTCTGTAGGATAGGGGTGAAACCATGGTGTGCATTGTTTAGTGCAATGCTTAGAAGAAAATAATTAATTCATCATCAATGCTACTGCAGAAATTAATTTCCTATACTGTCATGTTCTGGTGATTGTAGATTAGATATTAGATGTATAGACAGAAAATGTAACTGGTATAAAGGTTCCACTATGTAAAAGCCGCATCTATTTTTTCGTCTAATAAAATCGTACTTGGTGGGAATAGGCTTTAGCGATGATATCTGTGAGGCGAAAAAAAAAGGTTTTAGAAAGCTGAAGAAAAAATTTGAGAATTTGTGTGGCTGGTGTAGTGGTTAGGAAATTCAACAGTGTGGCACAGCTTTTTAAAAATCAGAGCCATGACCCTAGTTTGACTGGTGTCACCACCTGACAGGGTTGGTATCGAAGCATGTTTGTCCATTGAAAATGCGACAAAGACCCTGGAGGTCTGCATGGGCTTGATTATTAATGCGCGCGCCCACTCACTTCAACCACCAATCACTTCTGTCTGCGCCTGCAAAATCTAAGCTGCTTCCAAACCACATTCTGCTATACTGCTCATACTGCACATACTACACTAATGAATGGACTTCTACTGATGATGTACTATCTTTGACATACTATTTAGTGTAGTAGTATGTGGTTTTGCACACAGCCCTGGTCTCAATCCTCAACCCACTTCAACCCGCAAAACCTAGCACCATTTTTTCCTCTACCCACCCGGTTCAACCACACACCATGCCAAACCGTATCTGCCTACAAAGGCTTTGCCTGTGGTATCCATCCACTTCCGCCTGCGTTTACTGTAATCCTCTTCACTGGTGTATGACATGTACACACAGCTGTAGCAACATGGTGGAACATTGTGATCCATCAGACCTCAACGCACCTAGCCACAAACATAAGTATTTCACTGATGCAAAAAAATAGTAAATATTTTGTGTATTTTACGCTAAACAAAACCATATGAATTCATCATACAGTGTGTATCATGAGCATCACATTACGTCAGTGTTGGCACCGGGCAGCACCACAGCCAACAGGAAAAACAAAGTGAAGTGACTTGTTTTTTTTAACTTTAATTAAATTTGAAATGATCCACTTTTGAGTTTTTTAGTGTATCTTATGTAACTTTGTGTTTTGCAGTCTGTAATGATTACTAACCTGTTTTTCTCTTTGACACACTCAATTAGCTTATTTGTTGTTTACCCATCCGCTTCAACAAGCAACCAATAACTGTAGCAGCTCACCCCATCCAGACAAGTGGTTTTTGCAGAAGGTTTGAATCCCGCCTTGTGCAGACCTCTGGTGCACACAGTAAGTGTGCTTTAAGTGTGCTTGCCTTGGCCACAAGAATCACTGGTGCCAGTGCAGATTTTTATATCTGTCTGCTCCTGTCCGTAAGTGTAGTGATAAGAGGAAAGAAGCTTTTATGCGATCTTGTTGTTTAAACTCCCATAAAACTGAAGTGCCTCCCTACCATACCATCGCTGACAGATTATCTCCAAAAAAGTAACCCTGCAAGGGAAAGAAAAAATGTTCTTAACTTTTAATGCATTTTCAAGTTTTCTACTTATTGTAGTGTTCAATTTATCTTTAAATTTTGACATGGTGTAAATGTCAGCTGGCATTTTACAATGCCATAGAAATTACAAATTATGTCAAATTGTGGGTAATATGATGCTTTGCTGTTATTACCATGGCAAATATCACAATATGCTTTTATGAATACATCATAATAGAAATACAAAATTACACTAATCATGATACTTGAAGATATTGTCTTAGCTTGCCATTTAATTTTTTATGAGGTTTACTACGTTAGAAAAGATAGAATTATCATATTAAGTATCATATTAAAATGCCATCAAATCTTTGTATTTAGCATTTCACCCAATGCACCAAATTCAGTTAATCCACTGTGTAATGTAGCGTGATCTTGGTCGTTGTTTAAGCAGAAGTGACATCTACAATATGCTCAGAAAAGCACATCATTAATTGTGAATTTATCACAACACTATAAAATGTTGCCATCACTGCCCACTCCTACGTCACGGCTATTAACAGTACTTCTAAACAAACACGTATCATTAAAGAAGACGGATGTAGACCAATTACTGAGAACAACAACCAGTGCTTAAACTACATAAACTGCTTGGTAACAAGTAGCTGACTGGATGTTGGCCCAATATGACATCATCCTATTTTAATATTTCTTTTCTTACAAAAACGTATATTTTCCTCTTCTTCCTTTTCGGAAAACAAACATTGCTAGCAATGAATTAAATGAAATCAAATGTTTTCAAACATATTGTAGTGTTTTAGTTCATAGAACTTGATATACATTCCATGTATCATGAAAATCTAGTCTTGAAGTATCTCTGTTATCTTTTTGTCCCACCACACACATTATATTATTCAATCTTGTCTAGACCTGCATTTAAAGGTGAAGCGTGCTTTTAAACAGGCTCTGTCCCTGCAAAGATCACACCAGGGTGGATCAAAGGATCCAGATGTTTTCAGATGCTCTGTTGCCCAGAAAAAACGAACGGACAGCAGAGTAAAGAGAAATGCTGTCAGATTCCCAGCCCTCACAAACGGATCACCGGTGGGCTTATCCTGATTTACGCATCTGCTTAAAGCCAGCAGGCATTTGATAGCATGAAGTAGCGTTACATAATTTAGATAAATAAAATGGACCAGGGGCACGCAATCAGAACCCTGCGCACAAAAGATGATTAACCGGACGAGGATGTGAGGAGGCGGAATGGTTAATAGAATTTTTGCTCCGCTCGTTGGTAAAAGCAGTCACTGATTCCCCGACGGCTTAGACATCAAGGCCCCCTTCTTCTGGCTGTTTCACTTTCTTGCTCTGCATGTGATGATATTGTGATGCAGACGGTTTGTTTGTGTTTCTGTGTTTCATCTGCCTCTTCATAACATAAACTCTCTTCCTTCTTTACCTAATTTGCATACTGCGTAAGAATAGCAAGCAGCATCTCCTTTTGAATCCATAGGGTGTGTGTTGATTCTGACGTTTCAGCCTTGTTTAGAAATGAAGTAGCCAGTCTCTGACCTGGGGGGTATTTCACAAAGCAGGATTTCTCAGTTAGCCAGATAACTTAAGCCCAAAGATGAGGACGGTCCAATAGAAATGACTCTCAGCTCTTTTCCTATAAGGTAGACTTAAGGTTAAGATATCTGGCTAGCTGAAAAAGCTTTAGTTTGATTGCGAATTCTTAGAAAACGATTTGTCAAATAGCAGTTTTTGTGGTTCAGTGAGATTCAGTATTGGATGACAAAGATGACTGAAGATGATATTTGCACAGTGGCAAAATATAAACAGCGAAAACCAATTCATCAAGCCTTTTCAGATTTTTATGTTGGAAAATAGCCTAGAAAATTTCAATGCTTACTTGTTTAATATCATTAAAATTGATTCAAACGTTGGTACTGTTTCCATCTTCTGATTTATACATCATAGACAACCTAGAGCCCACTTGACTTCACTTGTTAAATCAGTTCATATCAGTCTTTAAACTGCTGATCAGGTGATCTCCTGCCTTGTTGGAATGAATACCTGCCGCCACACTGGCCCTCTGTGGATAAGACTGGACACCCCTCCTCTAGTGGTATCCTGTCATCACCGTGTGTTTCACACATGCCCTCTCTTTAGGTGGACGGCTGCCTGTTGGACCCTTTGCCCCCAGTTGTGGTCCGCAAGGCCAGTGGCTCACTGCCTGGAAATGTCCTGGAGACATCCATTGATGAAGGAATCGAGGCTGAAGAGGAACAGACCACACCCCCTGCTGCCTTCCAAACCACTCGCTTCAACCAACGCAGACATACACTGTCTGAGGTCACCAACCAGCCGGGAGCACTGCCCACCACAGGTGTGTGTCTGGGTGTTAGTACATGTACAACTAGTAGTCTTTGAATCATAAGTCCTATAAGCATACTAACCTATACATGCTTATTTGTTTACATGTATACACAGTACTGTGCATTTCCAGTTGAATGGGTTAAGACAAAAAATAATTAAAGTAAAAGTAAAGTTTTTCAGCATCCAGCAGAAACTTATATTATCAGAAAATGACATGAAAGCTTCAAAGACTAAGCGTAATGGATTTTTTCAGTGTTTATTCACACTTTGCTTTTATTAGTTTTCTTTCTTCTCAGGAGATTTGCTTTTAGTTATTAAAGAACCTGCAGTGAGATTTTTCACATGCATTAAATGATGTTGAGGTCTGGGCTCTGAGGTGGACAGGTTATTGTTCTCAGAACACCAGAAGCTTGTTTTTTAGCCAATTTTCTTTTTTGTCTATTTCCTTTTTTCCTTTAAACTGATCAACTGAACCCTTCAGACACACAGTGCTAAATTGTTTTCTCACCGTGAAAGTTAGTTCAGATCTGAAACGAGAAGAATTTCATTTTCTTGTGTCTCTTAAAGATGCAACCTTTGATTTTCTCCGTCCATAGACAAGTGGATTGTCCTATATTTAATATATATCTAACGAAAGTGTGGTGTTTGACTTTTGACAGACAGACAGTCAGACTGACAAATGAGTACTTGAATAGGTTGATAGAGGAGGGTAGAGGATCAGATCAGAAGGAATAAATGGATGGATGTGTACATAAATAGATGGACGATCATGAAGCTAAATGAATGGCTAGAAATTGGTATAAAAGAGATGTATAAATGAATCGATTCAGATCTAGATGTGCTGAAAACCATAACCTTTAGCACGACCGTAAGGTAAACGAGTTTTGCCTGCATGTTGTCATCACAGGGAAGCTACTTTCCATGGGCCTGAACCCGTCTCTGGGCAGCATGGACTCGGAGTATGATATGGGCTCAACACACAGCGACCTCAGCCTACCTGAGGAGACTCCGGCTCATAGAGGAGCTCTGGCCGCTACACCAGTCAGTCAAGGAGGTCCCTCTTTCCTCTGCATGAAGCCTGCTAACCCAACCCTGCAGGCTCTGAGCTCAGAGGTGCGGGACGCTCACAATCATTCACCAGTCAACTTCCGCGAGGGCCGTCGAGCATCCGACACTTCTCTCACACAAGGTGGGTTTTATTCTCCTCTGTTGGCAAATAGAGTAGCTGGATATGGATAGCTGGTATGGATAGATGGATGGGTAAATGGATTAATAAATGGATAAATGAGTGGATAGATAGCAGGATAAATAGGGAGATATAAATAAATGGATGAATGGGTGGTTGGATGGACGGATGGTTGGAATTATGCATGTATGGATAGAGAAGAGTCTAAATATATGGATAGATGGGCAGATGGATGACTGTATTACCGTGTCACTGCTCCTGCTTGTTGTAGGTCTCTTACAGGTTCTTCATCAGTGATCTTTTCAGTCCCCTTCCTCTCTCTCCCTGACATTGACTTGCAGTTGCTATAAAAACCCCCATTTGCGTCAGCATGTCCAAATCCGTATTTTCAGCTCATTCTCGGTTCGTTTGAAGAACCCTGTAGTGCCTCCTTTCCCAGCCCACGCCAAATGACACTCACTCTGATTGACTCCTGACCTCCCATTAATAATGATTATGTCTGAATCCTAAAAAAACCCCTGATGATTCAGTTCAGCAGCGATCAAGGCAGTAGTCAAAACTGTGAAACAGCTCATCTCCTGCAACAACAGCAAAGCTACAGTACTTTACTGCTCTGTAGTTTCTGTTGTTCTGTTCTGTTATGCCATGTGTTTTCTTTGCTTTTTAGGTCTGGTAGCTTTCCGGCAACACCTCCAGAACTTGGCCAGGACCAAGGGCATCCTGGAGCTAAACAAGGCCCAAATGGTTCTAGGATCTGGGGCTGGAGATGCCAACTTCCAAGCTAAACCCCTGGAGCTCCTAGAGCCTCAGCACCAGGTCAGGATACTCACCATGCCCTGCATTCTGATTCGAAATGTCTCATCTTGAAGGGTATTCTGATTCCCAGGCCAGCAGCCCCTCAAACCCTGAATTTGACTTGAGGTGGACTGTACAAAATGTACACTTAAGCCACATCCCTAAAATGCATTATGATTTTATTTGGTTATAATGATGCCGATTAACAAACACCAACATGTTTGTCAGCACTTCTACAAACTAATTAAATTGTATGGGTCTGCAGGGAGATGGACATCAGTCCCATGGCGGGAAGGATATGGCCACATTCTCTACAAAAATGCATCCTTATCTGCTATCCAGAAGGCAGTCTCTAGAAACCCAATACATCGCTCAAAGGCTGCAGGTATTCTCACTCCACGTTCAGCCGTTAACCATTGCCGTATATTGTGCCGAAAGAAATAATAGACTGACTACCTGTGGCTTAGACCACACGTTTAGCTGACCCCCTTTTAGCATTCTGATTTTGAAGGTACAGGAGGTAGAATTATGTTAAACTAGCAGTGGGTTAATCCATATCCATCCTAAAATAGCTCTTAAGAGTCACTAACCAACGTTAGTCACAGTAAGTCTTGTGGTTTCTAAAGCACAAGATCTATCTCTATATATAAAAGTGGTGAAAGTAAAGGAAAAGGACAGAGTGATTGCAAGGAATCAGATTCTGGTCTTGGTGGACTGAGTAAGTTTTAATCTGAAGAAGTTTTGGACGGTCCAAATTAAACTGCAGATTAGACCAAAGAGATTATTAGGAGAGCACAGGGGGTTGGGTTAATGTGAATGTATGTGTTTTGCCAGAGGGCCAGTCTGTTGGCCAGCGGTCCTGGCAGTGGGCAGATGTTCTGTAAAGAGCCTTCGCCTCGTACACTGGAACAGCAACTGCAAGAACACAGGTGAGGACTTTTGTAGTTAACTATATATACATATGTTTATTTTTTATGCAAATCAGAAAGAAACTTGAACATTGCACTTATTAAAGTGAGAGTATGGAGCAAAATCTGATTTACACAGTTTTACAGCAGATGTAGGCAGTCAGCCAAGACATGTTTGATATTTGAAGTTTGCTTCTAAAATGAAATATGTCAATATAAATATATAAATATAAATGTATCATTTTCTTTGTAGAAAACATTGTTATAACTTAGCAAATTCAGGGAACAACGTTGAAATGTTTTATTAAATGGATTGGAGTGTGTTGACTAATAATCACTTAACACAGATGCACAAAAAATATTGATTAGCTCTATCTTGTAAAGATGCAGCTTCAGAATTACAGCGATTTTTGCATCACTCTCTGTTTTACCTTACACTGACAACTCAGTGTCGTTGGTGATGGAGATTTTATTGGAAATCATATGGAAAAGATATATAACCTTTTTTTTTTTCAACTTCGTTTAGCCTGTTTTAATCCATTTGTTTGTTAATCCAATCGCTAGCCTGCAACTACTAATTATGCAGTGATAATAAAGTTAAGACATATTGCTTGGGAGTACTTTGGGAAAGGACATGGGCTGAGGGGACACAGTGGATGTCCAGGACGTGCCTGCATGCACTGTGGCAGATCTAATAAGTAATAGAAGTGTATGTACACCAATTAACAAGTGTCTACTTAAATCATTACATACTTGGCTCAAGCTAGATGAAAAAATCCCCCTGAGACCCCTGTGGTTTTGGACACACAGTATGACATACAGTTGCATATGTGGACAAAAGTACACAGGCTTTGCTATGCCATTATCTTTGTATGTGCATTTTATAAATATATCACATGGTTTGGCTAATCCATCATATATGGGATATAGGCACAAAGTCAGTCACTAAACTAATCAACAACAACTGATTACCAAATGACTTTTATACAGAAAGAATTACAGAATGGGTCAATTGCTTATGCAAGCTGTCGCGTCTATCAAAACGTGCCATAAGTGTTTCTTACCCCGTCACCAGGCTTCAACAGAAGAGGCTCCACCTCCAGAAGCAGTCACAGCTGCAGGCCTACTTCCATCAGATGCAGCTGGCTGAGGACCATTACCCACCCGTGGCACAAGAGTGCTTGGACCCCCAGCGCAGCACGCCACTTTCCAGTCCACCATTCTCCCGGACCCAGCCCCTCACTCCGCTCCTGGAGCCTAGCACCACGGCTTTTGCCAAATGCCCAGACATGCTCTCTCCATCGGACTGCCTCACGTTCAGCCGATCCGCATATACCCCATCCACCCCCACCGAGCCCCTGTATGCCTGGAGTCCTGCTCAGCCATCCCCGCTCCCCCCGAGCCAAGGCGAGACCAGAACGGCCCAGCCTGCCCCAGAGCCTTCCTATATGGACTGTGAAATGATGGAGACGGTGGAGGCTCAGCAAGGTTGCGTGCTGGTGAACTAAAGCTCTACTGCAGTGGTCACCAATCCTTCTCCTCACCACCTACTGTCCTGCTAGGTTTCATCACCAGCCCTTATATAAGACCTCATATAGCCAATATAAACATCCTGAATGCAAGTGCTGTGCAGCTGTATACCAAACACCTGTGATAACCGTATAGTATGGAGGCAGCACACATGGTAGGAGAGAACTTGGTAGCACTGGTACAAAGGCTCTTCACCAGGGATTACTCGGTGATTAAATTGGTAATTTGAGACGGTCTAAGCAGGCTGTACTGATACATGACTTGCAGGTAATGCAAATGGTTTATGGAGGATTGTGGGTGACTAAAGGTCTTGAAGGTTGAGTCTAGTGCTGAAAGATATCAATTTTTCCATCAAAATTGCAATTTAAGGTAGCACAGTTTTCAAATCACAAAAGCTGCAATTTTTTACAGTTACAGACTAGATCATCCTAAACACTGTATTCAGCTGTATGAGTGCATCTAATAACACAGAACTATCTGTAGATGAGTTGGACCAATCACAACGAGATAGTTTTCCCAAATTGTTCCGAGCTTGTTGAGTCCTCCTCGGAAATGAAGCATGCATTTCCCACACAGCTATGCGTTTTGGGTATAGTGTTGATGGAGACAACTGTCCTACAATACACACAAACATATAGTGAGACGCATCTTCTGATTATTACATTATGAAAACATGGTGAGTAGCTGAACAGTACATAGCTAGCTGGCTAACAAGATCAAGCTGTAACTTGCATACAGGCTGGTAAACAGAGCTGTACCCCTGCAGGAGCGTCTCTATCGTCTTATAGAAGTACAATCAAAACCAACCTTTAACAGAAACCAAAAATTAAGATGCAAGTCTATGAGAAAACTTTAGGGTTGGAGTCAAACTCTGCAGGACAGCACATCTCCAAGAGCAAGGTTGGTGACCACTCCTCTACTGGTTCAAATGGGGGCACACTGGGGCTGGATCTCAGGATAACTCACAAGGAGGGGCCACTCGGGGTCGGCGAGCCCTCAGGGACAAGACTAAGACGCCGTTGTGTTATAATGTTTAATCGTCCCTGTAGACGTTCCCCTCTTGCCAACCCGATCCCAGGGTTTAGATGATTTACATTGTCAGTCGTTTGTATGACCTGTAGTCTTTGAAAGCGTTAGCTCAAGAAGCACAAAGGGAATCAGAAAGTACATCAGAGTTACAGTAGATTTTCTGCATCAGTATTAAAGCAATATGTTCTTCTTAAAATGCCCTGTGAATTTGACAGGACAACTCCTCCCTTTTTTATACATCCCTGAACTGTCAAGTCACTGAGTCAACTTTTATTGTTGGTGTCATTTATTTTATTCAAAAAAGAAAAAAGAAAGAAAAGAAAAGCTGTAAATACCGAGACCTCTCTTGGAAAGGAGGAGAAAGGTGGTTTGAAAAAAACAAAAATCCACACGGTGGTTCCACTAAGGTTCTTTCAAATGGAGGAAAATGACCAAGAATGAGCACAATGTAAAGTCTACAGTAAATAGTAGATCTGCCCATACACTTCCTTCTTAGGCACAACTCTATACGCTGCAGTTCTGCCGTTCTACTTTCTAGGCTTGGCTCCTTTACGAATCAACAAAGCAAATCACTCTGATTTCTGATTTTTGGGCTCCTAGTGAGCAATAAGGAGCTAGAAAATGTCCTCGCACAGTGGCTGCTAGATGCACTCTTCTGAAGATTTCTCCAGATACCTTTTCTAGTGTTATAGTGACGTGCCTTTCTATTCCTTTTTCTTTTCTTTTCAAGAATGTATGTTTTAATGGAATCCTGCGAAATTTCCTGTTTGGGAATAGTGTTAAGTGACCTATTTATGGAACCAAAGCCCCTCCGAGGTCCTCCTTCCAACTCCACTATGTGGCTTTTAGGGGGATCAGACGAAGCTACGTGACATGGTTACGGTCCAACAATATTACACGCCGTCCAGAAGTATAATAGCAATATCTGAAGCTACAGTAATAGTCCTGGCGCCTAGAATAGGTGTCGGTAGTGAATGTGTTTACTTTGTCTGTGCCATTTCACGCCTTTCAAGAGAAACAGAAAAAGATCTCCTCATGAATTGTTAAAGAGTTTGTAGTCAAGCTTTTGTTGGCTATACTTTGTTGGTATTAAACCTGAGAGATTGCAGTTGAAGGGCTGTTTGTTGGGTTTTATTGTGACTAAAATGTTCTTCCAAATGGCCTAAACATAGCCAAAACACTGTACTTTAAATACAACAGTTGAGCCTTTTCGATCCCTGGGGGGGAATAGATCAACAAAAGGGTTGTTGAAAAGACAAATGATGCACTGAAAGGTCTCTCTGTCCACTACTCAGGTTTTGGTTTAGACAGAGAGGAGGTTTAGACAGCAGTTCTGAAGTATTTCGCATTTGAAAGGGTACTCGTTTCCTCAAAGTTCTTTTTTTCCTCCAGCATTTTATTTTTTTTATTTTAATTTTTTATGAAAGATAAGTTAATAAGCAAGATATGGAAACATCTCCTATAGACCTCACTGGGGCATAGAGCAGCATCACATTTGAGGTTCAAATTGGTATTCCAAAACCACAAGAACCTTAAAAACAAGTTCTTCAGTTATTGTATGAATTATGAGCATTTCAACATGTTCACAAAAAAGCTTAAGCATAATTATCAGTATTGTTATGTTTTTTTACCCATTAGCTTGAGAGCTATCACAGCACTTCATTATTATAGACATACACAGTCGAGTCACATTATATTGACCACCTGCTAGTATCTAGAGTAACCGCCATGTGCAGCACGGACAGCAGCCAGACGGGCTGGGAGTGACTCAATAAGGTCCTGGTAGGTTGTCACAGGTATCTGGAGCCGTGCTGACTGCAGTGTATCCCACAGCTGCTGGAGGGTGTGTGGGGAAGGATCCATAGAGCGTATACGACAATCGAGGTGGTCCCATAGAAGCTCAATTGGGTCCAAGTCTGGGGAATTAGGGGGCCAGGGAAGTACCTGAAAGTCTTGGTCAAGCTCTTCCAACCAGTGTTGGATATTTCTAGCCGTATGACACGTCGCATAGTCTTGCTGGAAGATCCCATCCGCGACAAGGAACACAATCGGCATGTATGGGCGTACGTGATCTGTGAGGATGGACTCATACCCGAATCTGTTGAGAGTGCCTTCCACATGAATGAGTCGGCCCAGAGAATGCCGCGCACTGCTGCCATCAAAAGTAGGAAGTGGTCATAATGTGCCTTGACTGTGTAATTTCTTAGTATAATTCCTTGTTATTATCCCTTATCATAAATACTACAATACAAACTTCTAAAGCATCAACACAAACATGTAGAAATGAAATAGCCCAAATTACATAACACTTCTAAATTTCATGTTCTTGAGCAGATGATTAAAAACAAAGCCAGGAACAGTGTTAGACAGTATTATCAGATTTTACAGTATGTGATGGGTTCTATGGAAGCCCCCTCTCCCTTTTTCCACCCTTCTGCCTTTTGTGAATAGTTCAGTGGCCATGGAATAGTTGTGAATAGTTCAGTGGCTTCCTTTAAAATAAAAATAAAAAATCCAGAACTTAATTATCTTAGGCATTAATAAAGTTTATAAGCTTGCTTATGAAGCACTGTTAAGCACATTTATAACAATTTATGAGTACAGGCTTCGTAATAAAGTGTGACCAATAATGTTGTCTTTAATTTGTGGCCGTTTTAACTGTTTTAATCCATGTGCTGTAATCCATTCATGGCAGAGAGGTACATGAAGGGGGTCATGGGGCAAAATTGTCCCCAAAGAAAATTACTTCTCAGATTTTCCACCATTTCACCATCAACATCACATATAAATCTAAGAAGACATATGTAGGTTTACTGTTGGTGTTGGACGGTAAATAAACTGGCCATGTTTGTGTTGGTTCCTATTACCAGCACCGTACAGCAATCAGATTCCAAGTTTCTCCCTATTTCACATTAAACCTCCCTGAATGAATCCGTTTGTATCTCAGCGACTGAACTATTGAAAATTTTTGCTTCAATTTTATTACCCACCCACAGTCCCTATGCCCCATAGAAAGTGGTGAAGAGTACTTTCCACTTCATATTTTAAAAGTATAAAAAAAAATGAATGCCATTTTAAAAGACTGCGCATTTAATAAGGACATTGGACTGTAGGTGTACTAAGTACTTGCAGGACCTTGTCATTAAGGCCAGGCTGAGCCACTAGAACCAGCCAGACAGCTCTTATCCGTAAATCAGATTACACTGTAATGCCCACTCCTTGGCTTATAGCGTGCTGTACGGTACACTGATGAAGGGCAGTCTGCCACAAACCTGCTCACTAGCCTTAACCTCAAACCAGATCATAACCCTCTAGTGCTCGTGTCAAAACCCTCAGAAAATAAATATTTTAAGCCCTTGGGAGAGAAAAACAACAATCATAATGGTCAAATGAGCAGTCAGAGCAGGCAGAGTTTTCCTTAAATAGCCGTGGCGGCAGGAGGGAGCTGAATTCCCCTGCTGATTGAGCCTGATGATGAGTAAAGAGCCGCCGACACTCAAAAGGTAAGTCGTGATGTAGCAGCGGCAAGCCGTTCATCGGCGTGCACGACAGCAGCTGTCACACAATCCACACCAGACAAACAACGGCCTTGTCAGAACAAAAGCTCTGCCTGCAATCATGAAGCTCTCACCAGGACTCTGCTAGACCTACTGCAGTCCAGAAGGAGAAAAAAACAAAACAAAACAAAAAAAAAACGGCAGCAGCAATTGATCTCTAAAAATAACAAATTGTCCAAGCTTAGAAAACTCGTGAAAACTTCCTTTTCTGAAATACATCCGGATTTGAACAGCAGGGATAGTGGGGGACTTTCCCCCCCCACACTTCAAATTCACAATAAGAACAAGACAATTGAGGAAAGTTCTCTCACAATAGAAACAAGTGCCAAAAGTGGAGAATGACAAAGCTGTCCTTAATTGAGTATGCTCAGATCAAAGCCACATGCAGCATCACTCAGAAAAAGGACCTCTGAACTGTGTCACTTGTTTGCTTTTCAGCACATCACTTGACGGCTTCAACGAACTGTTCTGATGTGAAGGAAAATGACTAAAACAAGGTAAACACAATAACCCATCCTCGCCTGACAGTCAATATTTTCCAAACATTTCAGGCTGCAGGCCATATGATGCCTTCAAAAAAAGCTCAGAGAGAAAAGGAAAGAGTGTTTGTCAGGTTCTTTATTGATTCTCCACTCCATTTGAGGGTAGTGTGGGTTCACGTTCATATAAAACCAAAGAAAGCACATTCCGACAACGACCACAACAATGAAAGGGCGGGGGCTGGCTCTGCTTTCTGAAGCTGAGGACATGTAGGCATCACTGGCAAAGCAAACGTATTACTAAGGGAATCGTTGCCTGGGAGTGGACTCGCTGACCCACAAGAGGCTTAAGAGGTGTTCATGCAGAAGCTTGAGAGCAAAGGACGAAAGCATTATACAGATCTGCTCCATACAAACAAAAATATGAACACAAGGGCAGCCAGGCTATGACGACTGACGGCAGAGTGACGGTTGGCAAAGAACGCCCAGAAAGAAAGGAGCCGTGGACGCTTCCTCCGAATTATGACTGTTACTAGAGGAAGAGATCATTCGCAGTGGTCCCTTTTAGAACATAACCATTTAATATCGAGTTTTAATGGAGGGCTAGACTATGACAGAGAAACACCTCGGGGTGGAAATAATGCAGCAGACGTTTTCGAAGAACCTGGGCTCAAATGTATTCACAGCCATTTAAGACGGATGGAATGCACAGGCTAAACGCAAAGAGCTAACAGCAGTTCTATCAGTCTGGACATCCACATGCATGGTGGGAGGGGAGGGGGGCCAGACTCAAAGCAAGCCATGCAAGCTCTGAATCAGTATCAACTGCCCGTAAGCTTCTGTTCATAGCACACAGAAACCAGGAAAGAGTACAGAGTTATGTCTGGGGCCTCTAGACCATCCTCATCCTCATCACCCCCCCTAAAAGGTACAGAGCTTGAAAACTTGTACGTATTTATCACAACAGTTCATTAAATAGTATGACTACATTTAAAAGTGCTGCCTGCGAGTGGGGAGAGGGGGGGGATTAACAAGTGAAGAGATGTGAGCTAGTAAAACGTAACGATGGTGTGTACTGTGAAGGGGAGGTTGCTTGTGTACGTTTGGGACAAGCTGATGTTAGCCCCCCCAAACTCTAGTTAGAATTAAGGGCAAGATGGAGAGTGGTGCTCAGGATCATTCAACGCTGAGAGAGAGAGAAAAATGATAAAGTAAGAGAGACACTCGAACCAAATACTGCAGCGTTCTCCAACGCTCGTATATACGAGAGAGACTAACTGAACGAGTTTCCTCTCTAATAACAGTCCAATGAATGATCCTGGAGGATAATCAGTATGATGCAGGTCAGCTTGAGATGGGGAAGGAGTTCAGCAGTGGTTCCATTAGGCCAGGGCAAGAACTGCAGAGGAAGAAAGGGGAAATCGTGATCAGTGACAATGAAACAATCCAAAACCTATACAGCTGCATCACATCCTCATTGTGGCGGCTTACCACTTATGGCCTCCTGCGCAAAGTATTTGACGTCTATGTCTTGGTCTGCAGCCAGCTTCTCCAGTACTGGTTTCACCTCAGTCTGCAGACAGCTGTGAGAAAGTAGCGCTGATGAGTCAACTGCGTTTTAACTTCTTAAAAACAGTGAGAACACTCGTGCCTGCATTTCAAATCCTAAAAACAGGTGTCAAACGTACAGGCCCTAAAAGGTTTGCTACTAAGGCAAGGGCTATAGGACAAATATAGTCATATAGTCAAATCAGTCACTCTGCCCAGGATCATGCAAAAATATAAAAATATCATTTAGAAAAGATCATGGTGCATTTGTTTCCACAACATAATGCATTTTGTCTGACTTGTGACAGGACCTGATAGACCAGCCAAAAATTGTTTGTCCGGCCTTGGTTAATCCGAAATGGCAGCTGTGATGATAAAAGTATGCTGAAGCAGGCTGGCTGAGTAGAAATGGTTATTAGGAGGTGGTGTGAATCAAGCAGCAAATCCTAAAAGCCTTTAGCATAAGATGCTAATTAAACGAATTAAAGGCAGCATAGTTAATTTATTTAGCATCACATGCATAAGGAAAATGGCAGACTTCACATTTTACTACTTATCATATGGTAGATACGGTGATATAATATATATTACAAATAATATTAAATGCAGCTGTTTACAACACAATTTACCACAATAACATACTACCATACTGTCCACCCAGAGATTACTGGTTTCTCCCTTTTAATACTCTCAGCTGAACTCATGAAGGTCTTGATAATTAGTTAAAGAGTTCAATCAGGTCTGCTAAACCAGGAAGAATGCAAAAGGGGAAGGGGTTGTTAAAATGTAGGCTTATTGTTCAGTAACTACTATAAAAAGACAATTATGTAACTAATGATACGTAATTATGAAACTAATATGCAAGTTATGTAGTTATGAGAGCGAGGAACTGAAGTTGGGGGCCAACTGAAATGCTCATTGCCAACAAGTCTTTTCAGGTTATGGGGTAATCCATTGTTTTTAAGGCCATTTTTATTTATTATTCATCTCCAAAGCTGAGAAAATTAACCAAGCTAAGCAAAATAGACGTTTACACGGATTTTCTGTTAAACCAGGCAAATCTCTGCAGTATTGCAGAACTCCAGGGCTCCAAGAAGATACTAAAGAACATACTTGCTGTCCAGAACAGGGCCGATCTTCTGAAGGGACTTGGCCACGTTGAAGCGAACGTTGGCCACCTGGTCATTGGACATCTTCAGGACGACAGGGAGCATGTGTTTGGTAGTGATCTCCTGACCACACGCCTCTGACAAAGCCTGAAAGACACATGCGTACACGAGTGCTTATGTAAACCAGCTGTATCTGCTCATGTGAAGGGTTAGTCACTGGGCGCATGGTGGTGGTGACTACACAAATCACTGAATCACTGACAGAATGACGGAAATGGAGGCTTATTCGCTTTGAACAGCACTTCCGTTCTCTGGTCACAGACACACAGATTCCTAGCCCAGTTCCTAACTTCCTACTCCCCAAAGGTGCTTGAGCCCCAAGTCTTGCACTGTTGCCATAGCAACCACACTCCTTTCCTGCCGCTGTGCGGGTGAGTCAGTGTGCGCTTGTGTGTCAGCATAGGAGCAACAGACTCACGTTGATGCAGAAGAGAGTGGTCATCCGGTGCAGGTAGTTGGGGTCGTTGGCCATGCCCAGCACTTTGGGCACGATGGTGTTCTGAGCCCATTCAGCTCCAAACTTCTCCACCAGCTTTGTCAGGTTACACGTGGCTGCCTCTCTTATGGCGTATACTGTCAAACATAGGTCAGAGAGCAGGCAGTTTTAGGTGTAAAGACGAGGAAACCAGAGAGGATTTTTATATTCTTTGCAAAGTCAATGTTCTGAATGTGCTTTAAGGGAAAACGAATATTAATAGCCAAGCACACCAACATTTGGGCCGATATTAATTTCCCATTAATTTGTTGTTTACAGTATGAAAACTTACAAAAGTGCAACTCTTACTCACAACCTGCATTTAAAAAAAATATTAGAACATTATATAAAGCGCTTTGAGCTTTAGGTGGTAAAAATGAGTAACAGTTTAAAGTCATCTGTAAACAGATGAAATAAAACAAAATAAACAGGCCTCAATGACATTTTACTGCAAATGCGGTTTATAAAAAAAGCTTCAAAAACCTAAATTAAAAAAAAACAAAACAACAAATACATAGTATGAGTCACAGACAGTGTTGAAGGAGGAGACATCATGGGCAGAGGATATCTTTCCTGAATGTGTGTGCAAGCCAGAAAGCCTAGATACAGGCTACTAACTGTATAAAGCCTACTCTAACCAATTACACAGAACTGTACATGTAACGCCAGTAAAAACATTACAGTCAACATTTCAGCAATAGTAAAAGCTGTCATTAATACATACCACTTGTAAGACTATGCCGTATGATGTGCTACCACTGTTGGCACATTATAGGGCACAATGAACCTAAGAGGCTCATGATTTTTTTTTACAGGGTCATAAAGAAAGAAGCAGCCAAGTCTATAAAACTCCCCAAATCCTCAACAATCACCAGTTATATGAATACCCACTGAGAGTCACCAGGTGTTAACGTACCATGGTCGACGAGCCATGCCATACACAGAGAATTTAGCTTCTCGTCAAAGAACTCCACTCCCTGAAGAGAAGGAGAAAAAACATTCAAAAATCAAATGTGGCAGACTCATTATCACAAACACAACAATCAATCAGCCTTGGAAGGAAGTCACCCCAGTTCAACTGGCTCTCTACAGGCCAAACGAACAAACATCAATTAAAGAGGCCAGGCAGAGTGCATACACAGGCCGGAACATCTATTTCGCAAACAGACATTTACTCCAAATGATCATAAATTACCATTATATAAGCCATCAGAGGTAAACACATACAATAAAGCTGAGGTGAACAAAACACTTTTGTTTTCAGCATTTCCATTAAAGAAGACAGCGACAGTCCCATCATACAGACAAATGAACAGAATAAACCAAGACTCACCAGCTGGCCAGCCAAGAGCGGCATGTACTCTATGATGGCTAGCCGCACCCTCCACTTGGCGTCTTCTGCCAGCTCCACGATAGCAGGGAGAAGGGACTGGGAGAGCTGCCGGATACCGATGACTTCATTCACACAGTCTAGATTAGAGATAATGTTCAGACGCACCTCTGGACACTGGAAGGAAGCAAAAGAGAGTGGGCATTAGAAAATGTGTGCACCAACACAAATAAAAAAAGGGAAGAGGCTGTTATGCAGTTATGAGAGCGAGGAACTCAAGTGTGGGCCAACTGAAGTGAAGTGAAGCCTTTTCAGTTTATGGGTAATCCATTTTTTTTCCAAGTCCATGAGATGTAAACAGATTTACTCCTTATAACTTTAGCTCTCACAGTACTGGCAGATCAGTAAACAGTATTAAGGTCTGAGTAGCCCTTATTTTCTATTTGCCTATTCAGTCAGTGAGGGGGAGATGAGACACGTTCAAAGACCCAGCTAAGAAGGAGGGGAACAATGCAGACCCACGGGCCTGCAGGGAGCAATAAAGAGAGCCATGCAGAGATGAAACAGGAGAAAACTGCACGGCACTCGTCCATTCATTCCTCACTTCAAGGCTCCCTGCCGGCCTGAGGGATCAAAGTGACCAGTAATACAGAAAGCTCATCTAGGGCTAGAAGATGACGCAGATCATCTGACTGAAGTCTGGTCTAGGTCAAACACATACATGCAAAACACATATGCAAAAAACACAAACATGGCCCATAGCAGCGTTTTCCAAGGGTCTTACCTCATCCTTGAGCTGGGCCAGGAAGAGTGGCAGCAAGTGCTCGATGGTGTTGTCCTTGCCCAGGATTGTTGACAAACCCATAATCACTGAGGCTAGTGCCGATTTGACATGCTGATTCGTGTCTGAAACCAGTTCCTAGCGACACAAGCATACAAAACAAGACTCCGGAGCGTTAATGAGATATTTGACAGCTGTAAAATCAAATGTTAACAGCCCCCACAACTCAAACAGTATGAGTCATTAGGACCAAATGAAATATTACCCCTGCACTAAACCCTGTAATTACAGACATTATACAGTTTAATTGTAATTATGAACCTTCCTGCAGCATAGCACACATCAAAGGGGGTGACGGATCATATGAATAAGCAGGGAAGCTGTTCTTCTGTGGTGGGCTCAGGGAAACTTTCTTTTGGGTATATGGGCCATTTTATATTCAACTTGGCTTGAGCAATGACTCCTTGATCTTAGGTCCACTTGCAACATTTGTAGTTTTAGGCACCACAAACAAACAATTTTTACATGATAATTTAATAATAATTTAATTATTTTTAAAGATAATTATTTATCATTTGAGCCGTGTTTGTTACTGTGCCATTAGGCCTCTTAAATGATCTGTGTTCTGACTGGCTAATCTGCATTGTGTCTTGTTCAAACTACAGTGCAGGCTGAAACATTCCTTCTAACTTAGAACCAAACTGCTGTTGTCTAAATACTAAATAGGCAGATAGTTTGACATATTGTACCATCACAGAAAAACATTGACTTGGGCTTGAAAACTGTATTGACTGGTGAGTAAATGTCAGGTCTTATGTCTACATAACAGTGTTTGCATGCTACATCAAAAAGTCTGTTTACTTCATTACTAAAAAAATTTTTTTTTTTTGGGGGGGGAGCGTATAGAAAAACATTATACTGGTCCAGTAACAGTGAATTACAGATCATCATCCGCCCCCTCTCCCCCTAAAGCCCTTCAATGAATTCCAGAAAAGATTCAATTCATTATTACAGTACTATGAGTCAGTGCAAGGAATGAGACATCAAACAGTGGAGGTCATTGCTCCAACACACTACTAAAGACAAAAGAGGTGATGGCACTTGGTCCTGTAGTCAAACAAAGCTGAAATGTACCAACTCCATTTAAGCACCCACTCCTGTCATCCTTCTGTTAACAAAAGGTCAAGGCTGAGACATGGTGGGTCATGCTAATTTGATCTTGTTTAAGCCTTAGCTGCTTACACCAGCAACAGATGCTGAGTCAGAGAGCTAGCTGCCAGTCAGAGCACCATAAGAGAGTCCCTGCTTTTTTGGGCAAATTATATGGAATCTGAAATTTTTGACTGCTGAACAAGCTCAGAGGGGGCAAGAATCTTTCACAGTGCATAAAGGCTAGAGGATGGTACAAGACAAAGGGTGAAACAGACCAGGCATAATCAGAAAGATAAATCTGATAGTGTATAAGCTACATAAGAGCTTTAAAGTCTAGTGATCCAGTTGGCTGGTGACCGCATGAGTAATGTACCTTGACGCAGGGCAGAATGTGAGTCATGATGATTGTCTCTCGGCTGTCTTCCGGTAAATTCTCGCAGAATTCTGATAAGAGATAAAATGCATCAAATTCAAAGCATCAACACATTAACGGTGGAAATGAATACGGCAAATAAACGTGATTCTGAAACGATTCCACACAAGTACTTAAACTAACATCTTAATGATTTATCAGGGTCATAAAGGAAAGTTAACTGATGAGTTGAGATAAGCATTTACCTTTGACTTTATTAGCAGCTGCAGCCCGCACCTCAGCCTCACAGTCTTTGAGAAGGTTCTGAAAGGCTGGTACGAGGTCATTCTTAGTGATTTCTGGGCCAACTGCCTTTTGTAACTGCAACATCAAGGCAAATAGCAGCAATTTAAACAATCTGTACATCGAAAAATGGCTTGCACAAGGACAACACCACCTTTAGCAGTCCAAAAAACAAAGGTTGTATAACTTTGTAAAAAGTCACAATAAACTGACTTGTGAAACCTTAAAGCAGCATCAGAACTTGTCTGATACACCTTTACAGTCTTGACTACTGCGGCTACTAAAACTCAAAGCTATTGAGGTTTATTTAGAACAAACCCTATGTCTAAAACAGGATGAAGAAGACCCAGACATAACATAAAGGGAGAGAATATGCAAGACAATTTCCACGAGACATTCACTCCAGTTATGTCATTCAAATTGTGAACAATGGACATCATGAAGCGTTACCATGCGCCAAAGCAACACAGTGACACAGAGGTCATTTCTTTTTTTGAATGAGAGTCAGCGACACACGGAGTGGGCGAATTCAGCGTCAGTTGAGGTCGAGTCAACTCTATGCAAATGACCAGTGACACGAAGCAACCACCAATCAGAAAAAACAGGTTCTCAGGCTGCTACAAAACTGCTCCACTGACTTTGGTTCCTACTGAAGATTTGTTCCTTTCACAAAATGGAGGATTCTGGTTGCCATTCCTTTATAAATGCAGTTTGCGTGACAACACAATTAAATTCCAACATGCTGGTGGATATGCCCACAAGCTACTTATCACCTGCTGCACGGGCGACGCCGAGCGCCTTTATCCCTTGCGATGTGCATGCAGGGTTAGAAACTTCACGCTTCGTTCCCACTAGGGCTGCATTATGAATCATATTTCTATTGCAAAATAGAAAAAGTTTAGTTCAGTGATTACTAAATAGGTGAACACAGTGCACGATTTTCAGTGCACCATTCCATAAGTCAATTCATCTAACAATTCTTAAGTGCTACACATTGCTGCAAACTAGGAGAGGGGCGCTAGTTAGTAGCTATTAACTTAGCTTAACTAAAGCATATACAGATGTTTAGATGATAAATCACTTCTGACAGCACTGAGGGGAAAGAAAGATGAAATTAAACCTGGTTTTGGTGTTTGTATCTGCATCTTGACTGAGTAACTTAACATCAACTTAGTGAGCAGGCTACAGACTCACACAGTGCACTCACTGCAATACAGGTGTGATTCTAAGCAGTGACCTGATGACCTGAAGTTTAGATCATAGAAGCTAACGTTTGAGGCAGCAAAATTAGAATGAGTAGCAGAAAGCACCTTTTGTTCCGGCTCACGCCCATTTAGAGGATGTGAGAGCGTGAAGTTAAGTGACTAAGTAAAAGCCGAAGTCAAGCGTGTTCTGTGTGGCAGTTACTGAAATGTCCAAACTTTTGCTCAATGACTCCAAGCACTGTTTGTCATTGCCATGTTAAATTTATGACACATTGTATTTCTTTTACAACAGAAATATGAAGATACCAGACATATTATTATGCAGCTCTATAGGGAACTAAGTGTGAAACTTCTAAGGCCTTCTGAATGCAGATATCAAAGGATGCACATCAATTTTGCCCACCTGAGTTGTGTTTGTAAAATAGCATGGGTGTAAAGTCCCCAAATATCAAAAAGCATGCGGAAAGAAGACATTACATGTGTTAAACTGAACGTCTTGAATGGGAGAACCATTCTGTTAAACTGGACAGGTGGTAAACACCATTAGATCACCGGTGGCTGTTTGTGGTCTCTGGAGGAAATATGATGTGGAAAGAACTGGCTGCTATATTTACATTTTTTCACATTAGAGACAAGCAGTATAATAAACACAAAACACCTGCATTGTAAAGCTTGCCAACAGCAGTATTTTTATGAAGGCAACAGCAGTGGGCAATATGGCTGAAATTATACTACTGCAGTGCTGAGAATACTACCTGCTCTGTGGTGGGTCTGTGGGGGGCTTGACCAGAAAAGGGTAAAAGGGGGCAAGCAAAGTATGCAGAGAAACAGATGGACAACAGTCTGTAAATATAGAACTAGAAAGTGCACCTATGCGGTAAGTGGAGCTGATCAAATGTACAGTGTAACACATGATGTGTGCAGATTGGAGGAGTACTAAATGAAGTGACGGGCAGGGCATATCCCAAAGCCAGATCATAAACCAGACCACATCTTATCAATTAGCCCCTATCCCGCATTACTCTTACCTCAGAGAACTTGTCAGCCACCATGTACCGCACCCTCCATGACTTGTCCTCAGCTGCCTGGCGCAGGGTTGGCATAACCAGAGTCTCCAGGTCCTCCTGAGGCAGCAATGTAGCAATGCTCACACACGCCTCCACAGCTAGGAGACGCACAGAGTCCTGTAATAAACACCACATGAGGTCACAGCTGCTTAAGCATGGCAAACTGACGTTTGAACGGTGCTATTAGGAAAATAAAGCTTGTTTTCAACCCCACTGCGCTGCAGTAGGGGCAAGTGCTGGTCAGGAGCGCCTATGCGTGAGGAATATGTGAATTAAACAGAAGCAAAGGTGTCAATTCATGTACGTGTTCACATCATGTTATCTTGCCAATTTGAATGTGTGCCTGGCAGGGCAAGTGGAACTGACCTGTTCATCAGAGGCCAGTGCAGTAAAGAGAGAGATAATGTCACTCTTGACATATTCCAACTCCAAGACTTTGGCAAACTCGCCCAGCTTGGATGCAGCAGCACGACGCACCATAGGCGTATCATCAGAGCAAAGGTTACGGAAATGCCTGAAAAAGAGAACATTTGATTATATCTATGCATCTGACTGACAGCTTCAAAATATACTCAATTGTTTTTAAACAGTAGCTGCAAATATTACATGTCAAACTGCATTCCTTGAACGTCACAGCTTTGTACGCTTTATTGTTCTCTCCCATGTAACACACCTAATTCACCTCATCAACTGATCATTAAACCATAATGTGATCATCTGTGCTGGAGCAGGCACACAGTTTGATATCACTCCTACAGTGCAACAGGTTATCATTTTAGTTCATTACTGGTTGGTTTCCCAGGGAGGGATTAAGCCCAGTCCAGAATGACATTTCCCTCCCATTAGAAATCTCCATTCAGAAAGCTAGACTTCATCCCTGTCTGGGAAACCCCATTTTTGACCCCATTTATTTAAAATAGCACTACAAATAACAGTTTACCATAGATTACTGTGCATAAGACCACATAACACCTACTAAGTTTGTCACGATAACTGACATAACCCTACATGAAAGTTTACAACTGCCTATTCCAACAAATGCCCTTCACTATAAAGGTTACATAACCTACATTAGGTATGACACAAATGTCCAAATACTTGTTAAATCCACTCTATTTGGCGTTCTTCTGAGCTTCAACAAGAGTATGTATTGTAAGCTCACAGGTCAGACCCTCTGTAGTATTAAAACTTTAATCAGCCCAACTGCACTGCTGAATTTCGTATGTCTATATGTCTCCTTGGCTAAACCACTGTGCCAATAAAAATACTAATTATTATTAATATTAGGACAAATTGGCTACTAACTGGCGAATCTCAGCTTTGACGGTGCTGGAGACACGTGGATAGCAGACACTGAAGAGACCGCAAGCCGAAGTACGGGAGGTGAACCAGTCCCCACTGGCCAAGCGCTTCACCAGTGGCTCAAAATGCACCTCCAGGTCCACAGGTGAGTGCTCATGGGAGATCTTGCGCAAGGACTCCACTGCCTTGTCCCGCACCACTGTCTCCTCCACTGTGGCCAAGCTCTCCAAAGGCGGCTGAGGACAAAAACATACAGGAATGATGAGTAACAGCATGAAAGGAGAGTTAACTGTGTAACGTTACCAAGTTTGTCCAGCTAAGTGATGTTGTTTAACACTTACAAGGAGGCAGTGCACATATTCGGGTCCTCCGACCAACATGGTAAAATTACCAAGTTGCTCTGCAAGGGCGAGAAGTACTTCGTCCTCATCGTAGATGGTATCTAGATACACAAGAAATGAATTTTTTTAAAACTGATAACGATGCAAGGCTAATTTCAG
The DNA here is from genome assembly GCA_034552555.1 of Semaprochilodus insignis. Lineage (NCBI taxonomy): Eukaryota > Metazoa > Chordata > Actinopteri > Characiformes > Prochilodontidae > Semaprochilodus > Semaprochilodus insignis. The sequence goes on along the minus strand of CM067496.1, from coordinate 12,335,874 downwards.
TGCTTAATTTACTAATTTCCACCTTATTTAGATTATTTGTATTACCCTAACAAATGTTAACTATGAACGTACACAGACATTCGAGTAGTCAGTTAACTGTTCAAGATGCCAGTATTCTGATACTAAAATATTATTTCTGTATTCACTGGGTTTCATCACAGGAAGATGTACAAAAATATACTGACCAACAACTATTTACAACAAGTAATTGCGATCCATTATGTTGTTATACTTAGCTACTCCAATACCAGCCAATACACTAATGCAGGTGCTTTGGTAAGGTAAGGTCTTAAAGCCAGAGACAGCACAGCTTAGATTGCTAAATAGAACCAAAACTAAAAAGGTAAGCCACAGGTGTATATTTATTTCAGCCAAAACATTTGTTTTTCTTTTTTTTCCTGTTCTTTCACCACAGTTAACCAGATATCTGTTTACAAACGTTTACAGATATCTGAATATCAAAATCAGCTGGGTTGCCCATTCCCAATAGTCATGAGCTGAATCTTTGTAATACAGCTAAAACTTGAAGGTTGCAAGTGCATCCATGAGCTGTAAATATTAGGCAGCTCTTCCACTTCGTTCAACTGCTCAGACTACGCTCTTTGTGGCATACAACAAAGTGAGGTTGTTTTTAATAAACCAGACACATCTGACAAACTGATGCATCTAATTAATATTTTTAAACGTAAGACAAAGACACAAGAGTTTGTTTTAAAACTACATTCTCTGTACAGGTTTCAGAAAGGCTGAAAGGGGGGGGTAATAAACAAATTTATATAATTCTGATAACATCCTTGTAAACCTTTCACAAGTGCCTACCTGTTAGGAAAGGGAGAAGCTCGGTGCGTGTCCTCTCCACACCCAATGCCAGAGCAATAGTGGAGAGTTTCTTGATGCTGTTCAGCCGCAACTGTTTCAGAAACAAATCAAGAGCTTACAACTAGCACACACAAACACACAAAAAAGTCAAACTATGCCATCTTTAAGGCACTGATCCATTTCAAGTATAAAAATATAATATGCCTGCACAAAACATCAGGGTAACAAAGCGCACACTGCAGCATTCCTCTATATGTAACTTGTGAAATATCATTTATCCATTGTAGTCCAGGGTAGAGCTTGAAGTATTTATTCTGAACCCAAAGGCTCACGTCCGGTTGAGAAGTCATTTGTCTGCTCGTGTCAGGTGCAAATTCATACTGGGTTCTCACAGCCTGCCTCCCATTTCCCCCGCTTTAGTTTTATTTACTTTGTTAACATACTTCATTTCCATTGGAATTTAATACAAAGATCCACAAGACATGTGAGAAGATGGATGTGTGGGAAACAAAAAAGCAAATTAATTCAGGAGAGGGAGGTTTCATGCAGACAAATAAATGTATAAATGTAATTTATTTGGCCAAAACTGATACATGGTCAATATGTTAGTTAGTCAACATGGTTAATTAAATAAAAGAATGGTAAACATCCGGGTATCGGTTTCCATTACATATATATTGCAGCGATGGGTGAGTGTAGGTCTGCCACCGCTGCTGAAAAAAAGATTCTAGAGGAAACACTGTATACTGTGACAACATGCATCATGGACAGAAAGTTCAATGAGTTTGGATTTTAATATGCATTAGAAAAGGCCCCACCCCATGCCCCTCCCAAGAGTTATTTCAGACCTGTGAACAAATGACAGCTAATTTTGTTGCTACAAGCTAATTCAGCTGGCATGATTATTCAAAATATGAGGTTTTATTTAGCACTTTGGGTGACAGCAGACCCGTCTCAAACAGACCTTTGCAAGACTTGAGTCAGTCTTGGTCTGGCAGTTGATGCCGAGGTTGGGGTCAGGCTTGAAAGTAAAATTCGGCATACACCACTAACCGCCAAACACGTCCCTGTTGTCTACTCCATAAAACGTATTATTATTTAATAAGTGTTGTTTGATGTTACTACATCAATATTTACTATTAGTTCCACAAAGTATGTTCCGCTTTAACATTCATATGCTTTGCCAACATTGCACCTGAAACAGTCAGGACAATACAGATACGACTTTTAGTCCGAAGTTACAGAGTTCCATGGTAGAGTCTAGATGATGTTAGGGATATACACAGACAACACTGCAAGACCAACAAAAGGCATAAAAAAAATCCAATATTTGGCAATTTGCTAATAGACGTTTCATTTACTCCATTTACAGCTCATCACTTCAAGTGACTAGTATCTGGATTGTATCCTGCCAAGATTTAAGCCACATGCATTTACACCTGGTAGTCAGTAGCGTCTCTGATTAGTACGGTTAACAACTGTTTATCTGTAAGTGTTTGTCCATAACGCTACTGAGCAGTTTGTTTCACCAGGTTCCCAACCACGTGCCTCCTCCATGATTATCTTCCGAGTAGTCTCAGTCACAGATGCTCCACCGACACACAGACAGAGAGTGTGATATCTTTAATGATTTAACTTGCCCACAGCGCCAGGATTCTGCCAGTTGCATTCTGATTGGGTGTGTTTGCTACCATACACATGTCCTTCCGTGTATCTTTTTGCACTGGTTCAACGTGAATCAATGTTTTGTTGCTCCAGCTAAATTCAGCCTAGCAAACAATAATCTCAGTCTCAGACACTCCGTTATCATATACTTGTGTTTCCCGAGGGGCTGTTTATGTCGTGACTCTGTTTTCAAGCCTCCTTCTACACATCATACCAAACAGCAGGGTTGTGATTAGTCGATTTGTGTTGGTCAAACTTCCTTTTCTTGCTGTAGTAGATGGTCCCTGGCAACGTTAAGTACCAAGAGGTACCAGACTCTCCTTAGGGTATCAGGCAATGCAAGACGATATGCCCAGTGACATACTACATGGAGAGGAACTTCTGTACTGAGAGGGCTTTTTGGTTGTTGAATGTGTCTTGGAAAGACTAGAAGACACTCAGCAAAGATCAGCATGTAACAAACTATCATGACAGCACATGGTTTTGCATACTGCTAATGGTAACACGAGAGTCATACTGCTGAACCTGATATCATAAGACATTTGCCATTGCGTGCTTTATGCATAGTTATGCCAGTGTTATGTAGCTGGGTTTAAATAAAGTGTTTTCCTCATGGATCTCTTAGACTGCCGCTAGGTTCTCTGAAATGGCTCAAGTCATTCGTCTAGTGAACACTGACATCTGCAGAAGTGGGGCATCCAACGCAGAGGGGGTGTACACTCCGACGCTACCAGTGAAATGCTAATGCTAATGCTAATTTCATAACATACACATCACTGTTTTATATAAAGGCCTACGCAGGATAAGCATTAACTCGTGATATATCGATGTGTTCATAGTTCAGATTGCGAAATAAAGCCCTGCGGGCGTTTTAATAAGCTAACCGTAAACGGCTAGTTAGTACGTTCTAGGTACCGCTCAACAGAGCCAGCTGTTCTCTCAACCTAAAACATCTGTGTGATGTATGATTCCGACCTTTGTCTATTTATATAGACGTTATATTATTAAAACACACCTTGTTCATTCGTTTATATGTTAGCCTAGCTAGCTAGCCCGCTAGCATGCCGGCGAATGTTGGCAAACACAAAATCTTGACCAGAATTGATCTTTTTAGCGTTCAGGACAAACTGATGTGAGTATAAACTACTGGTTGAGGACTAAGGACTGTCCCTTGATAAGGAACAAGACATGTATGCTAGCTAAATAAGTGTCCTGGGGTGTGTGTCAGTTATTATCCATCCCAACGCGTCAGTCTGAACAGCACCGGTAGCTTGCTGGCTAACGCTAGCCAGCGGACGACACTTCCCATTCGGCTTTTCCGTTCCACCTTAAACAGTACAGCAGTTACTTTGGGGCGCGTGCACGGGCCCCATAACGTAACTGCTGCACTATTTAAGGTGGACCGGAGCGCTATAGTAAGATGCTAACGTAGCCAGCTAGCTTAGCGGCTAGCTCGCCGTCTGAAATACACACTAGACGTTAGCAAGCCTAATACAGTTAAGTTAACTTAAGATAGACTAGGCTAAACTAAGCTAAGCTAATACAGGCCCGAAATTACTTCGAGCAAGAATACTGGATTACGCCTAATGGTGTTCCCTCACTTCAGTATTTAAGATATATGATTATATCTGATAAGACATAACAC
>CM067496.1:12299257-12331722 GCA_034552555.1 Semaprochilodus insignis | reverse complement strand
TGTCTCCGGCTGTTGGCTGCCGCGGTCCTCTGCTGCGGGGTTTCCTCAGAGGGGCTTCAGTCGTTCAGCCCGGAGACGAGCAGCGGAGCGCGGCGATTGGTCTCCTTCACAACGGCGCTCCAAATGAACGAACGGCATACCAGCTACCTGTATCGGGGTCGGTGCATAAACACGTTCAGGTAAAAGTATTGTTAAGCTGCTTCTGTGAAATGATGGCTGACCAGGGAAATGACCGTATCTGCTTAATGAAGTGACTGACATGCTGGGCTGCAACAAACCAGTGTTTTGATAGCCGAATAATAAATCTATCTTTTATAGCAACGAACAGTCGGTTATTGAATTATGAATAACTCAATTGCCGAATAACTATTATGTAGCTATGCGCTTTTAAATGTATCTTAAGGTTGTTTTAAGCATTGGCTAACTAACAAGATAATACAGATGAATACCTTAATGGAAAAATTCACTTTTTTCCCACTTTCCTGCCATACAAAAAATATTTAAAAAAGAAGAAAAAGTCTGGTCAAAATTTAAAACCAAGGTGTTCAAAGTAGCATCAAGAAAATATAACAAAACTAAATCAACTATTACTTAATCAAGTAAATTAAAGTAATTCTAAATTGAAACAGTGCATTCTGCTGTCTACCTACACTGTTGCAACTAAATTCTACACAGGTCTTTACTGAAATGAAGGAATTACATCACCAACCTTTAGTGGATGTGAAATGGTTTGTTGTTATAACTCTTTTCTTCTCAGTGGTGGGTAACTAAAAGGAACTGGAGGTTGAAAAGTCGTGAAAAGCTAATACATATTTTACTGTAGGCCTGTTTACAGGTGTTTAATGAGGTAATTTCTTAGTTAAAGTATTAAGTTTTTTACTTAATAAAACTGGGACATCAGCACAGACTGTATAGACTGTATTTTTCCTATTAGTATTTATATTGTGTTACTTGTAATCTGGGTAATAGTGCAGAATAAGAATTTCATTGTACAGCGCAATTGCTTCTTTCTCTGTGCATATGACAATAACCAAATCTTTGGCTGTGTTTTAGTTGTGTACTACACAGTGTATACTATGTACTAATCCCAAGATTTCTGCAGACTAGTACATGAAATATTAACATACTGCATCGTTTCTTACCATCAGAAAGTGATGAACCATTGCTATGATAACTGCATGATATATCGTTTCAGCATCATCACTGCAATGTGCACATGCACAATACTCACATCACAGGATGTGCAATGACTAGTAAGACAAATTAAATTAAGCATGTAATGCTACAGCCTTTTTTTGCTGCTTGATACAAAAGCAAAACTTGCATGGTTTCTGGACTCTGATTTAAGGCTTCTTGGATACACAGAGAAGAGTAGTCTCAGCACGCAGCTGCTTTTGTGTTTGGTACATTGATGCTGATTATAGAGCATTAATGTTCTGGAGAACATGATTCACACTCACAAGAGTGTTAAAAAGTCATTTCTCAGCTTTCTTTATTAGTTTTTAAATTTTACTCCAATCATTTTACAATGAATAATGTCTCCTAAGTAATTCTGTTCAATCATCTGGTGAAAACTCCTGAATATTATTTTATAACGCAATATATATGACAGGAGGAAAAAATGGCAATGTCAGTTTTTCCAATGTCGTGCAGACCCAAGTCACATGTTACTTCCCTTCCCTGTCCCTGAATGACCATGCTCTCTTTTGGGTGAAAGCAAATCTGTCCATAATACATAATAATTTCTTTACTTTTTTTTTCTTTAGAGTGAAGGACATCAAAAGGAAAGATCTGTGGCTTCAGGCCTATGCAGAGAGGATGAAAATAGTAAACTGTGGAGACCCGGCCAGTTAATACAGGTACACTTGTGACAAACACTTAATCATAGGTACGTTAATGATGTAGTGATGAATTTGACAGTTGTAACTTTAAGTCAAAGTAATGAGTGTTAATGCTACATTGAAGTTGCAGAACATAGTGTGGCAAAAAGTCAGAGAAACTCGAATGCCTGCATGTAACAACAGGTTTATGTTAGCTAACAGGATGTAATTACACTCATCCTCGAAAACATAATTGCACCCAGAAGGAATCAACTGACAGGAATCAAACTTGGTGGGTAGGTTTAATATCATGAGACGTACGATTGACTCAAGTTTCACACTCTGTGAATGTCCACGCATGATTGTCCTGATTATATAAGGTTGCATGTGTTTTCCATTCTGACTTGTGCTGCTGTGTTGGTAGCATCCTTTGTAAGCGAAGTATGCCTCGGAGAAGAGTTCAAAAGCAGTTGAAGCAGTTGGAAGAGTTTGAGAGAGGTCGCATCATAGGGCTCTGGGAAGTGGAATGGCATGCTGTTGGCGGCAGTGGATAGAAGAAGGCATACACCAGCAACATGAAGGATCTGGGAGACCTTCACGAACCACGGAGAGGGAGAACCGTCGAATTGTCAGATGTGCGGAGTGAGCAGTGATGCCCTTCATGAGTCATCCTGTTAGTGCCAGCACCTTTGGCAGATGGCTGCACAACACAGGCCTACATGCATGCAGGCTATTATGATGACTACCCTAAACATCACGTCAACGGCACCAAAGACTGCAATGGTGTCGCGCCAGACTGTCATGGAGTGACTCAGAATGGCAGCGGGTCATCTTCAGTGGTGAGTCCCGCTTTTGTCTTGGTGGAGACGACCAATGAATCTGTGTGTGGAGGCACCGTGGTCAGCGCCAAGATGGACGGTTTGTTGTCATACGTCACATGTTTAGAAGGTCTGGTGTCACTCCACCTCCACCCCTACCACAAACTCTGCAGGAACTGTGTGAAAATATTCAAGCGAGATGTCTGGCATGTAGTTTTAGCAACCATGGCCGTCTGATTCCATACTGAGAGACACTATGTTGAAAAGTACGTATATGATAACGAATAAAATGTGTCTCGAGCCACAAAAACAGCCCATTTGGAATGATCTGTTAAAACAACAATGCACAGCTAGTGAGTTCCACCCTACAGACTCGACTGGTATTGCATTTGCCGGTGGTACTCTATCAGTACACCCCCCCTTTAGTAGATCTGAGCTGTGACAATGCCTTTTCACAGAAGCAGCAACCTGCTTTGAATTTTGGTTCAATGTCATATCACTCTGCGCAGGGTAAATCTCCATCTTTCCAGACTGAAGGCTCCAGGCTTTCCAGATTGAACAGGCTCACTGAGATAACATCTCTGCTCACTGTCGAGTGTCTGATCTGAGAGAAGCGTAGCTATTTTTTATCCTTCACCCTTCATTTTTAGTTGTTCCCTTCTTTTCTGCATCATCTAAAGATGCACAGCTGGCTTTGGCATGCCTGCTTGGCCTGTTTTGTCTGTTTCTATTCATTCTCTCTTACCCCCCTCCCCCCAACCCAACACTGGAAGGATCTACTCGTTTCTGACATATTATCCCATGATATTGCATGTCACGATAAAACCTTGTGTCTGCATATTGCCTTCTTTTTCTGCATAACTTGAACACTCCAGCTGTTCCTCACAATCTTTGAACCTTTCATGATGAACGGACCAATAGAAATGGTCCACAATTACTTGGAATAAAATTCTTTTACAATTATTTGCATTAAAAGAGACCTCTTATGCTTTTTCAATTTTTCCTTTTTCCCCCTGTAGTGTGTTATAGAGCTTTTTGTGCATGTAAGTGGTCTGCAAAGTTATAAAGCCCAAGTTACACACCAGAGGGAGAAACTCTCTCTCACAGAAACCAATATTCTCAGCTGCCTGAAACATCTTGTTGGAATTCCAGCCCTTCTCTGTTACAATGTGACATCATCTCGTAACACAGTTCTTATTGCCCACCTACCGGTAAGCTTGGCACACAAGATACAAAAGCTTAGCACTCACCATGTTCTGCTCCAGTTTTCTGGTGGTTGACCAATCAGAACAGAGTGGGCAAGCTGACAGTCTGAGCACACTGGGCTTATCAGGAGGCGGGGCTTAAAGACACAGGAGCTCTAAGAGAGCATTTAAGACAGAGGGTGAATACAGATATACAATATGAGAAAAATAGTGGGGTTTTTTTTGTTTGTTTGTTTTTGAACAGAGAAAATTAGCATAATAGGTGTAGATTCTTCTGTAAAATGACCATTTGGGAAATATGAGGTTTTGATCCTTAATGGTTCTTGACTTAATGGTTCTAAGAAGCAGTACTTCAGGATATTTTCCGATGCACAAGAAGTATCTTTTTTCAACTGTATTTTACCCTACTTTGTTAAGTTTAGACAAAACAGAACCAGTAGTGCTGTATTTAATAACATATGAATACAGTGATTTGTATTCAACAGGACTAATTATGCTCTCTTTGTAATGAAGTTGAACAATTTAAAGAACTGAAAATATCTACAATAGAGATTTTAATGCCATCAAAAAAGTCCAGTACTCTTGTGATTGCAACGCTATGAGATTTTCACAGCATGATAACCATCTAAGAAAATAATCACGGTGTTACCGTATCATGGTATACAGTGTTTCACAGTTTGTTAAAACAGGGTTTTACTGTTGTAGCTAGAGCTCTTTTAAACTATTATGTATCCAGCTAATTATTATTTTCATTATAGATTAATCTGCTCATTATTTTCTCTGTTATTCGATTTTAAAAATGTTGAAAATATTACATAGATTCCCCGTTCAGTTCGATTTTTTTTCAAGTGGTAGTAATAAGCATATGTACATGGTATAATAACTATCAATCTTCATAACACCGTATACCACGAAACTGGTATACCGCTGCAACCCTACCAGCCTAAACAATAGGTGCAAAGCACACTGTCCAGTTACTTTTGGTGCTCAATGAGATCTGTGAGCAGCAAGAGCAACATCCCATTTCTGATGATCAGTTACAGCCAAAATCCACTTTCCACATCAAAAAATGTAAATGATTAAATTTGTTTATTAAAATTCTGTAGGAGCATAAATATATGGGTACTGGTTGAAGTAGCTCTTTCAGCAGGTGAACTCATGAGATCACAAAATTGAACACATCACTGATCACTTTAAAAACCAGGAAAATAGCCTGCTGCGTGATCAAAATGTGTGTGGGCCATCTGTCAGCCATTCATTTGCTAATTTGTGCTAAATTAAAACACATCAGCATCCATTATTCAGGTCGCTGTGTCCTCATTCATTGGACCTTTCTTGGAAAGCACATTATTACACACCAAATCAATGCCCTTCTACACTGATCTGAGGCCAGTCTTGCTGTTCTATGTACAGTATAGGTGCAGAGGTTCAGATTTAGGTGCAAGAAACTGTTCCCAGATCAACAAAGCCAATGCACAACAGCATCGTTCTGATATGTCGATAAAAAACAGTTGAAAAAATTCCACATATTTATGGGTACGAGTGGATATCTGGCCAGCAAATGACCAATAATGCTTTGGAAATGCTTGTTTTGAACACTGACAGCTAAAAATAATTGCTCAGATACACATGCACTGTGTTGCTAGTTTATTAGATGCTGCCTCCAACACAATGTAACCCGTTGTTGTCCAACCTCTACACTGATCATCATTGGTCAGTGTCTGACCACAGGACATTAACCAGATATTATTTGGGTGGCAGCCAATTCTGACATCGTAATTGTATTAGACCAACAATGGAAGGGTTTCTGGTCCATCTTGTTGATAGTTAGACAGTTAGAACCTGTAACCCACAATTGGTGTTAGCCTCCTCTAGGCCATCATCACTGGTAGTTCCTGACCAGAGCTATTCTTGACTGGATATTTATGGATGGTGATCGTACCACCACTACCACACAAACAAACGTCTCAGTGTCAATGCTGTGCTAAGAATGATCCACCGCCCAAATAATATCTGGTCAATAGTGATCTTGTAATAGTGCCTTTACACTGCTGGATCCACCCTCTGGAAGTAAGGTGGTAGTAATCTCAGGCTCCTGCAGATTGCATTTTACATACCTGTGGGGTGTGTGACGGGATTCATAGATTGAGAAGAGGTGGTACAGTGCAGTGAATGTCTCGTTCCATGTGTGGAAAATGGCTCCAAAGCAGATGTTTTTTTCCCTTTTCCTGTAAAGTTGCCATTTTGGAGTTTCTGGACAGTGACGATATATTCATTTACATAAAGAAGAATGTGTCAAAATTAAGTCTAGGCTTTACTTGATCCCTCACGCCTCAGACGGCTCTTCTAACTTCACTTGAGCTAATACAGGGATAGAACAGCCCCTAAGATGGTGTCATAAAAATGCCAATGCCAAGAGGACGAGGAAATGTTAAAACCAGTTTTGAAATGGGTGTCTTGAATAACATAAATTAGGGAAAATATTATAGAAGAATGTGAATAGAGGAGAAGGCTGTGAGGGGCAGAACATTCTAGAGACTCCCAACAATCACATACAGGCACTAACCCAACAATGGTTGTTGCAGAAGGTTGGATCGGTGTGCTGAAAACAGCCCTTATCCAAAGCTAACCACCCAGTGCACAGGCTGAATTACATTGGTACGGTCAGTCAAATACAAGGGTCAGAGCAAGGCACCCGGCATCCCATATAATACAAACAATACACCAACCAGCTTATAGTTTTAAGAGCCTGTGTAATTCCTGGGGTTGTGCTGACGCATGCCGACAGACAGAGCCAGGTGGTTGATCCTTTGAGGACAAGCACACAACTGGTCGACACAATGCACTTAAACCTCCTCATCTCTGTGGCCTGGCTAAACAGGGAACCGTTGACCTACTTATGACATTCGAACGTTGACCTTGCTTCGCTGGCATGCAGTGATTACTCTGTGCAAACTTAAAGATGTACAGCATCGAAGAGCTTCCTTCAAATGACAGAGTTGTTTTTTGCAACCACAGTTTGGGTGTTTGTTAAATGTCATAACATTCCATGAGACCATTCCGTAACAAAACATCTGAAAATCCTCCTTGGGAATGAGAAGATGAGTAGGCCTGCACAACGTATCATTTGTCAACACCAGTTTTGGCCATTGTAGTGCTATCATAGAAGGGTACAATATGCAAATAGGTCCTCCAACCAATCACAGTGTTTTTAATGGATAAGTGTCCATTGACAATTTATATACAGGCTCATCATCAAAAATTAAGGTGCACCCAGAAGGAATCAACTGACAGGAATGAAACTTGGTGGGTAGGTTTGACACCATGAGACATGCAAATGATTTCAGTTTGATGCTCGGCCGCACATGTGACGTAACCAAGGACGGGCCTTATCACTGTACCTGACTGACCCAGCAGCCATGATTGCGGACATTCAATGAGCAGTGATGGCCTCCAGTCATCCTGTTAGTGCCAGCAACATTGGCAGAGGGCTGGATGACGCAGGACTACATGCACACAGACAGTTACGACAAATGTCCTTAACACCACATCAACGTCGCCAAAGACTGCAGTGGTGTCATGCCAGACTGTCATGGAGTGACTCAGAATGACAGCGGATCATCTTCAGTGATGCTTTTGTCTTGGTGCAGACAATCAACAAATCTGTGTGTGGAGGCACTATGGTCAATGCCAAGATGAACGGTTTGTTGTCTTCTATGTCTAGAAGCCCTGCAGTCACTCCATCTCCACCTCTACCTCAAAATCTGCTGCATGGGATGGATTATCTCAGGACACCCTTAGGAACCTCCTCCATGCCAAGACGTCTGCACACACATTTCAGGAGTGTGTCAGTACAGTGTTCTTTAGCTTTCATGGAACATGGGAGCAGAAGACCCACCAGAGTGCCTCTGTGAACACCACAACGCCGGACACAGCACCTCACCTGGGCTTGCTAACTGGAACCTAGAGGACTGGCAGCAGGTGGCTGTGATCAGAGGAGTCATGGTACCAACCAGTCTTATGGTAGGGTTCATGTGTGGCACAGACCCCATGAAGCCATGGACCCCAGGTGTCAACAAGGCACAGTGCAGGCTGAGGATGGTTCAACACAAGTGCCATGGGTTGGGTCCACTAGTCTGCCTAAACACTACGTTTTACTACTTGGTGGCCATTTACAGCCCTTCATGGACTTTATGTACCCACACAATGATGGGATATTCCAAGCATGATAACGCACCGTACCATCAAGCCCAGTTTGCCCAGAACTGGTTCTGAAAATTGGTGTGGCCTGCACATTATCTGTAATGAGACCAATCAAGGCGTTCCGCTATCATGCCTCAATAATTCACGTTTCCTTGCCATGTGCATGCTGGCCAGTGTTCAACCTCACTCCCAAGATAACACCTCACAACTTACATATTAAATACACGGGTGCACGGGTGCATGACTTTTTGCATGTCAGTGTTTTACAGCAGTACTTTATTCATTACGTGCAACTCTACTACAGAGTTGATCTTCTCACTCAATGATTCCAGCAGATTTATGATGATCTCCTGATGCCATTTTAACAAAAGGAATACCAGATGCTCCTCCTTTAGGATAGGTTCTGATGGCTCTATATCAGTCATACCAATAATATTGTATGTTGGAAAAGCATGCAAGGAAACATCTGGGATTTCTCTCACCACCAATCATAACTCTTCGTGCCACATGCTCTTTTTCTGGGATTGTACCCAGAGTGCCATATGATATCTAGAAAATGAGTAGACCGTATACTAATTATAAGGTAAACACCAAAGACATAATACAGATGTGCATTAAATTAAACATTTGCTCTCACTTGTGTCGTAAAACAACTGCTGGTATGCACGCTTATTTGGAGAGTGTCTCGCTGCTGAAGACAGTTGTAAATTAAGCTTGCAATAATAACAAGCAGGGAGCAGGGCTGGAAAAAATTCTCATCTATGTTTCAAAGGGGCTTTTGCGTCACCAGCTATAGCGTCAATGCCAGGATTTAAAAAGGATCAGAGTTCTCTGTAGTGTCACGGGGCTTAACGTGTCGTCACTGTGTACAGCTTAATAATCCCACAAGCCAAACACACACACACACACACACATACACACACACACACTCTTACTCAGTCGCTCACAGAAAGGTCTTTGCATGTTTACATACACCCACCCTTAATTCTGCACGGGTTTCACACAACAGGAAAAATAATGGTGCCCTTGTGACTATGTGACAGTCCAGAATCATTAGACCGTTCTTTCCTATAGAATCAGCAACGGGGACCTGAGGGAAAAGCGTTAGATTGCAGGTTCAGGTTTCTCACGAGGCTCAGGTCTCTCATGGGAACTGCCAATTCCTCGAAACTAAAAGTATTACAGAACTTAAAAATTCTAATACTGACAAATATAAATGTAACCTAATAGGTGCTAGTTAGCATTAAGCAACATGCCTCATGCTGTTATAAAAAATCATTCCCACTGGTGTTCTGTCACTCAACTACTCTTTTAATGGTGCCATAGCATGTATTCATTCCATTGTGTCCTCTGATGTCTACATAGAAGATATGAGGCTTTGTGGGGGTGAAAAAATGCCCAGATGCAGTTTTACATGCCCATTTACACCCTATGATTTGGCCTTAGAATTAAACCAGCTGTTTTCCCTTTATTGGCGAGCTCATGAATAATCCTGTGAGCTCTGCTCTGATTGGCTAGTTTACAGCAAGACACCACAAACCTCACGCAGAAGTAAGATATCAAAATTAACACATGCAGGAAAATAAAATGAACCTCCAGGTAAATGAACTAGGTCATCATAGTATTTCGTTAGCTATGCTAGTTACATAGGGCTTGCTAATATCTAACATGACCTGTACTATACTAGCTGCTTGCTTTTGATCTTAACGGCAACATGAAAGCTCAAAAGGTGGCTGCTACTTACAGGTTGCTGTTGGGGCTGTGATGCTAATACAGGTGGAACTCCTCCTCTCTTCAGTCTCTTCAGTGTTAAACGCTGAGCAAAAGTGTCCTGAGTGAAAATGTGCAAAGCAAACTGACACCTCTGAAATAAAGTCATTCAGGATCTTGTTAACGGTGCCACTGAATTCATTCATTCAGACAATTTCTACATAGAATTTATGTGACTCTAGTCAGGGTAAAAGACGTCCACATGTGTTTTGAAACATCAATTTACGCCCCTAACATTCTAACGCTGAAGTTGGCCTCTTATTCGCCAGCATGTTTTCTGAACTTCCTGTTCCGCCTCAAATGCTGAATGCCGCGGCTGCATTCAGGTGCCTGTACAAGCTGTAGCATTTAAGGTGGAAGAGAACATTCAAATAAGACAACTTAAGCCACGTGTGAAGATGAACATCAACCATGCCCCCTGACAGGTCGGTTCCTTGGGAAGGGTATGAATAGTGCCGACACCCCTTACACCACCTGGAACAGTACATTTCTGCAGTCTGCCATTATGACGACTGCCCTTAACACCATCAGGGTCGCCAAAGGCTGCAATACCAACAAATCTGTGTGTGTGGAGGCACCGTGGTCAGCATCAAGATGGACAGTCTGTTGTTACATGTCACATGTCCAGAAGTCCTGGTGTCACTCCACCTCCACTGCAAAATCTGCAGGAACTGTGTGAGAATATTCAAGCTGCATGGGATGGATTATCACAGGATACCATTAGGAACCTCTAATGAGACGTTTAGCCTGTTGCATTAGCAAACATGGCAGCTCAACACCATACTGAGAGAAACTACTTCTGTGTGTGTCTAGCTCAATCAATATTGCCCATATCAGTCTGAATGTATCATCATTTATTGTTCCTGGTAACCTTTATCTTCCTTCCCGATAGCACTGCAATCCCACACTTCCTTCTAGGTGTAATTTATTTTGACAATTCGTGTATTAATGAGTCAAGACATAACAGCTATGTAACCCGTATTGGCCCGTATTAATGCCCTCTTTTACAAATGCGGGATATGTAACTGAAGGAGAAGACAACAGTGACTGAGGTTCATGGTGTGTTAGTTCTATGTACTGACCTCTACTCATTCTCATTCAACTGTGACAACAACTAGTTCAAGACCTCTACACATCAGCATATTCTAATCACCCAGTCTCTGTTCCACACTCTTTATTTGACTCCATCAAACAGTTAACACTGAGATGACTCTTTTGAGGACATGACAGCACACGAATACTCAAGTAACGTGCCCTGATCCACCGCCCATCCTACCAGTTGATGCAGTTTCACAGACAGAGCAACTGCCAAAAAGACATTTTTAGTGCCACTTCCTGGGTCATACGCATAAGACAAGCGATTGATAGAGTCCATGTACAGTCCACATCGCAACACGACAATGGATGACATTAACTGTGACCTGGGGCTGAGTGAAGTTCATTGTCCAAAACCAGGTCAAGAAAGCATGAAGACATATACACAGAACACTGACAAAGAGGGGACTTGTGGTCCTTAAAGGGGTTTCTGAACAGAGCGTCTTCTGTTATAAAGGTACAAAGAGGCTGTAACGCTGTCTATGACTGTAGTTATGCACTATGTGGGAGATAGCGGAACGGGTTCGAGGAAAAGCCATGGAATGCATGGAAGGGGTACAGGAGGGCCAGCCATGGGCAAATGGCTTAAGCTTCCATGCTGCATCTGACAAGTGGCCTGGGTGGTCAACGGTTGGGAACAGTCAATACAGACAGATACTCTCGCACACTCGCTCTTACACAGGTTTCAGAGGGAGGTTCTCGTTGGAGGCTTAATGCAGACTAACGAAAAAAACAAATAAGGGATGCAATCTGGGAAAATCGAGATGTAGCATCAGGGTTGTGTTCTTCTTCTGCCATGTTTCACCCGCCGGGGCTTGAGGATGACATATCTGCTGTAGGTAGTGTGGTGCTCGGACAGGAAAGGAACGAAGAAAGCCCTGAAGAACCTGGATGATCTATGGAGGAGAAACAAACAGAAAGAGAGAGAGATAAAGGCCTCTTTGGTTTCAAAAAAGGTCCTAATGGACCAGTGGCTCCCAAGCTCCTGTCCTGCACATTCTTGCCCCAACAAGTTCACTTTAACTTGGGAAGGACTTTTCAGTTTTCAAGCCAATTAGCTGATTAGTTGGATTAGGTGTGTTAAGGCCATGGCACACTGACCCAAAACACCCCATGCTCTGGTTGGCCACTAGGTTTATTTTGTTCCAGAATAAGAATTGATATACGAAACAAACCAGGGTGACATTGTAGAACAGAATGGGGGAGAACATTCCAAGGAATCCCAGCAGTCATGCACACCAGTATTGCACACCTTGGAGAATGTTGGACTGGTGTGATCCGGCTTATAGAAAAGGGGTTCTCTACTCAAGTCCAGCTTCAACAAATTTATCTCATGAAGGTCTCAATTAGTGTGCGAAATACCCCCTGGTTTTCGGGTGGTTCCCCATGTCGGCAGGCTACTGTTTTGAAATGAGCTGGTCTGGTTTAGTGATGTGCTCTTCCACACATTAACTGAGATCTTACACATCTCTTTGTCTTCAGTTTGGGAAATGAGTAACAGTCCATTCTTTTCATCCCTCTCTTGGGAAAATGTGCAAGTTTTCCAATTTAGAACTATGTTTTTTCGATATACAGATTCGGATTTCAGATACAGATTTAGGGTATTTCACACCTGGGTCTGATCATTAGCTAATGAGTTGGAGGAGGTGTGCTAAGGCAGAGGAAAGTTGAAACTATGCAGGCCAAAGAGTCTCAGAACTTTAAGAGTCTCACAAATTTAAACATATGCAAAATCTGAATGTGAAAGCCAAAAAAAGTCTAATACAAAACCATTTTATGGTTAAATGACCTGGAAAAGTTGGTTGGAAAAATAACAATGGAAAGAGATTTTTAGAGTAAGTAATGATGTAACAGGAAAGACAGTTGGGTGTTTCTACTCTGTCTGATGATAAAACAGATGTAAACCATCAACGTTATGCTTGGACTCATGTTCTTAGGGGTTCTGATGGCAACAGTGCATTTGGGACAGTGACTTCAGCCCTCATGAAATAGGTCACAAACTCGATGTCTCTGAACGATTGGGACTTTAGCCACAAAATTGCTTTATGATGCTTTATAATGTTTATTCCGTCCGATTGCAATGAACTGTAGGAAGTATTAGGGGGCGCTTATGGTTTACATTGTATAATTAATCCATAATAGATGAAATCTCTAGCTGCACAAACAGAGAGTGGAAACAGCAGAAGGCTAAGTAAAAAGTACAGTAGTACATCGATAAATAGTGGACAGAGTCATCAATTACAGAAATAACGTTTTGTTAGAGAAGGTTAACACCACATGGTGCAGGGCTCATCTGGAATTGGGACTGGGAACCTTTTATAAAGGGGAAATATACAGATCACTTTCCGTCTAACGAGAGTTCATGGAAGCTAGATGGAACTGATCCTGTCAAGGAACAGATACAGTTTCAATGGGCTGTACAATAAAGGCCCTGCAAATTTCAGCGGCTGTTAATTGTGACCAATTGCTTTGGATCTGTAATACAGTCTGACTGGCGCTGCAGGGGGCTTTTGATTCTCCATTACTGCATTCATCACTGCTGTAATGGACTCTGTTACGGAGGTAATTACTAGGATTTCATAAGTGAGGTGAAAGACGTTTCCAGAGGACAGGTCCTTGAGCGGTGTTGAGCAGAGCAGGCCAGCTTGTGCGATCCTCAGATGCTCATGAGTGATGATGTCATGGTGCTTTAATGTTGGTCTACGCTGCTCTCTATAGGACAAGTCGAGGCATTGCAGATATCAATATTATAAAAGGGGAGCATTAATGGATTAGTGTTGGGAGGGCTCTTCAGCAGGATTTAATTCTAAGCCTAATCTAAGACAGTTGCGTGTGATATTCAGAGACACATCAGCATTTTAATGAGGTGAGGCAGACATGGTAGTGTAGCCTGCAGACACTGTTAGATACTAACAAACACAGACAAGGAAGGCTTACATTTGCTCAATTACATGTTTAATATAGGGATGTCAAATGGTTAAAATAATAAAGAAATACTTGTGATTAAACTCATTAATTTGGGTAGTTAACTATGATGGAGTGAGGGGCAAAATAAGCATGACCGAGATTCTCAAGAGCATCAGTAGCTTAACACTTTTCTGCTGCTTCTGTTAGTTTGCTGCTTGTTGATTTATGCATAGGTCTCATGCAAACACTGTCCAGTATAGTCTACTAAAGTGCTTTAAAGGGATTTCAAAGGTGTATTAGAACATGAGGGCTACAATCGTGGATTCTACCACCGCAATAGACAGTTTTAAGTCATGTGACTCCAATCACAAGCAAATTGCAGATGAAGAACAGGAAGTGATAAAAGCAGAAGGAACGAGATAAAGGTGTGCCCATTCTGTGCTACTTATTACGATATTATGAGAGAAAGGTTCAATCAGAAACTCACAACATATGTTGGACGCTATTCTTATGTTAGGAAGAGGAGTGTTTCTTTTTTTAAATGAATTGAAAGATTTGCCTGTTAGGCAGAAGATATGAGCCCCTACTGTCACGTCCAGTCGTCCTTCTACTACAGGAAACAAATGAAAGCGTAGTGTTGAGGCATACAATGTTTTTTTGGTAGTGGTTGAGTTGACCTTGGTACCAAGGTGCTCCACAATGACTAATATTTGGTTTTCTTTTATTGTCCTGTGGATTAACCTAGCAAAAAACACATTCAACAGCGTGACATTTACATTACAGTGGTTTACTTAACGTAGGGTAGCCACTCTCAGAGGTCAGGTGAAATGACACCAAATGAAGATGAAGTCATTGCAGCTCACTGTCATGGCAGGTTAAGTTGCGTTTACCTGTCCTTTGTGTTACTATTAATCATGATTTAAGTGTTAGTGATGCTGCTTGTAGCTACTGTTTTAAGTTTTCACCAGTGCACAACCACAGAAGACCTGTGGAAAAAGAAATACTGTGCTACTCCAGACCGCACAAGACTAGGTCAGCTTCTTATTTCCCAGTTTTCCTGTTCCACCTTAAATACTGCTGCAAGTGCCAGAATATAACCAGTGCACTATTACTTCCAGCAAGAAAGTGGCAAATAGGAGGCCGACTTCTTCCACATCCCGATTACGGACGAAGGTTCACAAGTTTGCTGCCATTTTTGGATCAATTTCTTGCTTTCGTCCTCCTTATAACTGACAACTCTTAGTACACAATGAAAGTATCTTGTGGTTTCTCAGATTAAGTTGATGCAAACTACAGGAATTTTAAGAACCTGTATTAGTGCTTCCCATGTAGGAAATGCCCTCCATCTGCAGTTCATACCACAGCAATGCAGACCTGTCTACAGTTCAGAGCAGCTAGGCTTTAGCAAGCACCACTAAGAATGTTTTAAAGGAACAAATTAAGGAAATGCTTTAAAAATGTTAAATATTATATTGTTTAAATATTTAGAATATTTTTAAGTGATACTAATAAGTATTGCATTCTCATGTTAGTTTTGCATTCACTTTTGTTTGCATCTGTAATATATATTTTACTCATATGTTTTATTGCTCATGTTTACTTGTTTAGCTTATATTTATTTATTTTGGCACCCTCTCTGCTGTTATTGTCATTGTTTCCCTCCACACTACAATGTTCCTCTGTACTGCAAAGGATACATAATGATTTAAATAATTTATAATGAGAAAATTGTCTACAATTCAAGCATCTAAATAATCCTTACTTCAATCCAAGGATGCTTTTTTCCTACTCTACCCATCTCTGGACAGTAAAAAAGGAACAAAACTACAGTGGGTCATTACACCCAAACTTTTCTTCAAACACTTACTTTGAAGCATCCAGAAAAGGTTTTTCTGCAATGACGCTCCACTCGTCTTTGTTAGTTGCGTACCGCGGCTCTCGTGGAGCTTCTGTGTCTGTGGCCAAATCCACCAGATAGTGACAGTGCTTCAGATCCACCTACAGGGGAGACAAAGTCACACAGGCAGTTCATACGTTTACTGATGTGCAGCCAAAGACTTTCAAAAATACTAGACCAATCATGTCACAATCATGAAATTTGAGCTGATGATTAATTGCATTATAAACGATCCTCACTGGATGCAACTATTAAAGTAAAAGTCTAAGTGGATAGATACTTAGCTATGCTAGTAGTGTCCGACTGAAGACAAAATCAGCTCAAGCTCAAATAAACAAACAGCGCTCACTGCCGCCCTCTAAGGTTTTACAGCACCAGTCAGAAGTTACTGTTCTTTTCTCTTTCATGTTTTCTGCTTTCTCTCATTTCATTTCTTTAATGTTGTGGCTGACTGAATAAAACTTTGCCTCTCCAAAATGGTATCTTTACAGAAGAAGAAAATACTTTATAAACTTTATAAAGTTTTACAAATAAGTTAATCTAACAAGTCCCTCCACCCACCCAAGCCATTGTATGTTCTTATAGCTGCTGAGCGGGAGGAGGTGAAGAAGCATAAAGTCCAGAACCATCGGGCTGTTGAACAGCCAGCATTGCTAGTGGGACGGTCAGTATTGCTAGTGGATCGGCATATCTCTACCTGCAATATAGACTGACTTCTTGTTTACCTACCTGTATTATACGTATATTGTATAATCTGGAATACATTTGTATCAATATCCTATCCCCCTGTATATACCCTGCATCTTTTTAATCTACCTCAGACTCCCCAAACTGCATATACAGGAATCTGTATACATCATAGCTTCAATTCATAACTTTTAAAAAGTAAAAAACGAGAAACATGGAGATATAAGGTGTTTGCCAGGCAGCAACAATATATTTACCTCCAACCCAACTGATAAAGGTAATCTTAAAATCTTTAATATATTACCTAAAAACTTGTGGTCTTTTGTTCAACTGTATGACAGCACAGCTAAAAACAGCAGCCTGAGTTTTGTCCAAAGCTTTGTCTATTTTTAGGCATTTCTGCTTTATGAAGTAATGCCATGTCTTGGGATTCCTTATATTCTAGTACTGTTCTGATGCTGCCTTGTTCTCTATCCGTCGAGAAGATTTCCCCAAAGCTAGTGTGACGTTGCTAAGCCTCTGCCACAGCTAAGCACACCTGCCACTTCACCCAAACTTGCATTAGCCAGGTTTTTGAGGAGCCACACATATTAATGCACTGATAATGAAGACTGTGTAAGTGAGTACAGCTCTACAACACAGACACTTCTGCGTAGGCATGCACACACGTTAAGTACTTACATCTGGTGAAGCTTTGAGGGCCATCTGATCAGTAATCTGATCTAACGAGCAGCACTGCACTCACTCTCGTACACTGCTGCAGTGTTTCTCAACCCTTCCCTGCACATTTCAGTGCTTTCCCGGCTCCCAACACACCTGATTCAGCTTATCCACTCATTAACAAGCCCTTTCAGTGCTGCAGGCACCAGGACTGGAGAAAAACACTTCACTACTGTTTAAAAGCTTGGAATCACTTGTGATAATTGTTGATTGTTGTTTTTATATATATATATATATATATATATATATATATATATATATATATATATATATATATATATATATATATATATATATATAAACAAAATATAATTTCTGGTTAATCTTTGTCACATTTATGTTCTTACTATGCAATGACATTAATATAACAGGAGTTCAAAAGATACAGAAAAACTGGTTGTAGATTTTGTCAAACCACTTGCAACACTGTATGGAAAGAATGTCATGACTTAAAGAAGGAGATTGATTAATGTCGAAAATGTAGTTGAAGGAAAATGTAATCCAAAATCTGGTCTGGCCTGTGGAAAGTGGTCACTGATTTATGTATCTCTGTGGATGGCTGTGTTTCATGCTCACTTGTTTGGTTAAACTGGTTTTAAACAAAATTAAATTACTGTTCATGAATNACACACACACACACACACACATATATATATATATATATATATATATATATATATATATATATATATATATATACACACACACATGATCTGTTGGCCGTCATTTTTGTCTGCCTGTTTTGATCATCGCTTTTTAATGGGTATTGAATTAACTTCTGCTTTGCTTATCATTCCACACACATCTACAATAGGACAATCATAACTGAATCCATTTATACATGTCTCTGCAACCACATTGTTTAATAATAGTATTGATATTATATCATTGATTCCATTTTGACGGATTGTTTGTACTGCACTGAAAACAGTCTGTCCTAAAGGTTAGTGGAGCTGTAAGTGCGGCTGAACATTGCTCACATATCTGGAAGGTTCCTCCAGATTCTGGTCATTCATGTCTGTGGGAAGGAGCTGTGTGGCGTCGGGTCCTGAAGCGTATGGCTTGGGCAGCTGCCCCCGGAATTCAGACTGGATGAACTGCAGCTGCCAGCTTTGGGATGGCAAAACCAAACAAACAACAGTTCTTTCAGTCACACTTACGTCAAAACAATGGGATTTAACTGCTCACCATGTGGCCATAAGGAACAGGGAAGGAGTCTTAAAAAAATTGAAAACATTTATTTTTATAATGAAAAGTATTTTTTCAAGTATTTATTTCAAGTTGAAATAGAAAGTACCCTATAAATGTCTTTGTACATATTTAATCTATTACCATTATTGCCTTTTGTTTTCATATATACTTTTTTACTGTGGGACCACAGTCTGAACTAATTTGGTGGTATGGTCTATATATCTGCTGAAATCAAAGCCGATGCACAAACTTTTAATGAAGAAAAATTGGAACTGGATGATCTGGATTAGCATATGGAAAATTATAACATTTATTTCTGCAGGATTACAAATGCAGTCAGTAAAAGGAACACAATGATGTCACGTAAACATCCAGTTTTCTGGTGTGCAATAAAAATGTCTAATTTAAACTTGAATTTGATGTGGACACTTTTTAAAGCAAATATGTGTCAATATTTTGACACTGATATTATTTTGATATTATTTTGACAATATTATTCCGATATCACTCTCTAAATTCCTCTCTAAATATCTCTAAATTCCCTATAATTTAATGCTCTGCTTCAGATAATATGTATAAAAATATAATATGTTAAAACTGAATCAGGCTTAACACAGCCAATACTACTGAAATGCCATGACCACCAGAGTTTGATTTCTAGTAGAGAAAGTAAAATAACCTAATAAATAATGTACATTAGATTATAAATAATCACATAAGAAATAAAACTAATATTACTGGCTATACTGACTTGTTGGGTAGCAGGAAGCTGCTGGGGAAGCGGTACCACTCCTTCCCCACACACACACTGACCGGCCTGCCCTCAGGCACTGTGTGGATAGCTGGGTCTTTGGCTATGCGGTGGAACTCAGGATACAAGTCCAGAGGAGCATGATAACCTACAACAATTACAGTCAGTCGATGCTCATGTAGTCTTTAAATGACAATCAACTCAATCTCTATGGAATTCACCCAAACTTTTCCCTAATTAAGCTATAAATGACTACTGAGTTACATTATTTCAGTTTGAGTCATGTGTAAACACACAAAACCAGGGGGACATTTAACCCCTTTAACTGCAGGTGTATTATTAAGGCTCACTTATTACGAATTACTGCTCTGTAAAGACTATGAAACTAACACATTATGAAAGGTAATATATTTAAGGTAATATATTTAATATTTAAAAGGAAATGTTCTCAAATCTGCTGGGAAGATGCTGCAAGTTATTTAACATGGCCTTTACAAACAAGGCACTCGTGTTTTTTATGGTTACCTCGGAACAGAGCCACCGAGCGCGAAAGAGAGAGCACAGCAAAGACAATCACGGAGCCCAGAGCCAGCCAGTTGGAGGAGATGGTGTAGTGCTCCAGACGATAGCGCTGGAACATGAAGTGATAGCACTTCTGTAGGGACAGGCACAGGAGTACAAACTTATGTATCAGGCAAACCATGCAGCATTAAAGATACTAGCTATTACCGAACTTTAAACAAAGCACTTTAATAGCATTGTGTGCAAGTTTCTTTAAGGCGGATTCAAATGGTCTTTCAATGCCTTAATCAGAAAACTATTGGTTGTTTGGGATCAAGTTGTCATTGGATACTGATAAATGTATTATGTAAAGACTACATGCTTCCACAGTACTGTGCAGAATATTAAAGATCATGTACAGCAGTAATAAAATGTGTGTTTTATGTTTGTCACACAGACAATTTTGATTGTTAAAAAAATATATATCACAATTATAAAATTAGGTTAAACACATTGAAAACAAAAGGGCTATTCTCTGCCCTGAAACACAGGGGGGCGTGTTTGACAAAGGCACTAATATATTAACATGTTTTTTTAAGTATCATCTGAGAAAATGGGCAAAGTCATTTACCCAGACAATAAACATTTGTTTTAAAATATACTAACATAGAATAAATACAAATTAGCAATGTTTTTTCCCCATGTGTGTTCCAAAGCTTTCCCGAAGGAAGGCCAGCATTTACAGTTACGACCCAAAACCTAGCCGATCTAATTAATCCTTCACAAAACTAAATTAGGTGCTACTAATAGAATTGAACAAACCCATAAAACGCCTTAAGTGGTGCCAGACTTTTGTTAGAATTTACTGTGATTTATCTGTATTATTAAATTATGTAGTGCATTAACATTCAATTCAATTCAAAATGTCCTTTTAAAATGGTATAAAAAAGGAATGTCATATGAATATATCACAGCGCTGATACACATGTGTACTTTGCAGCCAAATGGGCTAATACAAATTAGCCTAAAAAAGTGGCCAATTTTGAACATCCCAGTCTAATTACATGCTTTGTTGTGTCTGATTATTTGCTGAAAATATCTCACATTATAGGCACAAATCAAAACGATTTGTTTGTTTATCAACATTCTGTGAAGTAAAATAGTTCTATTCTTCAGACACACCATTTCTAAAACATCATCAGTCTATCAGCCTTCAGTCACAATAGTCGAGAAACAGCTTGTAATTTCCCATTATTAGGGTTACAAACAACAACCACATTAGGTAATGTTGTAAGTGCTGGTGCTGTTGGTAAGTTATGTGTATGTGGTGGAGTAATACTTGGTTAGAGTGCCATTATCATGCAATATTGGCACTCATAGAATGTCTCTCAGCCAATCACATTGCGGGGTCAGAAGTAATTGTGGTATAATCCGTCATAATTATGCTATGACAATTTGGTATGGGAGTAGAAGCAGCATTCAAATACAGCCTGAGTGCGCCTTTGTAACTCACAATCCACTGAAGCCAAAAATAAATTTCCCAATTGCCTTATTATATGGTTGCAGTAAAAATTCTGATTCCAACGTGCATCACTGCGTCTGGAGTTTTACACTTTATATGACTTTATCTAAGCTGATCGAGAAACGCTGTTAATTCACAAGCTTAAGAGGAACGTCTAAATGCTCTGTATCACTTTGCCGGGCTGTGCTGTGTTACCTGAAGAGAGGAGAGTGCCACGGCCCCGCAAAGACAGATGAGGGGGAAGATGGGAAACAGGAAGCGCTCCTCTTTGTGGGGACGGGTGAAGAAAACCAACATCCAGAGATACATGGGAGACAGCGTCAGCCAATAGGGACGGCCAAGGTTCTGCACTGCATAGAGGGAATTATGAGATTTACATTTCAGTTATTATGAGATATTATGAGTTTACATTATTATTATTTTCATTATTATTATGGAGCGGCAGCCTTAACTTTTATTTTGTGGAAATTTCATATTTTATCATTTTAACAGGAGCAGAAAGTCACATGACCACAGTAACAGCTCATGCTGAGTGGATAGAAGAAGTGTGGAAAATAATAAATCATTACACAATCATCTAACTGCAAATATTTAAGCTTACTGCATTCATTTGGGGCAAAATCATGTAAAATAAAGAAATAAAAAAATTGCATTTATTAAGACATCATTTATTAAGATGTCATTAGGTCTTAGAAAAACAATGGCAGTTATAACTCCTGATTGGTGCTACAACAGTTTTAGAGCGGGTGATGAGTAATGTGAGTAACATTATGTAGGCTTAAGCTTGAGATCCGTTTTTGCCTGTAGCTGTGTCTTGTAACAACTGTTAGGAAGCAAGGTCAATAAATGAGCCATCAATAAATGAGAACCACTTGATGTTTCCGCTTTGATACAATTTTACTGTCTTACATAAAAAGAGATTGCTAATCACAGTTATTTAGACAAATTAATAACGAGCTGAACTGGATGACTGTTGGATGATTGTTATATGATTACTGTACATTTTCATTGTGTTTCCATGCTGTTAATGGCCATTGATGGTTGCAATGATGCAATAATGCAAATGATGTTTGTCTGTATGAGTACAAATCAAATTCCTGGATACTTGTAACTATTTAATTACTAATCTTAAGTGTCCCCATCCTTACTTGCTCTCATACAGTCCACCCACACCTTACTCACCATTAAACCTCTGAAGCAGAGCCTCCATGAGAGCCGTGAGAGGAAGTGAAAACAACGCCAACACAAACACAATATTAAAGTTGAGGAAACCGTTCACAAAATAGTAGTGCCAAGGCTCAGTGCCTACGAGAAACAGAGAAGGAAAATCAAGTTTCAACAAACAAGTAGTAATGTTATCATCTAGTAATCTAGTCTAGTGATGTATAAGTATGAAAAACTGAAGATGTGCTGTGAAAAAGTATGTGCCCCTTATCTGATTTCATCTATTTTTGATTGTCCTCTATATTTGTCTCACTAAATGGTTTTAAATGCTCATACAGAATGTGATATGCAAGAATGTGAAGGCAAGAACATGAGGAATCTAAAAACGTTGCTTTAAATGATAATTTCCAAACGTTTTGGAACACTTCTCACCCATGTGTAATTGCTTCTCTACACTTTACTGGTTGTGACACCTGCAGCAACAAGCACAAGCAAATCCCCCTTTAAGGTCCTGCCACAGCCTCTCAAGGGGGTTCAGGTCAGGATTTAGACTAGGACACAGTAAAACCTTTCTTTTGAGCCATTTAGAGGGGGGATCATGCATCAGGTTATTGACTGTTGGATTATTGATTACTGGCTGTTGCACTTGAGCTCCAGATTATGGATCGATGATCGGACAATTTCCGGAATGATTTTCTGGTACAGAACAGAATTAATGGTAAAACATTAGGTAATGTTGTAAGTGCTGGCACTGTTGGTAAATTATGTGTATGTGGCGTAATATGTGGAGTAATACTTGAAGAGCTTCAATCAGAGTGCCATTATCATGCAATATTGGCACTCACAGGTCTCTCAGCCAATCACATTGTGGGGTCTGAACTAATTGCGGTATAACATGTCATAATAATCACAATTTGGTATAGGTGTAGAAGCAGCATTCAAATACAGCATGAGAGAGCTTTCTGAACTCACATTGTGTTTTCGAAATTGCACTAGAGCCAAAAATAAATTGGCCAATTGCCTTATTATATGGTTGCAGCAAAAATTCAGATTCCAATGTGCATCACACAAGTTTTACACTTGTATATGACTGGTTTCGTCAATTACAGCAAGCCAGCCAGAGCAAACAGTTCTCACTCTAGTTCGCTGGAGTCAGAGAGCCTTAAAAATGGCTTTGTAACTCTTTTCTGATTAATGAACGAATATTTCTGAATTTCTTTTCAGGAATGTTCAGTAACTTCCTTTATCATCTCTGCATGACTTTCTTTAGAGCATGGCATAGTGTGCTGCTTGTTGAGATCTTACTTCCCATTCATGGAAAGGTTTTATTTAAGTGACATATAGATTTGACACGGCTGGCCGATAATCACGGTTCGGTATGTCTAGTTTAATTGATAATTATCAGCTAAATATGGTTAACTGGTTACTAGTGCAACTGCACACAGCGATCTTTTAATATATTAATCAAATGATAATTTAAAACCTGTATTTTGTGTTTACTCAGGATGCCTTTGTCTTACAATGAACAAGTTTGATATGCAGAGGCATTACCGTAGAGATCTGGCCCATGAGGAGTGAAGACGTTGTAGAGTATTATATTAAGAGGTGCGACCACCAGCTTGCCGTAATAATAACTGTCCACCACAACTACAGGTACCTAAGAGAAAAGAACACAACATCATCTCAAAATGTGAAGGGAGTAAAATATTTGATTAACTCCCTTTATTCACAGATATAAATACTGGATATGGAGCTAACAATCTGGAGTAATATCAGTGATATCAACCTATACATTTTTTATATGGTCAAAAATGAAACAGTTACAGTAAAGCAAGGCTTTACTGACTGGTATGATTATCAGCAGTCAAATACAGCTTATCAGATATGTTCTTCCAAATATGTGATTTTTTAATATCTTACAGGTGGATCTTCCTCACTTAGATTGTTGAAATAAACTTAATAATTTATTATTAGTAGTGTCGTTATTAATATTAAAACATAATGAAAAATCATTGTTATTATTAAAAACACCCAAAATAAGTAAATGCCATTACACAAATCTCACAATATTGAACTCTCAAACAAGAAAGGTTTATTGTATTATAACAAAAGCAGTATTCTAGTACATTATGTCATTATGACTGCTTTACCTGTGGGACTTCCACCAAATTCTGCAAAACCTTAATATCAGTTGATTTTACT
This sequence comes from Semaprochilodus insignis, assembly GCA_034552555.1. Taxonomy (NCBI): domain Eukaryota; kingdom Metazoa; phylum Chordata; class Actinopteri; order Characiformes; family Prochilodontidae; genus Semaprochilodus; species Semaprochilodus insignis. The sequence continues at coordinate 12,307,269 of CM067496.1, read as the reverse complement.
GGCTAAACGATATATCATGCTATTTGGTATACTACAGCAACAGGACACCCAAACTTTTGAAGATCAGTGAAACGAGAACTCAAAGTTCAGCAAATCTGAACTTTGAACGTTCTGCACTGCTGTAGATGGTGGCAAACAACGGCTTCATTAAAAACGAATAGTCAATACGTACACAAAACCTATTTTCTTTGATGGTGTGAAAACTGCTTCCCACATATATGTGCTTTTTGTCACAGTAATAGTAATACAACTGTTTTTATGCTCTTCTAAGGCTGGAGCTAAACACAACAGACAAAAATCAGTCACCTGTGACTGAAACATAGCTAATAGTATGGAATACCTCTACGAGCACCAATAACAGATGTTATAACAGAATGTTTCTGGATGTAGGCCACATCAATATTCAGCAACTCTTGCATCAAAGAATTGTGCAGTTGGACCAGGTTTGGTGGACGCCTTCCCTGGTACAATTCTGAGGAGAATTCCCTGTAGACTGGGGTTTTAGACACTGCTGGTAGACCCATATGACCGTACGCTTCCATACACCTGCACATTCAGTTACTTCCTTCACACTATGGACTTTGGCACACCCAAATGCAATCACTCCTTTTATCTTTTTATCATTAACATCTGCTTTGGACCCATTTTCCACACATGGAACGAAACATTCACTGCACCGTACGAATGAATCCAGGTATTTATAGCCCCATCATCCTTGTGCAGCACCATCTGCAGGAGCCTGAAGTCACTAACACCTTAAACATGCAAGGTGACTAATTTTTTGTCTGGAGAGCTTATATAGCAGCAATTTTTGGACCTCTCTTTATTATCATATTTTGGACTTAAAGTATTAAAGATCTGTTATTTAATTATCTCCCTGTGATTTTAAATACAACTCGTTGTCCTCTTTGGTCCTATCTGGGTCCGCTGTCATTCAAATGCTAACTACGCTGTAGGAAAAATACCCTACAGCAGTGTAATGAAACTTTGAGATTATGGATTTGAGATTAAAAGTTAAATATGTGCCCTCACCAGAAAGAGTGCCAGGGCTACTAGCGTCCATGTGATGAAACTTTTCCACTTCTTCTTCAGCAAGAGGAGGTCAAAAGCAATGGGTATCCTGCAACAGACAATAAAACAGAATGGCACATTCATTCATTTTTGCTTAAAAATCCTCCAGTATTCGGTTTTAAATGTACGTTTTATTAAACTAACAAAAGAAGAAAAATTTAATATCATATTTTATGTTTTATACTGTCCGTATGCATAAGACATAAATAAATAAGTTAATTGTCCAATGGGAAGACATACATGAAACCCTATACTGGAAATAGGGATGCAGCATGATGCCAGAATCATATCGGTATCAGCAGATAACTGTGTATCAATAATGGTATCAGAAATATATTTGGACTTGATATTTCAAACCCATATTTGATGTGTCCATTTTACTGCAGAAGAGCAGAATATTTAGGTGACACTGGGTTATGGCTGGAGCTGAGAGGGTATTTTAAAGTGTAATTTTTAATTCTGCACTTTTAATTCTATCCTACATTATTTACAGTAATGTTCTAAGTTAAGAAATACAACCTGTCAATGCAGCGCTTGTGAATTGGCATGCTGGCAAACAATATTCAGTGTTCAAACCAGAACAAAACGGATGTGCTGCCTGCACAAGCAAAAATGTCTGGACCTTATTTTAATTTAAATTTAATTTAAAGAGAATGATTACATTTAAATGATAATATTGGTCATACAAAATAGACATTAAATTAGACAATTAGACAAAAATGTCTGCCTCTTTTCTATTTTACTCTATTTTATCTGTAACCCTCCACAAATTAATGTTACTCAGGTAATCCTAGTTTTTACATCATTTTCTATAATGAATAAGTTGTATGCATTGGCATCTGTGTCGATAGATATTTACATTACAAAAACTGTATATTAGAGTCAGTTAGAATTCCCACAGAAACAACTGCTGACCTCACCTGGTCAGTGCTGACAGTACCTGTATGAGACATTCACTGCAGGTATTTATAGCCTGATCATTCTCATTCAGCGCCATCTGCAGGAGCCTGAAGTCACTACCACAGGTAAGGTGACAAATTTTTGCCTGGAGAGCTTACATAGCAGCTCTTTGACCTCTCTTTATTATCAGAATTTGGACTTGAAATATTGAAGATCTGTTATTTAATTATCTCCCTGCGATTTGAAATGCAACTTGTTGTCCTCTTTGGTCATACTTGGGTCCACTGTCGTTCAAACACTAACTTTGCTGTAGGAAAAGTACCCTACAGCAGTGTAATGAACTGGCTCAATATTCGGAGGACAGATCTACTCATATAGGGCTGCACAATATATTGATTAAAACTTGTTATAATGTTTAATCACTATTGCTGTATTGTTCTTTGAAGTATTAATATCATAGAGGCTAAGAATATGCATATGAGGTATCTAACAAGTGATCCAAAAACAACGATGCAGGTCAGTCTTTGAGCAGTTCATATCGATTCACCAATGTGACTCTAATATGTTTCATATGATATTATGTAGCAATATTATCATAATCGTATTTTGTCCTCCTGGCTAGTACTCACCCCAGCAGAGCACTGAAGGGCCAGCCCACAATGGCCCCTGCTGCTACGCCCAGTATGGCAAGACTAGGCCGCCCTTGGAACCAGCCGGTCATGGCAACCACTGTGCTGTACATGCAGAAAGTGCTGGGCAGAAAAGCTGTGGGCACAACACGAACACACACACAGATTTGTAGTATATAAATGACTATGTCATGTATTTATTGAGAACGATGCTTCTGTGTCTAGCATGGCACGTGACACCTTAATACTGCATTACACTCGCTTAGACCAGTAACAAACATATGTGATAACTGGGTTTAAACAATATTATCATTTGTGCTTAATATGACCAGGGACAATAACTAGCAAGATTTAATAGAGTCCATTTTGATTATGGGTTGACTTTAAGGCTGCTAGGCCAAAAAAATGTTTGGTTAATATGTATATTATTTAGGTTGGATTATTTAAGTTGGCAACACTTTACATACAGTGTTGACTAATTAACATGAAGTAACGCATTAGTTAACATGAAGTAATACATTAGCAATGGTTATAATGCTTAATTAATGTTAGGTAAACACGTAACAGTTGTATGTATTACTTCATGGCAACTAATACATTACTTTATCTTAGTCAACATTTAATGTAAAGTGTTACCTTTAACTTCATATTAATTATCTTGATTATATATTCTATTGATAATCTGATATATTCTGACATAATCTGTAACATGTTCCGTAAAAATATTTCCATTATGTATACTGTGTGTTCATTTAAGTACCTGCAGAAGAGCAGAACATCCCTGCGCTGAGGACCAGGAACGCAAGCATGAGGCGGCCGACGTGCAGGCCAAACTTCTTGCAGACTGCCCTGCAATTAATACACAATCATTGCTCTTCATAGCGAGCTCATTGTTTACCATCAGCAAAATAAATGGCCACAATGACTTCTAGAGGTTTTCTTGCCATAGGGTTGTTTTTTTGTACACCACTTTTTGGACTTGATTTGGCGTTAAATAACATGCATTCAGGTTTATACTAGTATAACTAGAAACGCAAGCATGAGGCAGCCGGCATGCAGCCCAAACTTCTTGCAAACTGCATTTCAATTAATACAAAATTATACCTCTTTATAGTAACCTCATATATAAACATCATACATTCAGGTTTATACTAGTATACCTCCCACCCCTTACGCTGATCCCATACATAATCTTGCACTCACTTGTAGAAGTAGAGCTCACAGACGCAACACGTGAACGCTAACACACAGCGGAGAAAGTAAAACACAAGGACCTGAAAGACAGCAAGAGAGAACACGCCAGCAGGTCACACAAATCAGCAGAAACCAAATCCAGCTGGGAAACATCTGTACAGCTGAAGATTGTTTTCCTAAGTAGTTTGGAGCATTTCAACTGGTCCATTCGTAATGAATTTGTAGCACACTGTAATTGACTGTACATGAAGATTTAAGGTGTTGTTCCCACAGCGGCAATATGCAGATATGAGTCACTATTAGAGAAATGCTAGACTATATACAGTACTGAGCAAGAGACTTAGGCAACTAAGCAAATCGTGTAAAATCATTTATCTCAGCAGCAAGCCTGCTGTTTGTCAGTAAAACATAAATCAATTTGTCATTTTCAAAGAAATAGTGGCCTAGTTAGAAGCATAAATGTATGGTTCCCCATGCCATCACATAATTGTATTCGAACCCATCAACATAATAAAGCACTGATTAGGCAAGCCAGGTATTGAATGGTAACTACAATAATGGGCTGTGACCATGAAAGTCTTCGGAAATTGGTAAAAGAATCACACTGACATACATAATAACAAATTACATTATCATATATTAAAATACAAAAATATTATATAACTGTATTACATTGCAAATAAACACAAGTGCCTAAACCTTCTGCACAGTACTGTAAATGCTTTGCATCAGGCTACAGACTACCAGGTTATTTTGATTACCTTATTGGTCTGCAATATCTTGGCATGAAAGCAAGCAGGAAGGGCATGGAGCCACAGGTAGGCATAGGAGCGAATGGCATAGGCTGGGGAATACTCCCACGTCTGCATCCCTTTTCCATAAAGTAAGTAGTGTGTCTGCAGGACAAGCAAAAAGGTGGTTAATTAATAACAGGTATAGAAAACAAGGGAAACACTTTTGTAATGGTCCACTATTGACAGTTAGTATGCTCACATTTGCTTTAACAGATATTTACACTATCTGGCCAAACCTATATGAGCTTGTTGGACATCCCATTCCAAAACCATGGGCGTTAATATGGAGTTGGTCCAACTTTGTGGCTATAACAGCCTAAACTCTGGGATGGCTTTCCAAAAGATTTGATGCTATCTGTCAAAAAAGCATTTGTATGGTCAGGCCCTGATGTCACCCAAAACCTGACCAGCCTGAGACCATTAACCTTCTCCAGCCGAACTTTACTGCTGGCTCTGTGCATTATGGTAGGTAGAGTTCTTCAAGTATCCCGCCAAACCCAGAGTCATCCATAGTAATTCATCAGAGAACACGTTTCCACTGCTCCAGCAGTGGCACGCTTTAAAGCACTTCAGCTCATGCTTGGCATTGCACAAAGTGATCTTATGCTTGTGTGCAGCATGGAAACCCATTTTATTAGGCTCCTAATGCTCAGTTCTTGTGCCGATGTTGCTTCAAGAGGCAGTTTGGAAGCACCATCTAATACACTGTAATGAGCAATGCAATGCCAAGATTTTATTTGCTATGCACTTCAGCTCTTGGCAGGCCCACTCTCAGAGTTTGTATGGTGTAGCGACATAATGGCAGTACGTCATCTTCAGTGACGAGTCCCGCTTTTGGAAATGGCCAACCACCTCCACTCCTACTGCAACATCTGCATGGGATGGATTATTGCAGGACACCATTAGGATGATGTGTTGCCTCTTATGTTGTGGTTGGTGTGGCACAACAGATAACACCCTACCTGCCAGTGAGCTACCTCCCCATGCCGGAGGTACTGTTTGATTCTCAGTCTGGGTGACTATGCTGTGCTATACCAATAAGAGTCACTGGGTAAGAATATATTGGCCTACCTGTAATATAATTAACCTTGTAAGTCGCTCTGGATAAGAGCATCAGCTCAATGCTATAAATGTAAATGTAAATTAGGAACCTCTACAACTCCATGCTGAGACATCTGGTGTGTTGTGTTAGCAAACATGGTGTATAGCCCAATAAATATTATCCATATCAGTCTAAATTTAGCATCATTTATTGTTCCTGGCAACCTTTATCTTATCATAATCTGACACTTCCTTCTGGGTGCAACAATCCTTTTGATGATTAGTGTTTATTACAAACCGAGTAATATTTGTGGCAAAGGTAATATCTTACGGTAGTGCTACATTTGAAGTCACTGAGCTCTTCAGTATGGCCCATTCTAATGATCGTCTGTGAGATTACATGTCCTTGTTTTTGTACACCTGTTAGCAACACCTGAACTCAATAATTAGAAGGGGTGTCTAACACCTTTGGACATATAGTGCAATTAAATATTAAAAACTATAAAATTTCACCCTAAAGTTTCACTAACCCTAAATCTAACACTCACTCTAACCCTAACCCTAAACCTAACCTTACCTATAGCACTACTGATAATCAGTTTCAAAAGTAGTTCAACAATGTATCAACAATTATCAATGTAATTAAATACTAAAATAAATAAAAAATTTTGTAAATAATGTAAATAAACACTAAATAATAATAAATACATTTAATAACATGTGTAGATGACTATATATAGGCTATTAGAGGAATATTTAAAATAAAACCTAACCAAAAGACGTTTTCTGCAAACTGCAGCCTACACAGTCTTAATGTAAAATAGCTGGCTCAACTCACCGGCTCCCAATAATTGAAGGTTTCATCGCAGTCTGAGATGTTGCTGAGTAGTGCAGCGCAGAAGCGTGCGGACACCAGGCACTTGAAGGCTGTGGAGCCTTCTGGGGCCCATACCTGCCCTGCTTTACCAGATGACCTGAAATGGTAGAAGGGAGTGGCAAAGGGGGTGATGTGCTTATCTGGGAAAGATCTAGGAAGCAGCCAGAGGGAGACAGCGCAAGGAGGGTGGATAAGGTTATGCCGCTTCTATCAAATCAGCATTGCTACATAATACTATTACTGCCCAAGAGAGTTATACTGTTCTTAAATCATGCCTTTCATATTTGCGTATTTTGTACTCATGCATATACTGTAAATGTATATATATAGATGGGTGATGTGGCAAAAATATAATACTGCAATACAATACATTTTCACCTTACAGAATATGTTGCGATATTCATTTTTTCAGATGTCTGATCAGTTAGAACCCAGAATAAAGAGACAGTAGTGCTGCATTTTATTTTTAAAAAAATCTAAAAACGTGTTATTATTTAATATTTAGTTATCTGCACTACGTCCAGTTACACAGGACTAATTTTGCTCTCTTTATAATAAGACATGCAGCTGGTCAGTGATCTACAAGTACTTACAAAATACACAATATGTTCTGACAATCATATTGTGTTATATAGTGACATCATTTAATGCCATCATCATAAAGGTATAAGCTCACTGAACAAAACAATTAGTCACCTGTGATTGAAGCCATAAACGAATAACAGCAGTGACTGGATTTGGCATGGACTGGACAAGTTTCTGGATGTAGGCCACATCAATGTTCAGCAACTCTTGCATCAAAGAATTGCAGTGTGGGCCAGATTTGGTGGACGCCTTCCCAGGTACAATTCTGAGGAGAATTTCGTGCAGTGCCATCTGCAGGAGCCTTAAGTTACTACCACTTTAAACAGGTAAGGTGAAACTTCTTGTCTGTGAGGTTGTATTGTCATATTGCCCAGCCCTACTTGTATCCTTGTATCATGTCATATATGCTGGTATTACAGAAAGTGTAACATGCAGCAACATCCACTAATCAGCCCACTAAAAGTGAATTATGTCACTGTAAACAAAAGTTATTCAGAGTCATATTTAATGGCTCATTGTAATGTGGTGGTGATAAAAATCAGGGGTCCCAAAGCATGGTTCCGGTTCTTCCTATCACCACCACTGTGAACATCCTGACTGTATGTTTGGAGTATTTCACATCAAACCATTCTGAATGTTAACCCCTGTATCATAATATGTGTATCATATTGCCATGAGAGAGAGAGAGAGCGAGAGAGAGAGAGAAAGAAAGAAAGAAAGAAAGAAAGAGAGGGAGAGAGAGCGACAGAGAGAGAGAGAGAGAGAGAGAGAGCAAAGCAGACAGAGGCATAGAGAGTGACAGAAAGAGAGAGAAAGAGACTGAGAGTGAGCAACAGAAAGAGACAGACAGACAGACAGACACAAATGCAAAGAGAGAGAAGGGCAGACAGAAAGAGAGACAGAGAGAGAGAGAGAGACAGA
>CM067496.1:12268404-12299159 GCA_034552555.1 Semaprochilodus insignis | reverse complement strand
AGAGAGAGAGAGTGAGAGAGAGACAGACAGACAGACAGACATAGATGCAAAGAGAGAGAGACAAGCAGAGAGACAGACAGAGACAGACAGAAAGAGAGAGAGAGAGAGAGACAGACAGACAGACAGACAGACACAGATGCAAAGAGAGAGAGAGACAGGCAGACAGAGAGAGAGAGACAAACAGAAAGAGAGAGAGAGACAGACAGAAAGAGAGAGGGTTGGAGAGACATAGATGCAAAGAGAGAGAGAGACAGGCAGACAGAGAGAGAGACAAACAGAAAGAGAGAGAGACAAACAGAAAGAGAGAGAGACAAACAGAAAGAGAGAGAGAGAGACAGACAGAAAGAGAGAGGGGGAGAGACATAGATGCAAAGAGAGAGAGAGACAGGCAGACAGTGAGAGACAGAGGTATAGAGAGAGAGAGAGAGAGAATGAATGAATGAATGAATGAAACAGTCATGTTACACGTCGCTAGCACAGTAAAGGCTTGATGACCGTACAGATGTGAGGTGCTCTCGGTTTCCCGGTTGTTCACTGAGCCGGTTTGGAGGAGGAATATGGATCTACTGGAGTCTGGAGCGAGCGCTGAGCTGTCACTCACCACCACAACACGACATTTCCGCAGCTAACGGGCTACCTCCGGTACTCACTCGTTCCGTGTTTCGCTGGATTTTCCATCGTCAGTTGCCTTCTCGTCTTTCGTCGTTCGGTTTTCGGCGCCGGCTGCACTGTTCACGTTACTGGGGTCTTGTTTGCTTCCCCGTCTGTTGCGCTGCCGGATTCCCTTCGTCGCCATGTTTACTCCTGGCACGTCATGGCGGCGTTTCGTTTAGCTACACTGTCACTTTACAGTGAGCGAGCCATGTTTCATTGGGGCAGCGTCGATGTGTGTGTATCACACAGGAGAGAAAACTGACATTTAGGTCGTTTATTATTTATTTCCGGCCCAGTTATCGAGGAGCAGCATATTTGCATCAAACGGGAACCCCTCTGAATTTCTGAAGTTGTCGTCCGGATGAAATTAAAGTCGCACCGAGTATTTTGATGTAAGCTGGTACTCTACAGTGAAACTTCCTCAGATTTCTTTACAGTGGAGGTGAATCAAAACAGTAATTGTGGTGTCTGCAACGCAAATACAGCTATTTATTTACTGCTTAAAATACCCAGTGAGTTTTTAATATGTAATGCTGATTATTTCCACACGCAGGAATATTTAAATTTATTAAAGAAATCTGAATCTATATATAAATATATTTTGTGCTGTACTTCCGTGTTTGAAATAATATTTGATATGAAGCAATATGTTTGAAATGTATCTCGTATGTAAAACTGTTTTTGGTAAATTTTGCCTTGTGTTGATTATTTGTTAATATCTTAAAGGAGCAATATGTAAATATGTAGTTTAAAATAACTCAAAGTTAACAAAACCTATCAACAGTATGTGAGGGACTTAAGCAGATGGTCAACCCTCAACATGCCCTGTCCCCATATAACCTTACACCACAGATTAATAGAATAAGTACAAGGCTATGTAATTCATCGTCTTAAATTGATAGTTTATTCATTGCTTATATGTGTTGGGTGTTCCACGGAGTCGGGCAGGGTAGATGCATGCAGGATCATATAGAGTAGACACTGCCATCAGTCCAACATGAAAGGATGAAGAAGTTGCGCTGCTGCCCCGATGGCGTCTTTGTAATCACTGGTCAATCATATTGAAGCTCTCGGTTAAATCACTTAAGGACAGGTAGCTAATGAAAGGAGGCGTAAACACAACGATGGCTATAAAGTTCTTTGAGATCAGTGAGGCCATTAAATACTTTGCACCATGTGTACAGAGAATTCTTTTCACTTCATTCCTTTCATTTTTTTTTTTTTCATGAAATGAATGCAGAGTATGGATAGAAGGCTCCATCCGTGTCCATATTTTAAACTGGGGTGCCTATAAACTAGACAAAGCTAATAAGAAGCTGGTGAATAAGCAGCTAATTTCAGTCTCATAGGTTTAATAAGGATAAGAATAATCCTACCAGTAATAAAGTTTAATGCACAGGACCACCGATAAATGCACTATGGTAGGACCGTCTTCCAGCCGGTAATATAGCACCACCACCGGTTTAACCTAAAAGGCACTCTACAGCCAGTGTGTGGTTTGTCTTTTCTGGGCTGCTGTAACAACATTGCGGCTCTGCTGGAAGACGTGCCAATCCTATGTAGATACAGCCTCATTATAAGCTAATGAAAACACAATGCTTTGTAGTTTGTAGGTAATTTTATGCACTAATGAAAACATAGATTTGTATACCATATTTTACTTCTGCTAACAGATCTCTCTAAATCTTACACACTGCTCCTTTAAACTCTTTACCTTCAAGAAAGCAAAGGAAATTCAGTTTATCATGATATGAAAGCAGTTCAAACAGCCTGGCTCTACTGTTTGACCTGAGAAATCATATTAAAGGCTCTAGCTGGTACTAAAGTGGGAACGGAAAAAACGGAACACTGAGGAACAAAAAGGATGAAAGTCTTTTGTAACCAAAATACGTGCAAAGCATGAGCACTGAGGCTTTGGGTGGGGAAAAAAAGAGGGAACTTAAAAGGTTTGGGAACAAAGGATAAAGTTTAATCTGCATTTCAGAGAAGTCCCATTTCATGGGTTCAGGGAAAATTACCCAGGCAAGTCACAGAAAATGTACTTTTTCCAAGAAGCAGTTATTTTAAACACTTCCACACAAAACTGCACAAAATCTAAGCCGTTTCAATTCTTCTGTTACTAGAAAGCATAATCAATAAAACACATTTAAAATCAAAAACGCAGTCATTCAATTTCAAACATGACCATTCTAAAGGCAAATTCCATCATTTTATGAAGCAGCATATTCATTGTAAACATATGGAACTGTATACAATAATAAATTAAAGCAAGTCATATAAAATAATATTCTTGTTACTGTTTACTGAAAGTCTTGTCTTGATGATTTACACCCACCAGTCACTTCATTAGGTACACATCCTTGTATCTACACTCATGGTCCATTTTATAAGCTCCACCTACCATATACTGTAGCTGTGGATACAGACTATGGTCTTATGTGGGTGGTGGATTATTCTGAGCACTGCAGTGACACTGACATGGTGCTGGTGTGAGTGGATCAGACACAGCAGTGCTGGTGGAGTGTTTAAACACTGTGTCCACTCACTGTCCACTCTATTAGACACTCCTACCTTGCTGCTCCACCTTGTAGATGTACAGTCAGAGACAATAGCTCATCTGCTGCTGCACAGTTTGCATCAGTCATCCTCTACTCCTTCATCAGTGGTCACAGGACGCTGCCCACAGGACGCTGTTTGCTGGATAGTTTTGGTTGGTGGACTATTCTCAGTCCAGCAGTGACAGTGAGGTGTTTAATAGCTCCAGCAGCACTGCTGTGTCTGATCTGCTCACACCAGCACAACACACACTAACACACCACCACCACTGTGTCAGTGCCACAGGTGTGCTGAGAATGACCACCCCACCCACATAATACTCTGTGGTGGTCCTGTGGGGGTCCTGACCATTAAAGAGCAGGGTAACTAAATATACAGAGGAACAGATGGACTAGAGTCTGTAATTGTAGAACTACAAAGTGCTCTTATATGGTAGGTGGAGCTGATAAAACGGACAGCGACTGTAGATAAAAGAAGGTGTATCTAATGAAGTGGCCGGTGGGTATAGAGTCTAGATGTAATTAGCATAAACATGCCTGATCATGCATCATTAGCATTCAGATAGACTCTTTATTAAAAGCAAGATTTACTAACAGTAACTTTAATGTACATTAAGTAAGATTTTACATTTTGTTTATCTGGCACGGTGCATAGGCATCGCCTGATTACGACCTCTTTGCTGCTTCGATAGGTTGTGATGTCAGCACTGTGGAAAAGTCAGAGCCCACCCTTCTTTTATTTCCAGTCAAAACAGCCATTAAGTACAGGTTATTGTGTTTTCTACCAATTAGAAAACTACACACACACACACACATATATATATAGTCTGGACTCTGGGGTGGTCAGTTCATTGTACTGAGAACACCAGCAGCTTCTTTTGTAAACCACACTGAGATGTCCCATCCTCCAATATTTACTCCCTTCTACCATTTATATTAATTTCTTCTCAAAATCTCTTTTAGCTTTTGACAGAAGCTGTCAATTATTGTACATGTCAGTATCATCATTTTTTGGGACACTTCCTTTTATCAGTGATCTAATATATGACATCACACATTAATTCGCCACTATGTGCAGTTTTTTTTAGATACATGCTATAATGCCATAATCAAAATTAATTCCATATTGACATTACAATATCCGATTTAAGGTGAGTGCATCCAGTTTTTCAACATGTCCGCATAATTCAGTTGCTGAGAAGTCATTCAGAGTTGTTTCATATATATATATATATATATATAAAAATGGTGTATCAGAAAAAAGAAATATATTAACTCTGACTTTGAGTCATTCCAAACCACTCAGAATGACTTTGTTTACTGACATCTCTATTGAGCAGAGACTTGGAGAGGGGGGGCACTTTCAGCAAACAATCCAGCTGTTCAAAAATTTATTGCACTAACGGTGCATTTCAACAGCTCCTTAGGTCGATACATATCACCTCTGGTAAAACAGTCTTACTACAGGGTAGGAGCATTAATAGTAAAGTCAATATGTAATATTCTCTTTATTAGTAAATGATATTAGGAACGTTTTAATTTCTCTTTCAGCTGACACAAACAAAAGCAAAACAAATTGGCCCATATCCTGGCTTTGGAAATGGCCATTCATCATAAACAATGATATGACTTGATTCCATTTGCATTCATGCTATTTATCCAGTAAATGTATTTCCATCACAATCCATCTTTTTATTGGGCAATACTACTTAAAGTATGCTTTATGATGCTGTATGATGTGAAATATTTATTTGGTTAGAATCATTGCTGCATAAATAATAACATAGCTAGAGGCCAGAATATAAAACCCAGAATATCAGGAGCCATCTGGTTTGTTATCTTATGATGTAATAATGAATGAAGGGTATGGTAACTTGTATTAAAGACTCAAGACTCAAAAAATATTCCTCCTCATTCACTTATCAGCCTATAGCATGAATCAACAGACCAGCAATGAACGTTTTGGTAGTTGCACAGAAATGAAATAATGCTGCTATGTTACAGTCCTGAGTACAGGAGGGAGTTAGTTGTAGAGATAAGTAAGTAGAACAGTTACTGGGGGTATAAAAAGTCAGAATCCTTATTTTAGGGTTTTCACAGTCTTCAGTCTTACATCACCTGGAGATTCCATTAAGATGTATTTTCACATATTTCCTAACCAATGCACCTGATTCAGAATGAGAACAGTCATCTGGGGACAACTTCCTGAATTTTGGTGATGGACTATGGAAAATAAGCTGTAAACGAGAGCATAATAACTCTAACTTCCCCCCCCCTACAAATATCCTTTAATCTGTGTTTTTTTTAATATCCACAGTACATGCGATAACACCAGCAAAACAAGCTAACTAGCTAATTACTGTAATGGGCTAATGGAATTGTCTTGCAGGAGGCAATTTTAATTTTACCGCATGCAATGTGTTGTCTGCACCTGCAGCTCACATCCAGATACTCATACAGAGCATTCTCTGGGTCTTTTAAGCCATGCTAACTTGCATCCATGTGCTAACGACAGGTTTGTTATCTTTTGGACACTGTTGACGAGCACGTCGTCATCGCCCTCTACTTTATGCGCCACCTTCACAAGGTGTTGAGATTAGTTTAGAAATTTCACACTCTAACAACAAGTCCCATCCTTATTTAGCCCAAAACTTCTCATGGCTGTCCCCAGATGTTCTTGCTTAGAGATCATGTCTGGCGCTCCGAGACTATAAAGAAGTCAGTGAGTTGGGTCAGATGTGTTGGGTCAGGGAAAACTTGAGACTGTACAGGGCACCGGATCTCCAGGACTGGAGCTGAGAATCCGTGATTTACATGGTTAAAACAGCGAGGGTCAGTGGTATTTCTGTAATGTTCAGGTCAATTTGTATTGTAAACACCATGTTATTAAATCACCTCCTCCTGGGTTTTTACCTGAGAGTAACTTGGAGGCGAAGGGGCAACAGTCTGCGAAGCTGGTTCTGCAGGCTTAGCACTTGGCTGTGGGACAGGGCGCGGTCGGGTGACTGGTAGCCTAGCCGGTAGCACAGACTGGCATGGCCCATATGTGGGTGGCGGAAACGGTCCACCAGTTTCACGTCCTTTACCGCTCCCCCTGTGGCCACCCGCACCACAGCATGGAAATCTAGCTCGTCAAAGCTGTCTGGTTCCATCCAGAAGCTGATGTCGTGAGAATAGCTCGGTGGGTACAGTGAGAAGGGCTGGAAGGGCCCAAGAGGCCGTGGTTCGAAATGTGCAAGGAAGCGGGGGTCCGAGCTCCACAGCAGCCTCCAGTCAGGGATGGAGAAGGTCAGGGTGGCCAAGTGGTCTATGTTCAGCAATAACACGCAAAGCTGGAGGGATCCTTGGAAGTCGGATCCTGGGACAGGAACAGATGTCATCCTGCCAAAGTTTTGGACACCTTGGGAGTATACCCAGATTTGATGCTCCTCTCCAAGGTGCTCCTCTTTAAAGGAAACATTGTAAGGTGAGAGTAGAGCGGCCATGCAGTCTCTGAGGCACTGTAGGGGCTGCGATTTGGAGGGTAATACACCGACTAGGAGAAGCTGATGGTAGGCAGGGTACGTGTTAGGGGATATGGGGAGTCTTTGGAAGACAAGGCCACTCAGGGCATGAAGAGTTCCAGGGCTAAAGTCCTCATTCTGCATGATCTCCTGCACATGCAGTAACAGAGATGGTCGTAGAACATAGCTCCCACCAGAGCTTTGTTGATCCTCCACGGGCTCACAGTCTTTCATGCCATCTTCGCATTGCTCAAGAGGGTGGGTTTCAATGGGCTTGATCCAGTAAACTTCAGAAGGGGTCAGGTTCAAGCCACAAGACCGGAGTTTCTCTGGGCAGCAGTTAAGCAACTCTGGGAAGTTGCCAATAACTGTGCATACAGGCCATGAGGATTTGAACTCTCTAAGCAACTGCTCCAACACGATTTTTACAGGATGGTGTGACTGTTGGCTGAGGAAATCCCTGATGGAAAAAGGAATGAACATCATGACCCATTTACAACTTTTATTAGAAAGTCAGAAGTCTTGCTGAAATCTGCAAAAAAAAAAAAACTGCCAATAGAAATACTGGAAACACTGTCAACTGTAAAGATACTTACATCTCTAGAATTAATGACATCCAAGATCATTGGGCCATACATTAATGAGGCAATTCCTGTTGTATACCATATACATTTATAAGTATTAATGGATTATACTGCCTACCTGTTCACATATTTCCCCAGTTCTTCTGGTACTTCATAAATCACCGTCTCCTTTCCAATTGTTGTGACCAGTTTCAGCTTCTCTGGCATCGTGTACGGCAGACTCCGGGTAAAAATGTGATTCAGTGCCCCTTCTACATGAAAACCTTTGTCCTGACTCCTGCAAAGGAATTACACGCATGCAAACAAGGCTGCCAAATCATTACCTCAAAAACAAAGTGATGGAAATGACAAAACCCAGTGAAGTGAAAGGAAACACATTCTTTTGTGAGAATGTGTGCATGTGCTTGGGTGGGAATGTACACCCTGTCCCAAAAGCATCTGATCTGCCAAGACATCTTTGGTGTCCAACACAGGCTTTTTTAGTTTTGCACCAGAGCAAAAAGGCTAATATAGCCTCAACAAGTAATGGACATGTACTACTTGTACAACACCATTTTCAACAAAGTTGGTATGCTGTGTAAAACGTAAATAAAAATGGAATTCAATGACGTGCAAATCATCGAAACCCTATATTTGATTGAAAATAGTACAAAGATGACATAACAAATCTCGAAACTGAGAAATTGTAATGTTTTTTGAAAACTATATGTCCATTTTGAATTTGAGGCCAGCAACACATTTCAAAAAAGTAAAAACAGAAAGTAGTTGGGAATTGAGGAGACCAAGGGGTTTTAAAGCAAGCAAGGCCTTCCCTGAGAAAGACGTCTGGATGACAGCATATGTTCTTCCAAAACCCGTATACATCTTTCAGCGTTGATGATGCCACCACAGATATGCAAGTGCTCCATGCCACCATGTACACCAATCCAATCCCAAATCACATAAACTGGCTTTCGAACTGTATGCTGAAAAGCTGGAAGGTTTCTCTCCTCTTTAGCCTGGAGGTTGCAGTCTTCATGGTTTCCAACAGAAAATTTTGATTTGCCACAGGACAGTTTTCCATTTTGTCACAGTCTGTTTTAAAATGAGCTCGGACCCAGAGAAGGTGGCAACGTTTTTCTATTTAGTTATTTACTTGTATGGTAAAGTTTTAAGTTGCATTTGTGGGTGCAACCACAAACTGTCACATCCAGTGGTATCCACAGAATCACGTCTGCTTTTTATGCAGTGCCGCCTGAGGGCCCGAAGATCACAGCCATCCAGTATTGGTTTTGGGCCTTGTCCATTGCATACAGAGATTTCTTAGAATTCTCTGAATCTTTTACTGAACTTATATGGCGTAGATAAAGAAATTCCAAAGTTCTTTGCTATTTAACATAAAAAAAATCTTGAATTGTTGTTTTTACAGGTCTGTAAAAAAAAAATGCACACCATTGCATTCTGTTTTTTAGGTTTTGCACAGGACACAGAACAGGGTGATGAATTATCATCATTAGGTCTGGCTTGAATAATATGAATACACAACCATTCATTTGTTGTGTTTGTACTTGTTTTTCTCTATATAGTTTCCAGAAATATCTTCTTTGTTTCAAGCCACAAAGACTGTAGTTAAAACCAGCAAAGGTCTTTAGATGGAAGAGTCATTGTTAACATATGACAACAGAAACAATAACTAAGGCTGGCTTAGTTTAGAGGTGTCTAGCATATGGGTTAGTGACGCTTTAGGATTTATCGATTCTGCAATCTGAGAACTGCATTCTCGCAAGGTGGAAGTCATCACAGTTTAACCCATCCCACTGCCTTTCAACATGTCCTTTGGTTTGGTACCACAACTGAAAATTGTTATACCCTGAGCGTCTCTATGTGGCCCATAAAAGCTGGCTAGAATTGCAAATTCATAGCAACAAGCCTGTGCGGCTGGGCTTCAGACTAACTGTTAATAGTTAACCGCCGTTTTAATGGGAATTTTGATGGGAAAGTTCTCAGGTATTGGTACAGAAACACCAGCCAGTACTTCAAGCCTGTAAGTAACTGTACAGGCCGACCCTAATTACAACATATTCATATTTTTAAGAACAATCTGTCCTTCTTCTAAATATTAGACTTAATATTTTGGAGATTTGAGGTTTTGTACAAAAAGAGGTTTGAGATGCAAGGGTAACAATATATTATTGCCCAAATTCTTTACAGAGAAGTGTTTCTGACAAATCATGATGGTTAAAATGAAAGCCTTCTAGTACAGTAGCCTGCCTCTATAAAACAGCTCCTTACCTGTAACCTGTGCATCTGTAACCTTGATATTTGTCACAATCAAATGGGTGAATTTCACTGAGGATGAGGCCTGCCTCTGCTGCCATGGCAACTGCCTGCCAGCTATTGTGCCACTCTCTCATCGGGTTGTCGTACGGAGTGCCGCCTTGTCCATTGCACAAAGCCACGTGCACTTCCCCATTGTCCTTAAGCACTTCGGCACAGCTAGAAAACACAAGCAGAGAGTGTACTTCACACAGGTAAGAGCGTCATTTACAAGTGAGTGTTGCACTCATGCCATGAGAACAGCTGAACAGTGTTTCAGCCCCTCACTATGGCTCTTGTGTAACATTGCAAAGCTTACATAACGGCCACACAAATCCTCAGGGGTCTTCAGAGGGCCTTGCTTACCTCACAAAAAACTTGGCCAGGAGGGTGCGGTTCTTCTTGACGCCGCTTTTACGACCACAGTGAGGGAAGTTGAAGATGACACAGTCATAAAGGTGATGCTGAATGACCTCATGCTCTTTTAAGCGTGTGCAGTCGACCCCGAAAAGGACAGTAAAGTCTGTAATAGGACACACACACACACACACACACACACACACACACACACGTATGTGTATTATTGAGGCTATGTTTTGGTGCTTCATCAAGACACCTCAGTGGCCCTCCCACAAACTACAAGTTTGAGGAGGCTTTTCATCCCCATGGCTGCTTCATGTGGTTGGTGTGCCTCAGCAGATAACACCACCACCCACCTGGGAGCTACCATCCCATGTGGGGGATGGGGGTTTGATTCCTGGTCTGGGTTACTATGCCGTGCTACACCAACAAGAGTCCTTGGCTAAGACTCCTAACACTGTGAATGTAAATGTAAAGGTCATAGCACCCAGTGTGTATACATACAGCCTTGGTCACAACCATGCAAATTCATTGGGCTATGACACCGTTTGAATAGGCAGGATGACCGGCTCAAATGCAAAACAAAGTTGACACACAAGCCTTTAAACGCAATTTGAATACATCAAACACAGGCTACAATACAGGTTTTTAAGGAAGCTATTTTTTTTAACCTTTTGGCCTTTTTCTAGTATCCCAATATAGGAATACAGTGCCTGGACCACTGGTCTGCAAATTCGTTGGTTTATGACACCTCATAAGTGGAAAGAACAACCGGCTAAATGCAAAACAAAGTCAACACATAAGATCATAGTCATATCCATAATTAAAAATGTATGAATAAAAAATAAAACAGACTGAGTAAGAGAATGGGAAAGCATTCAGAGGAACTCTAAAACCCTAAACTGCTCAAATGACTGCCATTTTGGTTTTGGCATATAGAAAAAAAAAATTAATGAAATTAAAAATAAATAGCTACATAAAATAAGAATAATCACTCAGTAATTAGAATGCATAACTACTATAAAGTAAAACAGGCAAATAATCAGTGAGCCGATAAAAAGTAATTCTGTTATGGGATGAAAAGTTGTATGAGGAAGCGGGAACCGTGACCAATTCAATCAGGTAGGGCTGAATGATCTGGGAAGAGCATCTAATTGGGATTCTTCTTGTCAGTGTTGCGACTGCGATTTAAATTGCCATTATTTTCTGGGAACCGAAGTCCAGGCCTGTTATATGGTCAGTAAGAAAAGAGCACCCCCTTTCTCCGTTAGCTGCTGTTGTGATGTCACAGCATATACCTGTTTTGCTGCCTCTGATTGCTCTAACACACCTACAGGCAGTCTACAAGCTCTGATATCATGTTTATGTTCCCCATAAAAGACACAGTTTGGATAAAATAGCCTACAATTGAAATTGCAGCTCTTGCGGTTTGTATATTGCACTCCGATTGTAATTTTGATATAAAACTGACCAACCTTTCAGCCCTAGTAGCAGGATTCAGACTTCTAGTTTAAACACAACACATAATGAAAATTGTTTGTCATAAATCTTTGCATGTAAACTATGGATTAATCAACTTTTACTGTGTTTTGGAAAATCGATACAATATCACCAAACATAACATTGCGATACTCAAGTGTATCAATAGGAGTGGCCCAAAAGTGCTTGCAAAGACGTCTGGTTCCATTGACTCACATTAAAATAAAATTAGGTTTTGCCCTTCTCCTGTAAAGTTGCTATTTTGTAGATACTTGTTTTTCTTTGGACAACAACAATATTTTATGACAATTATGTGATTATTAATTGGGTACTTAATCTTTAACTAAGGTTTCAGGCCCATAAAGGGTCTAAAAGGCAGACACAATGCACAGTAGTGAAAAACCAAGTACCAAAAAGTTTGGTGCATTCAAATAAATGACGACAGAAAGCATTCAAACTACGCACTACGCATATACACTGGGTGCTGTTGTTTACAGGCTCTATATAGCTGGTTTAAACATTGCTTTGTATTCATATACACAGAATGACAATAATATATCCCTATTGCTTTATCTCCTCTCTGGCAACCCTGAAGGTATTTTATTCTTACCTGGATGAAAAGTAACTGTATGGAAGACTGTTTATGCCATAAGGCCATACAGTATCTCATAATTATGACTCACTATCTCATAATTATGACATAGTATCTCATAATTATGGCTAAGCATCTCATAATTATGACTTAGCATCTCATAATTATGACTTAGTATCTCATTATTATGACTTTTTTATAATTATGACTTACTATCTCAATTATAACTTACTATCTCATAATTATGACTTATTATCATATAATTAGGTCTTACTATCTCATAATTATGACTTAGTTTCTCATAATTATTACTTACTTTCTCATAATTATGACATAGCATCTCATAATTATGACTTAGTATCTCATAATTATGATTTACTATCTCATAATCCCGGTTTACTATCTCATAATCCCGGTTTACTTTCTCATAATTAAGACGTAGCATCTCATAATTATGACTTACTATAATGCCTTTTTCCCTGTAAGGGCTTCCATATATTCGTGAAAATCCCACGACATGCTCAGAAAAGCCACTGCAGCGTTAAACATATTACTTCTTCGCCTATAGTATTTTACTCGACCGCTCTGAAAGCTGAGCTGCAGCGTCCAGCTTTTCGTTCCACCTTAAATGCCGCATAGGTTACATTCAGGTGCCTGCACATTTAAGGTGGAACGGTAAAGTCGAATAAGAATCCGCTGCACAGAAAGACGACTTCTTCATAACTGTTTCTTTCTCGCCATTATGGATAAATCTATGGATAAATCCCTAATGGTATGGGGGTAATACCTCGGTCTCGGAGGAGCCGGATGTTCTCCTCGGCGTTCTCCCGTGAAAGGGCTTCAGCCTCAGGCTGCAAACAGGTGGCTGTAACTCGGACACCGGGCGCCAGGCTCTCGCTCAGCGACGCTGCGAAGGAGAAGTTTCCCTCTCCCACCAAGAGCACCTCTCGGGTTATGGACATGGTTCGGCTGGCTAGCTGGCACGTTTCCTTCGCTGTCCTGCTTTAAAGAGAGTGCCAAACTTTGCCGAACATCTCGACCAGACCGGGACTTCTACACTTCGTGTGGGCTAGTCGAGCTTTAGCGCTGTAACATCAGAATAACATCAGCATCGCCTCACCGCACTAACTGCACTCGCTGACTGACTGAGTGATGCGGCGGTTTGTCGATTAAACACATTCAAACAGTTTCTCGGCGATTTTTAACAGAAGGTGACTCGAAGCTTTTGCCACTGGTTTCTCAAGTTCTTCTGTGACGTTTNGTTACCTTAAGGCTAAGTTTCGTTCTTCTGGGGTTTAAAGAGACCTCAAACAGTGTGAACACCAACTAAACAGCATAAATTAATTAACTAAATTAATATATTAAAAATGAATATTTATTTCCCCAGGCGGCCCATTCATTTGGCTCGCTGTAATTTTGGACAACACTGTTGAGGAGCAACACTTAAACTAGTCCGGAGGGAAACCGGCGTAAAAGTGAGCCGCAGGAACTGTATTGTATAAATACAGTTTAACTGTAATAATAATAATAATAATAATAATAATAATAATAAATTAAACCAAAAAATCATATCTTTTCATTGCAAAAGCTTAACTTTTTAATTTTATTATATTTCGATTCCGGTTCGCACAGCACAGCAGAAAGCGACACCACGTGTCTAACAGAGACTTCGGCTAAGTCTCAAATGACTCCATGCTCCCTACATAGTGCACTTGCTAGAGCCTCCTGCACCCAAACAGGGTGTCAACTGTCGAACAAAAAGTCGTCTAGGATTTAACCACCTGTGTACAATAGGCGTGTGGTGCAGAATTTGGTTGAAGACCGAGTCAGGATGTGATAATTCATGTAGTGATTATAAAGATTATAAAGGGAATAGGAATCAACTAGGATTCAGCCAATTTGACCAATGAAATGGTAGACTCCGTGGGGTAGGCGTGTCCTTTATCGTTGATTGACAGGACTGCAGGCAAATACATAAAGTAATAAAGTTTAAACGTAGTAATAATAATAATGTTACATTAATATTATCAATATAATTGATATAATTATTATAAGCAATAATAAATATAATAGGCAATATAGCTGTATTGTTTACACAGCAGTGCGGGAAAATCTAATTTTCTAGGAAGGGAAGGGAAATTTGCTCAGTTCACAAGAAACGAAAGCGAAAGCATTCCACAGATTCCTTCGCTTTACTTCTCACAAGCAGGAGCTCTTAACAGGTCGGTTTTGGTTCGCTTTTATGATATCATTTACTGATATTTTTATCATTTATGATATTTTAATCCTATATCAAAAACAGTAATATCTGTATATGTACAGCAGAGGTGCTCAGTCCTGGTCTTGGAGATCTTCACTGAAGACCTTTATAACCAGAATCAGGTGTGTTAGATCAGGGTTTGGGTGATCAGCAGGGTGGTAGATCTCCATGAGCAGGGTTGAGCACCTCTGATCTACAGTATCACCTTTCCTGTGTGATCTAGTTTTGTTCTGTTTGAATACTATAGACAGAGAAGATGTCTTCCATCTCCTTCTTTGGCTGGGACGTGGACTACGACGAGGACCGACACCTGAGGGCCGAACAAGAGCCCACATTAGGGAAGCGCTACACCATGTATCATGGAACCAAGGTCCAAATAGCACGCGCCATCATTCAAAGCGGCTTCCGCCAGTCCTCTGACGGCATGCTGGGACCTGGGGTGTATGTGAGTCGCAACCAGAAGAAAGCAGAGCGTTACCCGCTGAACTCGCCCGTCACCGACAAGGTTGTGCTCAAGCTGAGTGTGGACTGTGGGAAGGTCAAACGAATCGACAAAGACAACCACCCACTCCAGAAGAGCTGGCACAGCCAGGGCTATGACACCGCCTGGGTGCCTCCCAACTGCGGCATGAAGGCTGTGCCCAGCGGCCTAGAGGAAGACTGCGTATGGGACCCGAAGCGCATTGAAGTCATAGACATTGCCTTGGCACCCAGCACCACCATTCTGACTGAGCTCAAGCAGCTGCTTGCCCAGAGCCAGCAAAGCTCGACTGCTTCTTCTGCCACTCCAGGAACGTGCCACTTGTGCAAGTGGAAAATAGTCCCGGCACATAGCACGCAAACCTGCTGGGGCTGCGGGGACACTATCTGCACACTTATGACCCAGCACAAGTGCAAGCACTGGGGATAGGAAGCCATTTAGAAAACACCATGCCAGGATGGATTGAGAGGATTAGGGATTAAGGATTAGACTCGCTTTACCCGTTGGCCACTGGGCACAAGTGCACAGGACTTACCTTGCTTTTTCCAGTCACAGTCACTTGCCTGAACAGAGATGTTCAAGTTTCAAGTGTAATAGGTGCACCTATCTGGCTTCTGCACTTACTGACATTTTGAGCTGAAACACCACACGCACGTCTCTGCATAACTCACCGATGAAGATGTAAACCAAGTCCCTCAAAGTCATTCTTCAGAGTGGTGGTGATTGTAATCAAATGTCAGAGAGTTTAACACAGGGGTGTACAACTCGGTGTCCAGCCCAGTTTGGTAATTTGTCTGTCCAAGCCCACCTGATTACACTCATCTGTTAATTGGCAGATTTAGTGGGTGTATTTTAGCAGGTGGAACCGCCAAACTGTGCTTGATACCGCGCTTCAGGACTGGAGTTGTACACCCCTGTTTTAACCCCTGTGCCTCACAGAAAATGATTAGGATTGTTTATTCATGGGTGAGAAACTGTTTTACATGAGTTTAGACCTCAGACATGTTCTAAACCCACTAAAGGATAGAAAGGTACGTGTAGGGCATTGTAATGCCAAATATCACCCAAAGAAAACTTATTATGCAATTTTTCTCATTGACTTACCTCATTGACTTATAACAGTAAGGAAATCTGACTTTTACAAAAGTGCATATCAACATTGAATGACTTTGTTTACATTGCAGCGAATTATATAAAAAATCATTATAATTTCCTTTTCATAAGAATCAAGCTGTGCCTTTTCAGAGTAATTTGCTTTGTTTGTACTCAACTGTAGAGTACTCTCGTAACATAACAGTAAATAGGTTTACAGTTACTGTGGCACAATGTATCAGCCCCACTTTCATTGGTGGGAATCAACCGACAGGAATGAAACTTGGTGGGTAGGTTTGACCTTGTGAGACATGCAAATGATTCAAGTTTCACGCTCGTCCACGCATGTGATGTAAACAAGGACGGACCTTATCCCTGTACATGAAGAACAACCATGGTTGCAGACATTCAGTGAATAGTGATACCCTCCATGAGTCAGTCTATTAGCAGGATGACGCAGGACTACATCCACACAGACTGTTATGACGACTGCCCTTAACACCACGTCAACATCACCAAAGACTGCAATGGTGTCATGCCAGACTGTCATGGAGTGACTCAGAATGGCAGCGGGTCATCTTCAGTGAGGAGTCCCGTTTTTGTCTTGGAGGAGACGACACTTTGCACCTTCTGCGTGCAACTTTTCTTTTGACGATGAGTGTAGATTGTTTTCAGTGTTTGATTTTTGTTAGTCATCCTCTAGCGCTCTGTCAGTGATCAGTTTCTGACCACAGGTCCACTGTTGGCTGGATGTTTTTGGTCTTGACAGACTTTTCTCAATTTGTTAGAGAGTAGAGAGTGGCTGTAGCAAATGTGGGCTACATTCAGTAATTACACTGCTGCAAAGTGCACCGATGTGTAGCTGATAAAATGGCCAGCAAGTGTAGATACAAGATTAATGCAATTCAGAGTTTTGAAGATATTCAGACAAAAGCAGAGGGCAGAACACAGGGTCAGCTGTACTGCAGCACCAGTGAAGCCCAAATGGACTAAATGCGTTGCCTGGGGGCAGAGCAGCACTGGCTAGATCAGATATATATATGCACCTACTGTGATTCAGATTGCTGAAATTCTTGCTTCTGAGTCTTCAAGGAAGAATCAGATGACCTCAGTATCATCTTCAGGTTACACAACATGCATGACAATGATTTGTACTGTATTATGCGATTCATTCATTTTCTCAGGGAAACTGTTGGAAAACTGCCTTGATATAAACTCATATTGTCATTGTTGCAACAAACAAATTTGGACTATTTTATTGGTATATGCATCATAAAAAGAACATGAAAATATGTATCTTTCCATAAAGAAATGACAATCTTAAAATGTGCCACAGGTTGATTGACTACTTTTCTTACTTCCACTTGTTACCCACAATGTATTTTATATTGATTTAATCATTTACGTATCTGAAATAAACAGGAATTTGAGAGAAATATACTGTGCAATGTGTTAATGGGTACAATGGCACCAGAATGCTTGCCATAGGTGTTAATTAGCTTGGTACAGATGAATACTTTATAGTATAACTAATATATCTGTGTAATGTAAGTGTCCAGAAATAAACAGTGTTAAATTGTAAATTGTAACTAGTATCCTTATGGCATATCCCACTAAACAGGATTCATCAGTTAGCCAGGTAACTTAACCCCAAAGATGAGAACTGTATCAGCTCTTTTCCTATTGAACACTCGTGACTTTGGAGAAGAATGAGAAAATGAGAAATCCTGCTTTGTGGAATACCCCGCTGGAACATTCATTGATTACTGAATATATATATACAGGGGTTGGACAATGAAACTGAAACACCTGGTTTTAGACCACAATCATTTATTAGTATGGTGTAGGGCCTCCTTTTGCTGCCAATGCAGCGTCAGTTCGTCTTGGGAATGACATATACAAGTCCTGCACAGTGGTCAGAGGGATTTTAAGCCATTCTTCTTGCAGGATAGTGGCCTGGTCACTACGTGATGCTGGTGGAGGAAAACGTCCTTCTTGGTGGTATGCTGACATTACCCTGGATACCGTGGCTCTTGATACATCACAAAGACTTGCTGTCTTGGTCACAGATGCGCCAGCAAGACGTGCACCAACAATTTGTCCTCTTTTGAACTCTGGTATGTCACCCATAATGTTGTGTGCATTGCAATATTTTGAGCAAACTGTGCTCTTACCTGCTAATTGAACCTTCACACTCTGCTCTTACTGGTGCAATGTGCAATTAATGAAGATTGGCCACCAGGCTGGTCCAATTTAGCCATGAAACCTTCCACACTAAAATGACAGGTGTTTCAGTTTCATTGTCCAACCCCTGTATATATATCAGTTGTAAGTTATAAAACTTGATCCACCACCCAAATAGTACCTGAATTGTGGTGGACCTGTGCAGGTCATTACCATTGAAGGACAGGTTAAAGGTGGAATAACAAAATGTGCAGCGAATCACATGAACTACACTCTGTAGTTGTGAAACAATCACAAAATGGACAATAAGTGTAGATACGAGGTTGGATCTATTAAAGTGCTCAATGAGTATAGGCCACACAAAGATCACCAATGAAATAACTACTCACATACATACTTTGGACTCCACATGGAAATATTATTACAGAAAATGCTGGAAATATCCAAATATAACAAAAGAAAATCCTGTACATAGTAAAATGCCCACATTCGTCCAGACAAAGGGGACTAGTGTGACAGTTTGGCAAACCTTTGGTATTCAACCAAACAAATGTGGAGAATCTTCGGGTGTTAACAATATGGAAAATGTTTATCATTCTAAACTATTAAGCAATGATAGATGTTTTTTCAGACAGTTATTATATATTAATTATATTACAATCACTGAAAATGCAACCTAAGTTATCCCAGCTTAATAACCAACCTGAACAATTGCCAACCAACGTTGACACATTTTGCTTGTAGCTGGAACCACAGGTGTCATCTAACACGTTTGCATTAAGAAAGCACTATTTCACTCGAACTGTGGAATTTCTAACTCCGCTAATTTTATGCCTCTGACCTACAATCTGGATCCACAAGATAGTTTTCATCACTGGATATTGATGTAAGTTCTAAGGTTCAAAATGCTGCCACGGTGGTAGAACACAGGGAAGACCAGAAGACCACATTCAACCATAGACTGTATATACTCATACCCATACTCATACATACAGTCTATGATCTATTTGTAATAAAGAAGATGATAAAGGAGACATGCTCATGGAGAGTCCACCAATGTCACACCCATTTTACACTTTTTGAGACACATCTTCAAGACTCTGAGGGAGCTGAATGGAGGTGGAGTGGAGTACCATTATTAGATCTGGAGTATGGTCAGCTTGCTCATCCTTGTTGTAAAGTTCAGTGTTGAAGACTGCATGTTGGCAGGGGATTTGTTGTGCTCTCACAAGCAAGCATCACTCATTACCTCCCCCACTGTGAAGACAAATGTAGTCATTCTAAATGAAGACTCATTTGCCCTTTACGCAGTTACTTTGGTGTTCAGCGTTTACTTCTTTATCTTTGCCCTTAGCTTGTCACTATAAAATTCAACCAGTCACTGCACCAGTGACATTATTTTATAATAAATTCAGCTGACAGATGTCAGTTCACCTGATCTTCTCATGTTTTTGCACTGACCAACATTGACTAACAATGCACCTTACCCAAACATCTATGGCCACGTTGCAAGTGGTTGACTGGATGAAAATAACCTATATGAAACACTAACTTATGAAAGTGCTTGGATTCCTGGACATTTTGTGTCCAGGAGTGGAATCATAGTTTCTTCTGTTGGAGACCACATGGACAATCCAGGGAAGTCCTAACCCTGGCTACAGGACTAACATGTATAGGAAGCGTATACCACACCAGTGAACATGGTATATCGTCGCTGTCCAAAGAAAAACAAGTATCTCAAAAATGGCAACTTTACAGGACAGGGCAAAAATCCAATGTAACTTTTAGTCAATGAAACCAGACTTCTTTACAAGCGATTCTGGGCCATTTACGCTGGACCATTCATCATGACATTTTTACACAGTGTAAACAGCAGCTGCTGTGCTTAAATGATGCA
This sequence comes from Semaprochilodus insignis, assembly GCA_034552555.1. Taxonomy (NCBI): domain Eukaryota; kingdom Metazoa; phylum Chordata; class Actinopteri; order Characiformes; family Prochilodontidae; genus Semaprochilodus; species Semaprochilodus insignis. Next base: position 12,279,223 of record CM067496.1, on the reverse strand, counting down.
TAAAAGTAAAAATCGACAAAAATGGAGATACGTGTTTTCTTTGGATAGCTGTTGTCGTGACTTAGTGGCTCCAACTGACCAAGCCAGATATCAAAATAAAACACCTTTGTTCCTATAAAATAAACTCTTAAACAAAACCATCAGATGCTGGGTTCTGGATTAAAGAGAAAAGGCTCCAAGCTTTATTCTCAGGTGTATGCCAAAAAGCGTACTCCTGGGCGGATTGAATTCAATGGCCATTATATGGTACAGAGTTTCCATACTTATACAGTCTTTCAGGAGGTGATGTCATGCTCCTCCTGCTTTTCTATACATTTCCAAACTGCGTATTTCTCCCATTATCTCATGGTTCTACAGTGAATGTATTTTTAAACCGTATGTCTTCAACCAGAATGTCCTTATGTCACAAAGAAATATGATCCCTAACTGCTCAGGATGTTCCCACATGCTGAAGTCTGAGACTGCAAATCAAGTTGTCATTTTCTGCTTTCAGTCCTAAATTGTAAATTAAGCACTGTTCCTAGCATCATGCAGTGTAAACACTTCACTCGACCTTTGGGGTCTGGTTATGCTGAACTTTCCCATCCTGTATCCGAGCTTCACAACAAAGGATATAATTGTGCCCTTATGTCTAAGGTATTAACACTTATATATTCCTTAAATGATGACCAAATTATTCCCTCACTGTGGTATGATAATTGTTTGAGTGATCTATGACAATATATGCCCCAGTGTTCTCTATAACGGTGTCATCCTTTGCACAAGACCCCACATAAGCAACACATTTGAGATTTCTTGAGAAGGTGACATGCTCTAATGCTAGTATGTGACGATTTAGGCATGTAGTGTACATAATGCCAACAATCTGGACCTGCAAGACAATTTTCATCATTCCATACTGATGTAAGTTCTGAAGTTCAAAATGCTGCCATGTTGGTAGAACACAGGGAAGAGAAAAAGACAACATTCTCATTTGCAGAGCTGTACAGATTCTGTGAACAATAGTTCTAATATATGTCTGCTCAGAGTCTTATGTATAAAACATCCACATACATATGAGTTCAGATATCCATATATCTCTTTAGCTCCTTTCCTGGCTCTCTATTCTTATTCTTTATTCCATTTATTGTGTCTTACTGTATTTTTCCCTTAGTGTAACACTTGTTAACAGTCTGTGTTCTTGTTGTGTCATACATGTGACTCACCAAGACAAGTTCCTTGTATGTGTGACATTCTTGGCGAAATAAAGATTCTGATTCTGGATTCTGTTAGCCTTGTAGCTCCAGTACAAAAACTATTAAAGCAGACACAAAACACATCTTGGCTGATTCGGGGTAAATGGAAAATTGTGTAACTTGTACCAAAATGTTTAGCATCTTTTGGTAAATATAATTAATTATCACGTACCAAATGGCATTTGGAAGAAACACAAGTGAATTTGATCTGCACTGGCCTCCAGCCAACAAAACCCTTCCCTATCTTGGAACAACTGCTGGGAAAACTCTGAAGAACTCTCTCAAGCTATCATAATATGGCTCTGACCTTTGGTCAGAAACTCAAACTGCTGTTGTTTACTTCTGTATAAGGCTTCAGCCTACTGGCAGTTTATTAGACCTCCATTTATGTTCTACATCCAACTCAATTTAACGTAATTCTACCAGTACTGAGATGAGCTCTGCTAATGGGAAGAGAATTCCAATTTCCAGTATAGCATACAAAACAGAGTGCGTAGTGGTATACACTCAATGTATGTAGCATTAGCATGCCAGCCAGCTGAGCTTCTCAGGCTAAGTTCACATTATGACCCTCCTAGTTCCCCCCTCCAAGCCCTTCTAAGGTCATCTTCCTGTTTTGACAGCTCACGGCGCTCTCTGTATGTATGGGGAAAGAGTTTCAGGAGCCCAGCCACTAGGGGGACCCTCAAGACCAATAGTGGTGAATAATACTTCTAGTCAAGGTTTAATAAAACTACTCAAACACAGGGTATGCATTTCACAAGCTAGACCTAATAAATATTCATAAAATATAGCAATTAAAGGCTTTTAATCATCCTATGCTTAACTTCTAGGCATGCTACGTGCTAAAGTCAATCAGGCACTAGTCACAACGGAATGGAATTCAAATTCATTTCTAAGATAGCAAATAGTTAGCTGGTACTACAGAGAGACAAATACAAGCTATGAAGGGGTGATTTCTGTTTAATCTGTTGTCAGCGCTTTAGAGATAATAATAACAACACATACATATCAAACAGATGCTTTGCGTTATCAGCACATAAGTTCATAAACTAGAATGGTCCCGTATTCGGGCGCGCAGTTTCTTTACTGATGACAAATTATATTCCACCACTGCTCTCAGGAGCCTTGCGTGCTCACACCAACCACTCTGGTATGCCATTCAGTATGTGCAGGGCCAGACACATAGTTGTCACATAGTCCTTGTCAACAGAAAGATGAAATGCCTTCAAGGCATTTCAAGGTGGTTTAGGGTTAGCTTGTTAAGAACATCGTTGTCGTCTTTCTTTTAGGTAGAGTGTGGGACCCCTTTTCAACCGCTCTGCTGGTCTTTGTGTTGTATTATGCCCTTAGAAATGAGGTCAGGTATCTCCACAGCAAGCCAAGGTCCAAGCTGAGGAAAAGGAGACAGTGGTCACTTTTACCTTGAAAATGACTGGTTCTCAACTCACTTCATTTCAAAGGAACAGGTCAGTTAAACACAAGTCTAACAACAGCCCTATTCAAATTGGATTTGTTTACTGGGGGAAGTCAGTAATAAAATCTTGAAAAAAAAAAAAGTTTCTTCAGTGACTATCACATTCCGATGGATGAGCAAGTTACCAGCAACACGTTCTATGAAGCTGAATGTTTGTGCTGCACTTGAGCTGATCTTTAAGACAAAATGCTGCTGATGATTTTGTGCATATGTGAATATGAAGTAATGCTGGGACTTGGAGCTGAGAAGAACGCTCATCTCATGCTAATGGAGTGTAGAGAGTAGCCAGGCCTAGTAAATGCTTTGGAGAGACTGTAAGATGTCAAGATGTAGCAATAAGGATATGCACACTCAGAAGTCCAAAAAGCAAAACGACATCTGCCTCAAAAATCATAAAAATGGGTTTCTGAATTCAGTAATTCTGTCTGTAATTATCTCAGTGGAGAAGAGAGAGTAGAAGTTACAGAGTAGAACCTGTAAAAAAAGAAAATTACCCCCGAACCCCCATGTCAACCGAATCCTGTCCAAATTGGGCTAACGACTGAAGCAACCACCTTTTGATGACACACCACTGAGCCAAAACATTATGACCTAATATGCCTAAAATGCTGCTGATACTCCACACGCCACTAAAACAGCACCGACCCGCTTATGCATGGACATGAACATGAACATGTGCGATATCAGGCACCAAGATGTTAGGAGAAGGTTCTTTAGATTTGGAGGTCGTGTTAAACCCCTGAACTCTCCATCATGCTCCTCAAACCTATCCTAAATGCCCCTGCAAAGAAAGGGAATACAGTTGCCATGAAGGGGTGTAGCTGGTCCCCAGCAATGTTTAGACAGGTGTCTAGTGAAGCAAGAGAAAAAAGGACTAATTGAACTAAGCGACCTTCTTTTATTACTCCAATGGCCAGTTCTGAAGCTTGCATGCCAACTATAGACGTTTCTGACAATAGATGGAGTTAGCATGGTTACTCTGACAGGTCTGGGGCTACACAGCCCCAAACGCAGCAGGGTGCGAAGACACATTCCTCCCATAACCATCATTAAAAATGATAGTAGCCATTCTGATGATTCGGACCAGACAGGATAGCCTTTACTGCCCTAGCACACTGATGAGCCTTGTTTTGATTTGCTGCTCAGGTTATCACGCCTGCCCATTTCTCCTGCATCCAAAATGCTGATTGCTTACAGTCATGTGGTGTTGTGGAGATGACCAACTGTATTCTCTTTGTCGATGTTTTGGCTCAGTGATGTACACAAATAACCTCACGTTTACTGATGACTACAAGATTTCATTCGTCGTTAGCTATGTTAGCATGTTTAGTTGAACTACTCCTTTAATACAGAGTTATTTCTTACCCCTAGGGCCATGAGGTGAGCCAGTCCAAATTTTGGCACATTTCTGGCCCAAAGTGGTTTGAAGTGATCCGTCAAGCAGATCTTGCCACCCCTTCAAAGACAACGAAATGGAAGAAGTAGAATACTTAGAACACATTTTTTTCACTTTATACACTCATCATCAAAAAACAACTGCACCCAGAAGGAAGTGTGGGATTGCAGTGCTATTGGGAAGGAAGATAAAGGTTACCAGGAACAATAAATTATGATAAATTTAGACTGATATGGACAATATTTATTGAGCTACACATACAGAAGTAGTGTCTCTCAGTATGGCGTAGGGCCGCCATGTTTGCTAATGCAACATGCCAGATGTCTTGGCATGGAATTGTAGAGGTTCCTAATGGTGTCCTGTGATAAACCATCCCATGCAGCTTGACTATTCTCACACAGTTCCTACAGATTTTGCGGTAGGGGTGGAGGTGGAGTGACACCAGATCTTTGCTGAAGGTCTGCAATCATGGTTGTGGAGTCACACCATGCATATTAAACAATCACACAGTGTAGGTCTCCCAGATTCATCATGTCACTGGTGTGTGCTTTCTTCTATTCACTGCTGCCAACACCGTGCTATGGTTGTATCCACACGACCGGTATGGTCCGCAACACATCGATAAGACCATCCTGCTTCTCCGAGCCGTATGAGGCGACCCCTCTCATACTCTTCCAGCTACTCCAATTGCTTAGAAACTCTTCTCTGAGGCATACTTCACTTGCACAGGATGCTACCAACAAAACAGCAGTCAAAATCAGAGTCAAAATGCAAAGCACGCGCAACAGAATGACCTTATATAGTCGGTCAGGTACAGCAATAAGACCCGTCCTTGGTTACATCACAAGTAAAAAGTTTTACTCCTGTCGGTTGACTCCTTCTGGGTGCAGCTATTGTTTTTAAGATGAGTGTATGCTGAACATGGGAAAAGAAGAAGGAAACCAACCTGTACATTTTGGCCGTCTTCCCATCTAATTCAGGAATTGCTACTTCAGGGGCTGTGGCTGGATATGTGACAGGAATCTGTAATGTTATGTTACAGAAGAATCTTACCAAATAGAGCCTAAACAAATTCTGTACTTTATTAGTGTTTTCAAAAACTTACCTCAAATTCCATGTCAAATTCATACTTCAGAAGCTCATGGATGTACCAGCATTTTCCAAACCACCTGAACATTATGATAAAAGTCATTGGGATAATTGTTTTTAGACGGACATGAATAAATCCTGAATAACTGTGGGGTTTTTTTAAGCTTACCTCGTCCCCTCTTTGTTGGACTCTAGACGGAACCAGTCATTGTCAGCTGCCTTATTATTCTCAACATACTGTAATACATGGAACATGTTTCGGTTAACACAAACATTCTGCCAATGCTTTGAAATGAACAGTTACCCTGGGTAAACGATGATGCTGACAGGGTCTTCAGCCTTTGATACGTCTTAATATCAATTAGCTACAAAGATCTGACTGTGAAAAGCTAGACATGAAATGACACGTATATGTAACGTTAGCTGACTAGCTAGCTGTCAAAACAAGACTCAGTTTACTGAAACACAGCAGTTCCTGAAAATGTTCTCACTTTGATAAGGGACAGGTATTCCTCCCGAAGCCTCTGAACCCATAACTCTTTGTCTCTCGGTCCAGAATTGGTTTTTAATAGCGGTATTTCCGAAACTATTTTCCTTGTGGCTTCATCTGCCATGTTGTTGGCTAGCTTGGTTAGCTACGTCACGTGCTGACGTCAGGGTGCACCTTAACGCCAGCTAGTCATGATAAAAAAGTGGGAAATTTTAAACGACAAAAAATGTTTAAAAAAAGTGTTTTCGACAACATATTTAGTCATGTTTGGATCGCGGTTAGCAAAGAAAACAGAGCAGATATTATTAGTTCTCAAACCCAGGCGGAACCAAGGTCAGCACTCGTTACACCGGCTGAATCCCAAATGGCTCCCTGAGTCCTACGTAGTGCACTATGTATTTCAATAATGACTCAGGACGCAAACAGGACACACAGATGTCTAACAAGGGCCATCTGGGATTCAGTCACGGGTGCGCTGTTCCGGACTAGACATAGATTTCGCTATTTAGTGAAACAGCGGAAAATGTATTACTCACATAGTGTGCACTGTGTAGGGAGTAGGGAGGCATTTGAGACGCGCCCATTCCTTATATTGCCCGGACGGAACAGCTGGCTGCACCGTTGCATGACACAAAGCTGTCATATCTCAGCATCCTTTCAAAACTGAACCACTTTGCGTCTGTTAATGGGCTTATCCAGGCCACGGTGGTGCTGCAAGCTCAATAAATGTCCCCTACATTGATGTATCAGGCAGTGGTGATCCAGCCCGGGCTCGTACAGAGTAAGTAGTTGCATTATTCCAGTTCAAAATGCATGACCATCGACCTTCGAGCTATTAACACTGAATGGTGGTGTCACTGTGTCCATTCATATGTAGTAGTTCAGGGGCTAGTTATTCGTAGCCATTGTTGTCATTCAGCATCCATTCATGCAGTCCTTTTAAATTGTGCTGTATTGTGTGTGGTATGGATTCAGGTGTAAAGAGGAATTTCTGCATATTTAAATGGTTGAGATGTGAACAAAGTCAATCAGAGTGGTTTGATGTGAATCAGATTCATTCATAGTAGTGGTGATAGCAACCAGACGTCCACAAAGCTGCCCCAGCGCCTCAAATTATTGTGTAAGTTGGCACCTGAGACATCATTTAACAGCAGGCCTAACGGTTATTATTACTGTGCTAATTTCCAGTATTCATAATTTCAGTAAATTCATAATTTTGTATTAATTTCAATTTTCACAAAACACCATATGTTTCTCATAGTGTACATCTGTATTCATCCTCTGTCTGAAACGCTCTGTTAGAGCTCCCGTGCCTTTAAGCCCCACCTCCTGATGAGGCCAGTGTGCTCTGATTGGTCAACCACCAGAACAGCAAACCTGCTACAAGTTCCTTCCCCTCACCGCTGTGACTGTTCTTACAATGGCGTCGGTTCTTCTGTATTAGTTTGAAACAGAGTCCCATCCTGAGTCAGGTAAAACAAGCTGGTAGATCCACCTTCACAAGCTAGACTGGAGCAGGACTGGAGCAGGACTGGAGGACAGGACATTTACTTTTGTAGCTCTGTGTGTTGTGTGAGGGCGTGCCCAGCTTCTAGTTGGGCAGGCATTAGGGATTGTGTTACGAGATGACATCACCTTGTAACAGAGAAAAGGGCTGGAATTCCAGGCATTTCTGAGCGTTTCCCTCTGGTGTGTACTTGGGGCTTCATACATTTGCAGACACAAAAACCTGCATAACACACTGCAGGAAGGAGAAAAGTATGATAGGTGCCCTTTACACATTGATGTTGGAGATCTACATCCAGGGAGACTTTATTTTTGTAGACTAACCACTTTTTTAGCATGATCAACATTACATAGAACATTGCTCTAGAGAGACGAGTAAGTTCACTTGCTATTGACCTCTGTTTCCCAGCCCCACTGCATCTACAATTAACCTTTTATATCAACTCTGAATGGCTCTATTTACATCTCAACCACTGAACTGTGCAGGGATTTACTTTTTTAGCTCTGTGTATTATGTGAGGGTGTGCCAAGCTTCTAGTTGGGCAGGCAATAGGGAGAGTTGCTGAGAGTTTCCATCTGGTGTACTTAGGGCTTTATAAGTTTGCAGACACAAAAACATTTAACATTGCATAGAAAAGCTCGGGAGAGATGGGTAAGTTAACTTGCTGGTGACCTCTGTTTCTTAGCCTCACTGCATCTACAAGTAACCATTTTATATCAACTCTGAATGGCTCTGTTTACATCTCAACCACTGAACTGAAAAATTGGTTCCCCTTCAAGACAAGCATGCTGATTGGCTCATGTGTTTGTTACTGAGTGACAAGGATTGTTTAGATACTTGTAAATTGTTCAGGACCATAAAAGTATCCAGCCCCAGTGCTTAATGTATAAAAATGTACACTATCTGATGCATGCATATGACTGTCATGACCTTTCCAACCTTTGTTTTACAGCTAAGTTGGCCAGATCAGGTTGGAAAAGCCCCTCTCCTTTAGCTTTCTGGTTCTCATGGGCAGTGTGCTGGCCTTGTCATCTCGCCCAGGGCGCCAGAACTCCCCCTTCCCCCAGGACAGGCCCCTCTCACGCTGGGACAAGAGAGATGGAAGGCTCCCAAACCCAGGCAGCTTTGATGGCCTCCACCGTAACTGCAAAGGTGATAAAAAGAAGTCCTGTGTGACACTATGGAAAAAATCTGCTCTAATCTTGTGTTAGGTACTTTATAGATGACCTGGCTGTATAACATCATTCATGCCTACAAACTCTCTGTGTCTGCTTAGATGTGTTTCCACAGCAGGTTGAAGGAATAAAAATGATCGTAAACAAAACTCTCAGCAGCTTTTTCAAGGTATGGCCCTGCATTTTTACAACTACGCATTGATTTTGATACTTAACTTTGTGTGAATAAATACAGTAGCATATGCCATTGGTGCTGCTAAGACGTTTTCTCTGGAGGCATCATTAGAAGTTGGTCAACAGAAGAGACAAACCTCAATTCCAAAAATTAGTTTAGTATGTAAAATGCAAATAAAATAGAAAGCAGTCATTTGTAAATTGACTCTGACCTGTACAAAGACTAGTTAATTATAGTTTTATATGATCAGCTTTTGGTAAATATATGCTCTGTTTGAAACTGATGTCTGCAACATGTTCCAAACTATTGGGGATGGGACAATTTAAGACTTGATACATTCATTAAATATTTGAAAAACCTCTTGAACAGTTGATGCAATTAGAGTCCTTCATCAGCAAGGATGGGTCAAGGCCACTTTTCCCAAAGAAATTTATAGATGAATTTGTCAATGTTTTGTCAGTGATTGCAAGGATTTGGGGTATTTCACCATCAAATCACCGCTTCCATGTTGAGTACCTACAGTCAGACACTTACAGTACAGAAACAGGAAGCCTCTTGCTTTATTGTCTTTCTCTACTTTGCATAAAGAAATTGTTATGCAAAACAAACAACAGAAATATAAAATCAAAGTACTTAAAGACGTTTTCACAAGACATTATATGTATCCTTCATGAGCAAGATGGGTCAAGCCCAATTTTCAATTTTCAACATCAAGCTTCTCCCTGTGCCAAAAACCACGACTGAATGCTCACAGTCTTCGACCTTAGATGGCACTTAGATAGCACTGTATTAGATGGCACTGTATTACAATCTGACATGAAATCCAACATAACTGTTGTTGCTACTATGCACAGTGGAAGCCATGAATCAGAAACTACATCCAGAAACTTGTGTGGAGGCGTCATAGTGTACTGAGTAACCAGCACATCTGTGAAGAGAGCACTGAATGATATATACACATCTTGGAGCTCCGTATGCTGCTTCATAGGCAACATCTTTTTCAGGCACATCAGTTACAACAGCACGGCTGCGTAACTAGAGCGTGTGGGTGCTTAACCGGCCTGCCTGCTGCCCAGAACAGTCACCCATTGAAAATGTGGCTTATTATGAAACGCACAATACAACAACAAAGGCCCTATAAGGCTGCACAGCTGAACACTTGGCAAGAATGGCCAACAATTCAGCTTTCAAAGCGGGATCAACTGCTGTCTTCAGTCCCCAAACCGTTAAGTGTTGTGAAATGGGAAGATCATCTAACACATAAATCAGAGAACAAAAGTTTATAAATGAAAAGCTTAAAATTGTGTTTTTGTACTGTTGTACTGTTTTCAATGTGGTTCAAACAGAATTTATTACTTAGCTTTCTGTTTTAATCAGCATTTCACTGACTGTCCCAAATCATTTTAGAATGTAACAGTTGACATGATCTCTGATGTACTACAGTTTTTTTGGCATCTGCGCTTTTGTAAGCCTTTATGGTGTCCATTTACATCTTTATGCTTGTGTTTTTTTACTTATAGGTCAGCCATACGTTTCACCTCAGTGCTGTTGCACCATCAAATTACCGCTTCCACGTTGAGTACCTACAGTCAGACAGTGACAGTAAAGAAACAGTAAGCCTTTTTCTTTATTGTCTTTCTCTACTCTGCCTAAATAAATTGTTATGCACAAACAGCAGAAATATAATATCAAAGTACTTCAAGACATTATATTTATCCCGATAATATAGTTTTTCTGAGATTTAATAAGTTGGAACAAAAATAATAATAAACCTACAACCGCAGTTACGTTATTTTATTCAATGATTTGCAAACTGTACTGCACTCTATCCAGGTAAACAACCCTGATTATGCTCAGTGTAATGAGACATTTAGTTAATAATTGAGTGTTCTGACAATATTCAGTTCATGCAACAAATGGCAATTTATTTAATTAATGATGAAAATGATAAACTGTTGTTATTTTTAACCCCTCTCCAAAAAATCCTCCAGAAAGAACTTAAATATGGCCTTTTTCAGCACATTTTGTGCATATGTTTAACCTATTTGCTGAGTTTAACATACTATAAAAAAGAAAAATCTAACTAAAATGTTTGTACGTCATTTTATTTTATATGTATGCATAAAGCCCTTAAACCCAAATGTATATATTTGTTCAATTTAGCAGATAAATAAAAAAAAAAACATTAAAAAGATGGTTGCAGTCCGTTTTTCAGTCTTTTTTTGGCATATATATATATATATATATATATATATATATATATATATATATATAT
>CM067496.1:12257697-12268312 GCA_034552555.1 Semaprochilodus insignis | reverse complement strand
AAAAAAAAAAAAAAAAAAAAAAAAAAAAAAAAAAAAAAATATTTGCTGAGTTTAACATACTATAAAAAAAAATTGTATATATTTGTTCAATTTAGCAGATAAATAAAAAAAAAAAACATTAAAATGATGTTTGCAGTCCGTTTTTCAGTCTTTTGACTGACTTTTTTTTGGCATATATATATATATATTATAACCAGATTTTTGATAGTCTGGACAGAAAAATCCCACACAAAAATTTAGATTTTTGCAAATCGGATCCAAACCACACTTGGAGCTAGTGTGGACGCTCTGGCCATTTAGATCAGATTTAATCATTGTAATTATTTGGGTTGTTCTCTGTTCTCTTATTTGCGTCATTTGCATTACAACAAACAATGACAATGTCAAATTCTGACTGACGGAAGTTCTGGGATTTGATGTGTATTTACTGGAGCCTACGTGATTACCCACAGCAAACCATGCAGATAGGTTGGTGATGTCTGAACACACAAATCCGATCTGACTGCATGCAAATAACAGTGCAGACAGTCATCTCTAAAGATCATATTTGCCTGCAGTCTGAACACAACCGTAAAAAATCCATACTAAGTCAACGATTCCATTCTAAATGGCACCTCTGATCACAGAGCTCACCCATGCTCATTGGGGAAATGGATTCCTCTGGCAGCTTGAACGCGCACTCTCTATTCCACCTGAGTGAGAGAATAAGAGCCAAAGCAGTTTTTCAGGTTAGTTTGCTTTGAAAAGTATGTAATGAATTTCTGAAACAATGTAACTCAGTACTGCAGTTACTGTTGCTATGGCCTGCAAATTCTTTTCCAGACTCAGCAGTCCCAGTTTGTCACATGGCAGTTTGAGACGGAGTACAGGGGCAGCGACTTTACAGCAGCTGTCACTATGGCCAACCCCGACATCCTTAGAGAATCTGGTAAGGATAGAGTTAATCCATCATTTAAAGGGTTCTATGGAAAATAACTAATTTTCCTATGCTGTTTGTTTCCTATGGCTGCTCTGTGTATACTTTGTTTAAAAAGCAGGCCAGGCTGAAACACTCCTTATAACTTCAGTGTGAGTGGGCGGGGCTAAACTGCTGTGGACCGAGTAGGTGGATAGGTGTATGTGTTAATTCATATACACATACTATATATATGTACTGTATAGGTATATGTATATATGTAATTGTATATGTCAGTGAACAGGCTGTTTTTCCAGCTCAGTTTTCATGTTTTCGTACATGACGTGTATGGTTCCGGGGGGGTGGACTGGCACTTTTTGAAGCTTTAAAAATGTTTGCATATGACATCAAATTGTATGTTAAAAAAAGGAAGAAAAGTTGATTTTCCATGATATGAGCTAAATATATCATGTTAACAAGTAATCAATGTACCATATATTCACTACTTCATACAGTCCATATGGAACCTTCACTGCAAAAATCGCCTGTTTTAAATTGATCGTAATTGTGATGTCAGAAAAGCCAATGTATGGTTGCAGCGTTCCAGGATCCATCCATCACAACAAGGGACAGAAGTTTTTTTGGGGTTTTTTTGCAGTTTGTTTTATATATTTCAGCCCATCTGTTTTTCATTAAAATAAATTAGAACAGTTCTAATGTCATCTATCAGTCTTAAAGGCACAGCAACAAAAACAATAGCCTGTTTATTCTTAAGAGATAAAAAGAGGTTAGAAACTCATTCATTATTTGGTGCGTGAAACCAAATAAAATAGCACTTTGGGGTGAAATAATACAGATGAAATTCTTGTTTTGAAGTTTTGGGGAATTGATAATTCCATAAGCCCTCTATTGCTTGGCAAAAAAGAATTAGCAGTAAATTAGCACGCTTAAGACAAAGACAAAGATTTAGACAAAGAGCCGATTAAGTGAACAAGTAGTAACTTGATGGCCTAGTTTGTCAAGAAAGTGCTTCTGTTAATCTTGCCAAAGAAACACTGACACTCAATCTGAATAGATTTCAATCTGAAAAGCCCCACATTCCATTCACATTTTTTTTTTTCAGTTTTTAAATTTTGCCTCAGCAGCTTCTAAATCATATTTTAAAAACTGAGATTCAATACGTTCTTTAAATCAAAATATTATTTTAAGTTTTGTCTTTATACCAATGTCATATTTCAGCTCAGTTCAGTCACTCGGCAGACAGGTTTAGAAAATAGAGGCATAGAAAACCCCAGTAGTAAAAGATTAGAACTATTGTAATTATTTGGGTTGTTCTCTGAAATACGGATACATCCTTGTTTCTTGTGGGACAGTTATCATGGTGGCACACTTCCTTCAGAGTGTCTCTCCACAGCTGGTTCTTGGGGGAGAGTTGGTGTACCACCGAGGGCGAGCTGAAGAAGGGGGCATCCTTACCCTAGCTGGCCAATACTCTGGTAAGGGAGCAGATCAAACTATATGCAAGCTGTATTTTACCTAGGGATGGACTGATCCGATATTCCGAGCGGGATATTGACAAAATTAGTTTGATCATGTATGAGATACAGTTATAGTTGTTTGCAAATGTTTACTTGGTTTGTTGACTGTCAAAGTGAAAAGAAGTTGAGGGTTCCAGATTGTTTGCAACTTACTGCCCACCAAATTAACCACAAAAGCTTCTGTGACCCACAGGATTTAAGCAATATTCATATGGTTTCTTCTGGCTCACCTAGAGAGATAAGGTGCTGGATGTTAGGCTGAAGACAAAAGCTGCAAACAGGCTCAGTTAGACAAGTCTAGATACGTATTCACAAAATTCGATCTCTGGGTGGTGGCTTATATTGTAAGCCCTGTTGAGAAAAGCATGCATTCCATGCTGCTCTAAGCTGGTCTGGTACCTGTATTACCTACAACATGTGCTGTTTTTACTGGTGACTTTCCAATATGATGAACTGAATAATAATAATAATAATTATAACACAAATGCAGAAAAATTGTGCACTAGGATTTAGAGAATGATGGCATATTTACACTTGTTCCCTGTGCACCAGGGGTCAAATAATGTATTTGCATACAACTGTACAAGCACTTGTTACAGATATGTTGTCTGATTGCTGAGACATTATTTTGCAATAGTTTTGAGAGATGCTTTTGTCCTTAGAACTGACTTTTTTAAGCACATTAATGGCAGAAAGGTACATGTGATTAAATGCTTGTTAAGACAAAACACTACCAAAAGAAAATGCATTTTTTTGTCTTAACAGTATTTTATCCTCATCAGCATTACATAAATAATGACTATATTGGTTTCTATTCAAGTTTTCATATAGACATTGCGATCCTTGATTTCCGTTTGTAGAAGTGATGGATTTTCAGCTTTGATATGTCCCTTTACTAGCCACAGGCGGCTGAAGGTGTGGTTTCCAGCCCTGGATTACTCCCTGGCTCTGCACATTTTTGTGTTTGCAAACTAAGCAGTTTATGAACCAGACCTTCATCAGTTAAAGTGGGTGTGTTGCTGCAGGAAAACACAAACATGAAAACACAAAACGTGCATGGCATGGGGTACTCCAGGGCCAGGTTCAGGGACCTGTGCACTAAGAGATCTCTTCTTGTTTTATTCCAGGGCCCAACTGGGTGGCCACGCTAAATGCTGGTAAAGGAGGTGCCCATGCTAGCTATTACCACAGAGCCAACAAGCAGGTTTGGAAGTGTCTTAACTACTTTAATGGCTGTGCATGTTAACCTTATAGTATGTTTATAGTCTTCCAAAATCTCTCCTAGATCCAGGTCGGAGTGGAGTTTGAGGCCAGCACCAGAACCCAGGAGACCACGTTCTCCTTTGGTTACCAAATGGAATTACCTGAAGCCAATATGACCTTCAGAGGTAGGAGTCGCAAGCATCTTGGATATTCTTGAACTGAAATAGCAAAAATCCCGTCCAACATAATGAGAAACTGTAGCTCTGCCAAAATACCTGTACATTAAACCATATTAATAACTGAAGATACTAGCTAACAGTTTGAGATAGGGCTGGGCAATATGACAAAAATCATATTTCACGATACTTTAAGGCATTTTCAGAATAGGTTTTTAAAGGTGCAGTGGAGTGAGAAAACTGTATTTATATTGTCAATTGTATAAGGAGAGATTAATACATAAAACTGACAAACTATGAACCTCAATCACTGTTATCTCCTCCTTCAGATACAAATCCTGCATTTGTAAAAGAGGGCAGTAAAACGAGCCGATTTCAAAATCCTAGCCTGTTACACAACAGTCTTGATTTATAAGTATTGATGTCCCCAAAGTTTAAATACAGCAGCACATTGAAGACAACATCAGCACTTTTCAGTCCCTTTCTAAGTAACCGGACCGTCACAGACATGGTTGATGTTCAACTTTAAATGAAACTAAAGTTGGCTTCCTATTCGGGAGCTTCCTAATCAAATGTTAAATGCTACAGTTTGTACAGGAGCCAGACTGTAATTGCAACACCATTTAAGGTGGAACATAAAATTTGCAAAACAAGCACCTAACAATATCCTGGACGACTTTAATTCAGAGTTGTTCGTTTGCTATATACGTTTCACTCCAGAAAGTTTGCTCAGACACCGAAGAGATTGTAGAGAGGAGCGGTCCCACCTATATTAGTACCATAACCCCAACAGCAGCCTGTAAGAAACCACAGCCATGCTGTGTGATTTTAAGACTGTTTCCCGGGTTGAAGCCAGATATAAAATTCCATCTTAAATTGAAAGTTTCATAGTGAGTTATAACAGCTGAGCTTATTTACATGGAAGTTCTTTTGTTTCCTGCCTGTGTCTATTTCGACATTATTCATGAGCTCATGAAAAAAGAGAACACAGCTTGTTTCATTCTAGGACCAAATCATTGATTGAAAATGGGTGTGTCAGACTGCTTCTGGGCATTTTTTCACCCCCACCAAACCTGTTTACCTGCTATGCAGAACATCAGAGAACTATTTACAGTTTTATGGCACCTTTTAAGTAGGTTGGAACAGACAAAATAGGACCTATAATGCCGCATCCACATATAACATACTGCAATAAAATAATCTTATTTTATGGTTATATAATAATCATACAACTACAATAACGTTTATTCAACATTTTGCACTGCATTCAATCTAATTAAACAGGCTTAATGGTGCACATTTGGCCTTGAAGTACCAACGATATCCAGAATATGCTCAGAAAAGTGTAGTGTGATATAAATTGTCATAATAGCAATAAAATATCATCATATTGTCCTCCTTGTTTGACGATAACTTTAAATGGCAACAATATTAGACCCACACAAAGGTCTCTATAGAGCTTGATTCTCTTATAGATTCACTTGGTTTGAATGAGATTTTTGCCAACCATGTAGCAGACGATTTGATGGAATACATTTGAAAGTCATTTACACATGACTCATTCCTCTTAGGTATGCTGGACAGCCGGTGTATCATTGGAGGTGTTCTTGAAAAGCGCCTGTGTCCACTTCCTGCTACCCTAATCATGGGCGCCTTCGTCAACCATAGAGGAGACAAGCTGCAGGTGGGCCTGGGGGTGAACGTGGGCTAAACCTCAGCATCTAATCATATGGATGGGCCTGTGCTGTGCCAGAGTGTTCCTCCAGAAACCCCCTCTCAGGTCTGTCCAGAGACTCCAGTCCATCACAGATGATGGCTATATCTAAGCCCCATTCTGGACGTCTATACCTTTATACGGCATTGGAAGGAGAAACAGCAGCAATCCAAACACTTCCATGTTGGTGCTGACCTTGCTTATGGTTGACAGTTTTGTCACTCACTCCCTAAGAATGTCTTGAGCTCAGTGGCCATGAAACACACTGGACAATGACTTTCTAAGGAACACTAAGAGAAGATTTGTGGACGTTTGGAGGAACAAGAAGAATTATGTAATACATATGCATATTTTTATCCATGTAGCTTTGGTAGTTTCGGACTAGATCTGGACCAAAAGACGATGGTTCCACATTTAGTCCTGGACTAGAAATAAGCTTGATGCAAACAAATTCTGTCATTATGTCCTTATTTTTATCTATGCTATGCTATGAAGGAATATTTGCACGCAAAAGTAACCTGTTTATGTTCTGATATAATATTATAGAATCTTATTGCTGCTGTTGGAACAACACCTTGTATCCACCTTGTATCCAAGATCCAAGATGATAACTTTGCAGGAGGAGGAAAGAACGTACTTTAGTTTTAATGTAAGTCAATGGAACCAGACTTTTTCCAAGCAACTCTGGGCCATTTCTTCTGGTCCACTCATGATGAAATTTACATACGATGCATTTTTAAATTATGTAAAAACCTGAAAAAAGACAAAAATGAAGATAGGAGGCTTTGTTCCAAAATCAGCGTTACGGTTCTTTGTTATTCTGCACTGTACATGTAAAATGTACTAAGAATAAAGAGTGTAAATGTACACTCATCATCAAAAGAATAGTTGCACAAATACCTGCACCCAGAAAGAATCAACCAACAGTAATGAAACTTGGTGGGTAGGTTTGACATCATGAGACACGCAAATAATTGAAGTTTCGTGGTCGGCCGTTCATGTGACATAAGCGAGGACGGGCCTTATCGCTGTACCTGACTGAGTCAACAGCCTCAATCGTGGACATTCAGCGAGCAGTGATGCCCTCCATG
The DNA here is from genome assembly GCA_034552555.1 of Semaprochilodus insignis. Classification (NCBI taxonomy): domain Eukaryota; kingdom Metazoa; phylum Chordata; class Actinopteri; order Characiformes; family Prochilodontidae; genus Semaprochilodus; species Semaprochilodus insignis. Next base: position 12,261,695 of record CM067496.1, on the reverse strand, counting down.
AGTCATCCTGTTAGTGCCAGCACCATTGACAGACGGCTGCACAACACAGGACTATGTGCACGCAAAATCTGCAGGAACTGGGTGAGAATATTCAAGATGCATGGGATGGATTATCACAGGACACCATTAGGAACCTCTACAACTCCATGCCGAGACGTCTGGCGTGTTACACTAGCTAACATGGTGGCCCAGCGCCATACTGAGAGACACCACTTCTGTATGTGTAGCTCAATAAATATTGTCCATATCAGTCTAAATATATCATCATTTATTGTTCCTGGTAACCTTTATCTTCCTTCCCAATAGCATTGTAATCCCACACTTCCTTCTGGGTGCAGCTATTCTTTTGATGATGAGTGTATGTATGAAAACTCAGCAATGATGATGAATAGTGGCATTTAGGCTATTATAGTACATGGGAAAGGTCACAGGCCATAAATCAGGCTTGTAAGAAAAACGAAACTCTACACAAACTAAGTAGGTTACGTCTAAACATGAGCGGTGGCTGCTTTCCATCGTAATTATTTTTTTGTCTTTTTTTTCTGTAGAGTTTTAGGGCTAGTCATGCCAGTGTATTCTGAAAGGCATGGTGTATGACTTACCCTATGACAGTTTGAAGGTCACTTTTCTGTTTTTTAAAAGGAAATTTTTTTTAGTCAGCTCACTATTCAGTCTATCGGACAAGACAAATTATGAGAAATGAGAAGGTAAAGACTGGGTTTAAGGCAGGCTTTTGAAAAATCAGGAAATCTTTATATCAAAGAAATCATGTTAGCCATATGAATGAGAAGTTCACTGATCATTATGATACTTTTATTTATTTATTTATTTATTTATTATTTTTCACATTTATTTTGTTTTGTGTGTGTGTGTGTGTGTGTGTGTTTGTGTGTGTTTATTTGCTTGCTAGTTTGTTTAAGCTGCATATTTAAACCAGCACCTTTGAAGTGCTACTCAGTTGTTTAGCATTTGCATCACTTGACCATTTCACCTTAACCAGCCTGTCCCAAGGTATGCCGCTACTTTGTGATGTGCTTGTTAAACTGGGATGTTATTTTAAATGACAATATTAAAATATTTATTTCTATCCTGGAAGTTTTTCTTTTACAAGCTCTTTTGATTCATGCACTTTAGCATTGTAGTAAAGGATAGTAGTGAAGGATGAGCTAAGAAGAAAAATGAAAACCCCAATGATTACTGTTGTTGTCTTCCTGCAGGCAACAAGTTACCATAATACAGTAAACAACTGTTGAATAAATTGATGCACACGGTGATGCATGCAGCCTTGAAAGTAGGTGCCAAAATAGTTTTCATGAGTAATCCAACAGAGGAGGGTGAATTGTGTATGTATTGTTAATGAACTTTAATAACAATATAATGATGAATATTTTTAATATATCAACTTTTTTAGCATCTCATAAACCGGGCTTGTAACTCGCTCATATTTAGCAGGCTGAAGACTCTCCACAAGGAGGCGCCATTCAAATGGCTTTCATGTACACTATATTGCCAAAAATATTCATTCACCCATCCAAATAATTGTATTCAGGTGTTCCAGACACTTTCATGGCCGCAGGTGTATAAAACCAAGCACCTAGGCATGCAGACTGCTTCTACAGACATTATTGAAAGAATGGGTCACCTTCAGGAGCTCAGTGAATTCCAGCGTGGTACCGTGATAGGATGGCACCTGTGCAACAAGTCCAGTTGAGAAATTTCCTCCCTACTAAATATTCCACAGTCAACTTTCAGTGGGATTATAACAAAGTGGAAGTGATTGGGAGCGACAGCAACTCAGCCACAAAGTGGTAGGCCACGTAAAATGACAGAGCGGGGTCAGCGGATGCACACAGGTCACCAACCTTCCGCAGAGTCAGTCGCTACAGACCTCCAAACTTCATGTGGCCTTCAGATTAGTGCATAGAGAGAGCTTCATGGACTGGGTTTCCAAGGCAGAGCAGCTGCATCCAAGCCTTACATCACCAAGCGCAATGCAAAGCATAGAATGCAGTGGTGTAAAGCACATCAGCACTGGACTCTAGAGCAGTGGAGTCATGTTCTCTGGAGTGACCAATCACACGTCTTCATCTGGCAATCCAATGGACGAGTCTGGGTTTGGCATTTGCCAGGAGAACGGTACTTGTCTGACTGCATTGTGCCAAGTGTAAAGTTTGGTGGAGGGGGGATTATGGTGTGGGGTTGTTTTTCAGGAGTTGGGCTTGGCCCCTTACCTCCAGTGAAAGGAACACTTAATGCTTCAGCAGAGCATTAGAGACTTTGGACAATTTCATGCTCCCAACTTTGTGGGAACAGTTTGGGGACGGCCCCTTCCTGTTCCAACATGACTGCCCACCAGTGCACAAAGCAAGGTCCATAAAGACATGGATGAGCGAGTTTGGTGTGGAAGAACTTGACTGGCCTGCACAGAGTCCTGACCTCAACCCAATAGAACACCTTTGGGATGAATTAGAGCGGAGACTGCGAGCCAGGCCTTCTCGTCCAACATCAGTGTCTGACCTCACAAATGGGCTTCTGGAAGAATGGTAAAAAAANCACCTTTGGGATGAATTAGAGCGGAGACTGTGAGCCAGGTCCAACATCAGTGTCTGACCTCACAAATGGGCTTCCAGAAGAATGGTCAAAAAATCCCATAAACACATTCCTACACCTTGTGGAAAGCCTTCCCAGAAGCTGTTATAGATGCAAAGGGTGGGCCGACATCATATTAAACCCTATGGATTAAGAATAGGAATGTCTCTAAGGATGTTTGTATGCAGATGAGAGAATACTTTTGGCAATGTAGTGTAGCTGCTGGTGCTTCATAATAGCGCTGCATTGTGTAATTTACACTGTGTGTCCTTGTTATTATTCCTTGTTATACATTCAAGTGCTGTACAGGGAGACAAAATCAAAATAACAATTGTAAGGTAAATATATAACACGGAAAACTACAAGAATTACAAGTAATAATACATAACACACAAAACACAACACAAAAGTCTATTCCAGCGCCTATCTGGTGTTGACCAGAGGAAAATGGGTTCCCTTTTTAAGTCTTGGTTCCTCCTGAGGTTTCTTCCTTTTGCCCTAAGGGAGTTTTTCCTTGCAACTGTTTCCCTTGGCTTGCACAATGGGGGGCTTGGACCCGGATTCTCTGTAAAGCTGCTTTGTGAAAACATGACTGGACTTAAAAGAAGAGGATACCACCGTAAGGTTTTATTCAGTCAATGGTATAACAGTCTTACCATTGAACCTCCAGGAAAGTTACTGAAACCCAGAATAACCACCAGCCGCTGAGTGAATGGCAGCCGTACACTTGTGAGGCAGCCATCTCAAACTACCTGCCAACGGCTGATTCAAAGCAAAAAAGAGGAACCATGCAAACAAAACCCTGCACGCTGCACACTGAGTGGACATCCGTGTGAATAGCAAGCTAACAGTCTTGCCATTGCATGATGGTAAGTCTGCTGAACTTCAATATTATTATATAATAACATCAGCTACTCCTAATGTACTCTACTCTTGCCAAAGCAACTTAAAGGAGCAGTGTGTAAATCTCTATAGGTTAGGGTGCACATTGCAACCTACTGAACCTCCCCCCTCCTACTCCTCCTACCTCTGAGAAGCTATAGCGGTCATCAAGTTTTCTGCTATTGTGTACTGCTATTGAGTGCCTATCTCGCTTTTTCGTTTTACTTCTTCATGTTTTTACTGAGAGCAAGGATTCACCTACTCTTCTTTGCTTTTCTTGCGTGTTTTTTCTACTCTAAATAATAGCTACGAGCCTCCATTTCTCAAAATGTGCATTCTCTAACTTCTCACAACACAGAATGGTTAGCCAACACCCGTGTTTTAGAGGTTTATGGTACTCGTTGAGCAGTCCCACCTAATGTGAAGATGAATACCAATGGCAGAATGTAAACAGTGGAACAGAGAGCTGGATGACTGAAGAGTTTCAGTAGCAAATATATATATAAAGATATATATATATATATATA
>CM067496.1:12179195-12252952 GCA_034552555.1 Semaprochilodus insignis | reverse complement strand
CCTAATTTAGTTTGCAACAGGGAGCGAATAAAAAAGTGAAAAGTGCAAAATGGAGCTGGACTTATTAACAAACATTCTAAGAAAATGGGACTCCCAACAGTCCTACATGATCTGATAGACCATCAAAACTGTCACGATCAGATAAACCATACTTAAAGATTTCGTTTTTAGATCAAGCTCCACAAATCTGGAAAAAAACAGCGAAAAAAAAAACAAAAAAAAAAACGCTGTTTCTGTCCTTCAACTGTCAGAATGCAACTCAGCACTATGGGTCTGAAAGGATGTGGAGAGATCAAGAAGCTACACATTACTGAGAAAAGCGAATGGATAAAATGGGAAAAAAACATACAAATAAAGCTCTTTCTAGTCTCAGAACAATGGACTGTCCACCCCAGAGCCCAGTCCTCAATATTACGATTGAACAAATGCAATCACCTTCTAAACTTTAAGGATGTGGAAACATATCCTGCAGATTTCTTTGAAAAACTGAAAGAAATTTTCCTGAAAAAAATGGCGGACACAATAACTACTGAAGCCATAACCACCTCCATGTATCTGCACTCGCTGTCCATTTTATCAGCTCCACTTACTATATAGCTGCACTTTGCAGTTCTACAATTACAAACTGTAATCCATCTGTTTCTCTCTGTACTTTGTTAACCCTGTTTCCTTAATGTTCAGGACCCCCAGAAAAGAATATAGGAACAAGGGTGTGGTTTCAATGTTATGCCTGATTGATCTATTTACAGGTTACTTCTCTTACAGACATCCTTGTCATTTACTGTTAAATATTTCAATCTGCCCTTTTTTGATCCTGAAAACTGAAAAACTTGAACTTATGGGCGGATTTGACTGGAAATTAAATACTTGATGGGTGGCCTCCTATTCAGCCAAGGAGCAAAACAGCAACACAACCATATTGGCCCAAAGTATTTAGATAGAGTTTCATTATAAAGACAAATGTGAGCTATAGCCATTACTATACATGTTAGAATTGGTCTGCATTTATAGCCATCTTGATTGAGGTGAGTTGTATAAATGTATACCTCTCTGTTAGAATTAAGTTTTGGGTCTAGTACCTAGCAGCATGATATTAAAATATATTTTAAAATGTTACATAATCCATTTTACATACTAAAGCGAATCTCTTTGTTCTTGTAGTTTGAAGCCCGTCTGGAAACGACCTGCAGATTGCACAAATGTCACCTCTACGCAGTGCTATTTGGTTCTTGAACAGGTTTTTACAGACTACATCATGAGAGTCATGGCAGAATGGAAGGAGGAGAGATCAGACTGGACTTATATGCCTCACACATTCCAGCTATATAAAGACAGTGAGTTCAAATGCTTCTACTACTGACATGCTGCACAATACAAATGACCATACTGAAATCTCTCTGTATATCATGGCTTGCAATATTTTAACCCTTTAACATCCACATCCCCACCAAAATTTTTTTATTTATTTATTTATTTTTTTTTTTTGCATTTTTATTTGTTTAGAGCAATAATAACAAAGCATAACATAGCATAGAGACCTTTAGCATAAAGAAACAAGTATACCGTTTGGTTTTTCGAAAATTATTTGACCTCTTTTAGACTCCTTTTTGTTGTATAAAGTTACATAATTCTATTCATCAAAACCTCTGAAACTATAATATGCTAATAAAATAAGTTTACCTTTGCAAAGTCTACCCAAAATGATTCACACGTGTGGAGAGATTTACTTATTGCATGCTATGGTTGAGAATAGTAAGGCCGTATCTATTGAAAGACTCAGTGACCTCTAGTGGACCTTTGTAGCCTAACATACCTCTGCCGATTGGTAGAGATGCCACAATCAGGTTAAGTTCAACACCTTCTTCATTAGGATATAGTGACTCAAAAAGTACTCTACCAAAAAGCTGAGCAGAACATGAAAGGGTTAAAAACCTTTGATGCGACATGGTTGAACATTTAGTTCTGATATATCACATGAATCATTTGAATTATTGAATTGTGATTGCATTGAGGGTTGATACCAAAGCTGGCATATCCATTGATATCGCTATAATTAGAGTGTTTAAATAGTTTGAGCATGATAAATCTAGGTTTTAGATTCTCATCTTAAGCAAAATGCTTCAGTGGGTTAGTAGCGTCGGGTCCTGTTTAAATGTAATGTATCAAGAAATGTTAGACCCTTCAGAAAAGAATTAGGAGGTTTCACTCAGTTCTTCACTACGACTTGCTCCACAGCTCAGCTGAGTCCACCAGATATGAGGATCTTTCCTGGCCATCATTCAGTCCGGGTTCAACTCAGCCACTCGGTGCAGTCATTCAAAGAGATGCCCTTGAGGTTCTCTGTTGACCTCTTTCAATTGACTACTGACAATGGAGTCCAGGTGAAACAACATCCATTGATTTCACAAGTCACTGATGTAATATGAAGACTCAATTCTTAGAACTGTTCAATATGCCATCAAATAGGGACTTGGTATACCAACATGGCTTTACTGGCTTCATAATTAAATATTGAAACTGCTTTGTGTTCTCTCAGTAATGCTTTTAGCTGTCTCTGTGGTCCTGCAGTTTCATAGTCAGGCAAAAAAACCCAAATAGTTTAGATTTGCACTGGAGACGTGAGGCCAGTGTAGCTAACAAGTAATATTCTTATCTACAAACAAGGACAAAAGTAGGTTGCATAGCTAAAATCACCCTGCTGATATGCTGGTATAGTGGCAGTCTGGTGCTGTTTTAGCTGGTTGACCAGCATGCCAGCAGCCAAAACACAACATATGTTGCTGTCAGAACAAAACCTTTCATCTGCAATTTAGACATTTTTCAGTGTTTGACAAAGTACCTGTTGACCAATAAATTGTGTATAAAGTTCATGAGGATTGGACCAAAAGGAATGGCTCAAAATTACTTGGATAAATCTTTGGTTCCAATGACTTACATTTGAAGTTTTGTACTCCTCCTGTAAAGTTATTATTTTGGTGATACAAAGTTGTGTTTTGACAGCAGTGATATGCTGGATTTGATGGTGGTTAGTCATGCTGGCCTATGTTGTTTTTTCTAGCAGTGCAAACGCAGCAGGCAGCCATCTACAAGCTTGAACTTCCAACCATTTGTATAGCTAGCATTGTCAAGCAGTGTCAGAAACCTCATAATCAAGACTGTTCCAGGTCATTTAACAACATAACATGAATTGAGGATGCAGTTTGCTGGATGCTAATGTGTTTTCAGTACTTGTTAGCAACAATACGCTCATAGATCCAGTGGAAAACTAAAGACACCACCTTTGGATAGTAATCATGTCTTGGGCGATTAGCTACATTTAATTGCTTTAATTGTGTATTATTTAAATATTATTAAAGTTGTTCATAAAGAACATTTTCCCATTTCTTGAAGCATATTGGAAGGAACACAAGCACAGGATTCTTGAAATTCTCCCCTCTGCCAACTGGCTACCGTTACTGCATCAATGCCTCTGCCTTCTATACTGAGATGACCCTGCACCAGTACCTCAATGCCACAGAGTGCATTTTACTCCAGGATCAGAGCCACAGAGGTACTAAGACTATTCAGGCATTTTGCTTTCGCTCCCAATGATATAAGAGTGAATGAATTACACAGACTGGCACAGTGAAGTCATCATTTGGTTGGTATAGTGTAGTGGGTAACAGCTGTGTCTCATACTCTGTAGACTGGGGTTCAGTTCCATATCTGGGCAGGCACCCTACACTATACTAGTAAGGGTCCATCAGCAAGACTGCTATTGTTTCGGCTGGCAACAATTATTTTAACTCTAACTGATGCAGGGAGAAGCTTCTCATTTCTTAAACAGCCATGTCAGGAGATGTATAATATCCTGTGGTTGTGGAAAAGTTACTGTGTTTGAAAGGGGTGTTTGAAAGATGTTACTGTGTTGGTCTGCATCAAGCAAAGAAAACAACTTAGGAGATGCTGGAATTGGGTTGGGAACTGTCTAACCCATTATTAAACCTGGAATGACTGAGATCACTCATATGCTTGGTGAAGTCAAATCATAAAAAGACAATTCACGACTATGTTTATTAGTGAAAGTAAGAGCATTCTCACATCCACAGTGTGACGCGGACTCAGGATTGGGACTAAACAGCTGTGTAGCCAAAAGAAAACCACTTGCTAATCTGAGGCTAATCAGGAACAAAGGCTTCAATCTGCTAGGAAGCATTAAGATTGCACGTAAGATTGACTTAATAACCTGGTTGTCCTACCCATGGATTTTTTTTCTTCCCTGATGACACAGACATGATTCAAATGTCTGTGTCGTCAGGTGTCAAATAGTGAAAGAGTGTCCAAGCAGCACGAGGGATCATTTTGACTCATGCATTTGCCACCAGAGTCCTGACCTTAACCCCATTGAAATTCTGAGGGCTGAACTAGAGAAGACTTTACGGAATGGTTTAACTCTCCCGTCAATACAAGACCTCAGCCAAAAATCAGTGCCACTCTGGACAAGTGTTGTGTTGTTGCATAAGGTTGTCGGAACAATGGCAAAATGAAACTATATATGGAATTCGATTGTTGGACGTGTTTTTGGCCAGGCAGTGTATATTCCCAGTCAACTGTGATTACTTCTCTGGAAGTGGCCACACTATAGGTACAGTAAGGCATATGATTCATTTGAGAAAGTTATTAAAGGTACTGGGGTAGGAATTTGAGGTAACAATAACTTCACAATCACAAATATATTTTTTAATAACTGTGGTGCCATTTTTTTTTAAACGAATTTAATCTCTGAGCCACCAAAATGTCTTAAATGATCTATTATCCATTTCTCTCAATCACCAGGAGGCATTCCTCACATCATCAGTATGGCAGTAGGTGTAGGTGTTATCCTACTGCTACTCATTCCCACCGGGATCGTTCTGGGCATCTGCTTCACTGGGAATAGCTACATTCCAAAAGCTCTGGTGTGTTGATTTAACTAATTTCAGAATTAATGAACTGCGTACATCATGATGAGTAACGACTGCCATGTAGTGTAATGTAAATGAAAATGATTGTTCTTGATATATACAGTATACGATATCTACACCAATAACTTGCATTTTCAAAACACATCTGTGACTATAAATCAGCAGTGCATGATCTGACAACCAAGTTTATCAATTAAAGAGAATCATGTATTTCTTCTGTTGTGACTTACAGCAAATCATAAAAAGACCTACCAGGGTCCTAACACTGAACCATGAGGAACCCCACACTCTTACACTTACGCCAGCAGGCACAGATGAGACTACATACATCGGAGGGGATGGGAACGCACGGTTGGACTACTATGGGCCAGTATTGATTGCAGCAGATCAGTTAAACAATCATGAGTGTGGGGCTGAGCCGCACCCTCTCCAGAAAGTGGATGAGGTGGATGAGCCACCGCCTTGCAAGCTTAATTTCTATAGCTCAGCTATGGACATGGAAGAGACTGAAGATGAGGAGACACTGGAGGAAGGTTTCCTCGCCATCCTACCAAGGACTAATGAAGCCCCCTTAGAAATCTCACAACCACACTCGGAATATGAAGAAAACGGGTTTCTGTTAATCTGCTTCGAATCATCAGAATCATCTGAAAGCGAGACGGATTCTGAGGACAGTGATATCATTGCGGGAGATAGTTACGAGCCCCGGCCTGACCCACGTTTGATTCAGTTGAATGCATAGTTAAGGTCACAGTGTTACTGAATTATTACTGATAAGTGTACAGTAAAGGCAGATTCAAGGTCAGTTTTGAAATGTGAAGACTACAGTATGGCGTGGTTACATCACAGTGTAGCAACACAAAGAAATGACTTCGGTAGATTACCTCAGTAGTCTGCAGGGAAAGGAATATATTGAGTTTTCATGGTGTAAATGTCTGGACTAGACACTAAACGTTTGCTTGTTTTTTTTTTTATCAATATCATAAAAGAGTATATCATCGCTGTCCAATGAAAACCATGTATCTCCATTTTGGTCGACTTTTATTTTTTTGCATAATTTGATCACATGAGCTGCTGTTTACATTGGGTGGAAATTTCATGATAAATGGATCACCAGAAATGTCCCACTTGCTTGAGGAAAAAAAAAACAAAAAAAAACCATCTGGTTCCATTGACTTACATTCAAATTCAATCAAGTTTTTGACCTCTCCTGTAAAGTTAAGTGTAAAGATACTTGTTTTTCTTTGGACAGCGACGATATGCATGTGCAAAATGTATGCTGGATGATATGAAGTGTGAAAACGACTTCACCAAACACTACCTCTTACAGTCAGAAATAACCATGTCATCAGATTCTGCTGGTAACATATCATACAACGTCACCACATGTCTGAACAATGATTAAAGGCATACACAAGACAAGTTCACATTTGTCAATATTCTTTTGATATTGCATGTTCAGATGTGACAGATACAAGCAAATGCATATGGATAAATACATTAATTCCCTATCAAAATATACTATATTTAGTCTAGGCTCCTCTTATGTACACTCCTGGACAATAATAAGCTTTACAAAGCTTTACAAAATGCAATATACAGTAGTTTGATGTACTTTTACTCCCAACCCCCCCATCTAATGTTCATTCCCCACCGAAAAGAGAGGAGAAGAAACTTTTCTTCCCCTCCCCTCTTGGTAAACGAAGAGATTTGCTTGTGCGACTCCCTCTTTGGAGCGGAGATTGTGTTTTTTCCTTCTCCTTCTCTCTTTGCCTCTCTTTTTCTTGGAGCTGCACCTGCTGACATATCACTAGGCGCATGTCCTCCTGGAGAAATACAGAGGAAATGAGTAGTAAAAGATGCTGGCATGAGACTTCCCACCAACTGAAAGTCCACCATGAAGTATTAAAGAATATAGATACGGACAGGATAAAAACAGAAAAGCTGGAAAAAAAATGTAATTAGGGGAAAATGGGGAAAACAATCCTCCCATTTACTGAAAAGCTAAACTGGATCTGTCATATGTCAGATCATCTTTTTTGAGTGTTATTAATAAACAATATAATGTGCTATTAATCAAAGCCCAGCACTAAAGATATTATATTTTAAAATGAAACCGAGGCCTCATTTTATGTCTTCATTTTAATAAACTATAACAAAAGAAAAATGGCAGTAAAATAGAAATGTCACTTGAAATGTCAAATAAATAGTTGCTGTGATTATTTAAATTAATTCATTTAATGGAAGTATTATTATTATTATTATTATTATTATTATTATTATTAGTAGTAGTAGTAGTAGTAGTAGTAGCAGTAGTAGTAGTAGCAGCAGCAGCAGTAGTAGCAGCAGTCGCAGAAATAGCAGTAGTAGCAGTAGCAGAAGCATCAGAAGTAGCAGTTGCAGTTGCAGCAGCAGAAGCAGTCATAGTAGTAGTAGTCATAGTAGCAGTAATAGCAGTAGTGGTCGTAGTAGCAGTAGCAGTGGTGGCAGTAGCAGTATTAGTAGCAGAAGTAGTAGTTGTAGTAGCAGTTGTAGCAGTTATAGTAGCAGTTGCAGTAGTAGTAGTAGTAGCAGTATTAGTAGCAGAAGTAGCAGTAATAACAGCAGTAGTAGTAGCAGTAGCAGTTGCAGTAGTAGTAGTTGCAGTAGCAGTTATAGTAGCAGCAGCAGCAGTAGTAGTAGCAGCAGTAGTAGCAATTCAGTAGTAGCAGGAGCAGCAGTAGCAATTGCAGCAGTAGCAGGAGCAGCAGTAGCAATTGCAGCAGTAGTAGTAGCAGTAGCAGTAGCAGTTGCAGTTGCAGTAGCAGTAGCAGTAGTAGCAGCAGCAGCAGCAGTAGTAGTAGCAGCAGTAGCAGTTGCAGTAGCTGTAGTAGCAGTTCAGTAGTAGCAGTAGCAGTTGCAGCAGTAGTAGCAGCAGTAGTAGCAGCAGTAGCAGTAGCAGCAGTTCAGTAGTAGTAGCAGTTACAGTAGCAGTAGTAGTAGTAGTATTAGTAGTAGTAGTAAATACAAACTGACCGAAATTTAACCTGATTAATCCAAGGAACGAGGTCATCAAAAGGTAAATTAATATAGCGAGCTATTCAATAAATGTGTCAGCATTTGATTCTTAGACTATCAGGGACATCTAGCTTTGTAGGGTGGGAGGTGTCGGTGATTATATGTATCTAATGGTGAGAACATTAAATTTGAATTATTAAAGTAAATATAGTCCAATTATAAGTCCAAATGTGGGTGCACAACCCTGTAAACCCTGCGAAGGTAAGAGGATCAAGGAAACCAATAAGCTGCATATATACAATTTCCCGGAACCTTTCACACACAAACACTGGCACAGAAAACAACAGTTCACCAACCTGCCATGACTCCACCTCCTGAGACAACGCCACCTTGTGCTTGATGGTGTTCAAGAGCTGCTGGTTGAGCGTGTCTCGTTCCTGACGAGCCAAAACAACCTCCTCCTCCAGTGCACTGTGTTGACAACACAGCAAAACAACAAAAGACATTGGGCAACACTTCTTCAGACAAGACGCACCACCCATGATGTCATTATCTCACCCTAAGCAACAGCGTCTTAGTTACTGGGCCAGTACAAGAGCTTAATCTTGATCACTGCTATTACGAAACAGGAATGTGTGGAATACATAAATGAACCTAGGGCTATTCCACACCCACCAATCCACGCAATCTCTGTGTAGTCATTTTCTACCTGTAAGTTGGCTTGCCAGGAGAATTACGGAATGGCTTCAATTCCTCTCTCAGGGCTTCTAATTCAGCTTGGGTGGTCTCCAGCTATATAGACAAAAGCAACAAACTTTAGACATAAATATTCAGCTGATCTTCATAACCCACAAAGCACTATAAATGTGGACAAACCTCTTTCCTCAGCCCCTGAATCTCCTCCTCTTTCTCTTGTAGGACAGCAGAGTGGGCCAAGATGGTTTCTTTAGCCTGTTGGACCAAATTGCATACACTGGCTAAATGTAATAATCGTTCATATCTGCCCTAGCTGAGCTGGGTCAGACATTTAAAGTCATATTTCAAACAGTTAAAAACAATGGAGAGCTAGTAGTTAAAACAAGGTCACCAGTAGATATCACTTTCAGCGGTACAGTACAGTAACTCAGTAAGTGTAACGTGTTAGTGTACTGTAAGTAGTGTGTTGGTGTACAGTAACTCAGTAAGTGTAACGTGTTAGTGTACTGTAAGTAGTGTGTTGGTGTACAGTAACTCAGTAAGTGTGAGGTGTTGGTGTACAGTAAGTGGTGTGTTGGTGTATCTTTAACTCCACTACATTCCAAAGTCTAATATCTTACTATTTACTCCACTACATTATGGCCAAATCTGTCCTTCTTTTTGTCTTATGTGTTCATAAAAAGTAACAGATGTGTGGAGCGAGCCCACCAATCAGAGTACAGCGGTCACTTTGTTTTGAACTTGTTTTGACCTGTTGGACAGAGCTTGGTTCTAGCTAATGGAAACTATTCTCCTTCAGTGTTTAGTGCTTCTGATCATTTGAACAGACATCAGTGTCAGATTAATTAATGACCTTCTATTAAAGACTGGTGGATTGAGAGTGACACTAGAGTCTCTTCACCTAAAATGAGCTGATTAAGAGTTTTGTTCCAGAAATGATAATAGGACATTAGAGCCATAATAAATCATGCTACTTTTACTCTCCATGCTTAAGTACATTTGAGGGTAAATACTTTAGTACTTTTACTCCAGTGGAGGTCTAAAGGGAGGAACTTCTACTTTTACTGGAGGAATATTTTTCCTTGGGTATGTCTACTTTAACTCAAGTACATGGTTCGTGTACTTCATCCACTGCTGACATTTTTATAATTATTAGCTGTATTGCCATAAAAATATGCACAAAACTGTAGACTCTCTGCTCATGCTCATCATCAGCCACATTATTAGAAACACCTACCATGTACCTCCTGACGTGGACCAATATAGTGGACCTATAAGGTATAATGTGGAGCTCAAAGTAGCCAGCGTGTAGAAGCACAAGGTAGGGGGTTTCTAATAAAACGCATGGTGAGGGCATGCTCCAGTTTAGATACACTCTACTACAGCCCACTACCTGAGACTGTTGGAGTTCATTCTGGAGGGACAGGGGGAAGCAGGTGGTCTCTCCGAGGGAGGCCTCTTCTCCTAGAGCCAGCACCCTTTGCTGGAGGCTCCGATTCATGGTGCGCAACTGGAAGACCACACTGTGTTCCTGCTCCAGCTGTGACAGTGAAGCAGGGACAGTGAGCCTGAGGCTCAAAAGCAAGTCATACAAAACCAAGCCTTGCCTTCCCCTTTTCATGCTGGGGGTATTATACTCTGAGGAGGCGACTTTGAAACGGTACATATGCCAGATGATAATGTACTGTAGCTGCATGTTGAGATCAGATAATGATTGCTTCTTTATTGCCACTTTAGACCTGGGTTTAAACTTGGACTAAGACCAGGCCAAAACTATTACTAAAACCAGTTAGTATTTTAAGCTCGGCCCCTTTTTGTGCATAGGAGCGCATGAACGAAATACGTTATTGCTGACAGATGCAGCATTCAGTGTGAGCCGATCTCATATTATAAAGGACGGATGGCAAGCCTACCAACAGTAGTATCTTCATCTCTCTTATCTATTTGGGTGTGTCTGTCTTCTTTACCTCATTCTCTTTTTCTTTCATGTTGGTCTGCAGTTCGAGGATTCTTTCTCGGAGTCCTTCCCTCTCAGTCTTCAGCCTCTCGTTGTCCTCCTGCGTTGACTTTAGACGCTGGTCCATATTAGAAAAGCGCTCCTGTAGGACTCTATTCTGCTCAAAAAGAAGGCATAACTCTGTAAGAGGGACCAAGATCTTATCCAACACACACACACCAGTACCACTCAAAAGTAGGGTTAGCTGCTCAAAGAAAGGGTCTTTATTGTAAAATATTTTCCACTCTTTGCCATAACAGAGAAGTCACCAGGACTATGAAATAACACAAATGTAACTCTGCAGTGACCAAAACAGTGTCGGTTTGTCTTAAAGCAGTTTGCTACCCAAGCAGAGAACTTGTTGGTTGCTGAAAATAACTAGTTGGGGGCTTTTATCAGGTATTCTTAGACGTTTGATTAAGCATTTCAAAAAATTCTATGTACAAGAAAGTGTTAAATGATAAATGATATGCTCTAATTATTTGTTGCTTTATTTCCCATGTTATTCATCTTGAGATTTGATCTCCACTTTTGAAATAGTAATAATTCTGCATATTATTTTTATTATAACTTAATTCTTGATGCCACACAGATTCTACATTTACTGAGAAAGCTATGACTCTGTTCATCATTCATCCTAATGATAATTTGAACCCTATGAATGATTTGCATATTAGAATCATTTTATACATTTATCTGCAACTACATTGACCTTTAATCTCTACACCCAACACATTCTTCAAAGTTCTTTTTTACAAAAGGCAATGGGTTTATATAAAACCATAGAAACTGCAGGACTGTAGAAACAGTATTTTGCATGGTTGTACAGTTCTTCTCTATGATGGAACCTGTTCTATACGGTACTTTAAATCTATACTATGCAGGTCTGGGGGATTTGGAGGCCTCTCTGGTGAAAATAACTGCATGCATGTGAAAGAACATTTTGTACCATGGGTTGTGCTTTGTACCCATTCCATAAGCGGATGAGCCTGACGATTGTGAGTGTGTTGCTAAGTAGTTGATGTAGTTTCTATTCACTGGTTGTTGTTTTTATTGTTATGCTATAGCTGTTGTATATCTGCCTTTATAGTTCAAGCAGTTATTCCAGGTTCCACAAATACTGATGGTACTGATTGTGCACAGAAATTGTGTTGTGATGTAATCTCTCACAATAATGAATCGCGGTGGCCGGATTATATGTTTACTTGATT
The DNA here is from genome assembly GCA_034552555.1 of Semaprochilodus insignis. NCBI lineage: Eukaryota > Metazoa > Chordata > Actinopteri > Characiformes > Prochilodontidae > Semaprochilodus > Semaprochilodus insignis. Next base: position 12,241,109 of record CM067496.1, on the reverse strand, counting down.
GTCTAACTTAAATACAGCCTTTATTATTTATTAGCTAAATTTAAAATTTTAATGGAGATTAAAATTGTGTATATATACACATACATACATACACACACACACACACACACGCACGCCACACACACACACACACACACAGATACATATACAAACATACATACACATACAAACATACATGTACATATCACCACTGTCCAGAGAAAAACATTCTTCTCCATTTTTGTGGATTTTTACTTTTCTGCACCATTTGAACACAGCAGTCGTCATTTACAGTGTGTGGAAATTTCATGATAAATGGACCAACAGAAATGGCCCAAAACTGCTTGGAAATAAGTCTGGTTCGATTGACTTAAATTAAAATTAAATGAGTTTTTGACATTCGAGTTGCCAGTTTGAATATATATATATATAGTTTTTCTTTGGACAGCGATATGTATGTATGTGTGTGTGTGTGTGTGTGTGTGTGTGTGTGTGTGTGTGTCTGTCTGTGTTTGTGTTTTTGTGTGTATGTGTCCTGTGCAAAACTGTGTTTTGTTTGTTTTAATATGATGACATGAAACCGAACTATGACTAGATGAGTAAATAAATATGACTATATTTTCCTCATTCCAAACGTCCTGTTTACTAGGCATATTTCCAGGTATTGTGGGTTTACAGAAGCAGGTACATCCCCGCACTCACTTTTATGTGTTTCTGCAGAACTCATTCTTTCTATTGGTTGGCCATTTAATAGAACATTTTCTTTTTTTATCTTGCTATAAACTAAAACAAATATGGCAGCTTGAGAGAGGCACCCATCACCTCCAGGATCAAATCAAGAACTGTTTCTGAATGATCTTGTAATTATTTTAGAAATGTTTTGTATGTAAGACCTTCTAGAAGGTCCTTCTTGTGAAGTAATAAAAAGGAATAGCAGGTATTCATTCTCTGAATACACACATTAGATAAAGTATAATGTCCAGTAATCTGGACACAGTGCAGTAAAAGATGCTATGATTGCTATATTAGCAGTCATTCAAAAATGTTGTTCATTTTATTAAAAGTACAATCTTATGTTAATTTGGAGTGTCAATAGATGTTTTATGATTTGGGGGTAATATTGTTTTTATTGATTTCAACTGGATTGACAATTATTGGGCTTAATCTGGGTCTGGGGAACTGGCCCATGCATGCTGCAACAGAATTCTTTGCATTAAAACCGTTTCATTAAAAATATTTCTGGGATGCATATTGCAAAACCATGCATGTAATCTGTGATTACTTATAGGAAAACGTTTTAGTCCAGGACTAGACTTCACTCGATTATGGTTTTGTTTATATACCTCTGCTTGCAGGCTGTCCAATCGAGCCGAGCTTAACGACCGGCTGAAACTTGTGTCCTCCATCTCCTCTCTTAAAGAACGCAGCTCAAGACGCAAAGAGTGCTCCAAAGAGACCGTCTGAGAGAGAGAGAGAGAGAGAGAGAGAGAGAGAGAGAGAGAGAGATGCAGAGATGCATGCAGGGACAACAATAAAGGAAACATGTCATGCTACATGTCTTCTCAGAAACTGACTTCAGACCATCATTCTTCAGTAGGAAAATAACCAAACCTGCTTTTCTGCGTTCCAGTTCTGAACTCAGAGGATGTTAAGGCAGCAAGGTGTTACAAAATCATTAGAGTCACTCAGCGGAATGCGGTTTTCATGGAGATATGAATCATGCGTCCACCTGCCTGATTCTTTTCTTAGAGCAGCATTTCCCAATCCAGTCCTGACGAGTGCTCTTAAAGTGATCGTTTGGCAGGAAATCACATTTACAGTTTTCAACTTTTCAAGTTTGCTCAAAGTTATTGGCTTCTTTAGTACCCTGTAGCTACAAGGTTACATGTAGCCTTATGATACTAGAAGATTATAGTAACTAGTTAGCACTGTGCAAACTTACCTAAACTGCCTTAAGTAACTCAGTATTCTCAGAAAGGCTTGATTATGTGGTTTCTGACACTAAATGACATACTATTTTCTACACAAAGCAACTTTTAAGCAACTCTCAGCAACTTCTGATAGATAACAGAAATATAATACGGTCCCAGGAACCATATAAGCAAGTCCATGTGATGCTATTTAACAACCCAACATGGTAAAAAAGAAAGTGTGTGATGATTTAAGCATTCATAATGGTGCCTATAGGTTTCTATTACTTGTTAGCTACATTAGCCTCGTAGCTCCAGTGAAGTACTAAAGAATTCAACTTCAGATACCAAACAAGTCTTGGCTGATGGACTGCATTTGAAGAAAAGGAGAAAATTGTGAAGTTTGATTTTTGGCTCAACTATCTTTTTACAGACTTGGTTCAGGTATTATGCTGCAGAGGCCTAAACACTGGCCACTAACACTCTCAAGACTTCTGATCATGTGGTCACCTCTGCTAGCTGCTCCACCAGTTTCTGGTTGTGAGCAGACAGCTGGGCCAGCTGCTCGCCCTCCTCACGGCGCCGATCACGGCCCTGACTGTGCTTCTGGTCCAGCTGCTCACGGAGAGATGCGATGTCGGCCTGTAGCTCCGTTTCCTTCTGCCCTGCCTCCAGTTCCCGCACCTCCAGGTGGCGCTGCAACATGTGTTTCTCCTGCTGTAAGGCCTGAAAGTATATACACCAGCACACATACAGTTTTATTGCTATACTATAGAAATCAGTCCACTTTCATTAAAGGTAATTTTGGGGACATTTTGCCTTCTTTGTCCAATTGTTCAGGGTGCTAATACTGTATTATATTCTGCAGCATCGTGTTCATTATAGTGCCTTCCTTGGTGGGCAGTATGGTGATACATTATTGTTATTATCATAAAAGAAGCATAAAATGGCATTAATTTAAATTCGCAGGTGTAACCAGCAGTTCTAGAACACTAAACAACCGCAACCGTATATGTATATGTATGATAAGAAAAAGACATGTTAACTGCCACAAAAATAATTGCATTTATTATATTGTTGCTGTCCAAAGAAAAACAAGTATTCTCCAAAATGGCAACTTCACAGGAGACGGCAAAAATCTGATTTCATTTTAATGTAAGTCAATTGATTAAAATGAGCAAGCAATTTTGGGCCATTTCTGTTGGTCCATTCATCATGAAATTTTCACACAGTGTAAACAGCAGCTGCTGTGTTCAAACCATGCATAAAAGTAAAAATCAACAAAAATGAAATACATGTTTTTCTTTGGACAGTGATGACATGCAACTGTTGAAGTATAGACCTAAAAGAGCCATTTCACGCCCTAGCAGTTGATACTTAGCAGCTCCTTTCTGATGACAGAAACAACTCAAGCTCAAATAAACAATCATTACTCACTGCTGCCTTGTAAGGGTGATCTAGCACTACTTTCATTCTTCTTTTGTTAGATCATTAACACATAATATACGTTCTATTCTTGATTCTGAAAATTAACAGCTGTGGAAAAGAACTCCAATCATTGCAACCAGCTGATTGTGTTAGAATTGAGATAGGCCTACCAATTACACAAAGCCTGTCAAGTAGCTGATTAGATACAACAGCCAGCCCATTATGGCGTTACCCCCCCCCCCCCCCCCCATTTAGTCTTAACTATTATTTAAAATTTACTAGTGTTATATTTTAAATAATTTATAAAAATGCAAAGAAAAATGTACATTGAAAAAAGTTTTATATTAGTGTGGAGCACTACTGTTTAACTGGTCCCTCTTGTTCAGTCCTCAAACCAACCTACAAAACATAGGGGTACATATTGAGTATTGTGAAGAAGTCTTCATATGTTCTGATCATTTTGTCGCATCACCCACCGTTATTTGATAGTTACAGTCATTTGAAAAAGTTTGGGCACTCCAGTTAAACTGCATGCTTTATTAGTTTTTGTGGAAATAAGAACGCATCATCAATACAGTACTGCATGTTTTAATTCTCAATTGAAGTTTAATTACTAAATGTATCATTTTGGAGGAAAACACAAATATGAAAAAGTTCCCTACGGAGAATATGCTAACTTCAAGTTAACAGTGCATGTTATTTGACCTTGACTATTGTTAAAAAGAAGCAGTTTTTGGAAATCTCTTTGACCAAAGTTGGATTAAACTCCTGAAAGGTTTGTGTGCTGAGGAGTGCTGACATCACAACAAAGGGTTGTGGTGGTAGGGAGGGTGTATAATATATTATACTGTGTATAATTCCAGCATGTAAAATAAATAAAAATGAATGTCATATCCTGGTTAGTGTTCTATATATTAAAGAACTAAATGTGCCTAAGAAAGCAGACTTATTTCTATTAACAACATTTTCCAGTGCTAGGTGTCCCAAATGTTTGACAGGTAGTGTAACTGGTCTGAGTAATCAACTGTCTAATAATCCTGAAAAGTCTCCAGTAGGAAGTATTCCACTATTATGCTTGAAGGATGGGTGTAGCTGCATGCTGTTCTCACCCATATCACTATTAGACACTAAATGCTCTACCTTTAATCTCAAGGGATGGGCAATTCCAGTAGTATGAAGGCCTTTTTTACCAACACCTTAAACTTAAACATATTTCTATTCAAGTATAATTGAACATATATATATCTCAGTTTTATGTAAGTGTGATTTATTGCTATTTCACTGCTACTTCACTGATCTATCCATGCCCATCATCACCCACTCTAATGGGCAAGTCAATGACGCTACGTTTCTATGCTGCGGTCCCACTTACAGTCCTAATTCATATGAATGCAAAACAGTGTTGACTATGGTTTCCAGCGAAACTAAATATGCTGCTGATTAAGGTGGTGCGATACAGCAAAAACAGGGCCATGACGGGGTGACTACACAAAAGATGGTTCTTAGAAACAGGAATGCTAATCAGAACAATTTCATGCTTAACTTGTTCTTTGCAAAATTCAATGGTTCTTCAGATAGATGGATAAAGTGTTGTATATGGTTCTATAAAGCACCAAAAGGGTCAAATTTCCCCCAACTGCTCCGCTGGCAATATTGAACTGCTCCTAGACTGGACAAAAAAATCCCTGGTAGAATAAATGAAGTATAGCATATGATACTTTGAGGTATTTCTGTGATATATGAGTCATGTAGAAAAATAAAAACAAAACATAAATAAAAAAATAAATAAAAATAAAATAAAAAAAATGTATTCACTTATCACTTTGGACAGTGATCATATGTATGATCATATGAGCAAAAAAGTGGCACATTAAAAAGGCTAAAAAATTGTGAGGAAAAAAAAAACAAAAAACTTCTGTATTCCCATTTCCGTGTTTTTTTCCTGCCCAACTTTTCATTAATAGGAATAAAAGCCCTTGAATAAACATCAACCAGCTGGGAAAAAATGTCATAACTGATAGGCTGTTAGTCTATTAACTAGATGTTGGTATGCAGTTACTGTACACTGGTGGCTGTTGTTTTCATTAATAGGCTCTTTATTTACTCTAAATCGTTTTTTATTATCTTTTTTTTTACTCAGTAAACGATTCCTAACCTCCATGTCTCTCTTCATCTGCTCCAGCTGAGCTTCTAGCTCCTCGTTCCTTTCCAGTAGGGCCTGGCCCACTTCAGCCGCCAGGATCAGGTCTTTCTCCAGCATGCTGGGACTGCTGTCGCCCTTGGGGGAGGCCAACAGGCCATCTGGCCCTCGGCCCATGACACGATGTCTGGCAGGAGTTGACGTGGAGAAGGGGAAGAAGGAGTCTTCCAGGCTGGGAGAGGGCAGGCTCTCTTTCCTGGTTGAAATCATTGGTGCTTTGTGTTTGTTTCAAGCTGGTTTGGCACCCCGAAGGTTTTCCTGTCTGTTTCAGGTCATCCAGTTATCAGTTGAAATCCCATCCTCAGCTTTCAGTGGCAGAGCGTGAGGTCCTCATCCTGCATCTGAATTAGGTAAGCAGGTCAAAATCTGAACATCTGAAAGCGAACAAAAGCCAGAAGCAAAAAGACAGTCAGACAAAAACATGTTTCTGAAGAAGAATACGGCCTGATTGAGGAAGACAATGTTGTGTCTGGTATTGATTTTAAGTGGCCAAATAGCTAGTAATAGCTAGTAATATTGGCAAAAAAAATCATATTTACATTATAAAGGTTATGTTTGGGTATATTTTACAAGTATTTGCCCTTTTAGCCATGTTAGTGCTTTGTCTAATGTACCAGCTCAGGCTGTATTGCTATGACACACATGCCTTTAAAAAAAAAAGGGGGTTCTTCAAAGTTTTTTTAGAAAAGGCAATGGTTATTGTATCACCACTGTCTAAAACATAAGACCTACATAAAGGTGACCTAAAATATGATCAGATCTTCATTTAGCTCATAACAATAGATAATAAGAACCTAATAAAAACAATAAACACACAAAATGATATCATTCTTTATCTGCTTATTGAAGTAGGTGAACAAGTTCTAAATGAACAGTTTGGTATGGGTAATAATTAGGGTCAGGAGGATCAGTCAACCCCACAGTGACCTCAGGGTAACCCCAGGATAAGGATCTGAAGGCCTCTCTTACATGGGCTAATATCAGTTTTCATGAGACCACAATCAGGCATACACTAAACAGGAACAGTATATATGGAATTATAATGTGGATCTTTATGGCTTAAATTGGCATTCCAGTATAAAGAAGATCATCCCAACTTTGAAACATGGTGGTGGCAGCATCACCGTCTGGGTGTTTGAACCAGGACAGCTAGCCATCATTTGATGGAGTTACGAATTCTGGACCGTATTAAGAAATTCTACAGGAGAATATCAGGGCATTTCTCTGTGAATTGAACCTCAACAGAGGGCTCCTACAGAAAGACAACAAGCCTAAAAACATGACCTGTTAGTCTAGAAAGAAAGATTCAAGGAGATGAAATGGTGCATTTTGGAATGACATAATCCAATAGAAACATTGAAGCATAACCTAAGGTGTGGTCTCATGCAAGACAGCCCAACAAAACAGTTGAAGCAGTTCTGTATGGAGGAATGGGCCAAGATTCCTTCAAATCAATGATCCATTTGACTGGAGTCATTGGTGCTCAAGCAGAAATATAAATATGTATATATGTGTGTGTGTGTGTGTGTGTGTGTGTTTGTATGTATGTGTTTTATTTAGTTATCTTTATAGGTCATATTTATGTACAATTCACGATAAATGATAAAGGGTTCACAAACTCTCAGGCAGCACTGTATATGGTTCTTTGGGAGGAAAAAACCTTAAATATAAGATGGTTCCATGAAGCACCAAAAAGGGTTCCATTGTTAACCTTTTAAGGCATTTTGAACCCTTTTTTACTAAAAGTGTAGTTATGCAGGAGCAAAACAGGGTTAATTATACAAAATCTTCTAGGTAAACAAGTAAACAGGTCAATCTGTGGTTTCTCAAAATCAGCTGAGGAGTCCGGATGCCTCTAAATCAGAGCCAGGATCAATTTTATTTGCCATATGCCATTAACCATATAACCAAGTGTTAGACATTAAAACTGTCATGTAACCCAAAAGGTACAAGAATAACCCAAACCTATGAAATACAGGTGGCAAACATTCAAAACATCCAATTTGATTACTTTCACACGTTATACTTACAAATAGCCCTACATATCAAAGAGCGTTTGCCCCTTGAATGTTTGAATCTTGGGGTTTGATCACAACACTTGAACGCAACCATGTACTTCAAAATATTTCAATATACCACTCCAAAATATAACCCAGATAGCGAAACCTTTTTCATGCACGTGCATAATAAGGTCAGAGTATAAAATAGCAGACGTATGCCATTTACATTGTCCCTGTATATAAAAAGGCCAAGTGCCTGAAAAGAGATGCCACTGGCATGTCAAAGAGATGCTACCCTTATAATGTGAACAAACTGAAGTTTACAGGCAACTCAATGTCTCCGAGTTCTCAGATGTACACGGCCCCGAACAAGCTAACCCAGAAAACATGGCAAGAAAGATAATATACTTCAGCCTCAGAGCATTCCTATTGTTGTCTGTGAGCTCCTTTTGTGGAGGTGACCAAAATAACAAGAGCTGTAGTGTTTCCCACATTCCACGAGTCATTTAAGTCTCCTCAGTGGCCAGCTACACCCCTCCATGTCTGCCAGACAGGTTTTGTGTTCATGGCTGACTGGACTTCCTTAATCTAAAGTCACCCTTAACAATGTTCTTAAAGGATAGCCTAGGCAGCCATTTCCCAGCTGGACCATGTAACACCTGTAAAAGTAAAGATGTGCTTCCTGGGAATAGTCCAGGCTAGTTCCCTTTTCTCCCATTGATCAAGGAAGCAGGCTACCGCAGCAAGTTGTGATGTAAACTAGCACCTGTTTAGCTCATGTCTTGCTTCAGTTCCTCGTTCAAATCAAACATTAAACCCAAAACAGAAGCCAGTTTGTCCATATCAGGCGATCACAATCCAATGAGGCTTTATGTTCTACAATGACTACTGTGGGATCAACTTTAAAAGCACTAGACACACACATACTGGCACACATTCTCATAATCAAAGTACAAGATCTGCATTTAAACTTCAGAATTTGATCAAATGTTCTAGTTTGATAACTGAAAAAGGACAGATCTGCTAGCAAAGCTCGCTTGTTTTTCTTACCTGGGAATTTCCTGCTTGGTTCCAAGCATGAATGGCACTAGGGAAGCACTGCTGGTTTCCTTGGAGCCTGTGAACCAATGTTCAGTAGTTAATGCCTGTGCTACACCCACCACTGATGATCTCATCAGAAGGGAGGGGTTGAAAGTCTTCATGCAAATGTGGTGGGAAGGTGCTTCAGGCAGGTGACGGAGGTAATACAAAAGCCTTTCAGGTGAGGTCGCTTGAGAAAACCACACTGTAAAACCATGAATAGCTTCCTTATTCTAAAAACATTATTCCAAAACATTAGGCCGCACTAAGGACGGTGCTTGGTCCTAGGCCGAAATCAACCAAAGTACAGCATGACTGACATGATAGGCAGATGTGTCTTTAATACAGACTCAACAAAAACTCATGTTCATTAGTTTGTCGCCAACAGTGACAGCATTCGAGCCTAAGGATCCAGTGCAGGCGCCTACAGAATGTGCGATACAGTTGTCAGTATTTAAGGTGGAATGGAAAATCCGACTTCAAGGTAAACCTGACTGTTAAGACATGTATGCTTTAAAACAGCGTACAAGTCCAACACTATTCAAAAATGACATATAAACCACATGGGAATGCCTTGTTAGGTATAAAAACCATAATAAATATGACACCATGACAAATAGGCCACATAACATAATTTCCCTACTACTCTTATGCCACATTGTCCCACAGTGATGATATCATATGGCTGCAGTGAAGTCAATCCTGCTGAAAGTAAGAGTAATGTAGAGCAGGGTTTCCCAACCTGTGGGCCCCGTACCAACAGTGGGCCATGAAGCACCCTCTAGTGGCAAGTGAGCCTGTACTCAGGTGGAGGCAGTAATTTTTAGTGGGCCAGAAACGTCATATATGACTGTGTTACCGTTATATTAAGTATATTCATATACATATATGTATATTAATGTACACATGTACAAATGAAACATTGCAGTAGCAGGCTAATTACACATCATCAGTTAAGACAACATAACCACTAGCCACTGGCTAGCCACTAATGGAGAGGTTCCCTTGTCGAATTTGGACATATCAGAATTATTCTTCAACCAAATTTCTTGGAGAAATTGTATTTATAAAAGTTGATTTTAGCGTTCTGGTGGGCCGTTATGCTTTGTAATTATTATCAGGTGGGCCTGGTGTTGGAAAAGGTGGAGAATCCCTGATGCAGAGTAATGTAGTGCTCTAAAGCTGGTATGACTGAATGATATATTAGAGTTAAAGGCGGCAACAAAAATGGCCTAATACTAAAATAAATGACTGTGTTTGGTTTGGTATGATATTAGACGTGTACGCCATACTGGGGCCTACATGTATGGGGCACTACAGAAGCCTTATGAGAAATCAGGCAAACTGTCATGCTCATTTGTGCCACCTAGTGGTTGTAGTAAGATTCTTCCGTGGCCTAAACAGTGATACTGGTAACAACCACCAAATGACATAGCTTCTATCATAGAAACCCCCTGCTCGAAGATTCAGGATCATTTGCTACATTTCTTAGCATGATTGGCCACTGATCTTCCATAAGAAGGCTTAACTAAAATGTGTCCAGAGAAAGCACAGTAGGTCCCTTTAGGGGCTCAGCCTGTTTATTTACTTTCTGCTTGCTCTGTGAGATGGCTTGTTCAGCTCCTGGCATGGTCTCCAGACTCTGTAACCAGGTGTAGACGTAGCCTCTGAAAACAGTAGTGTGAGTGTGAGTCATTGTAGGGTCAGTGAGGGTCAAGGCTGTCCACACAAGCAGCTGTCTGTGGATCTCACCTGGACACTTCCTGTTTTCCGCCTGACATATTTGCCCTCGAAAGGAACTGAATGAGACTAGTTATGTTTTTGGTGGGGGTGGGGGTGTTGCTGGGCTCACTCTTCCACAGGCGACTTCAATGGTTAAATGTGTTACTTTCATATGATGACATGCTGGACTTCATTAACAACAGATAAAGAACGATGTACTTTATGAGATATCATGCGGTTTTGACGAGATATCACACAGTCCTGCTTTGTTTTAGGTGTAGACACAAAAAAATGGACCAACAAATCACTGCAATGACTTATCTCCTTTACAGGATGATTCAAGAACCGTTGGAGTTAAAGGGGTGGGCATTCAGGTTCTTCTTCTTGGTCAAGAGATTTTTGTCCGCTCAGTCTTCCCGCAGTTTTCGAGACATCGACACCATTCTGGTTCTGAATTGTTAGGTCTGACCGGGAATGGTGTGCTTGTATACAGTTTATTGATCCGACTTTTTATTGATCCGAAATTTGGAATTTGTTTCCCATTAAAAATGAATGGCGTGGAAAAGTACACGCCTATCTACTGTACATCTGCTCAACCGACAGACACCATTTAGCATACACTAACTTAGGGCAAACCCCCAAGCACAAATTTAATGTTGGTCCGACCCGCAGTCGTCTGTTTGTCTTTTTGATTCCATCCCTCATTTCTCCCATAGAGCCCCATTCATTTTTGGCCCTACCCAAGCCCTATTGTTTCCTTTAACATACAGTCATCATACTGCATGTACTCACTCAGGGCAGACCCCCAAACTCTATACCACAGTCATACTGAACCCCACTCCTCCATGTGCCATTTATTCATCCCTCGTTCCTACCACAGACTCTCATTCATTTTTGCCCCCACACAAACCCTATTGTTTCCTTTAACCTACAGTCATTAAACTGCATGTACATACTCAGGGCAGATTGCCAAACTGTAATCCACAGCCATACTGACCTTCACTCCTCCATGTGTTGTTTATCCTTCATTCCTCCTATAGCAACAGCCTAGAAATAAGTGGGAACCTTTTAAGCTGCAGAACAATTCCACGTTTCCTTCAGGAAATGCACTTTTCTAGTTTAATATGTTATTTGTTGTGCATGTTGTTGCAAGGCAAAGTGTTATCTGTTTGATTTTGTGTGTACATCACACAAATCCTGCTAGCCGCTGAATCATAAGCTAATAAATACATATGTGCTGCTAGCTAACATTAGCGATATAGTGCTAATCTCAATTATTTGCCAAACCTCAAAATGATAAGGCCAACACCTTCTTAATGTTTAATGCAAGTTAATGTAGACTAAAAATAATGTATTCCAAGCACTGTGCGTTTTATTCACAGGACATAAATGATCGCTGCTGTGGTCAAACAATGTAGAAAAACAAATAATTGGAGGTACATGTTGTTTTTTTTGTTGTTTTTTGCACTGATATGGAAGCAAACCTGCAAAAGCCTGTTTTAAATTCATCTTGGTTGTGATGTCACATTTACATGCCTATCCCTTCAGCATACAGCAGATTAATCACCCATAAAAGCTAAAGCTAAAAAAAACCTTTAAAGGCCGATGTATAAACTTGCGCAATCTGTCAAACCCAGCACGAAACGAAGAGCGTCTCCAGCTGCAACGGTGGAATCAGCACTACAAAATGTATGATACGGACACTTTATGCATATTCAAAACTGATCAGCCCTAATACTATCCTACTAGTGAAGCTTTTTCCAAAGGGACTCCTAACCATTAGACCACACTGTGGGAGTGGAGCGGGGGCAGGGCCCCAACTGAAGCCCCTCCTCTGACAGCAAACTTTACTCTGCCAGACCCTTCATGAACTGAACTGCAGATCATGGCTATGGAGAGACACCACGCTAACTGGCCGCTGATCCTTGTGCTGTGTGGCCTGCTGCCGTTAGATGCACAAGCCGGCAGGCAGATGCCCAAACTTTCTGACAAGAAGCTGTGCGCTGATGCAGAATGCAGCCGTGAGTAACTAAGGATACACGCTGTACAAAGGCTTTGTTATAGGCCTTTGTCTTTGGGATGTTTGTTATGTGAGGATATTTTGTGTTATTGTATCTTAATGGTGTTTGTACAATGTTACCTTTGCTTACAGCACAATGTACCATGCTAGTGCATTAAAAATCTAATCTAAACAGTTTTCCATATACTCAAAATGACCATCAGCCTACACATGTTCTGTAGTTGCCATTTTTGCTTCTGTTGTTTCACACTTGAGCAACAGTGCTAATGCTAACTAACAAGTAATGAAAGCTTCTATTCCACCAATTTGCCGCAGTCATCCACAGCTGGGAGCCCAGGAGAGAAGAACTGGCCTTATTCTCTCTGGGTAGACAGGATGGTCTGCCACCCCCCACCCCATCACTTTAACAGGCAGATGTAACACACAGCTAGCACTCCCTCCAAAAATGCTGCGCTGTCCAATGACGTTGGATTTGTGGCAGTTTGAGTTGCCTCCTCTCAAGGGGAATCACATGCTGGCCCTCACCCTCCCCGCTTGGTAGCGTAGTGTGATAGCAGGAGAAAACAGACATGAGATTTTTCCCTGAACTATTACGTTATGCCTAACATGGAGCTCCTTTTTCTTCAGATCCTATCCTCATTGCTAGAGCCCTCCAGGATTATTATCCCCAAGATTGCCGATTCATTCCCATCCGCCAGGGCCAGCTCGTCTATGTGTATGCCATGCTGAAGGACCGGGGAAACCTCTTTTGGGCAGGCAGCGTGAGTACGATTGCACCCGCCGTAAGACGTAAGACGTAAGAAGTGAGAATTGTTCACAGCAATGATGATAGGAGCCGGGCATCTTCAGTCTTTAAAGGAGCAATATGTAAAACAAAAGTCATGCTTTACCATGGCTGCTACTAATGTTTTTAGCTACACAGTGAGCCTTTATTCATTTGTTTTATAGAGGTGTGTCAGAAATTACACAAGGATAATCATTTTAGATTGCTTAAAGGAACAATATGTAATATTTTTGGTTTAAGAGATACAATTATTAAAATAATGTGAATAAATAACAGTTTTGACAGTGTGTCAAAGACATCTGTATGTGTAGCGTTGTACATGTATTGTGTTGCAGAGATATTTACTGAAGTTAGCATGCTAACCAACTAGCCCTAGCCCATCATATCTTGTACCACTTTGAGACTCAAGAGACAATAGTGAGTCACTGTAACATTGTCCTCCATCAGTCCAACATAAGAGGATGAAGTACTAGCACTGCTGCACCGAAGACATATTCTAATCTCATGTCAATCATGTTGAAGTTACTGCTCTTGTTTAGATCATTTTAGGACAGGTAGCCAACGAATGGAAAAGTAAACACGAGAAAGATGAAGAAGCCATGTTTGGCAGTAACAAAGTGAAGTAACATAAATAAAGGCAAAGCAAGAGTTAACATTGGTGTTGCTTTCCACCACTAGAGGCACTCTTGGTGAGTAAAGAGATAAAGTTTGATGCCGAACTTGCAACATTTCTTCACTGGTCAGTAATTAGCCGGTATTGCTAAGGAGGGAGGAGGGACTGTGCATTTCCTACAGTAGTGGTGGACACCACAACCTTCTGGGGATACGCTGCCCCTTTTGTTTGGAGTATGAATTTGACAGATTGCACCATCTTACACATTGCTCCTTTAATGTCTCTGCTACTTCACTGAAGGTTATTGCATGAAACTGTTATGAGTATGTTTAGTTTTGGCCTAATACCTATTTTTAAAAAGTCACTAATGGTGGAGAAAGGTTCATGCAGGATATTGTAAAGTATGGAATGCCATTTGGTCCTTAGCGTCTAGTTTGGCGTCCTTATTGACACATTGAATTTGAACATCTTAAGACAACAGAAATGGGCCAGTTAACACATTCATTGTCTATGTCTTAAGTTGACAGAAAGCAACATGTTTACATGGCAATTTTGTGCGTCTTAAGAGGTTTGGACCACTATGGACGTTTGTGCTATTGGTTGGCATCAATGTACCCACCCTTTGTTGACGTAGGGGCTCCGTGTAGTCATGTGGGTTCTTGCTAGAGCTGCGTACCTAGCACGTCTCATATACGTAGCTGTGATGCTGTATTTGGGACAGTCTGTTTTTAAGGGTAGATTAATTTGTGCAAAATGTGATTGGTTGCCCCCTCAGAAGGTAGCACACTGTAAGACATTTAAATTCGGTGTGTTAATACAAATGCCGAACCAGACGTTAAGGACCAAACAGCGTTCCATAGTAAGGTCAGACATGTAGGTTTGTTGCCTATACTTGCGTTGTAGACATTGTGACCCCCAGTTCCTACCACCACCACTGTAAAGAAATCATCTCTGAGAGTCTGCATCATTTCAAATATAACCACTCAAAACTTTGTTTATGTTCATAATGGCTGATTTATGCAGTGGGTCTTTGAAATTTTACTTTTGGCATATTTTTAATTATTAAAAGCTTTAAAAGTAATTGAGGATGTCTGCGGCTACAGGTCCAGGGCTCGTATTACAGCGAGCAGGAGGCCCGGCTGGGCCACTTCCCCAGCAGTGTCGTAGAAGAGACCCATGCTTTAATGCCTGCTGAAGTTGTGGTGAAAACTGACGTGAGTGTTGGAAGTTTTTCAGTACTTTTACTGTGTTTTGAGCACTGCAGAAAAATGCTATTCTAACACTTAACATGAACATGCAATGTGGCTTTTATGACTGCAGAAATGGGATTTCTACTGCCACTGAGACTCTGACGCCAGGAGTGATTCCCCCGTTGAAGTGAACATGGCTACATCCTTCACTTGCACTTTACAGGGTCTGCTGTAGGTTTTCTAGCAAGCGACGCAGCCCATCATATGGGCAGTTTGGTCACACATGTAACGAGAATGTATTTACTCACAACCAATAAAACAGCTTGGCACAACAAGTAAGTAAAAGTAGTGTCCTTATACTGTTTAGTGCCCAATAAAATTGAGCTGCTGCTAAAAGCCTGATTGTTGTTTCTGTCTTTCAGCTATTGTGTTTAACTGTGTGATAAGAGCCCTTTAAGGGTGGGATTGATGTTAGTTAACCAGCCGGTGTTTTTCAGCCTTCTTCATTGTTGGACCTGTATGGTGTAATCCCAGTAAGATTGATCAGCATAGCTGGTCACTTGCAAAACCAACATGTCAAAACAAAACTTTGTATGTCCAAAATGTGAACCTTACTGGCTCAGTACTGAGCCTAGCCACTGACGACTCCATTTCCCAGGATACCCTGGGTGAACATGTGACCCCCACTAACAACCTATTCCAAATGGGCCTCTGGGACCTGATTACTGATTTGTCTGATCTGCTTCATGGTCTATTTGAGATGTTTGCTTTGTTTAGCCCTTTGCAAAGTATCATACCTGTCTATTTGTCTTCTCTTTGTGATCTCTGCTCTGGGTTTTTTTGACATTTGTCCTTCTTTATGACTGTGTTTTTGGATCTCCTCTTTGTTTATGTTTGCCTTTGTATTGACCCTTTGCTTGTTTTTGACTTCGACCTGGTATAGTGATTTGGTAATAAACCTTGTTTAGCCTCATCATTTTAGCCTGTTTCCACACGTCACCTTAGCCTGATCCTTACACTCACATAATTTTAGAGAATGTCTATTGGTCCCTTAATCATTGAACACAATGTAAAGGTATCCCTGGTAGTTTAAATTATGCAAATATGTTAAAAAAAATAAATAAATAAAATAAAAAAGACCAGATTTTCATGCAACATCAACGATATGTTGTGTTTTGCATGCTGGTATGCTGGTCAGCAGCAATGGAGCAATCCAGCATACATTGTGCTTTGGATGCTAGCACAATATGCTAGCACAACACCATTGCAGTCTTTGGTGACGCTGACGTGGTGTTGAGGGCAGTTGTTGTAACGCTCTGGGTGCATGTAGTCCTGCGTCGTGCAGCCACCTGCCCCAGCAGGATGACTCATGGAGGGCATCACTGCTTGCTGAATGTCTGCAATCGTGGCTATTGGGTCATTCAGGTACAGCAATAAGGCCCATCCTTGCCTACGTCACATGCGCGGCAGAGTGTGAAACTAAATTATTCATGTGTCTCACAATGTCAAACCTACACACCAAGTTTCATTCCTTCTGGGTGCAGCTATTTGTGCAACTAGTTGACGATGACTGACGATGAGTGTGGGGTCTGGTGGTTTGGGACAATAAATAAAGTGGCTATATTCGTGTTGTAGACATGGCGACCCCGGGTTCCCATCACCACCACTGTGAAGAAAACGAGTCAGTACGTTTCTCTGCCAAGTAACCATTTCACATCAGGCCACTCTGAATGGCTCTGTTTACACCTCAACTACTATATAATACTGAATTATTGAAACTCGGTGGAGTTCCCCTTTAAACAGCCACTCTCCCATCTTAAGACAGACTAGAGTTACTGCTCTGCACTGGCCCTGCATCACCGTGGACAGTGTAGTCTGAGCTAACTTCAGCCCGGGTCAAATTCCCCTGGCAGCCATAGAAACTACTGACAACAAAGCGGCGTCTAGGACACACCGCTCGCGGGAGGCAGGCAGGCGCGCGCACACACATCAAGTTTAGCGCGGCTCTTTACGGAGTAACGTACAGACTCCAGATCACTCTGGAACCTCCTGCTGTTATCAGCATGGACTTCTCACAAATGCAGGACAGCCCACCCTTCCACTACACGCTCCGGGCTTCTGGGCAAAGTGAGGTTTGGCGCGATTTCACCGACGAAGCCAAGTTTGCTCAGTACGGGTGGCGATGCTCTACGAATGAGGACGCTTATTCGAACGCTACTCTTACCGGAAACTGGTCCGAGAGGAGGTTCGACACTCGTCGTGCCAAAGCATTACGGCGCCCTCTGCCGTCGCAGGCTAGTATTACTGCGTGTTTGTATACACTGTATTAGACGCCTCCCCTGTGCTGCCACTCACTGGTCACCTACAGTGCCAATCTGAAGTTTAGACGCTCCCAGCTAGAAGGATGTTTTGGTTCTCTTATAGCCTCTACAGTCTTCTTCTTCTTCTTGGTCAAGTGATTTTTTTGTCTGCTAACTAGTTCCACAGTTTTCGAGATATTGACACCATACCAACTCCGGAATGTTCGATCTGATCAGGAATGGTGTGCTCATATACAGCTTTTTGATCCGATTTACTGTTTCCTGGAGATTCAGTAAGTGGAAATTAATGGGAGATTTTTTTCCCATTAAGAATTAATGTCGTAGAAATCTACTGTACCTCTGCTTGACCGACAGAACCCCTTTTGCATACATCTTAGGGCAGACCCCCGAGCATGAATTCAGTGTTAGTCTGACCCGCACTCGTCTGTTTGTCTTTTTTTTTTGTGTCGTTTCTCCCATAGAGTCCCATTAATTTTTGGCCCCACCCAAACCCTATTGTTTCCTTTAACCTACAGCCACCGAACTGCATGTACTCACTCAGGGCAGAATCCCAAACTCTAATCCACAGCCACACTGACCTGCACTTGTTATATCAACCTCTGTTGCAAGTTAGGACAGCTGTTTTATACCTCCTGTAAAGTTCCATTTTGGAGGTTTTTAAGGTGGACTGTAATTCCATAAGTGCTATTTTATAGTTTGATGTCTTCACTTTTATTCTAAAGAAAAGCATTAAGCCATAAAATAAAGAGAAACTTTTACGAGTAGCCGTGTCTAAACCTTTGACTGGTGCTATAAAGCAGAAACCTCACTTGTGCTTATATGCCCACTGGGTAGACTGTAGCTCCTCTGTTGCTGCACAATGTATCAGCCACCCTCTACCTCATTCACCAGTGGTCCAGGTATTATTTGAGTAGTGGATCCTTTCCAGCTAGGCGCGTCAGCTATCTCAATATTATGTTTGTGATTCTCTATTGATTCTCATAAAAGCAGTATTGAATTTTAATGAATCAGTTTCCATGTATAGATTGGTGGCAGACAGCGGTTCATTCTGTGCTGTGTTTAAACCTCCAACTGCTAGATAGCAGTGTTGTAATCTGTCTTCAGCCGTTAGACCCTCCTACTCCAACGTAAACATGTAGCATAAGGGTGCACCGCTAACGTTTGCATTAGCAAACTACCTGACTAGTTAATGTTTTCATACTATGATAGGTTTCCTGAACAAATGGCAAAATATCACTTTGCTTACAATATCACAAGATATGAAATCATAACCCCTGTATCATGATACATATTGTATCAGGAGGTCCTTGCCACAGCCTTATTCCTGCCACAGCAGTGACATTAACATAGTAGTGTCAGTGACACTGTTCCTTGGCCACTTTGTGCTGCCTGTATCTGCCCTCATTGTCCATTTTATCAGCTCCACTTACCGTATAGGAGAACTTTGTAGTTCTACAATTACAGACTGTAGTCCCCCTTTGTTAGTCCCCCTTTATGCTGTTCTCCCACAGGACCTTCTCGGAGCAGGTATTATATAGATATATAGATCTATCTATGTAGAAGGGTGGCCAGATATTTGCATATGACTGTATATGGCAAGTGGACTTGATGAAATGAACAATGAGTGTAAATACAAGGTAGTAGCTTAGTAAGTGGCCAGTAAGTGTATATAGTATATTATAGTATATTCATTATAGTATTCATGTCACCTGATTATATTTCCACAGTTCTCTCACTACTTTGAGACTACATACTCATCCGCCCACTACAAAGAAGACAAACGGCCAATTTACAGCAGTGAGCTTCTTATGTTACCTTTATAATCCCTTATAATCTCATTTCATATGTTCACCAGATTTATGGAATAGTGTGTCATTCATTTGAAATAGATAGTTTGTTCTGTTTTAGCTGTGAAGAGAGAGCCCAGAAGCTTCCCTGGACATCAGCCAGAACTAGATCCTCCTCACAGCAAGATAGTGCCAAACTCCTGCTACAGACTGGACTTCAGCTGGCAGAGGCCAAACAGCAGCTCAACTGTACCCACAGCAGAGCTCCAGGTGACGAATGAAGAGCAGCTAGACATGAAGAAGTCTGTCTCTGGTCTGCAGTAGACAGTGAATCAGTGAATGATCCATAAAACACCTTCTTATCATTCTTTTATATGTGTTTGCGTGTTGTGTGACATGTATATACTGAAAATCATACATTTATCAGAAAATTACACAGCAGATTTATATATTTATAAATGTATGATTTTGATGTATATTCTGCATATATAGAAGACACAAACAAACACCCTGCGTGTGAACCAGGGTACTTTATTTATTCATAATAATGAGAAAACAAGACTAAACCTAAATATGATATAAACTTAAATATGGCTACTCAACCCTCAGTCAAAGTGTCCTTGTCTAGAGTCACTATCTCTCTCCAGCCTTCAACCTGCAGACCAGTGTCCTCTGTTTTCCCCACTCTGGAGAGATAGCCTGTTTTTAGTCTGTGCTCTCCCCTCTAATCCCGCACACCTGACCTGTTTAGAATAGAAAAATGGGGACTCTGCCTCTCACCCACCACATATATATATATATATATATATATATATATATATATATATATAATATATACATATATATGTACACACATGAGACACGTGACATTATCACACTATATACAGTATAGTGTAGTATCACACTATATACAGTTGTGTATTGACAGTATACAACATTGGACTCGATTATAATGTCCTATTATACTACTGAACATAATTTTGGCCAGTGTAAAATTTTATAGGAAATACCAAATGATTGTCAACATGGAATCAAACTGAATAAACTGATACACTGAATAATTACCTAAAGAACTGAAATAACTGAATCAAACTGTTCTGAAGTCAGTACCGTATATAAATACCAGGTCTACTGATTCCACCCCTCTGTCAGCACTGTTCTGTAATTTATCCGGGGATTTTAGCTCTTGCGTTCGCATGACTGAGTTCCAAGACCTTCTATTCATTTGATATCTTTGTTTGGTCTGTTATATTACACTGTGAAAATACTGGTAGCATGCCACGGCTTCAGGCTGGATGAACTTCACCCAAGCATGAATGGCATGACCGTGTTTACAGAGTCTGTGCATGATGACGTTCTTACAGGGTTTTTTCCCTTTCCTGTGAAGAGTTTTCCTACTTTGCCCAGTGGTTAATGCCTCATAGTTGATGGTTGCTTTGTGTGATTCATGAGATCTGCTCATTGATCACTGGGCTGTTTTGCAGTTAGTTATAAAGTTGTTTTTTGCACTGTGGGAGAGTTTATCAGCATGCAAATGTATCACATTGCATATCATAGCAAATTATTTTATAGATTTCAAGGCAAATAGTACAATAATGAACAATAACCATGTGGTAAATCCCTATAGAACAATAACCACTTTGTAACCACTATAAAGCCCTATTGGAGCTGGATTAGATTCACCTGGGCAGGTGCAGTATCTAGAGTGATCACTGACGAGATCTGTGATTTAGATCCAGTATACATCTAGCAGGTCTGTAGTTTTTACAAGTCTGCAATAAGTACTAATTCCAGAGTGAGTTACCTTCTGTAATTGGTTGAACTCTGAGCTCCTTCAGTAGCAGTAGTCCTGTTTGAATCCACTTCACATTAGTGTAATAACACAACCGGGTCACCCAGAAGGAATCAACCAACAGGAATGAAACTTAATGGGCAGGTTTGACATTGTGAGACATGCGAATGATTCAAGTTTCATGCTCGGCCATGCTTGTGACGTAAGCAAAGACGGGCCTTATCGCTGTACCTGACTGACCCAACAGCCACGATTGCGAACATTCAGCGAGCAGTGATGCCCTCCATCCTGTTAGTGCCGGCACCACTGGCAGATGGTTGCATGACACAGGACTACAAGTAAGCAGACCGCCACGATGACTGCCCATAACACCGTGCCAATATCGCCAAACACTGCAATGGTGTTGTGCCAGGGTGTCATGGAGTGACTCAGAATGACAGCGGGTCATCTTCAGTGACGAGTCCCGCTTTTTTCTTGGTGGAGATGACCAACAAATCTGTGTGTGGAGGCACCGTGATCAGCACCAAGATGAACGGTTTGTTGTCACACGTCACACATCCAGAAGACCTGGTGTCACTCCACCTCCACCCCTACCACACAATCTGCAGGAACTGCATGAGAATATTCAAGCTGCATGGGATGAATTATGACAGGACACCATTAAGAACCTCTGCAACTCCATGCTGAAACATCTGGCATGTTGTGTTAGCTACATGGCGGCCCAACGTCATACTGAGTGACACTACTTCTGTATGTGTAGCTCAATAAATATTGCCAATATCAGTCTAAATTTATCATCATTTATTGTTCCTGATAACCTTTATCTTCCTTCCCAATAGCCCTGCAATCCCACACTTTCTTCCCTCTTTTGACAATGAGTGTAATGTTTCTGACATTTTTGTTGATGGGAGAATATATGCCAATATAGCTGCACAGTGTATTATTTGGAAATTTGGCACCTGACGCATAATGCTAATATTCCGATCCTGGCTATTTGTGGGAAGCTGGGGAAACCACACAGATCCTTTATCCCATACGACACAGCTAGTCAAATCACAAATTACATTACTTGACCTCGTCTGGCAAAACCTATCCAGCTCCAAAAGAGGTTTATTCATAAGTTTGTTCTCATATGATTCATTAGTGTAAATGCCTGCAATTAATGTTTGTGTAGTTTCTTGTGTGAATTTTTTTTTTTTTTTCCTGTGCTGTTGTCACTTATCCACTTGTTAGCTGCTGCTGTTGTATGTGTAGCATAGCTGGGACATGATGGAGAGACAATAAAATAAACAAACAAAGATTAATTTTTACTGTGTTATGTTAAGTGTTATGACCTGTCCAGACCATCAGCAACATTCTTGGACCAGATGTCCTTGTTTTCTGGGTGGCCCGTCCCCGGCTGGAGTTGAGCCCAGAAATGTCCCCGTGTTTAAATGATAGTTAAAAACACACTGGAAAGTCCTGAGAAAGACAAGCTTATGTCTCACGTCATGCTTGTTTTGGCCAACAGAGGGGGCTGCTGCTATCTACTAACCCTGTCTGCCACTTGCTTGTCTAGGTCTAGAGAATACTGGTGTATAAAACTAGAAGCTAGCACATGTAAAGTGAGTCCACAACATCAATGTAAAGTCTTTTCAAGACAAGAGGTAACCCAGGGATTAAAGGCAGGGGTGGGGATAATGGTCTTGAATCGTACAAGCAGGTGCTAGATGGGCTATCTACCTGAATAGAGCCCCGTGCCATCTACAAACAGTGCACCATTTTTTAAAACTGTGTCACTTTTTTAGCCACCCATTTATGACATATGGCATTTGTTGACAGGAACCTTTACTCTCTCTCCAGAACTGGAGCTAGCCCCTTCGGTGTGTTTAGGGTCTTTTTGCTGTAGCCACCGGCCTCTTATACTGCCAAAGTATTTTTATGGGTATATGAATCAAAGGTTCATACAAACACTGAATCTTTTGTGGTAGGTGTATATCTACTTCATCCGGGCCTAGGCTGCTAGGAGTTGTGTGACCTTTGAGACCCTTTTCCTTAGCGACAAACCTCCCAAGTGGGAAACCAACAGATATAAATCTTTTACAGGACTATTGTAATTTATTCCCATGCACGCTGCTCAGAGTATCACTAACATCAATCTCACTCAGCAGTTCCCACGGCAGCAGTGTATTCCTCTCTCTCCTCAAACAGAGCGCATGCAGTGCCATAGTTTACCCTAGCTTCACTCACCGTGGTCGGCTAATGTATGGTTTGTTGACATGCTTTACAAAGTTACTTGGTTAGTAAGTACCCAATTTGTCTGTCTGCCTTTACCATCGTTTATTACGGTACAACAGTTACCATGCAGACAAAACATGGAACTAGAAATATTCCCCCCTTTTTATGTCACAGATAAAAACATTCTAGATTATGATTTTACACTGACTAGCAAAAACTGGAAATCATCCAGATTTTATTTCAGAAATCTGGACGCTTTAGGTTCCACAGCATGTTTGACAGATGTTTGTTAGATAGATGTGAATATCAGTTGGACACTGTCGTATTTTTAAATATTAATATCTCATATTTGTATTAGCTAACAGCTTACTGCACACTAAGACCTTAACACACATTAAGTCAGCTTATGTTAGTGATTGCTGTAAGTTTCATAATTCTCTCATTATCATATTTAGGTAGGTTGGACTAAGGTGGTATGCTGGCGCAGCGTAGCGCTATTGCTTCACTGCAAGAAGGGCCTAGGTTCGATTTTCAGCCCAGGATGTCCAGGGTCCTTTCTGTGTGGAGTTTGTATGTTCTCCTCGTGTCTGTGTGGGTTTCCTCCGGCTGCTCCGGTTTCCTTCCACAGTCCAAAGACATGCAGTCAGGCTGATTGGAGACACTAAATTGCCTCCCCTAGGTGTAAGTGTGTATGTCTGTGTAGATGCCTTGTGATGGACTGCTGGCCTGCCTTCTGCCAAAAGAATGCTGGGATAGGCTCCAGCACCCCCCGCGACCCAGAAGGAAAAAAAGGTTTAGAAGATGAGCAAGTAAGTGAGTGTACGTTGGGCTGTGATTGGTTGAAGGTGCATTGAAAAGTCAATGTAAAAATGCAACGGTAATATATTTGACACAAATACCAATCTATATAATCATAATAAGATGAGTTACTTGTCTTCACCATTTCAGGCCAACACCAAAATTAGAGGTATGAATTATGTAACTAGAAAGACATCAACTTCCCGTTTGTCTTTAAATGACCACAAAATTTATTAGTTTGTAACCATCATCACACACACAGGGAGCTGTCGTGTTTACATGTTGCTGTGAATCATGAGGAATGTTGAAGCAGTGAACACAAATAGCAGAGACATTTGGAACACCGGGACTCGAGCCTTTACACTGATCTGAGACCTGTTTCTTAGTCTGTCCTTATTGTGATTCAAGAGCCTGGGAAGAAAGTATGGAAGACCGTTTCTGCCACTTAAAGAGAAAGTCATAATTATGAGATGCTAAGTCATAATTATGAGATAGTAGACCATAACTATGAGATAGTAAGTATGGCCTTTTTTCCTCTAAGTGGTGGAAACTGTCTTCCATAAGAAAGAGATGGTCTCAAAACAGTGTAAAAAAGCAACCTGGATCCAGAGTGCATGAAAAGCCCACTTGTGTGCCCCCCTCCACTTGTGCCTCCTAGTGGTTGGAATGCAATGGCCTGCACAGGCCTTGCTCTTCAGGGTAAACACAGAACGTATGCTTCCAAAAGGGCCTGTTAGTGTGTCTTGTCACAAAATGACATTCTTATGTTTAGCAGCTTTGTCAATAGTACTTTTGTGCGGCAGCAGTGCTGTGAACATGGATAGTGATCACAGATACATAACACAACTTTTCACCGCTATATATAGGACGCACACACTTGAACTTACTCCCTCGTTCTCTCAAGCTCAGTCTTAAGCACATTGAAAAGTGAGCAGACACAGTCTTTGGTAAATGCTAACACCTCTCAGTCACCTGTGACTTTGATTTAGTCAAAAAGCCCTTAAGACCACCACAGATCTTTATGTACGCCCCTAATCCTGGTGCATGATGCCAAACTGCATCGACTTTAATGCACTAACACCACACCAATAAACAAACAGAAATCACAATCAAAAGAAAGAGGTCACTTTCTTCATATCGTCTTCCCTCTTCCTTCACTACCTGCACCTGATCTCCGTGTGTCCTCTGGTCCCAAGTCCTTCATGAACAGCAAACATCGAATCACAAGACGAATCTCAGCAACACCTTCTATTTGTGGTGTGTGTTTGAAGCACAAGCACGCTGAAGCTACAGCAAACACATTATGAGAGATTTATGAGATTATGGTTTCAGATAATCCGTCACGCTATTCTTTCTCTGATGTCTTTGCACCACATCAGCACAACAAATGGTCCAAACGTCCCAACCTGCCTACACTCAAACTCTCCCAATTCTCAGCTCCATGCAGTCATTGTTTGGCACTGATCAGCTGTGAGAGACAAAGAGCTCTTTTGTATGGCACTGCTTGGTTTGGTGAAGCCATGTGTTTTATGACCAGCGGCCGAGTGGGGAACGAACAATGCTCCTGTGGTGCAATGATGTATCTCTGGAGAAATTGTTTGGATGTATCAACCCAATTTAGACTAATCACTGAGCACAATAACGTGCTCTTTGTTTGGGATTCGCTTCTGGAAAGCTCAGACTTGTCAGATCCCAGGTAAATGCTAGCAAAGTCTTGAAACTTGTTCTTCTCCAAAGTATGATGTGAAGGTAGAGGCTACGTGCAGGGGAGCACAGTGGAGGGGACACTGGGGATGACAGACTTGCACAACAAGATCTAGCAGCTTTACTTTTTTTGTGGGCCAGACACAGCAGGCTTGTCCTCTCGAGCGATGGGAATAGAGCGTTCCGGAGCATCCGAGGGCTTGCGAGGGGCTGTCACCATCAGGACACCGTCTGAGGAGAGTGAAGAGGTGATACTGGCTGGGTCGACCCCCGTTGGGAGACGGTATTTTCGGAGGAACTCTCGTGAGATGGAACCATGGTCATCCTGGAGGGCAGGAAATACGATCTTAGCATATGTAAGCATGATGTAGCATAATGTGTAATACCACTGTCCTTCAAACGTTGGGTCATACTACAGTTCAGGTCCAAGTTGGGGCAAGACTGCTATAGTTACCTGTATGTGTAACAGGTCAATATGTCTGTATTTAAGAACGCTCTTCATGATACAGAACTCTCCCTCGTTTCTGGACTGCTTGCTAAGAAGGTTTACTGTATGGAATGTTAATCTAGGGCACTGGTTCCAAACCATGGTCACTTAGTTTGGAACCAGTCAAGGTCGGGGGCTATCCTTACTCTAACATACTTTAGCCTACTAAACTAATCTGATATAGCTGACTAATTAGCCCTGAGTTAAAGTGGGTGTGGTATAGCAGGAAAGTAATGAAATCAGCAGGGTATGGGTTCTCTAGGACCAACCACTGGTGTTGGGACTTACCTGACGGTCCTCATGTTTAGCATGAACTTCAATGTAATCGCCGACGATCTTAACCGCCAACTCCTCAGGCACAAAGTGTTTTACATCCAAACTGATGGTAAAACGGTCCTTTTCCATTTTCATCTATAAGGACAACATGAAACATGTAGGTATCATGTGGCTTGTTTTCAAGTAATCATAGTTTGAACATGAACTCAAACTGGCCAATTGCTCGTTTTTGATTAACGTTGTTTACATAAAGGTGTGACTGCTTTACATTTTCCGCTGTGGTGAATATCTATATACAGTGCTTATTATGAGATTATGCCAGTGTATTTACTGTACATGGTAAAATTTATTCCAATATTTCTCAAAGGACATAACACAATAACATGAGTTACATGCAATAACAACAATAATATGAGTTTTGAGTAACTTAGAGTAAGTTATGCAAAGTCATTAATATGGAGAAATGTTTGGAAGACAACAGGAGATTGTAATAACTGGCTACAACAATATGATGCAGTCGTGACAATAACTTCTGTCTCCAAAATGACAATTTTACAGGATAAGGATTTTTTTAAAGGAGGTTAAGTCAAAAGAGTTCATTACTAGTAGTTGGAGCATGTCTATGGAGCATGTCTATATCACAATATTTTCACAAAATGTACAAGGCAGCCAGCATTTTCAAATAAAAGAACAAATGAAAGCAACAAAAACAGATACTGTTTTTGTGTTTTTGTAGAACTTTGGGGCATTTCTTCTCAATAAAAAGAAGATGTGGCTACAGCTTAGTACTTCTTGGCCATGACTTACTTACTAGGGGCATGACTCAGTAACCCTTGGGAATGAGGTAATGAAGTCATGGCCATGGCTTCATAAATAATGAGAATGGGATAATGAAGTTGTTATTATTGTCTTATACTCATGCTTTACTAAAGGATGACCATGCCTTCAGTATGCCACTCCCACCCCTTGCCAAGTCATGGCCGCACATTATGATACTAGTCTCATATCTTAGTAAGTTAAAATTAAGTCGACATGAAAGTCCTATCATTCCTACACAGTCTTAGGAACTCTGTTCAGCATCTCAGATAACTGTCAGGGAGCTTAAAGTCCAGAGAAGCAACCTTCCCAAATAACTTCTCCTTATTAGTCCATGTATCATTTATGGAGAACATCGCTAGCAATGTGCCAAACCATTATACAGACCTATCCAGAGTAGAGAGGACAGAGAACAGCTGATATTTGCTCTTCCTGTAGTAAATGTACAGTTATGCATATGATAAGGAGCGTCAGATCTGCTTACTTCTGAGAGCCCACTCTCCATCCAGGTGGGCCAGCGAAAGAAGGAGGGTCGAGGAAAGTACAGTGAAGGGTAGGAGGTCAACATCTCACTCTCTGGGATATGCTCCCCAAAGTGCTGGTCAAAGATCCGGCCGGGGAAGAAAGATGGCCAGAAGGAGCGGCGGAACCAGGGATGCTGGATGGCGATGTCCATTTCGTCTTGTGTTCTCAGGTTCGTGCTATCCTCCTTGAGAAAAACCTGCTGTGTACCCTGTTTGCCCACTTATATACGCCACTAGTTGCGGCCACAGAGGCAGGCCAAGCCAGCTGCGGATCTTTCTGGAACAATGATGTAAACTGTTTGTCCTACCCCCTCCCTTCGTTCCAGCCCTCCCACTCTCCTCTGGTAGTTGCCTCGTCCCTCTCTTCCAGACACCTCTCTCAGTATTTATCTAAACCGGTGGTGTGATTTCATTCACACAAATACCGGCTGGATTACGGTGCAGGCTCTGAATACTAACCATTAAACCGCTCCCCCCCCCCCGGCCTACGCCTGCCAGGGCTGAGGGTTACCTTTGGTCTTTTGGCTTTTTTGGCGCAAATACTGTGGACCCAGCAAGCTAACTGCATGCCAGGGCAGATTAGGATTTCCATGCCCTGACATGACTTTGCAGCCTGAGGTCTGAACCCTCTTTTGAAGGTCTTTTGTCTTTGGCAGAGCCGGATGCTAGGCCAGTTTGTTCGGAGGCTGCTGGTGAATAGTGCTGGGATCATTCTGCTGGGTTGAGCACCATACAGAGTCAGTCTGCTTCCAAATAAGCATTCCCCTGGTGTCTGGCAACCTTGGTGAGTTTAGTCAAACTGGCACAAGTGAACGGCACAACAACACTAGAGACAGGGGCAGTTTTCTCATACCCAGTTTGGCTTACCCAAACACTTTGTAAGGGACAATAGAAAGACTCATTCATTTGTTCAAACCTTAACCCAGTGAATTCTGCTTTGTATATTTTGCTGTTTTCCCTCCTTTAATTCATTAATTCATCCAAATAATCAACTAATTAACAAAGCTTTCCAAAGATAAATTGGATGAAAATGTGCAGGGCAGGGATACTTCAGGACCAGTACTGGCAACCACTGCTTTAGCCATCTACAGCAGGATTATTAAACAACAGTTGCACCCACAACAAACCTCCACACACAGATTCGTCGGCCTTCTCCGCCAAGACAAAAGCGAAACTCCATGACAGTCTGGCATGACACCATTGCAGTCATTGGCGACGTTGACGTGGTGTTAAGGACAGTCGTCGTAAAAGTCTGCATGCATGTATTCCTGCTTTGTCCTGTGCTGTCTGCCAACGGTGCTGGCACTAACAGGATGACTCATGGAGGACATCACTGCTTGCTGAATGTCTTCAATCGTGGCTGTTGGGTCAGTCAGCTACAGTCATAATGCCCGAGTGTGAAACTTGAATCATTTACATTTTCTCACAGTGTCAAACCTACCTACCATGTTTCATTCCTGTCAGTTGATTCCATCAGGGTGCAACTATTTTTTTGATGATGAGTGTAACTTGATCTGAAGGCTTTTCAGAGTTAACAATGAATGGAATGGTCTTATTGCATAATGCTACTTGTGCATTGAACTTACTCAGTTCACTTTGATTCAAATTTATTTGTTTAGCTTTATCCAGGTCCAGACCCCAAGGAAGTAAGGTAAGGGGAACAGCAGCAAGAAAGAGCAACAGTTAGAAAGAAACCTTGAGCAAAACCAAGACTTTAAGGGGAACCCATTCTCTTCTAGTCAACACAGGACGGCCAAAATAATAATACAACAAGTGGAATGAGAACTGTGGAATAGTACATAAGGAAGCTGTGAAATTCATGAACAATAATGAAACATGAAAAAAAGAACAATCAGTGGACAGAAATGTTCTGGTCAACAAGAGCTTGTCAGATGTTCCCTAAGTAAAATTTGAATGGGAATTAAACAGTGGTGGATGAATTACATAAACCATGTACTTGAGTTATAGAAGAGATCCCCAAGGTAAAATATTCCTCCAGTAGAAGCAGAAGTTCCTCCCTTTAGACCTCCACTTTAAAAGTACTAAAGTATTTACCTTCAAATGTACTTAAGTATGGAGAGTAAAAGTAGCATGATTTATTATGACTCTAATGTCCTATTATCATTTCTGGATCAAGACTCTCAGTCAACTCATTTTAGGTGAAGAGACTCTAGTGTCACTCTCAATCCACCAGTCTTTAATAGAAGGTCATTAATTAGTCTGACACTGATGTCTATTCAAATGATCATAAGCACAGAACAGTTTCCATTAGCTAGAACCAAGCTCTGTCCAACAAGTGACCTTATAAAGTAAGCTTTGTGCTTGTTTCGTTTTGACATGTTATGTTTTCATGCACACATAACTTAAAAGGAAGGACATATTTGGCCATAATGTAGTGGAATAAACAGTAAGATATTGGACTTTTACACTAACACATTACACTTACTGAGTTACTGTACACCAACACACTACTTACAGTACACTAACACATTACACTTACTGAGATACTGTCCACTACTGGAATTAAGGGCGTGGTTGCTTTAAGGACATTTACATCTGATCAGGTAAGAAGCTTTGTATACAGGTGTAATACTGTATGTCAATGAATGAGTGGCTTTAGTTAATATCTGTGCATAGCTGACACCAGCACAGCCGTCTATAGCAGGGGAAAAACGTCCTGACCTCTTCACCCTTAGTCACTGAGCTGCTATTAGCAACTACAAAAGACACATCAATGTGACATCATGTGTGCATCTGCCTCCCCAAATCACCTCCAAGTTGACAACTCATATATTAACTGTAATAAGCCATAGAACAGGTGCTAGTCTACTCGTCTTTAGGAGAGAGACCAGTGCTCTGAATAGAGGCCCGGTACATTGCTGTTTGAGTGCCTGGTATTGTATCACTCAGTTTGTACCCCACCTACCCCCCCACCCCTTTAGGCCATGTAATCATGAGTGCCACAAGCTATTTCTAGACCCATTTATCATCCAGGTCCAGGCCCAAGCTTGCAGTTCCTTTGGCCATCACAGTGGCTGTCCCCTCTCTTTACTCTCTTACTCTCGACTGTTGTGTTGCTGAAAACCACTAAGCCAGAAAGGACTACTTCCTCTTTCTTTGGTTTTGGATACCTGCTCCATGCTTCAGCATGGCTGACCGCACCGTTCCCCATGCCTACCCCATGAGTATGAACTATGAGATGTGCACTCCTGCTCGGATCTATGACCAGAACTTTGCAGAAGGTAAGTAAATCCTCAAAGGAAGAACGGCATGTCTACAATTAAGTGAACAAGTAGTTTTAGGGAAGCATTTCAGCTGAGGATATATTAGTCTGTATGCATACAGTCTTTCAAAAGTGGAATCTGGCACATATTGGCACTGCTTGTCCTGTCATTCACATGCCATGATGTCAGCAACAGTAATTTGTTGTAGAGTCTCTCATACGTCAAATAACAAGATACAAAGATATAAAGACTATAAGACCACAACAGACTGATTTCAACCCGAAACGATACACAGATCATCAAAAGAATAGCTGCACCCAGAAGGAATCAACCAACATCATATGACATCATGAGACATGGGAATGATTCATGCAAAGTTTCATGCTCGGCCATGCATGTGACCTAAACAAGAACAGACCGTATCGCTGTACCTGACTGACCCGACAGCCACGATTACGGACATTCAGTGAGCAGTGGTGCCCTCCCTAAGTCATCCTGTTAGTGCCAGCACCATTGGCAGACGTCTGCACGACGCAGGACTACATCCACGCAGACCGTTACAACGACTGCCCTTAACACCACGTCAGCGTTACCAAAGGCAGTCCTGCTTTTGTCTTGGTGGAGACGACCAACAAATCCGTGTGTGGAGGCACCGTGGTGAGCGACAAGATGAATGGTTTGTTGTCACATGGCACATGTCCAGAAGGACTGGTGTCGCTCCACCTCCACCCCTACTGCACAATCTGCAGGAACTGTGTGAGAATTTTCAAGCTGCATGGATGGATTATCACAGGACACCATTAGGAACCTCTACAACTCCATGCCTAGATGTCTGGCATGTTGCATTAACAAACATGGTGATCCGACACCATACTGAGAGACGCTACTTCTATATGTAAATAAATATTGTCCATATCCGCCTAAATGTATCATCATTTATTATTCCTGGTAACCTTTATCTTCCTTCCCAATAGCATTGCAATCCCATACTTCCTTCTGGGTGCAACAATGTTTTGATGATCAGTCAATATAACCCAGAAACCCAAATGATGTAGGCTGTTTGCCTGCCAATGAACCCGCAAAACATGGGCCAAATGAATTTACTGACAGCAGCTTATACTGAAGTGAAATATAAGGCCTAGGCTGTGATTTATATTTAGAATGCCACACATGACAAAGAGTCCATGGCAGCCACACAAAAATAACTGTCACGTACTATTAGACTGAGCATGAACTGGTTTCTGTATCCAGGACTGAGCAAACCGTAGTTCAGTCTTGGGCCTTCCATTAAGTTTTAATAAGTTTTCTGCTGCAATACATGATTAAAAACAGACACGGTGTGAATGACACCTGATTCTTGAAGTGACACTGCCAATACTATCTGGAATTAGACCTGACGTAACAGTTTATGGTGTCTTGGAGTGGGCAGGACTTTCTATTTTTACGATGCTGTTAGGCAAACAGTATGTGCACGTCAACACAGCTCACAGAATAGCATCAGTACATGTTTATCAGGTGCAACAAATATTAAAAAACAGAAAAACACATTAATACTTTTTATGAACCTACTTAATTCTCTAGGGACGAAACTACTTTGTCACCAGTTGCACACAGTGGCCAGCTCTGCACACCAGACTCATTCCCAGTGGGGGACGAAGTACACAAACTGTACAGTTGAGTTAAAGTAGAGATAACCAGGGTAAAATATTCCTCCAGTAAAAGTGGAAGTTCCTCTCTTTTAGACTTCCACTTGAGTAAAAGCACTAAAGTATTTACCTTAAAATGTACTTAAGTATGGAGAGTAATATAGGATGATTTATTATGGCTCTAATGTTCTATTATCATTTCTGGAACAAGACTCTTAATCAGCTCATTTTAGGTGAAGATACTCTAGTGTGTCTCTCAGTCCATCAGTCTTTAATAGAAGGTCATTAATTAATCTGACACTGATGTCTATTCAAATGATCATAAGTACAGAACACTGAAGGAGAACAGTTTCCATTAGCTAGAACTATAAAATAACTTTTAGCAAACAAGCAAAGTTTTGTATAAATTCTGAAAAAAGACACTTGCCAGTCATGAATGCATGTGTGCATATTTCTATACTGTGGTCTATTTACCCACAAAGTCAGGAACAATATGTTTTATCTGTTCACTAATGTTTTGATGTGTGATTGTCAGTCAGTGTTTGCATCAACCCCATACTGCTTTACCTACCTACTACTTAAGCACAGCAACCAATTACATTTACTTCATTACTGTCCACAACTGCTCATTCCAGATTGACATTCAGCTCAGTTGACAAGACTTTCTGAGTTTGACAGTTTTAACCCAAGGTGCAATCCAA
This sequence comes from Semaprochilodus insignis, assembly GCA_034552555.1. Taxonomy (NCBI): domain Eukaryota; kingdom Metazoa; phylum Chordata; class Actinopteri; order Characiformes; family Prochilodontidae; genus Semaprochilodus; species Semaprochilodus insignis. The sequence continues at coordinate 12,207,890 of CM067496.1, read as the reverse complement.
ATAAGCTTCGTACTGCCTCAGATTCCTGGCTAGTATGTCCTCAGTTGCGTTTATTACCAATGAATAAATAATTAACTTAATAAATGAAGGCATGTAGACTAGCTAGCCATCCAGATCTGCAGGCTAGTGTAGTGCATGCTCTACTTTACAGAAGTTATGAGGGCTTAAAAACCTCAACCATTCCCCCAACGACAGGCGAGCTAAATAAAAAGGTCATATTTTTATGTTTATGTCTGTGGTTAAAGAGATGCTGCTGTCCTGGATGGCTCACTGTTGTTTCAACAGTGTAATGTGTGTCATAGTTGCCATATATGACAGGACCTTCAGCATTATGATGCTATTTTTTCATTAACTCATCATATCATTTCAATTACTGAAACAGTACTAAAAATTCAGACTGATTTTTTTTTTTTGTCAGATTTGAGTTAAATGCAGAGCTTATTTAAGAGCTCTACAGCGGAAGTGTTTTTTTTTTTTAATGACCTTTTTTCATATCTACAATATTGTTTATGTGACATCTGCGTTTTAATATATGTGCGGAACATCTTGTCGTGAACGGAGCAATGGTTTTGGTGAAGCCAGCATAGCAACGCTAGCTTGTTAAGTGGTTGTTTTATTTTTGGCTGAATGGCTTTAAGAAGTTGTAGGGCTCGGTTCACGACTGTCACCTCAGCCATGCAAAGCTAAATCTGTGGCTGGAGACTGTTTCCATCACAAACCACTCTAGGAAGCGCAGTGCTCCCCAGTTGTTCTCCTTCCACCAACTGCTAACGGCAAAAGGAGAGTGAAAGCAGCTTCTCAGATCACAGGACAGTTTATTGCTTCTCAGCTGCACAAAAGGTGGCCCACTAAAAGTGTTCATTCATTCTTTTGTTTAAACTGCAACTTATTAACATACTGCAGTTCACTGACTGTAGTGAATACCTGTCGTGTATATCCACAATTCATCGGCTTAGTAAACATGGCGTGGTTTTGTTCCATCACAGTTCTGCAGCACTAAAGTCATTTAATGAATGAGCTGCTCTGTGAGTTGGCAAGACTCTGTCAGATAAACGTCCATAAGGGAGCAGTGGCATGATTGCATCACCTCCCCAGTCCAGTGATGCAGAAGCATCCTGCTGTGTGAAGCGCTCCTGTCTCTGCAGCGGACAGCCAAAACTGATGGTATGGGCTCTTCAGGCACTGGCCAGACTGGCTGTCTGCTTTTAAGTGAACAGATTGTATTGCTAAGACAGATACTACTATGCCCCTGAGCTTTTCAGGTTATTCATAGCCTCTCTGTTGCTTGCTAATTATTAAGTCCACACACATACTTCCATATGTGACTTGCCACTTGTTCGTATTGTCCTCCTGTCCTCCTTGTTTGGTAGAAGGTAAGGTAAAACTAAATCACCTGGGTTTAATGTTGTGCTGGTATGCTCCAACATTTCTGCCATTAGCGAGCCTAGAATTTAGTGCATCTTGCAAACTGCTGGAAGTTTTGCATGTATTTTGCACAAGGCATGAAGGAGCTTAGGAACAATGTGGATAGAAAGTGTTAACCTAGTTTAATGGGAAATCTACTGGAACCGGAATTGTACTTAGGATGGCCATGCTACAGGTGTAAAGAGCATATTTCCTCCCTCCAGGAATAAGAGTGACTTTCCTCTCCTGTGCTCTGGCTGTTGAGACAAAATAAAGCTGTGTTATGGGCATGAACTTGGAGTTGTCTATGCTTCCTCTGAGGACCCAGATGCTACACCATACTACAGTGGTGTCAAAACTGACAGAAGAAGCAGGGCAAGCAGAGGCTGCGCAATGGAGGAGCTTGAGGAAGAAAAAATTGGCCCCAGTAATGCAGGCTGGTAATCCAGGATGAAGGGACAAACCTAATGCCCAAACCTAAAGCGGTGAAGAAACAGAATCCAACCATGAATATCGCCAGCTGCTGCACACTTTGGGTAAAGGGCAGCATGAACGGAAATGAGCACACTTCCCTCATTGACACAAACTCGTTAGAGTCGCTGCTACGCCCAGGCTCCCACACACTGATAGCAGTCAATTGGGGAACCACAACCATCCAGTTCAGGTCTTTCACAGGCAGATGAGTCATCATGAGAGAGAGGAAGCGGCTTCCAGTCATGGTGAGGGGCCTCAGCAGGGTGCACGAGTTCTGACTTACCCCTGTATAACCTGCCTACATACTTGGTTTGGACATCCTTGAGGTGGCTGGGGCCATGATTTCCCAAGACTCCGAGATATTTTAAAGACTTTGTCTGGTGGGACTGGTATGCAGTAGGTTATGCACGTGAATGCTTACAGGTCATGTAAATGTTTGAGCAGGGTGAGAAGGTGCTGGGTTTTTGGGAGTGTCTGTTATCAACAGGTTCAGGTTTGTTTCCTGAGTAATAGCCTCATCGTGGAATTCGGTGTCAGAGGACGGCTACGCTAGAGGTTTAAAGAGAACATTTCCTCCTTTCGGAAATAAGAGCGATTTTTACACAGGATTATAATGTAACAGGAAACCAGCCATACAGTCTTAATGTACAGACTGATATACACTGATGGGCTGGCTTTTAATCTGTACATAACTGATAGTTATACAGTGTAAGTCATTTGTAATACTACTAACTCTATTACTTCTACTAACTAGGATAAAGGAAACAATCCAAGAAGTATTTTCTCATTGAGTCATAAAGGTGAAACATGCTTTGTGCTTTCTTACATTTACAGTGTTTGGCAGACTCCCTTATCCAGAGCAATTTACAATTTACATTTACACAGGTAGGTGAAGGAAGTGTTAGGAGTCTTGCCCAAGGACTCTCATTGGTATAGTGTAGGGTGGGGAATCAAACCCCGGTCTACAGCATGGAGAGCAGAGGTGTGACCCACTACACTATACCAACTATATACCACTACACATATCCTTATCCTTATGGTTATTCAAAAATGAAAACAATAGTTGCAACCCTACTTACAAACAGTACCCAGTAATAACATCACCACAGTTTAGAATACCTCTGCAAATCTTCCATGGTCTCTTCACTTTACTACTTCCCCCCTAAACACCAGTTTTTAAGTATATTATGGCTTTGCTTGATAATCCTTTCCAAGTTCTGAACTTCCATGCCTATGAATCGGAATGTTTCACTCATACTTATTTTAGGTGAGGCAAATCATTCAGTAGAGAGTTTAAGGCCATTTCTTGCCATTTGTGGTGCACACAGAGGAATTTGTCTTCCATATTTAACCCATCCATGAAGTGAAACACCTACATACACACACACACACTAGTGAACACATACACTAGGGGGCAGTGAGCACACTTGCCCAGAGTGGTGGGCAGCACTATCCACAGCGCCCGGAGTTTCTGTAAGTTCAGGATATCGAACCTGCAACCTTCTGGTTAGAAAGCTGGTTCTCTAACCTTCAGCCCATGACTGCTTTATCCATATACTGCTAGAAGTTTGTGTGGAATGTTTCACCCAGTGTAAAGATCATAGCAGGGTGACAACGAACATAAGTTAAGCTGTCAGTTAGCATGCTTTCATGCCATAATGTAATGCCTTTTACTTTCACTTTTGACCCCATTCCTTCTCCACACAGCGCTGTCTCCTCAGGACCTGATGGCCCCAGTCCTGTACCATGGCTACTACATCAGGCCCCGAATCAACAAACAGCTGGAGAGGGGCTTCTCCCAGGTGGACAATGATGACGACTGGTACCGTGTACAGCTGGATGTCTGCCAGTTCACCCCAGACGAGCTGAACGTACGCACAGTGGACAACCTGCTGGAGGTGACTGGGCGCCATGCGCAGAGAATGGACCAGCATGGCTTTGTGAGTCGAGAGTTCACGCGAACCTACATCCTTCCCATGGGTGTGGACCCACTACTGCTCCAGGTCTCCCTCTCACATGATGGGATACTGTGTATTCAGGCGCCGAGGAAGGTCCAGGATCTGGAACCAAACATCAATCAGCTCAAGATCAGAGTGGACAAAAAAGGACGGAAGAGCAGCTAAAGTGGACATAGATATAGATCTTTGTACTAAAGGAAGTAGAAATTAGGTTATGGGAATAAAGGTAATGCCCAGGCCATTACTTGATCTCACATCCCCTGCTCACTTCCTCAAGTTGCTTTGTCCTGGGGGAAGTCCATGCAGTGGTAGAGTTATCTTGTTCAGTTGTACGGTCTCTTTTATTTATGGTTAGTGCCACAGTTTTAATTCAGCCATTAGGTAAAAGTGTGGAGGGCTGGATCTCTCTCACTAATGTCATATACATGCTTTATTTTATTTTATTTGCTTCTTGCCAGATAGAACTTTCATAAATGGCAGCAATCAAAAAGCTAGGGATGGCCAAGACCAGAATTGGATTTTGCCTCAAAAACACAATTGGCAACTAGCCAATATCATGAAGCATAAAGTCGTGGTCATACCGAACCGAAGTAAAATCTGCCTGCTGAAAAGGAATTTGATTCCTGTAGTTTTGTGATAAAGCTATATGCAAAAGTTTGGGCACCCTAGGTCAAATTAGTTTGGTTAACATAGCGTCTACAGTTAAATGTATAAGTAAATGTATGTAAGTTATGGCCTATTTTATATTGCATATTATACAATATTTCAGAACGTTAAGGTTAAACAAACCAAACAACAACAACAAAAAAACCAAACAAAACTGTGAACGCAAAATTTGCTGAAACCTCAAAACTGGCAGTGGTATTCAAACTTTTGCATATGTCAGTGTCTTGTATATTAACAATTCCAACATAGCATGCTCGTCACTCAAAGCTGCAAAAAATTCAAATAAAAAATAAAAAACACTAATACAAACTGGGTAAGGAGCTAACAGTAACAGTAATTAGTTCAACAAACTAATCTTTCCTTCCAAAAACACATCAGAGCTGCTTACAATCGCCTAATTTTCATTTCACCCCAGAGAAAAACTGGGTCCCCTTTAAAGCTTGTGTGCACCTCACTGAACCGCTGTCTGTTTATGTCCCAACACATGATCTTAGATCTGCAGATACTGCCATTCTGCATATACCATCCATATCAGGAGTGCCTCTATCTGATATTGTTTCTGTGGAACTAAAATTGGATTTCTTTAAATTAGCTTTAAATTAATTTTAATATTTTTTTCTTTCTTTGAAATACATATTTCACCTGTAACTTTGTAATAGTCCCAGTTTGGTTTAATAAAAGTGCTCTATAAATACAATGTATTATTATTATTATTATTATTATTATTATTATTATTAAGAATGGGATAAAATGGAATGTGTAATAAAGGTGATAAGTAGACACATCAAATGCAAAAAGTGGATGACATACGGTCATTGAGACTTCAATGTAATTTTCTGTTCCGTATGTTTTCTGTTTTTTGTCCTGACACTAAAAAATGAATAACTCCCACTTGACTGGAAACTGAATAAATGAAAGGGTGGTCTCTGGCTTTTGTACAGTGCTGAGAATGTACAAGAATGACATCTTGCACCTTTCAAGTATCATTCAGCTAAGACTGGCTGAGATACCTCAGACATAAAAGTAGCTAAAACACCAGCGAGACAATGTTTTGATCCACAGGAGCAAAATTTCAGAAAAAATATTTTTAATTTCTGCATATGTAAATAGTTAATATGTCAGGAACGTCATTCAGACTGGTTTGGCATGAAATGCTTTGTCCTCCAAGGGTAAGAAATGTGCACAGTGGCAGTGACAGGAACCAGGCGTCCACATCTAAAAGCTCTCTGACAGTTAGTTATTATGTAAAATGCTTATGAATGAGGTCTGAGACATTGCTTTACTGCAGTGTTCTGATACAGTTTTGGTCTAAAAGGTCATTAGCTACTTCATTAGGTACATCTCCTCGGACCTACACTCATTGCCCATTTTATCAGCTCCATGGAGGGATACATGATAGGATGTTCCAAGGCAAAATAGTCCCCAAGGACAACAGATTTTTTTAGATATTCCACTATTTTACTACCATCAACATTGCATAAACCAACACTTTGAAGACATGTGTAGGTTCACTGGTGCTTTTGGATAGCAAATAAAAAGGCTATATTTGCATTGCAGACAACCATGACTCCTGGTTACCATCACCACCAGTGTAAAGAAAACCTGTGTCAGTACATTTCTCTGCAAAGGAACTGTTTTACATCAAACCACTTTGAAGGACAGTTTATATTTAAAAAATTGATTTATAAAGAACTTTTTGAGAAACCGGTGAAGTTCCCCTTTAAGACAGGACTTTAGATCCTATTCAAAAGGTTTCTTTCCACTGGGTCCTCCTGACAGTAGGCATCATAGCCTGTCCAGCACTTCCTGCTTTGACCCTGGGGGGCATCACAATTAAGATAAAGATTATATAATGTCGATTATATAATTTAATATTCCCCAGAGTGATAAAAACAACGTCTGACAGGCCATAAAAAGTCCAACCAGCACAGAGTACCTGAGAGCAGATCATTTTGAATGCTATAAAAGGCTACATAGGCTAAACATGGGAAAATAGTAATATGTGGTTAAACGTTTACTAGCCCTAGCTCAAGGTCAGCCAAAGGAAAGCACAACGCTGTGGGGGCGTTTCACACAGGGACAAAGGTAGCATACATTAGCCAGTGCACCTGCCGAGCTCCAGTTACCTCACACAACAAGGAAATGAAGCAGGCAACCAAATAAAGCACAGCTGTGTGTCGCTCACAACATGCACAGCCATGGGGAACGGTGTAACGAAAACCATGGATAAGTAAGTATATATATATACTATATAGCCTTTATTTTCAGCTATTTCATAAATTTTACAGCGTTATAGTTGGCCTTGGTCCACACTGACGCCTATATTTGCGCCAAAAAGCAGCTAAAATTGCGTTACTTTACTTGTAAACATTTTTGCTACGAGGCTAATTTAGGAACTTTCCGTTCCACCTTAAATGGTGCAGCAGTTACATTCTGGCGCTTAGTTCAAGAAGCTGGCAAACAAAGAATATACTTCAGCTTCATCCACTCACATTTTGGCTCATGTGTTACTCTTTACCCTCTTGCCACTTTTACCCCTAAAAGTTTTTTTAAAATGTCATTTTAAGGGCTTTAATTACATTTTGGAGTCTGCTCCGTTAGGACGGATAACGAGATTTGCAGTGTACCAGCCACACCCAGCAACCTAGAGGGCGCTAGTGAGCACAGTGGCCCGTGTTGTGTAGTGTTTCGAAGGGGAATTGGAAAAAGGGGTCTTTTGCCTCGTTGGTCCGTCAGTGACCACCTAAGCATGTCAGATCGTGTGTGTTAATATGACTGGCTAATGTCTAATGTGTTTGGAATCACTTAGAATGGGGTTTCCTCCTGATAGCAAGAGGATAGCAGGCCACTGTTGGCCCACTGATGGCAAAAGCTGGTGGTCCTCGGCGCGTCCGGGTTGTCCGCCAGTGGTCAAGCAAAGTATTAGACAAAATGGCACTTTTTTATCACTCATTTCCCGCTCATAGTCCAATTTACTGTCTTGTTATCTGTTGTACATTAATTTGATAAGTAGTTTTCAGGTAGCACAAAAATGGCTTTGTATCAGTCCTAGCCATCAATGATTTTGGTTCTCTCAGTTGTTTGTAATGTTCATTCTAGGTTATTTTTCTAGAATGCAAGTCTCTGTGCATTTAAAATCTGTTAATTCTTAATGAGATTAAAAACTAGTTACACCTTTATAATAATCTGGGTGGTCTGAGGGTGGACCAGCAGTGGCAGACATACACTTATCTTCAAAGGAATAGTAGCACAAATAGCTGCAACCAGAAGGAATGAACCGACAGGAATGAAACTTGGTGGGTAGGTTTGACATCATGAAACATGCAAAAGATTCTAGTTTCATGCTTGGCTGCGCATGTGACGTAAGTCAAGTCAACATTTATTTATATAGCGCTTTTTACAACAGATGTTGTCACAAAGCAGCTTTACAAAGAATCTGGTGTCCGAGCCCCCAGTGAGCAAGCCCAGGGCGACAGAGGCAAGGAAAAACTCCCTCAGTTCAAAGGAAGAAACCTCGAGAGGAACCAAGACTCAAAAGGGGAACCCATCCTCCTCGGGTCAACACCAGATAGCAGAACAAGCAAAGGAAAGGAGTGAAGATAGAGAAATAAAAGTCTGATTAGTCTGTAATTAAATAGTTGGGTCATCGGATGGGTCAGCAGGATGCAGGCCAGGCTTCTACAGCGCAGGACAGCCAGGAGCTCCGTGGTGGTTAGAGGCAAGCAGTGGCAACCAGTCAGAGCAGAGCACACAGACCACACAGGATGGGCAGCAGTACAGCTCAGGCAAAGAGGACAGACAGACTGTTAGCTTCGACAGAAGATCAGAACACACTATATGGTGTTAACAGAGTGCAGCAGAGACTCCGGCAGGCCTGGCTATTACAGCATAACTAAAAGGGAGAGCCAGAAGGTAAGACATGAGGGCTCCCTGAGAAGTCAGCGCCCCCCTGCTCCACCGTCAACAAACCTGAGTGAACGTGAAGAGCAGCGGGACGACAGCACCAACATTCCCAGCTTACCAAACACTCTCTGTCAGTGTAAGCAGGGATGGATCTTATCGCTGTACCTGTCTGACCCAACAGCCATGATTGCAGTGATCAATCAAGCAGTGATGTCCTTCATGAGTCATCCTGTTAGTGCCAGTACCATCGTCAGATGGCTGCACAGTGCAGCACTACGTGCATGCAGACTGTTACAACCACTGCCCTTAACACCACATCAACATCGCTAAAGACTGCAATGGTGTTGTGCCAGACTGTCATGGAGTCACTCAGAGTAGTAGCTTGTCATCTTCAGTGACAAGTCCCACTTTTATCCTGGTGCAGATGACCAACGAATCTGTGTATGGAGACATCAAAAGGCCTGGTGTCACTCCACCTCCACCCCTAGCGCAGGAACCTCTACAACTCCATGCCGAGACGTCGGGCATGTTGCCTTAGCCATACTGAGAAACACTACTTCTGTATGTCAGTCAAACTTATTATCATTTATTGTTCCTGGTAACCTCTGTCTTCCTTCCCAAAAGCATTGCAATCCCACACTTGCTTCTGGGTACAACTACTCGTTTGACAATTAGTGTATATGCCAGAGACGTACTTGCTGTCTGGGGCTGCAAAATCCTGGTTCTGTAAATCAGTGTGTAAATGAATAAATAAATGAATCTGTTAAAAGTAAATTCACAATATTCCACAGCACGGCACATAAATTAACAAATGAAGGGATTTAATATTGGCATTAGATCAAAATGGATGGAGTAGTCCTGAAAATATTATATAAATTCACGGCATCATCTGCTTTAACTTAATAACTTCTCTTTAAACTTAATAAATAACTATTAAATGAATAAATAAACACATTAAATACTTGCAATTTAAGTTTTAAACAGATCAGTTGTCCGTGTGCTTCTCTGAGTCACCACTCCACCTCAGGCTTCAGCTTTTGCCATCAGTTAACCATCAGCGTGTATTATCACATGGATTTTTTTGAAAAAGTGTGGCAGATTCCTGCTCATATTTGTAAGCCTATAGTTTTATCCTGGTATTATAATGCACACTGACTGACCAAAAAATTTAGCAGGCCCTGCAGGCCCCCGTGTTAGTGCGGGGCAGATGTGAAGCGCCTCATGGGCCTAACTTTTAGCTCAAATTCCTGCTGAAAAGTCAGCTAAGACCAGCATGGAATTCATGCTGGCTTATGCTGGTTAGTCTTGGTTGAGCAGCAAAAACATCCTCAAAGCACAAACAACCAACAAGCATCAAGTTTTTCAGCAGAAACTGCATGCTACTCTTCCCTGGTATACAGTATAGGCCCTGGAGATCTTCCACACTGCAGGGTCCACCTCTAACCCTAATCTAACACACCTAATCCAGGTAATCAAAGTCCTTCAGGGGCTTCTGACTATATGAGCCAGAAGTGTCAGACCTGAACTCTCCAGGGTAGTAGATCTCCAGGACCAGGACCGAGCACCCCTGCAGTATAGGATCCAGTATGGCACATTTACTATTATGTGCTATGTGTCATATTACAGGGCAGCAGTGTGACACTGCCAACATCAGGTGCTGAGCCTGAGCCAATAGATCTTGAGAGGTGCCTTGTTTTCTTTCCCTCCAATCTCTTTTTAGAAGCTACTGCTAGCCACTTTTTAATGCTGGATGCCATGAACATGGCGCTGGCTGTAGGGTAGTACATCATCCCAGTAACTTTGGCATATGACTAACTACTTTAGAGCACAGTTAGATTGGAATTAGAAGCTGGTCCCATTTTCTGCTTCTCATGATCCAAGTAATTCCAAACACATTCCCTGATGTTGATGTCTGGACTCTGGGGTGGCCATTATCATTTAGCAATGAGTTGTCTTCTCACAGAGGAGGAATAAAATACGCGTGATTTTTTTATCTGTAACAAGAGTGGAGTTTGTTTCGTCTCACAGAAGAAAGCTTTAAGTACTGTTTATTTGATGGGGACAGTTTTGGGGGTCTACTGGGTGTTGCAGGTGGTTGTCAGGAGACTGATTTTCTCTGTAGTTGTTAAAACTTCACTTTATTTTCATGTGACTTTCCTCTTTCTTTATGCAAGTGAATTGTCTCTTAATGATATTTCCCAGTAAGTGAAGGGTGGTTACTGACTTTGCACAGTACTCTACATATTAATAACCAACAGGCTACACAGTAAATATAATTCATAAGGTATAACAAACTAGACACTAAATGGTATTTACATGTTTTATTTGATATTTCAGATGAGTTACAAAACAATAAATTATCCATGATATTATACATATTAAAGTAATGTTAATCTTTTAAGGCTTAATGCTTTCGGGATATTGATTATAATAGTACTTCATTCTCAGAGCTACAGGGAATATTCTCAGCCAGTTTAGAATCATCTACAGCTCCTTCCATCATTTTGGGCACGACTAATATTTCTGTTCTCTCCTTTTAATTATTTAAAACGTGAAGCTGCATCATATTGGGATAATTTTGAAATGGAAATTGTTTTCATATTCATGAATGAAACATTGATTTTAAACATTTGAACAGTGTTGTATAGCCTGCACACTTTTTGCAATAGGTATTAACCAGGAATTTGGTTAAACAGGCCTTATTTAGCTTACCTTATAATGAAACATGTAGTCGGGGTTCTTTGAGTACAGACGATAGCCACAACATGCTCAAAAAAGCCCCTCGTAACGTAATTTATTACAATAACAATAAAATATCATCATATTGCCCACCCCTATTTGCCGCCTGATTCATTCTGTTATGAAAGTTTTGCCTCAAAAATATTACTATTGAATTCACTCATGGTGAGCAGGGGCACGCAGGGCCTTCTTAGGCAAAATATGTACACAGAAGAAGAAAATCCAGTCTGGCGTGATAGGGGCCCCTAAATTCATTTTCATAATAGTTAGCCCCGATGGCTGGAGGAAGGCGGCACTCCTGGAGGAGCAGTAGTTACAGAGCATGGCTGCCTGGTTCTGCTCCTGGAGCACAGTTTATTGTTTTCCTATTCAAACACTCATAGATCTGATAAATAACTGATGTGTGGAATCAGTGGTATTTGAACAGGAAAATTGCAACCTTTTTCGGCCTTTCCAGTACTGGAGAGTTAGAGTCAGGCAGGGCGATTCTAAGGTGACATCTCACCCATCCTGATCAATAATTAATGTCAGTTAAATACAAAAAACAGTATATGCAGGAGAAATAATGACTTCTAAATTGTATGAATAAATAGAATTATAAATATATGCAACACTCAAGAAAACAACTCTAGTAGTCCTTTACAGAATGTTTAGTTCTCTTCTATTTTTCTTTGCTAGGTGGGGTTTAAATCCAAGTAAGATCAGTATGAAGAGATCAGCTAAGAGAGGTAAGATCATCTGATGGTTGTCCAGATGTGTACATTGCTAATACTGAAGTTTCTCAGCTTGGGGGGGCCGTCATGGACTGGGGGAGACTAGGGAACCAACCTTGTCACCGGAGGGTCGCTGGTTCCGTTCCCTGAACTGACAGTAGCGACTGAAGTGCCCTTGAGCAAGGCACCTAATCCTCACCTTCTCCCCACATGCCATGGTTAGGGCTGCCCACTTCTCCGGGCAAGTGTGCTCATCGCCCCCTAGTGTGTGTGTTCACTAGTGTGTATGTATGTGGGTGTTCACTTCACGGATGGATTAAATGCCTAAACTCTCTACTCAGCGAATGATTGGTCTCACCTAATTTAATTTAATTCGTTTGTGAAGGCCTCTAGCCAGTCTCAAATTCTGTTATTCAGAATCATTGTTGGAGCATGATTACCTGGCTCAGGTATGTAGGGTGTTTAGATATAACGAAGACTGGTACTGGTTGAGCGTTAGGAATCTCTGTTAGAGGTGGGCCATAAAACAATACGTTATTAATATAGTGATAAATTACAGACATTTTTCGGAGTATTTCATGGATATTATCAGAACTTCTAGAAAACTAATGTCTGTGAATGTCTCGTTCCATGTGTGACCAGTATGTTAATAATAACTGTATATTCAAACTTGGCAAGTCTTTTATTTACCATGAAAACATCATGAGGCAATATTTTTCAGAATTTGTTCACCTCTGTACACTCTGTCTGCATAGTAAGAGCTTGAAGCAGCTAACGATGGTGAAAACTGCAATTAACATCAGCAATGTTTTTGTGTTGTCAGCTCCTCGTGCACCTGCTCCATCCCATCAGGTATATCTGTTTTTCAAAGCTACTGCTGTTACTCCATGGGGATACTTCCTTTGCTCACAGTCACAGCGGCTGATTCCTGTTTGTCTTTAACAATTTGTAATTTTGTTCATTATATGCAGTTATTAAAGTACAGGCCTTCGGTGGCCGAATTGACTGATTAGCTATCTTGCTACATTCCATCTTTATTAGCTTCCAACTAACCACAGACAGAGCTTGAGCTCAAATAAACCTTACTCACTGCTGCCCTGTGGAGGCGTTATAGCAGCAATCAGAAGTTAGACCCTTTGAAAGACCCGTGACGTGTTTTGATGGGAAGTGTGTTTTTTGCTTTACTTTCTATTTACCTCAACACAAAAGGTGTCAGCACCAGATTACAATCTGTTTGATCCCATATCAACATGTGACTGTGGGAACAAACAACATAATTGCGATCAGCTCAGATAACTGTGGTTATGTAATAATCCCAATATGCCTAGCAGTGGGGAATCGTTGGTGGTTTATTTAGAACTAAATTTAGTATGATAAAAAAAATACCACATAATTTGTTCTGATTTTTGAATGACCACTCAATAGCACCCATATAGATTTTGTATTAGATGTTAATTTCATAATTTTTTCACAGTCAACTTTGGACTTTCCACTTCTATTTTTATGCAATATATATTTTGTGATTACAAATTCAATTTTGTTCAAATTGTATTTTGTCTTCAGATTTGTGCTTAGGTAAGCTCAGACCAAAGAACCAAGGGAAATTTCAAATTTCAGAATTTTTAATTTAATTTAAATTAAATTCATTTAAGTGTATAGGACTACTTTCAAACTGGAAAATTCTTTTTACCTATAATACAATTATTATTCTACTGCTATGTAAAAAGTTTGTTGAAAGATGTTTGTGCATTTAGGGTATCTAAAAATTTTTAATAAGAAGAAGAAAGAGAACTTGCCAATTAAAAGTTTTAATTCAGTGCAAAATTTGAGGTGGCATTGAAATGTTTCCTAAAGAAACATAATGAAATAGTTCTAAGGTTTTTGCCGTCCACATGCTATAAATGCCTTTAGAGGTGCACGCAAAAGTTTGGGCACCCTGGTCAAGTGACATGCTTTGTTGAGTGGGGAAAAAAGCAAAACACACTTATGCACAGTTTAATGCACTGTTTATCATATGAAAGTTACGCTTTCATTTTATGTTTTTTTCTTCATTATTTTCAGTAAGTAAATTTTGCATGCGACTGAAGTGCAACTTTCCCCAAATCAGGCCCCGAGACAGACTAATAAGGGCCATTGATTCATTGAGTCATCTTTTGAAAATCAGATATTCTGCACTGAGTATTTAGCGTTGTTGTACTTAGTCTGCTTTGTTTTGTATTAGCCTGCAGATGCACATATATACGACCAGGTGGCAGCTGATCCTGAGTACGCTGTAGTAAACAAAAAGAAGACGACTGATGACTTGCACTATGCCGACATCCAGGTGTTACAGTCTGGACACGCAACTGGAAGAGAAAAGCAGAGAGAGGCTCCAGTCAGTAACTCCACCACAGAATACGCATCCATTGACTTTCTGAAGAGTGGGTTTAAGACACATTCATCATCTGAACCTGCAGATATTCTGATTCCACCTGGGGAGCTCCAGAGGCCAGTGCCCAAGCCTAGAACTGTTCACAAGAAGAGTGCCTCCTCACATCGTGCCGTTATGGTGTGAATGGAACATATATGTAGATATCATTTTAAGGTTTTTGTAAAATCAGTGTTGTTTTTTTTAAGAAATTCTGGCTGTATATCCATTTTAGTCCACGTTCATCATACTAGACACGATTTGCTGTGTTTTTTACTCGAAGTGGCTTTTAACAGGCTTACACTCTTTAAAATAGAGGCCCCAAAAAGGGTCTCTTTAGAGCAACACCATAGAAGAACCACTTGTTTGTAAATGATAAAGCCTCTACATAATATACCAATTAATGGTAAATGCTACATATGCTGCATTTTCTTGCATTTTATTTTCCCCATGAGCTCCACATAGGACATTTGTGTTTTTATGTACCGTTTCATAATTAATTTTTACAATTTTTAATGCCATCTTTATCCATTTAATTAATACAGACTATGTTTACTGTTCCTTTAAAACTGATCTATGTAAATGACCTGGTTCTGATTGGCCGTCCTGTGTGGTACTTCATTCAAAAATCAATCCAGGCTGAAACACTCCTTATAACTTCTGTAGGCTGCATAGGTGGATATGTGAACGTGTTATATTTGGCGACATCATGGTCTGTATGGACCGGGGATTGTACATTGACACAGTGTTTACATAGTACATTACATTTCAAAAATCAGAAAAATCAAGGAAAATTCAGTCTTCATGATATATGCCCTTGCCTTTGCAAACCAAGAGTCATTTAGGGATCTGTATTTCTAAGAGTGTAGCAGGAAATGGGACCGCAGAAGAGGAATCAACCTGTTGCATGTGGTTAGATTCATTTCATGCAAACAAGAGTAGCGTTTCAGTCATGTGGGATCCTCACCAGGTCTTGCTTTGGGTAAAGTTTACACAGAATTGTTATGGATTTAAGCTTCTGTATTCATATCTTATATATTGTGCTCTATATTTTACATTAAAATGTAAATAATACCCAAGACCTCCATAGTTTTTACCAGTCATTTAAATGAAACATTTAATTAATGAATTCTGACTTTAATTGTTTATTTCTTTATGTAATAATGTCACAAAATTCGACATGTTTGAAAATGGTACATAACTCTGAACACAGCTCTCAGAAAACACACTTTGAAATCTGATTTGAGCAACTAGAGCCTCTACACCAAGACACGTCTGTAAAAATCCTATTCGAATCGCATCCCAAACCTCCAGTGTGGTTTGGATCCAATTTGCAATTATGTTATTTTGCTGTCCAAACCATTATAAATCAGTCTGGATACAACTTGGACATGCCAAAAATCAGATTTGGGCTAGCAGCCAGAACAGGCCTAATATCTTTACAGTGGTGGTGATGGGAATCAGGGGTTGTCTACAACACAGATATAGTCATTTAATTTACTACCTAACACAATCTGTGAATCTTGAGGTTTTGTGTGTATACGTATGTCGATAATGATGTAATAATGGGGGAAAAAAAGCTTTCTTAGGGGGCTTACAATGTCTTATTACAAATCCTTATTAGACAAATATTGTAAGACAGTGTCACTGGCACCAGGCAGTGTATTCATAACGAGCCATGTTTCGGTATTGAAGCTGTTAGAGGCAATAAAAGCTTTGGACGTCTGGTTCCCATCACCACAAGTGTAAACAATTCTCAATCATTAAGTTTCTCTAGAATGGAAAACTCCACAGCAACCCACTATGAATGACTTTGTTTACAACTTTCTGATTTAATTATGCCTCAACTCTGAAAGTTACACTGGAGGACATTAGTCATCTTTAATATAAACTGTACTTTTTGTGGTTTATTAGCCAGAAAGTCTTTTTCATCTTTTTTTGTGACCACACTCAATTATGATTATGGCAAAATAATTTGGACTGTATTTACAGTGAATTTGAAATCTATTGTCATATTTGTATGTGTTCTGTTTGTGTGTACACATTTTCGAAGACAAAAAAAAAAAAATTTTTTAAATGTAATATTATTTATTTTATTACCTTTTTTCTCTTTTTTAAAGACATGGAACTTTATCCAAGATCCTTATCTTCTGCTTACAATAAGAAAGCTGTGAAGACCTGGAAATTGTGTTCTGATTTTGGCATTTTATATATTTATTCGGCTTTATGTTTTTTACTGCATCCTTTTTTCCCATTTATATGTATTTCTTTTTCAGTTTATGTACCTGTTTCTCTATTGCCCCCTGTTTTTCTTTATTAAAATAAATAAATATATTTAAACAGTAAAACAATGGAAGACATTTCTTAAGTGGAAAGAGACTTCAGATCCTAGTGAGGTATACGGGCGAGCTGTAAAACCACAGCGCCCTCTTCAGGATGATTAATACGGGTAATGTCAATACATTCTAAACTGTCTTCTGGCTGGTATACCAGTGGCCTGATCGAAAACCGTACATATACTTGACCATATTGGGGGTTATTTTTCCCAGTCAGCCTCTAAATATCTGGTACAGTGTTTGACAGGGATTGACTCTTGGATCTGTTCATTAATGATTTGAGTTTATAGTGGCTTTTTGCCCTGCGCTCTGTAAGATAGTTCGACTGCTGGTGGCAGGTGAGCGGCTAATGCATCCCAACCGCGTGTGTTATTAGGAGGGCAATGAGTTACGTAGCTCGCTAGCTAAGACTTTTCAGAGTTCAGCTGTGCACAGTTCATTCTCAGTTTATATGCCATTTCCAGATTAATTTTGCCCAGGATCATGCAGACAAACGGGGTTTCATCGAGAATCATGCAGTTTCTCGACCCAGAGGAGCGCCGTCGAGCTGGAATTCAGGTAGCCAGTCTGAATAAACTTCCTTTGGCTGCTTTAAAACTGAGCTGGCTCAAGCGTGTATCAACAGTCACAGAGCTGAAATGACATTAGCCCACTGCAAACATGCTAGCTGGCTAACTCGAGGATTAGCTACTTAATGCTCTAGAAGGATGTATGAGGCTGAGGTTGCCGCCTTATTATTACTATTTTTCGGTCCACCTTAAATAGTGCGCCGCCAGAATGTAACTACTGCGCTATTTAAGGTGGACCGGAGAGTTGGAGTAAGAAGCTAACTTCAGTTACATGGTGTATCATACTGCACTCGCACTGGGCTCTCTTAGCCTTTAATCCACAACAAACTGGGCTGGACAAAGTACACAACTTCTGTATTTGAGTAAAAGTACAAGTAGTTAATCTGTAGTACTTAGCAGAGTATTTATTGTGTAGTTATACTGGAGGAAGGTACTTTAACTTTTCATGGTATTTAAAGGGGAACTCCATCGAATGTACATAAATACACATAATTAAATGGCTGAGTTGTAAACAAAGTAATTCCGAGTAGGTTGGTCTGAAACAACTAACAGGTTGGTCTGTTAGTCAGAAATGTTCACAGTGGTGGTGATGATGGGAACCAGACTTCTAAAGAGTTCAGTGCCTTTGAAATGTCCTTCACAGAAAGTTATTACATTTAAGGCTTTGATTACACTCACTGTCAAAAGAACCGTTGCACAAATAGCTGCACCCAGAAGGAATCAAGCAACAGGAGTGAAACTTGGTGGGTAGGTTTGACATTGTGGTACATGCAAGTGATTCGAGTTTCATGCTCGGCCCAACAACCACGATTGCGGATGGTCAGCAAGCAGTTATGCCCTCCATGAGTCATCCTGTTAGTGCCAGCACCATTGGCAGACGGCTGCACTACGCGGAACTAGGACTACATTCACGCAGACCGTTACAACGACTGTCCTAAACTGTCCATCAACGTTGCCAAAGACTGCAATGGTGTCGTGTCAGACTGTCAGGGAGTGACTCAAAATGGCAGCGGGTCATCTTCAGTGTCACTCTACCTCCACCCCTACTGTCCCTTCTCTCTGCAGGAACTCTGTGTGAATATTCAAGCTGCATGGCATGGATTATCACAGGACACCATTAGGAACCTCTACAAATCCATGCCGAGACGTCTGGCTTATGTTGCGTTAGCCAATGCCATACTGAGAGACACTACTTCTGTATGTGTAGCTCCATAAATATTGGCCATATCAGTCTAAATATATAATCATTTATTGTTCCTGGTAACCTTTATCTTCCTTCTGGGGGCAGCTATTCTTTTGACGATGAGTGTATATGCTTCCTGTCTGACACCTTGTTTTATTGTAGTTTTGGCTAAAAAAAATAGTCCCCCAAAAACCTTTTTTCTTTCAGATTTATCTTTTTTCCATAATGGGCATTACATATAAAACTCTAATGCTGGTGGTTTTGATACTAGATAAAATGTCTGTATTTGTGTTGTGGACATTAAGACCCCTAGTTTTTTATCACCAGTACTGTAAAGAAGTCTGTAAGTTTCTCTGCAGGGAACTATTTCACATCAAACCACTCTGAATTAGTTTGTTTATTTTTCAATTCCTGAATTAAATTATGAAACATTGTTGGAATTCCCCTTTAGGCCACAAAGTAAAAGCTCTTTGAGTAATTGTAGATATTGTATAACATTATTTGGCTGAACATTTTGTACTTGTATTGCATTTACTAATGGAACATTCAGCCAAGATGTTTCTGTGTATATTAAGCTACATACGTTTTTGTACTTTGTCCGCTCCGACAAGAAATGCCGTTTAATGAAATGTTCTTCATGCTTGAACGAACACGAGCAACAGTTTTGAACATGTGCTAGTTCTGTTTTCACCTATACAAGATACATTTAGCTTGAATTCATTTTGGTTTGAATTGAACTGTTAACGTTCCTCCTGCTAAATGTTTAGAAAGTTTTTACATGTTAAATTTCATGTACTAAGAATATTTGTACTCATCTGAGTAGATTTCCTGATAACAGAAATGGATTAAAGCTGATTAAAAGCTAAAATGGCTTTCCGTGTAGAGTCCTTTCCAGCGTCTTGCTCAGCAAATGCAAGACATCTTAGGAGATGGAGGAATTCTTAAAGAAGTGATACATGGAGGAGATGGCTCACTTGTACCGAGGGATGCCTCGGTATCCAGTGAGTATCCTGCCATTGATACTCTTGATTCCCTGAGTAATTTAATGACTGTTTGATACTGTCATGTTCAGATTACTGTCATAATCTGTTTATTTACAGTTAGTTATTCAGGGTTCTTGGAGTATTCGGATCGGCCGTTTGACTCAACAACTCACCTTAAATTTCCTAGAATGCTGAAGCTGGGAAAAGGTAAGATGGGTATGAAATTCCAAAGGGTGAATGAAACCTCATGTTTACAATTGTTACTGACTAGGCTTGTCAGAATTAATTGATTAGAATTGCTGATGATTAGTCGACCATTTACATGGTGGTGCATGTTTTAAATAGCTGCACCCAGAAGGGAGTGTGGGATTGCAGTGCTATTGGGAAGGAAGATAAAGGCCACAACAATAAATGATGATAAATTTAGACTGATATGGCCAATATTTATTGAGCTACACATACAGAAGTAGTGTCACTCAGTATGGCTTTGGGTCATAACGCAACTTGTCAGACGTCTCGGCATGGAGTTGTGGAGTCAAAACTCGTCACTGAAGATGACACACTGTCATTCTGAGTCACTCCATGACAGTCTGGCACGACACCATTACAGTCTTTGGTGACGTTGACGTGGTGTTGAGGGCAGTCGTCGTAACGGTGTGCGTGCATGTAGTCCTACATCGTGCAGCCGTCTGCCAATGGTGCTGGCACTAACAGGATGACCCATGGAGGACATCACTTCTTGCTGAATGTCCACAGTCAGTACTGTTGAGTTAGTCAGGTACTGCGATAAGGCGAATGTTACGTGCACAGATGAGCGTAAAACTTGATTCGTCTGCATGTCTCACAATGCCAGACCTACCCACCAAGTTTCATTCCTGTCGGTCGATTCCTTCTGGGTGTAACAATTTTTTTGACAATGGGCGTATATTAGATAATAATCAATAATAATCAATAAACAATCTTCTCCTTCAGACGTGACTTTGTGTGGTCTTGAGCTCGGCCTGCTGACCATGAGGAAAGGAGAGTTCTCTCGGTTTCTCCTCCAGCCAGATTATGCCTTCGGGGTGATGGGTTGCCCCCCTTTAATTCCACCATCGGCCACTGTGCTGTACGAGGTACAGGTCCTCGACTTCCTTGACACAGCCCAAGTCGATGAGTTTTATGCAATGACTCTGGTGAGTCTGTCATTACTCCTCTTCTGCTGTGCAGGACTTTTGATTTATTTGTTTGCTTTGGGTTTTTGTAGTAGAAGAAACAACCAAGTCTTTTCCTTTACACCTCAAAGTTTGGGAACAGCTAGCTTCCCGGAATGTTCTAATAAGTAAGCATGTCTTCTGTGTTAGTTTGGAATAATCCTAACATATAAAGTAGAATGATGTTTAAATTTGATTCTTGCAAAAACTACCAATCTGCAGAAGCAGCTGAAAGCCATTCTTGGTTCTTCTTTTTGTTGTGATGTCAGGACACGTCGACACCCAAACTTGTCAGCTGCTTTGCCCAACTTCAGGCCTTTAAAGTTCGTAGAATAAAACTGTCTAATCATTTAACATTTACATTTAAGGTATTTAACAGACACTCCTATCCAGAGCAACTTAGAACCGTGCTTAGTGTTCTGTTGGATAATGTTTCCTAGCTAGTACAGGAAGGTTAGAATCTAAAACTCGTCTTGAGTTCAGACACTGCCCGAACACGGGCCAGTGCTAAGACCTAGAAAGAAGAATACAGAGTTAAATACAGCTTAAGCAGTCTCAAGCCATTACACATACATAGAGAGAAGACATAAACAATAAAAAGCATTTCAATATATACCTTTATTAGTGTTTACTCACTGCTTAACAGAGAGATGGGTCTTTAGCCTGTGTTTGAAGACTGCGAGAGAGTCTGCTGTTCTGACAGGCAGTGGAAGTTCGTTCCACTATCTGGGTGCCAGTCATGACTTACTCTCAGTGCTGGTCTATTACAAGGAAGACACTTTGATGAGCATGAAGCTGAGCGTAGCAGAATATGCTACGCTGATGATTTGTTTACATTCAGCTTGGTGGATTTTTATTAGACTTTGTAATATGTTTACACAGTGCTCAGACTATGTGGGTCAAACGAGCACATTAAAGCAGCACTCTGGTCAAATAAAAAAAATTGAAATTGAAAATGAACTATTGCTACATGTTAAACACGCTTACTCGCATCCTGCAGAGGTGCCACAATAGTCTTTACACGGAGATATTCCAGTTTAAAGACTAGGGTGGTCTTAAAGGGGAGATGAACTAGAGTTGCTTTGGAACAGAAAAATGAGGGTAGGCTGTCTAAGGCAGAAGGAACACAGACAGCAATAATATTAGCTAAGCAGCCAAATATCACAACTGGATTCATTTGCCTCTACATCAGTGGCTACTTTAGCAGTCAGGATTTGTTTATTGCAGTGAACAGATTTCCAGTTGTTGTATGACTTATTGGGGTAATGCTCTTGTAGTGGGAGTATACTGATGGATGAAGACACAGATGAAGCTGAAGGATCCAATGCTGGAAAACAGATATTACATAACAAGATAAATAACGTTAAATGCTAGTTTAAGTCCAGAATAACATTCAAAAAGTTGAAAAATGAATTCAGTTTTTGCTCTTTAGTGGGTCAAACTGGCATGTGAATTTTTTAAACCAAACAAATCTTCTGCCTATTTATAAAACACAAATGCAGTAATATGCTACACTGAAAGTTATGCTATGACATTGTGGTATAGGTGTAGCCGCAGCAGCATTTAACAACCAGAGCTCTGAATAAATTACATTTGCATTGACCTTCAAAACTGTCCCACAGGGTGAGCAAAACTCAGTTCAGCTGTCCACGCTGCTGAACGTGGTTGACACTGAGAGAACCTTCGGTAACCGCTGCTTCAACCAGGGCCGCTATGAAGACGCGAAAGACAGATACAAGCAGGTACGTTCGTTAGCTTTGTTTTTGTTCAGAACACCGATATTACCACGTTCCGAGTCTTGTAATGACACGCAGGGAATTTCAAACAGCAGAATCTGATTCTGACAGACTAGGTTATGTTATGTTTGAGATCTGTGTTCATGCAAGCATTGCATTTGTTCTGTGGTGCTGCAGGCCATGACGCTGTTGCAGAACCGTGAGCCCATGGACAAAATGGAGAAGGAACGCATTGATGGAGCGAAGTTGCCCTTCTTACTCAACCTTTCCCTCGCTTATCTGCGCCTGGAGAGGCCTCAGAAAGCCCTGCTGTATGGCGAGAGAGCGCTGGAGATCAGCCCAGACAACACCAAAGCCCTCTTCCGCTGTGGCCAGGTTAGGGAACTGCTTGCATGACTGTGCAGCTGTTAATCATGTGCCAGAGCAGTCTTTCTGTCAATTCTGAATATTGCACTAGACTGAGTCTAGCAGTTGGTTGGGTTATTTATTTATTTTTTTATTTTTGTCAGCTAATTGAGGCTTGACTTTCACAGATCTCAGAGCCACTCTTTCAAGCATAAGGATATATACATGATTCATTTGTTTTGTTGGTTAGTGAGTGTTATGCTGGAATCAGACTACACTTTCATTATGTTGGCTATGTCACATTAGACAATCATAGTGCCGTAAATTCTGTGTCATGGTTAAATGCTGTGTGTTATTACGGCAAGAACCACACAACAAAGGAGATACACTAGGCAATGATTACTTTAGGATGTGCCATTCTGTCAGTCTGGGAAATATTAAAAGAATTTAAATGTATTCTCAAGTGCATTCTCGGAAACCATCAAACACTGTGATGATACTGGCTGGTATGAGGGCTGCCCAGGAAAGGAAGACCAAGAGTTACCTCTGCTACAGAGGATAAGTTCATTAATTGCCAGCCTCACAAACCTTAACTTAACAGCACCTTAGATTAGAGCCCACATAAATGCTTGACATAGTTCAAGTAACACATCTAAACATCAGCTGTTCAGAGGAGACTCTGTGAATCAGGCCTTTATGGTCGAATAGCTATGAAGAAGCCACTACTGAGGAATAACAACAACAAGAAGAGACTTGTTTGGGCCAAGAGAAACAAGAAATAGACATTAGACCAGTGGAAATCTGTACTTCAGTATGATGAGTTGAAATTTTACCCGCCATGGTTTCTACATGTGTGCATCCCACTGTGAAGCATGGAGGAGGTGGTGTGATGGTGTTGGGGTGCTTTGCTGGTGACACTGTTGGTGAGTTATTCAAAATTCAAGGCACATTTCACCAGCATGGCTACCGCAGTATTCTGCAGCAACATGCCATTAGATCTGGTTTGCGCTAAGTGGGACCATCATTAGTTTTTCAACAGGACTAGGACCCTCAGATCCACCTCCATGCTATGTAAGGGCTATTTGACCAAGAAGGAGAGTGATGGAGTGCTGTGTAAAATGACCTGACCCCCACTCTCACCTGACCAACCCAACTGAGATGGTTTGGGATGAGCTGGACCACAGAGTGATTGAAAAGGCAACCAATAAGTGTTCAGCACCTCTGAGAACTCCTTCAAGACAACCATTCCAGGCGACTACCTTATGAAGCTGACTGAGAGAATGCCAGGAGTGTGCAAAGCTGGCGTCAAAGCAAAAGGCGACTACAACTTCTTTGTTTACAATATAATTTCATGTGTTCCAAAAATAAAGAAAAAACATTGAATAGAAGTGTTTCCAAACATTTGACTGGTATTGTCACATGTTTTTTTAAATTCATTTCACGACTACAATAATAATTTCTATTCAGTGACACCAAAACCATGACTGGTGAGGTCAAACCCCTGTGTGTTTAACTGACTAGACAGTATAGTATAGAACTATACAGTATACTAGAACTACAGCTGCATTCATTAATGCATTTGTCTTGTTCCATCTGTCTGCTATTAGGCCTCTTTGGAAATGTATGACTACAAGAAGGCGCAAGACTACCTCACAATGGCTCAGACCAAGAAGCCATTTGACACTGATATTAACAACTTGCTAAGAAAGCTGGCATTGTAAGTTCTCCAGCAGTGCTTCAGTTCTGTGTGGACTGTTGTATTGACATTTCTCATGTAGATGAAGAAGAACCTGAAGCTTTCATGTGCTTGCAGTTGTTACAAGGACTGCCTGGACAAAGAAAGAGACATGTGCACCAAGATGTTTCCTGGTTTTAGGCCAGAGAAGTGAAGGTAGGTATCTACCTTTCACATAGCATCCTTCTCCATAACTCATTATTTGTCACTAGGTGGCAGTGTCAGAGCTACTGTAGATGCAAAATGCAAAATACTGTCAAGGCAACAGAACGTACAACTTAATCAGAACTTGAGCATCTCATATATACACTATGCAGCTAGGCTGCATCATTCTACATCGTTTACAAATATGTATATATCTTCACTGTCCAAAGAAAAACAAGTATCTCCAAAGTGGTTACTTTACAGGAGAGGGCTAAAACTTCATTTACCTGTAATGTAAGTCAATAGAGCCAGACTTTTTTCCAAGCCATTTCTGTTGGCCTATTCATAATGACTTTTTCAGTGTAAATAGCAGCTGCTGTGTTCAAATTATACATGTTTTTCTTTGGACAGCAATATATATATATATATATAAAATATGATATACATGTTTTTCCCCCCCAGTATATTCTATTCAACGTGTAAACAGTAATTGTGTATTGAGTGCACATTGTGCAGTGTGTCCTCTGTTGAGAATATTAACTTATTTCCCTTTTAAAATAAAAAAACAAAAATGTCATTTGACCTGACAAATTTACCCAAATACTTAAACTGTACTTGAAGTGTTTTATATACAATGGTCTATAAAATAAACCTCTTTGAAAGATCAAAGGGACTGCTGTAGTTAGAAAGACATAAAGATAAATCTAAAACCAAAATTTATATATATATATATATATATATATAAGATGTATTAAATAAATTGCACATGTTGTATGCAAAAGTTTTGGCACCCCTGGTTGGGTTGCACGTTTGGTCCTGAAAATATGTACGCATTCATTGAGGTAAAGGTATAATTTGTGAGACAAACTGAACAAAAATCTGTAAATATCATTTTTTTTTATGTTGCAACAGTGGTCAGAAACACTTCATTAAATAAGAAGAGCAGCTCAGACAGCTTAAGTAGCCATGGTTTTGTTGAACCTTGAAGCTTTTGCAAAATCGCTGTCTCTCAATGCTGAGTCTGTAGTCATATACATCTCCTCCACTAAATTAAGCTGCAGCTTTAGTTAACTTCATTAGCAGTAATTTTGCAGCACTGCTGCCTCCATCAGGTGAAAGGAAGAACTGCAGCATGCTGGGTGGCGGGCCACTCATAACTCACTCTTGAACAGAAGCCGCAGGCCAATTAAAATCTGTCCACGGACGCACTTGGCCCTGTGGCTCAACTTTTGCCAACCCTGCTCTACAGAGAACACACTTTAAACATTTAATGGCATATTTATTGTTTAATTTCTGAATTTAACATTTAATATATTTTTTTCCCCCAATATGAGCAAAGGTTGTTCAAACTTTTCTTTACTTCAAATGATTGTCTGTACTTTAAAAGTATTTTTGATGCCTTCTAAAAGGATTTTTGCAGATTTCCACAGATGTCCACTGCAGTTACATTTAATAGGACTGAATAATTTGGAGAAAATATCTAAATGCAATTTTTCAGACCAGTATTGCAGTTGCACTTGTGCATTAATTTTCTGTAAATAAAGCTGACACATGAATAAGGGACAGATTTTAACACTTCTCTTAAGCAGTTTGTCATAATATTATGTGCATAATACACTCACATGATGAATCATCTTTCTCTAATGTAAATGTATGTGTTTTTTATGCAGAATTCTAGTTACACACTGTTAGAGACAAGCCGCAAAGTGTGCTGCTACTGCGCAAACATGATGGAGCATTGGCAGGGAACATGTATAGGACAGTAAAATACTGCAAGTCTGAATGATATGTTATTGCCTGGTATTTATTTGCACTGATGAGGATCTGAATGAAGTGATACACATCATTGATTGTGATCTGTGGCAGATCCTGCTGTAATCTCATGTATAAAGTATAGTAGTACTTGCTGACACCCTGGCGTATCTGCAAAAGCAGCCCACTTCACATGTGTTTATTTACAACTTGAGGCTTGAATGTAGTGTGCCAGATGGCCAGCTCAAACTCTGTGTTATTAGGTTAAACGACCCCAAGACAGCACTGAATAATGGAAGATGTCTTGTGATTTCCGAAATGCAGTCCTTCAGTTTGGAATTTCGATAAAAAACAAGTTGTTCAGCTGTAATATTCCCAGTTTCTAATTTGTAACTGACACTTTTGTTTGCAGCTGGCCAAGCAATGAACAGGCAACAGGACTGCCTTGGAATTCCTTCCAGAGAACCCTGAAGGAGTCCCCCAGAAAATGTCCCTATACAAACATCTACCTTCATGCAGCCTATCAGGGAACTGTGCATAACTGTTGGTTGGTTTATTATTTTTTTTCCTTAATTTTGTTTCATTTCATATTGACCTCATACAGCTGGCAGATTTTGATGCATGAATATGAGTAATGCATAAATGTTGCAGCACATGCTTATGTTTGGAAACTGTTCATTAGGTATAGCAGTGATTGTGTTCTTGTATTAACTGTGTGGAGTTTTGAGAACTCAAAAGTTACATTAACTTGTATGCAAGTTATTATGCTGTTACGTGTTATTTAGTCCACAAACGTTTTTGGTCAGCTATCAATACATGTTGTATTCTGGCTAAGTTTGTAAATTTGTCTCCTTTTTGTAGACACACTCACAAGTTCATTCTCAACTTGGTGTGGCCTCCTGCTGTTTCCATTCTCTCTGGACTGCTGCATGCTTTCCTGGCAAGCTTCTCTGCCAGTATAAGCCCGTTAGTCACCATCCAGTGATGCAAATAATCTGTGAACGTAAGAAAAATACACTGCTCTGGGCATTCACTGTGGCAATGCATTATCACATCATAGAGCCAATTACCATTACTGTTTCAGAGGCTGTAAAGCAGGGTAATGCATTAGTAATTGCTTCAAGCTGACCCAGGGCTTATTTGGTGTTCTTCAAATGTTATGACTACGTCTGCAGAGAATGGAGGGTCTTGAGTGATTTTTAGGCCAGTTTGCAGCTTTAAAGGAGGTGGTCTGTGCGTGCTATGCTACAGCCAGACGCTTCTAACAGAATCCTTCAGTCGAAATGTAGCTAGTACTTCAGGCTAATGTGGCTAATAATGATAGAAAGGTAGTAAGAAACAGTTAGCTTTAGCGAATGAGCTCACAGTAGCTTTTAATTTTTGCTAGCTACATCATCAGTATTTCTCAAACAAGGTCTTCTTGTACTTCTTGCTCCAGGCCGGAGTGTTTGCCTTGGCAAGGCTGGTTCCACCTTCCACCTCACCCTGAGTGAAAGACATGTTAAAGGAAATGTTTGGTTAAAACTTTCATTTACATGGCTTAGCCTTTGCAGCTCACCTCTTACCCTTTCCCTTTACTCGTGTTTGGTGTCTGAAGCTTTCTGGGTTCCCAAAGTATCCAACCTAGTTTAATGGAAGAAGTTTAATGGAGCTAACAAGGAAAGAGAGCTTATTCCTCACCAATTATTGTGCATGCCTAAATTATCAGACATTTGCCTCAAGCCATGTTAAAGATACACTGTGTATGAATTTTTTTTTTTTTCTTTGTTCACATTGAAAGAGCTAGCATTGCTGAGTGAAGAGGGGAGACTTAAATATAGGGCTCCTCCCTGAAAGTCGACATGTTGAATCATTAGATGTAGACCTGGGCTGTATTCGAAATGGCATACTACATACTACTCGTGAACTAAATCTGCAGTAGTACTAGTATGCAGTATGCGACCAAACTGAAAATCTGTAGTGCACTGGAGATACCCGGATGGTGTACTACTCCAATCAGATGTTCTAATATACAGGAGGAGCCATCTTTGTGGTGTACTGAAGAGACCCGGATGGTGTTCTACTCCAGTCAGAGTTTCTAGTATACAGGGGGAGCTATCTTCATGGTGTACTGCATCCCATCATGCACCGCGGCCTCACCAGCTCTCAGCCTGCTACAGCCAGAGAAAACGGCAGTGGGTAACACTGGGGAGCGAAATACAGCCAACTCTGAGTTAGGGCTGCCCTCTAGAAGTCGACGAGTCGAATCGTCAGTCGGAGACCCTTTGAGTCGACTGAGAACCTTCAAGTCGACTGACAACAGTGACGAGGTTTTTTTATTTATTTATTTATTTTTGTCGTAAATCAGATGAAAGCTTACAAAATGCACAAGAACTTTAAGAATGTAAAAAGACATTTTAATAATTATTAAAAGAGGAATAATAAATATATATTTAAGTTCTAACTGGGCTATGAC
>CM067496.1:12158900-12178969 GCA_034552555.1 Semaprochilodus insignis | reverse complement strand
AATATGTTCCTGTGACTCTGCTGACTTTCTAAATGAGGACATCAGATCTGAAACGTATGCCAGTTGATTTACTGATTACTAGACAATGTATATGGAGAAAAAACATGAACGAATCGTCGGCCAGGACGGGCAAATCCGATTCGACTGAGTCGGGTACAGCCCTACTCAGAGTATAAATGTGGGTGTAGTGATTGTAGCGGGGTATGTTTCTTCAGAATGAGCCTCAGAAAGTTAAAATATACAGGTCTGAAGATTAATAAAAGATTAACTCGTTTTGGAGTGAAGTAGCCGAGGGTAGCTAACAGCTAGGTTAAACGTATTTCAGCTGAGCTGAGCAGTCTTAGCAGCAGCTAGCTCTAAACAGTGGATACAGTAATAACAGCTCTGAGGTAAATGTGAGGTAACTGGTCATATGACTGTATTAGTATACTACACTGTAGGTCAGAACTTGTTACTGTACTGCATACTACACACAGGGGGCAGTAAGCAGTATTGTCTTAAGTGAAAAAAAGTTGACATCCTCCACCCGGAACAAAATTAAAAAAGTATTTTTTTTTTCAGTGCACAATTAGTATTTATTTGCTGGGTTTAACATATTGAGGAATAAAAAAAATTGTCCCAAAACTTTTGCAGAGGCCTTTTTAGTTTTATTTTTTATTCCAATAAGAAGTGTGACGCCTGTGGAGGAGGTGTGCTTATGTCCACTTAACAAGGTGTGCTTATGTCCACTGAACAAAACTTGGACCAGAGATGAAAAACAAAAAAACAAAAACATCTGCATATGACTGTGCTATTTTGAGAGTTAGGTTTAAAATACAAATAAGATGAGATTATATCTTTAGGTAAGGTACAATAACACTTTATTGATCCCAAAGGGAAATTAGAGTGTTACAGCAGCTTACATATCCGGTGAAACACATAATACGCATAGAATAAAGATAGATACATAATAAATATAAAATATAAAACAAATTAAAAAATGAAACAATAATAAATATATTTAATAGAATACAGTAAGATGGTGATGTGTCTGTTCTTAAAGTGCAAAAGTACAAGGTGTAGCAAGATGTAACAGATGTGCAATACGTAGATATATGGGATGAGGTAGTTACATAGTGCTTGTGCACTATTGCAGAAAATATCATAGAAGAGTTTCCAGTGCGGATGGAAGAACAGATGATGCATTCCATATAGGGTACACATGGGACGTCACATGTGAAGAAGCCAGTAGTGGGATGCCGCAATACATATATAAACACTGTGTGGCAAAAATGCATACAAATCTGGCCCGTCTTACTGTAAACATGATCGGTAGGAGAATTTATCTCTAGATGTGGTGATAAATTACACAGGGCTACCACACATGGAGGCCCGCTGCATTATTTTAACTTACCCTGACGCAGTGTTATTGGACAGCTCTACACACTTGGAGGAGAACTGGCAGTCGAATTGGTTGGCTGGCATCACACTGGGCAATGGAGGACAGGGATAAGGACCAAATATGTTCTTCTGGACTCCTGGCTATGGATGACTGTGGCATCACCAAAAGCCAAACATGTGATCACCAAATGATGGTGCCAGTGCTTAGACAGCTACACCACCTGGGGGTCTCCAGACAATGCCAACTATTTGCTGCTGATTTATGGAGAGCTTTGGTTTCATTGTAATTCTTCAGATTGCAGAAGATTCTTTCTTTTAAATGTATTTTTTCAGTCTTTCTCATTCATCTTAAGGCTCAGTAGTCTAAGCCAGTTAAGTATTGTGTGTGTTAACACTGTTATTGTTCCTTTCCACTGATGCACGGTCACTTGACAGTTACACGAACCAGACGTGTCGACATAATTATGGGCATGTGAAGTGAGGTTTATTATTCTTGACCCAAACATACACACCGTAGCTCAGTGGGGCCAGTCTGGCTGCAGTTAGTCAGTCAGAAGCCAGAAGGATGTGTCATCTCTCTTGTTCATACACTTCCTTAAAGCTTGGGCCTGTTCTGACTGACGGAAGCGGTCTACAGTACAGTCAAAAGGTTGGACACACCACCTTAACTTTCCTGTTTCTTTCATGTTTTCCATGTTTATCATCATATTGAGTTGTAATATGGTGTATAGAATTATGTATGAAACTTAAAGCGTTAAACAAAACTGTTTTAGATTCTCTAGAGTAGACCTTATAAGCCTTCTCAAGCAGCTTCAAGCGGACCCAACTAGCATCCTGGGAACAGACTGGAAGAAGCCTATTCACATGAAAGGTAGGTTTTGGTATTGAGGAGAAATTAATAAACATTTCAGAAATTCACTATTTCTGTTGGCCTTAGAGCCAAATTTCGAATTTTGGAATCATAATCCTTTAGATCCAAACGTCTTGGGTTATGAAAAAACAAATATTCAACACTCAGTGTTATGATGTTATGCGCTCAGATGAATTATAATAAACTACTGCTTAAAAGATTAAATATCATGGTTATTAATAATTTAAGAACAGGTTTGTTGAAGATGCAAGTATAAAATGTTCTAACACGCACATAGTCTAAAGGTTTCAAATAGTGTGTGGCAAGCAATAGAAAATGAAGACATCAGCAATGATGAATAGGGCTGTAAGCAACACCATAATAACTAACAAAGTTCAATAGCTGCAAGAATGAACTTAAAATGAAATTAATGTCCCGAATGCCTCCCGAATTCTATTGCCATGCTGAAAATCGCTGTTTTGTTTAATGAAAATGTGATTCAAATATCAGTTTACAGTCTGGTGTCTGGTTTATAACTTTTCAGTCTACAGTAACAGTTATTATATGACAAGTGATTCCAAACTGGCGAACACTTGTGTATGTTGAAAACTTGCTGTGTGGTAGTTTCTGTGGAACGGTTTTGAGAGAGAATATGTTATAGTTATTCCCTGGTTAACAGGTTGATAATATCTTTAGTGAAATTAGTCTTTTCAGGCCAAAATGTGTGCGTCCTAAACATATGTGGTTAATCATGAAGTTAATTTTAAAGCTCAGTATTTAGCTGATACTCTAGGTTTCGATTTTGGTGTCGGGTAAAAAGGGGCTATCATTCCTTTTTAGCCAACGGTGGTTTCAAACAGCTGAAGGTTCTGACGAGTGCTGATATCGCAATGTGAGGAGAAATTGTGTTCCTATCAGTTTTTCATTCAGTTTTACAGTTTTTGCAAAGAGAGCTCTGTCAAGATCTAAGCAGGTTTCTGTTGAAAGGAATAGCTTTACAAAACACGCTAATATGGCTACCACAGGGGCCAGAAGCTATTGATTACCATAATTTGCCCAGCTGTTCCTTCAATGCATTTAGATCTTGCCAACCTTCTGTGCGAGAACTATAAAACTGAGTGATGAAATCTCAACAGCTTTCTACCGAAAGGAATAGCTTGGCAAAACATGCTAATGTGGCTAGCAATGACAGGAAGTCATTAGCCATCAATTTGCGTGATTCTGTTTCAATAATGTTCAGCTGGCAACTTTAGCTTTTTGGACAAATCTTGTAATACATGACTAGTTACTACAAACTGACAAGAAAAGCTAATGTGTATCAAAAACTGCAAACCCTAGTTCTGAAAAAGTTGAGACATTTCAGACAGTGTTCATTCTTTTAAACGTTTATTTTACTAAATAAATAAAACTTCCTCAAAAAGATTAGGCTTGTTTAGGCATGTTTACTTCTGTGTTACATCACTGTTCCTTGTAATTCCATTTCTTTAATGACTGATTTTAGTGGTTTGGGAACTGAGGATACTAGTTGTTCCACTTTTGCAGGTGGATTTTTCACTCATTATTGCTTAATAAAAGACTTCAGCTGCTCAACAGTAGGAGACATATCTAGGCTACAGGCAGGCCAGTGTCTATGACGCCATGCTGTTGTAGTATGTGCAGGCTGGGCATTGTCTTGCTGAAACATCATTTTGATGGCAGCGTATATCTCTCACAGTATTTACCTTTGTGTCAATGGTACCTTCATACATTGGAAGGTCACCCATGCTGTGGTCATTGACACCATGGTAGATGTTGGCCTTTGCATCTTTTGCTAATAAAAGTCTAGATGGTACCTTCCGTCTTTGGCACAGAGAACTCGGTGAAGCATGTACTCGTCTGACTGCTGCACATATTTCCACTGTGTTTTGGACCATCTGAGATGAGCTCAGTCCCAGACAACTTAGCAGTGTTTCTGCATAGAGTTGATCTAGGGCTTTCTCCTTGTAAGGTGTAAACATACTTTTCACTCTTGTTTTGCATCTGTCCCATCTTTTTTATGGGTTGCAGGCATTAAATTCTAAATGTTTATACTTACAAACATACACTCCTCGTCAAACATACACTCCTATTGCACAAATAGTTGCACCCAGAAGGAATCAACTAACAGGAATGAAACTTGGTGGGTAGGTTTGACATTGTGAGACATGCAAATGATTGCAGTTTCATGCTCGGCCGCACATGTGAGCTAAGCAAGGACGGGCCTTATTGCTGTACCTGACTGACCCAACAGCCACGATTGCAGATATTCAGTGAGCAGTGATACCCTCCATGAGTCATCCTGTTAGTGCCAGCACCACTGGCAGACAGCTGCATGACGCAGGACTACATGCACAAAGACCGTTATGACGACTGCCCTTAACACCACGTCAACGTCACCAAAGACTGCAGTGGTGTCGTGCCAGACTGTCATGGAGTGTCTCAGAATGGCAGTGGGTCATCTTCAGTGACAAGTCCTGCTTTTGTCTTGATGGAGATGACCAACGAATCTGTGTGTTGAGGCACTGTGGTCAGCGCCAAGATTTGTTGTCACGTGTCACACATCCAGAAGGCCTGGTGTCACTCCACCTCCACCCCTACTGCAAAATCTGCAGGAACTGTGTGAGAATAGTCAAGCTGCATGGGATGGATTATCACAGGACACCATTAGGAACCTCTACAACTCCATGCCGAGACATCTGGCATGTTGTGTTAGCAAACCTGGTGGGCCAACATCATACTGAGAAACACTACTTCTGTATGTGTAGCTCAATAAATATTGTTCCTGGTAACCTTTATCTTCCTTCCCAATTGCATTTCTATCCATCACTCCTCTCTGGGTGCAACTATTTTTTTGGTGATGAGTGTACAATCCAGGTGGTCTGCCAAAATGAAGAAATTTCTTTGTACTTTGGTCACTTAAAAGTCACAAGGTTTTCAAAATAGTTAACAAATCACAGATTAGTATTTTTATAGCATAAAATCTAGAAAAAAACAGAAATGGATTTTGTATTGAAAAGCTTTTTGTCCCCGTCATTTGATGGACAGTGAAAAGATTCTTACTAAGCTGGCGTGCCAAATGCCCTGGAGTGTGGAAGAAGCTTCGCTGTTCAGGTTATGTTGTGGAGCCTGCCCTGTTTAGACTGTGAAGCGGCAGAGACACCACTTGTTGGTCTGCGTGCAAGCTCAGGGCAGATATCATCTGAAAATGGAGACACAAGATAGCATTGGACACAATGTACATAGCTGTCTTTGCTAGCCCTAGCATGTTCCTCAAGAGGAAAACAGAGTGTGTAGGCCTATGTATATGTATGCGTGTGTTTTGGATCTGATGAGGATGAGGAGGAAGGCTTGAACTGATAAGACGATGCTGCATTACACACAAGGAAAATTAGGGAGGCCACCCATCGGTATAGATGCTATCATGGGTAGAATTCCACCAGCCAAATCCGGACGCTGCCTCAGGCAGGTCAACACTTGAAGCATGTGCATAATTTTACTGTGTTGGCACATAGTGTTGGTAAAGAAAAGCAATTTTTCACCTTATTCTCCATGTGTATCTGTGTCTATGTATAACTCTGTTATAACCCTAACCCTAGATTTTAAAGGCATCATATGCTACAGATATCTGGTTCCTGTCATCACCACTGAGCAGTTCTGACTTTAAGTATCTCTAGAACAGAACATTTTCTATCAAACCACTTGGGATGGCTTTGATTTAATTACGCAGAATTCTTCTTTCCTGGAATTCAGAATTCCACTGTAAGTGATCTCAAATGAACAAATAAACAAAGTTCGGAAAAATTCATGCTTCACAATGGCTGGTACTAATGCTTTTAGCTACACTGTGTGTCTTTATTCATTTGTTTTAAAGCAATGTCTAAGAAACAACATGAGAAAGGAAGGAACAAACAAACATTCCAAACTTGGGGTGGCGTGGAAGCCCTCACCAGGCCTGGGTTCGATTCCCAGTCGGGCCATCCTGAATCTGTTCTGTGTGGAATTTGCATGTTCTCCCCATGTCTGTGTGGGTTTCCTCCAGGTGCTTTGGTTTCCTCCCACAGCCCAAAGACATGCAGTCAGGTGGATTGAAGATGCTAAATTGCCCCCTAGATGACTTGCGATGGACTGGCAGCCTGTCCAGGGTGTTTCCTTCCTCTCATCAATCATGTTAAAGGTTCTGCTCCCGGTTTGATCATTTAAGGACAGGTAGCGAGCTGAAGGAAGAATACACACAACAATGGCTGAACACTGAAGTTAACATTAATGTTGGTGACCATGGCTGGAGATAGTCTTGACTGGTAAAAGACTAATGTTTAATCCTGAACTTGCAATGGTTCTTCTAGGCTGGTAAGAAGTGAAGAGGGACTGTGCATTTGGTGATATGTTGTCCCCGATTGTTTGGGGTATAAATTCGACAGGTTATCTTATAAACAGCTCCATGCAGTTTGAGGCAATACTTGCTAGCTACCTCAGTTAGCCTCATAGTTCCAGCACAAAACTAATGAAGCCTCAGATACGTCTTGGCATATCTTTCCGCTCAGTGGACAAATCAATAATCTTTTCTACCAGGGCATTACTTAAGGGCTAACTGTGTTCAGTATCAACCATTGCCTGGAGCATAAAGTAGAAGCTCGTTTGCAGCCGTTTGAGTGATGATGGCTGGTCGTGCTGAAATCCAAGAAATCGCGCAGATTAGCACGTGGTGCGGAATGTTCTGGAGCTGAGGAGCGGCTCTCGGGCGGCTGTTGCCTGTAGTTCAGTCTGACCGCTGGTGCTGACAGATCCCTCGGACCCTGCAGGCGTCTGGCCTCCCTCAGACAGGGCCTTTATGTGCCACAGAGAGGGCTGGCCTTAAGACTTTAACAGCCAAGGCCTCCAGCCGGAGACTGCAGGATGACCGCCAGCCTCGGTCCAGTGAAGTTTAGTTGTTGCCCAAGAGGGAGGGGGAGAAGATTGAGGGGACAGAGCAGGGAAATAAAAAGGCCTTAAAATTGTAGACCTTAAATCAGCTCGGTGTGGCAGCAACTATGATTCATGCACCAATAACTTTGGCAAGCGCAGCTTTCCATTTACTCCCTCATCTCTGGCCTGGCAGATCAATGTCCTATTCATAACCTCGTCACTCGTGGCAGGAGCCCGGTGTTTTTTTTCTTCTTCTTCTTTAGCCTTATTAAAGGTGTTTCTCTCGCTCGCTCTCTCTCTTTCCTCTTCTCTGTCTCACACTCTCTCTTCTCTTTAGCTTTATCCTATTAGATACACAGTATTAGCTATGTATTACTATTATCCTGTATATTTTTCTCAGAGACTTCTTCTTTAGTGTTCTATTCTTTAGCTATATATTAGCTGTGTCACATGCATCTCTCTTTCTTCAGCTTTTCTTCAGCTTAACGATGTTAGCAATATGCACTCATCATCGAAAAATAGTTGCACCCAGAAAGAATCAACCGACAGGAATGAAATGTGGTGGGTAGAAGAGTTTGAGAGGGGTTTCATCGTAGGGTTTTGGGAAGCGGGATGGTCTTATCGATGTATTGCGTGCCATACCGGTCATACGGATACTACCAAAGCACGCTGTTGGCGGCAGTGGATAGAAGAAGGCATGCACCAGCGACATGAAGGATCTGGGAGACCTACACGAACCACAGAGAAGGAAAACTGATGAATTTGTCCAACATGCGTGGAGTTACCCAGCAGCCATGATTGCCAGGACTGTTGGCAGACAGCTGCACGACGCAGGACTACATGCACACAGACTAATACAACGACTGTCTTTAACACCACGTCAACATCACCAAAGACTTCAGTGGTATTGTGCCAGACTGTCACGGAGTGGCTTAGAATGGCAGAAGGTCATCTTCAGTGATGAGTCCTGCATTTGTTTTGGTGGTCGACTAACTAAACTATGTGTGGCAGCACTGTGGATCTGCAGGAACTGTGTGGGAATATTCAAGCTGCATGGGATGGATCATCACAGGACACCATTAGGAACCTCTACAACTCCATGCCGAAATGTCTGGCATGTTGCGTTAGCCATTCTGAGAGACACTACTTCTTTATGTGTAGGTCAATAAATATTGCCCATATCAGTCTAAATTTATCATCATTCATTGTTCCTGGTAACCTTTATCTTCCTTCTGAGTAGCATTCCAATCAGACACTTCCTTCTGAGTGCAACATTTTTTTTTGATGTATGTATTTTACTATTGCAGTTTTATATTAGCTTAATAATTTATATTATCTTAAAGTATTTCTTATTGTCTCCCGCTTCTTTGTTTTTATATTATATTCTCATTCTCTCTCTCTCTCTCTCTCTCTCTCCCCCCCTCCCTCTCTCACTCACTCTGAGGGTTCTCTTTACCTTTGATTAAACACACTTGCTGCAGTCTAGAGTAACACAAGGCTAA
Organism: Semaprochilodus insignis; assembly: GCA_034552555.1. NCBI lineage: Eukaryota > Metazoa > Chordata > Actinopteri > Characiformes > Prochilodontidae > Semaprochilodus > Semaprochilodus insignis. The sequence continues at coordinate 12,170,317 of CM067496.1, read as the reverse complement.
ATTTAGAAAAGGCGGTGAGGGACTAAAGGGGAAGAAGGTGGACTTTTTTCCCCCCCTCCCTGAGACGCACTAGAGGGTTTCTTATGAATAGCTAGCCTCTCATCTTATCTCCTAGAGTGAGTTTCTGCTGGAGTTGACGGGGTGCCTCAGGGTCCCCCCGTGGGCCCCACTTGTTGTTTTGGGGTAGAGGGAAGAAATGGCTGATGGACTCACGGGAACTGCAATGAAAACATTGCCCTTTTGGCTAAACCCCTTTTGCATATTAAGTAGAAGGTCCTTGTTTTTGTGAGCCCCCTAACAGCTATGTAATCACTTACAAGTCTCAGAGCAGTTTTCCAAATGCTTTACTTAAAATAAAGTGTATGGTTCGCATAGAAAGAACCATTTTTTAAGTCTCTGGGAATGTTTGAAAGGGCGGAGGGCTTTGTGGGTTCAGCAGAGGCACCTAGCAGAGTACAGTGCCTCTTTGTTGATGGTAGCTAAGAGCTGCTCAGCTGGTTGATGTTTATCCTGGCCTAGGGTAGGTGCTAGGATGCTCCATGGTGCTTCCAAAACCAGTGCTGCCCATGGGTCTTGGTTATTGTATATACTGTACATTGTGTATCAGAAGCAAGCAACAGTTTTTCAAAACAACCAGCAGATCATATTTACTGACATCTGGTTTTCCAGAATACATTCTGTAGCTGAGGTACTGGAGTGATAGATGGTGATAAACGTAGTGCTGTTCCTGGTTGTCAGGAAGCAAATATATCACTGTAGCTTTCTTAGCTGGCCACACATGCAAATTTATGTTTCTTACGCCTTTGAAAACAGTTTATTCTGTACATTTAGCCTGGAGACCTTTTTGAAAAAAGGCACAATACAGGACAGCCAATCAGAAGAGAGCTTATATACATATGTCAGCTCTAAAGGCACAGTAAGATAAACAGGCTGTTTAATTTGAGGTTGGAAAACTGTCATGTAAAAATAAATGATGGCTGTTTTTGGCGCCTAAAACCACACAAACATTATGAGTGGACTTGAGGGGGAAAATATAAAATATAAGAAACGTGTTGAATTTGACCCCTTTAAAATCTCTAACGTGTCTTTCACAACACATATGTCCGCAAGATTGAGAGTCTTTGCTTCTATGGCTCCGTAAAACAGTCCTCACAGCTACCTCTGGCCGTTGTGCCAGGAACACATCTACCCAGCAGAGATTTAACAGGCCAGTGGAGACCATCTCCTGGCATCAGCTTGGACAAGTCTCTCTGCAAAACACTCACTAAAGCCTAAAGCTGAATTCTGCCTCCAGTTGATTTCCATTGTTTTGTGTTCTTTGTGCCCCACAAATACTGTTCTGCGGCCTCCAGTGGATGGTACAAATAGAAAACAAACTGCTTATACTACATTTATGTGCCCATAGCAGCATAGACAGCCTTTACTTCCTGGGTTGGTATGAATGTACACCTTTGTTTTCACCTATAACTCCACAAATATATATATATATATATGGGGTGTTTAAACACTGTGTCACTGCCCACTCTAATAGACACCACTACCTTGCTGGTCCACCTTGTAGATGTAAAGTCAGAGACGATATTCATCTGCTACTGCACAGTTTGTGTTGGTCGTCCTCTAGTCCTTCAGTGGTCACTGGACGCTGCCCGTCAGGACGCTGCCCACAGGATGCTGTTGGCTGGATAGTTTTGGCTGGTGGACTGTTCTCAGTCCAGCAGTGACACTGAAGTATTTAAAAGCTTCAGTGTGATCCACTCACACCAGCACCACCACGTCAGTGTCACTGCCGTGCTGAGAATGATCCACCACTCACATAATACCTGCTCTGTGGTGGTCCTGACCATTGAGGAATAGTGTGGAAAGGGGCAGAGATGGACTACAGTCTGTAACTGTACGACAACATAGTGTTTTATATACATATATATATCATTAAAGAGTCGTTTTCCATTTCCACTTGAGCATGGAATGTCAAAGGGAACAGCAGTGACTGATGGGTAAACGTTTCCTGGAGACATGATAAACCGTTGTTTATTGCTACTCCCTTTGAAATTCCCTTGCAATGAAACATTTTCACTCCCTATTACTATTGAAATGTCTGAATACCCTCTGCAGTCCACTTTGCACGAACCATGAGGTTTTCTTATCTCAAAATGGGACAATTGCAAATAAAAACTTGATTCCTTTGTCCCTGTAGCTGCTAGCTAATCTAACACCTAAGGCTTCCAGTTAAGCTGCTGAAGGCCTAATCAGTGAGAGCGCTAGGTTGACTGTATCTAGAATGACTTTAAAAAGATACTTCTAAAGCCTGAAATAGTCTTCAAACTGGAAAAAAAAACTGTATTCAAGGAAGTTTCAGCTGTATTTGCTTACATAAATTGTATGTGTAAAAACTGCACATCCTCCATTGTGTGCTTGTGTTTGTGAAAATCTACTCTATAAAGGAACTGCTTTTTAAAGTACACAGGTGCACAGTGAAGACTGGAGTTAGAACTAAACGTGTCTTCCTTTGCATGCAGATCAGATAGTTGGCAAGTATCGTCACCGTCTAAAGCATGTTTGGGCAGGATGTGACGGCTCTGGAATACTGCCTTTTTTGTGTCAGTGTATATGGGCAATATGGCAGAAATATAACATTGCAATGCTCAATGTGTATTAGTGTATTTTGTTTTTCCGAGGTTTGTGAACTAGTTGGAATGGACAGAATACACCAGCAAAACAAAGATGCCAAGGTGAATATTTCATTGTATTGTTTGTAAGGCTTAATTATATAAAGCAAAATAAGAGGGAAAAAGCACGTAATAAAAGAAGAATAATTAATAAAAGATCAATTTTATGTTAATGGAAAAATGAGCTGATATCCAATCAGCTACTTGTTACTATGCAGTTCATGCAGTGGTTATACACTAGTTTGTTTACAGGCTTTCTGTATGTTCTAACTGAATATTCCATTGTGTCATTCACAAAACAGTCCTAACACTACCATGTCGTTGATATAGTGTAGGCAAACACCTTTGCCGTACACGCTGTAGACAGGGGGTTGCCACCTATGCTATACCAATAAGTGTTTTTGGGCAAGACCCCAACACTACCTTAACCTACCTGTATAAATCATCCAATTGTAGGTTGATCTGGATAAGAGCATCAGTCAAATGCCTAGGTAATGCACCAACCTGACATATGCTGCTGTGTCTGATCCGCTCGCACTACCATCATGCAACCACTATGCCAGTGTCTCTGCTGTGCTAAGAATGATCCAGGATCCAAATAATACTTTGTAGACTGTGGGCACCCTGAACACTAAAGAACAGGGTAAAGGAAGCCTAACAGTCTAGTTCCAGATTGGTTCCATCACATAAATGATTTAACGTCATGAAGTATTGATAGCCACTTGTTTCCCAGATAAACAGCTTTTTTCTCAGGTGCCTAAAACTACTGCATGCTACTACAATATATACACTCACTGAGCATTTTATCAGGAACACCTCCTTGTATCTACTAACCATATAGGTGTACTTTGTAGTACTACAATTATACTGGATCGGACACAGCAGTGCTGCTTTAGAGTTTAAACAGCTCAGTGTCACAGCAGCAGATGAGCTATCGTCACTGACTGTACATCTACAAGGTGGACCAGCAAGCTAGGAGTATCTAATAGAGTGGACAGTGAGCAGCGCTGCTGTGTCTGATCCACTCACACCAGCACAACACACACTAACACACCACCACCACATCAGTGTCACTGCAGTGCTGAGAGTGATCCACCACCTACATAATACCTGCTCTGTGGTGGTCCTGTGGGGGTCCTGACCATTGAAGAACAGGGTAGCAAAGTATGCAAAGAAACAGTTGGACTACAGTCTGTAATTGTATATATAGTAAGTGGGGCTGAAATGGACCGTGAGTGTAGATACAAGTATATATATATAAATCTCTGAGAAAAGATGTATGTTGTCTACTGCTTGATCTTTGACTGTTATTAGTATAGGATTGTATGTAGCACTATAGACACATGAGTGTAGTCTTTATTTTACTGACATACGGATGTCTAAGCTTTTCTTAAACTGCTGTTTTCTTGCCTCAGACGTCTTTATCCTCCTCAGAAAAGGTTGTTAAGGTCACTCCAAGGTTCTTGTCTCATTTGCTTTCAGCATGGACAGTTTTAGGCTGTCAGTGTTTGTTTCATTTCACATCATAATTCCTCGCAAAGCTACTCTACACTTTTGAAGAACAAGGCCTGATATTGTGTGTCCATGTAACACTTTGCCAAAAATGACTCTCTGTTTTTCTTTTCCCTTTTTTTTCTCCTTCTCCTGCACGGAAGACGAGAATCAGAGCTGTGTGTGTGTGTGGGTGTGAGAGACTCATGTTTATGCTAGACTACCCGTGAAAGGAACAGAGGAAGAACAGACTAAAGAGAGAGAGATGGAGAGCTGGTGAAATGAATGGAATTATGCTGTGGATTTGAGGAATTAGGAGAGAGAGAGAGTAAGAATGGAAACTTAATGATAGAGAACTGAAGCAATTCTGCATAACTTTGCATTCACATTTAGAAATGTGCTATAAAGAAATACCTCAGTGTTTTAATGTGTTAGCGTATGGTCGATTACCATAAACAATAAGTCCACAGAACTTATTAAAGAACAGAAAATCTGTTGACCTAACACATGCTTATAATAGAAACCAATAGGCAGCGGTTTAAAGCACTTACAATAGAAGCAAACAGACGTTGGGAAATAGGTGTTGAAATTATTCTCCATGGTAATCGACCATACGCTACAGATGCGGCCGATAGAGAAATATTCCTTTAATAATTGGCTGGTCCACCCTTCGTTCTTGCTCCAGGTTTTGGTACCATAATTGCAGGCCTACTGTTTGATGTTGTTTCGTGGTGCAACTGAATAAGTAGCAACCCTATTGACCCTCAGCGATGCCATAGTCATCTGTAATTGGGTGGGACAGTCCCCTCACACCGAAGATCATCTTAAACTAAGAGTTTCATAGTACAACTTTAATTTACTTTGGGTTGTCGTTAAGGTCAAAAGCAAGTAGCTAGTATAGGTAGCTTTAGCTACTAGCAAGCTCTGAAGAAACTAATTAATGAATAATTATGTAAAAAAAAAAAATTATGAGCTCGCCAAAAATGAAAAAACAGCTTGTTTCATTCTTGGGTCAAATCTTAGTGTTATAAAAGGGCATTTAAAACAGTATCTGGGTATTTTTCACACTGACCAAAGTCAAGTACATTCCATGTGGACATTGTCATTTTACAGTATATTAGGAATCGGTCACTTGAGGCTGTGCATAACAGTAGTTTTACCACTGGTAAGAGCAATAACACCTAAAAACTCCCATTAAAATTGAAATCAAAGAAATACATGGCTTCCCGAGGCTTATTGCCTTATTTGTTAATCCTTTGACCATAATTAGTATCAGTGCTTGGCTTCATGTTCCACAGTCTTTCTTGGTTTGAAGTTTTGCCTGAGTAATAACTTAACAGCTTTGTTTTCCAAAACACTGTTAAAAACACATGTTGAAACTCTTTAGTCCCAAACATGGTTTAAACACTTACAAGGGTTTGAATACTGACATCACAAGGGGATAAACCTGGATAGTGTTTCTTTAATGCACAGCAAAATGATGAAGAAAGTGTGCTAATTTAGATCAAAAAACAAATGCTGAAATACTAGACATGCTCAAATCTTTGACAGACAGTGTATGTAAATTGTTCTGGCCACTAACAGTCATTGGAAACGTCAGTCATATCTGTGGTTTGTCCTTTTTACGTTTTCTTGGCCACATAATTGCCTGTTTAAACAGCACTTTACGCCCATTCCAGAGCGTGGCTATAGAATAACCTTACAGCAGGCCCCCATTATCTGCTTCTCAACTGTATTTGCAGCCAGATTTGATGCTGTCTGTCGCTTTGATTTAGCCTCCAATCTTCTGATGCATGCAATGCCTGGGGATTCAGTTACTTCTCCTCTAAAGAAGTCAAGAAAGATGTATTGATACAGCACAGTTCACATCAGTGGATGGTTTCCAGAGTGTTGCACAACAGTTCAAGTGCTATATAGATAATGTAAATATCAGGGAGCTTAAAATGGTGTCTAAATAAGTTCATACATAAACATATGACTGTGCAAAAGTCAGAAATCTATGGGAGGCAAAACCGGCCAGTAAACATAAAATAACTAAAACAGTAAAATGTAAATGCAAACCTCTATTTGCCATTTCTTTTTCCAAACATCTCCACAAATATCCTTTTCATTTCCCCCTTTGGTGTTCTCATTTTTTGAGTTCACCTGCATGTAATTATACTGTATGTTGATTAACAGTAGCAAGAGCTACCCTTGAAATAGACCCTAAACGGCACGTTTACATCCGGTATAAGTGATAACAGCTTAGCTTATGTACCATAGTGCTGAAACACTGAGCTACAACAGACATATTTTAGTTTGGTTTATGTTACAGAAAGGCAAATTTTTTGGGCAGATTTGCCTCCCGTAAGAGATTACCTTTTTTTTTTTTAATTGCATTTAGTACAAATTATTGATTAGAAAAAAAAAGTATATTTAACAAAAAAACACACCTGAATAAATAAATACACCACTGTTTTTGTATGTAATGTGTCCACTCTTTGCCTTTAATGCAGCTTGTATTATTTTAAGGAGTCATGCAGGGATATTTTTCCACACCTACAATGTTCAGTTTCAGAAGATGGTTGCTGTTTCGAAACAAAATTTTTCAAATGTTTTCCTTTGAATTTCCACTTGCTTGTGCATGTGGATTATCGCATGTCTGATCTCCTCAGGAATATGAATATGAGTACTGTGTAGTTGATGCCTGTTTCTGAGTGAAAATGTAACACAGTCCTTATTGGCTTTCTTTAGGGGTGGAACTACGTGGCTCGGCCTCTACTGTTTTCAACTTCGCTGGCGATTGATAAATCAGAACAGACTGGATGAACTGACCAATCAGAGCACACTGGGCCCTTTGGGAGGCAGGGCTTAAAGGCACAGGAGCTCTAACAGAGCGTTTCAGACAGAGGGTAAATACAGATGTACGGCATGAGAAAAATACTTTGTTTTGGGAAAATTGAAAATGAGCATAACAGGTCCCACTTTAACTGTAACAAGTAAAAACTGTAGAGTAGATGATTTATTACCAGTGTTTCTGCATAATGGCTCATTAATACCAGGATAGCGCAGGGAAAGTGTGAGTAACTGGAACTACCTGGAACTACTTTGTTGCTCTCCTGTCTTTAAAAATTGTATAAACCTGCATAAGAGTTACTTTTTATTGTCTCTTAGGATATCGTCTCATGTCTCTCATCGTAACACCTCTATTGTATAGTATAGTAGCTGTATTTAAAAATAATATATGATTTATAATTACATATTTATTTTAACTGAATGCAGCAACTGCCTATTGGCTCCTATTTAATGAGTTTTAATTCAGCTGGTTTTCATGTACAGGGAAATGTGTGAAGGTGATTGTTCATGGTAATAAGTTCTATGATTCAGATGCAGTTGACTGAGATTACATCAAAACACATTTGATTATTCATCAGGACCTGACGGAGAGAGCAGATCATGGAATATAGCTGAAGGCTCTGAATAATCTGCAACACAGCACAGCAGCCTTCCATCATAAATACCACTGGCCCAGCCGGCCAGTGACACATATCTGGCACTTGGTCACTGCCTGACTCCATCTGAACTCAAGCCAGCGAGATGCCACCTGATTCCTCCAGCCATCCACACCGTATTAATAGAACTTGTTAGATCCTCATGACTTGCCGGTAACCTGAGCTGGGGTGGGGCCAGCGTGGGTTAAGACTTGCCAATTTATTTTAATCAGCCAATAAACAATGGCCTCCAACCTTCAGCAGACATCACCACCATTCTCCAAGCGCACATTACCTGTTCGCAGGTTTGGGCCATAGCTTGTAAGTGTTGGACTACAAACCTAAAAATACACATCCCTACATGGCTCTGGATTTGGTTGTAGGGTTATTTAACAGAGAAAATTGATTTAAGGAAATACATTATTCCTTGATGTGGCCCATTTAAGGAATATATTGCAATAGAAAGAATGTCTTTTAATGCAAAGGCCAATTGATACTTTTGTTTTGGTGTTTTCTGCTGCTTTAGAATCAGCACTGAATTTATAGACTGACAGCTTTTAGTTGGCCACATATCCTCGGGATTTTACCTTGCTTTGACTAAATTAGCTGGCCTTTACATTTCTATTTGTGTTCACTTTAAAGCCCAGGCTAGAATGCACATTGCACACAAGCTGTTCATTTCAGTAACCCGTGGTCCTCATCTCTAAAATAAAGCTGAAAATGATCCCTAGTTGGCATACATATGATTTTCCATCAAGTACGCATGCCACTTGCTAATGAATGACTCCCACAGCTCCTTGTCTGTTACTGTCTGGTGAAACCCAATCAAAGGACAACAACCGTGTCCACACACAGTCAACTGTGTCAGACAGCTGAAAACAACATTTAGTTGAGCATCACTCTTTACATATGTGGAGAGAGAGTCGCTTAAGTAAATACAACTTGGTGATGCAAATTACTAAGCATTAAATGCTCATTGACAAAAACAATAACACACCCAGATAGAAATGTAGGGTTTCTGCAAAGCTGGGCATGTAGTTATGTGTCATTCAAATATGTAAATGATTACAGGTGTGGTTTGGTTATGTGAGGGCACGCACACACAGTGAACAGGCTTTGGATGGCCCAGACAGACCACCAGTAGAGAGGATTGTTTGATTCGCCGACAAGCACAAACAGATCCCACAGTTTCCTTGTCCACCATCCAGACATAGGTGGCACCTTCGCTACACACCCGTCTCTGCCCAGGCCATTTCTAGGCTCTTAGAGGAAGGCACCCATTACTTGTCCTGCCATTGTTAGCCAGCCACCTTTGCCTTTGTTTGCAGTGGTGTCATGAGAAACCTGGACCACTACGGACTGGAATCGTATCATCTTTAGAAACTAATCCAGGTTCTGTTTGGGATCTGACAACAACTGGGGCCAAAAGTATGTGAGCGCTTCAATCCCGCCTTTGCTGTGGAGCCACACACTGCCCAGACTGCTGGTGTGGTGATCTGGGGAGCCATCACATATGACAGTCGGTCACTTGTAGTAATGATATGAAGGACACTAACAGCTCAGCGATATGTGCAGGACATCCTCCAGCCACATGTGTTGTACAGTTTTTCCTAATAAACACATCCTTTTGCTCTAATACTGTAATCACTCACATATATCATCATAACATTCACACATACAATATAAAGTTTCATTCGATTCCAACAACTTGGTGCAGAAAGAGTATAAATACTCTTTCTCCTATAAATACTCTTTCTCCTCAAATGTTGTCCCAATAATCAGCAGCTATGGGCTCCTCTAAGCACCTGCCTAGCCCTGTTAATAATTCATGCTCACAAAGCAGCAGAAGGACATAAGCAAAGCATTTTCAGGTAGGCAGTTCCTCAGTTCATACAGGAATGGTGGAGGTCAAGTTAAAGTAAACTTTCAGAGAGAACTGACTGTAGAATTCCTAGAAAGGTAAAACCCCAGTTTGACTGCAAAAGACCATCAGGAAGATTTAGCAGACTCTGGGGTGCTAGTGCACAAATATAGTAAAGCTAAAAAAAACTTTATTTTTTAATCTTTAATATATATATAAAAAATTGACAGACAAAAAAATTTAAGCAAACAATATTACTTGAAAATATTAAAGAAATGTATCACCTTTATGCTCTCAATTTTTTTTTACCTAGACATTTTGTCCTGGATGCCAACATATATGTATATAGATGTATCGTCACTGTCCAAAAAAACCCAAGAATCTCCAAAATAGCAGTTTGCAGAACAGGGCAAAAACAAAACCTGGTTAGCTCTAATGTAGGTCAATGGAGCCAGACTCAAAGCAATTTTGGGCCATTCATCATTAAATTTTCACATAGTGTAAACAGCAGTTGCTGAGTTCAAATGATGCTGAAAAGTAAAAATCAACAAAAATGGGAATACATGTTTTTCTTTGGACAACAGCGATATATATTTTTCTATATTAAAATTATTTTTTCTCTAATATGCCACAATTGGTGGTACTCCTTCATTTAACACTTTGTGCAGCTTTGAGTCTTTACTCACAAGAGAGTTGGGCATTCTCCACAGCTTGGAGTCTTCACCTATAATGATTAATGAGACATGGCAAAGGGCCTGACATCATTCCTCCATACAAAGTCTCTCCAGATCCTTCAGATTCAGATTCAGATGGCCATGCTTGTGGATTTCCTTTTTAACTTATTTGCTATGGTAAATGGTTTGAACACAGTAAATCCAAAAAGAATCATTTATATAGTTGTTGCGGCTGTTTTACAGTCTTATTTACATATACTCTAGAGCACTTTGGGCCACACTTTTATTGATAAAAGGATGAAAAAAAATGAGTCCCCTGCTGTGTTTAAGGTGGTAGTAACTTCAGGCTCCTGCAGATGACGCTGCACGAAGATGATGGGACTATAAATACCTGTGGGGTGTGAGTGTCGGGATTCATAGATTGAGAGGTGCTACAGTGAATGTCTCGTTCCATGTGTGGAAAATGGGTCCAAAGCAGATGATAATGATTGGCTAAACTGAGTCATTTCATTTGGGCTATAGTGTGAAGGAAGTAGCTGAAGCTGCAGGTGTATGGAAGCGTATGGTCATACAGGTCTACCAGCACTGGCTAAAATCCCAGTCTACAGGAAATTCCCCTCAGAATTGTGCCAGGGAAGGCTTCCACCAAATCCAACCCAACTGCAGAATTTTAATATCACCATCGTTATCACTGTTATTATTATTAACTAAATTAACTTGCATCCTGTATAAGTATATGGGGGGGCTAAAATGTGGGGTCATGGCTCCTCTATAGGAATACAAGGTTTTTAAAGACTGCAAAGCATCTTCACAAAGTACCTTAAACTGGCCTGCACTCTCACTCTCAGTCCTCTGACCCTTTCTGACCACTGTTCTAATGGCTGGACTGGGAATCCACTGGCCGTCATTCAAAAATAAGCACATATCTCTTCAGAGAGTTGGGATCAGATGACTAAGATCAAACCTCAAGGAGGAATTCCATCCAAACATACTTTTTTACTGGCCTGTAAATCAATCAACAATTATTTAAACTTGAACTACACCCAAGGAAACCCTCATTCACAGTGTAGTCAGGTCACTAAATTATTAATAATAATATTAATACAGTTAAATAATAATAATAATAATAATAATAATAATAATAATAATAACAACAACAATAATAATAATAACAATAATAATAATAATAATAATAATAATAATAATAATAATAATATATAATATTATTATTATTGTTGTTGTTGTTGTTTTGTTG
>CM067496.1:12090047-12153995 GCA_034552555.1 Semaprochilodus insignis | reverse complement strand
GTGATTATATTATATTATATTATATTATATTATATTATATATGTTGGATTTTGATGTCAGCTGTAGTTTCAGTAAAGACATTTTAAACTTATTACCAACATGCGAGTAACCGTCTTTACTTTGTATCTCTTTGTTTTAAGTAAGTCTTTTTGTGGAGGCTTAAATTCAAAGTTTGTCTCTTTTTATTAGCTCGTTAACCTTTTAACCAGTTAGCTTTCTGCTAACTTGCTCAGGATATATCCAGTTATAGAGTAATACAGGTAAGGAGAGTCTGGAAGCAATAACCAGTGATGTATAACTGACAACTGTTCATCTGGTTGGATTTTACGTCCACAGGTTTTAACAATAGCAGCTGAACTTTTTCTGTCAGTGATTATGAAGCCATGTTCCACTGTTGTTTTATGCTCGTAACATTCCCATTCCTGCTATGTTTTCAATTTCATTTGGCTGCACGCGGCACAGTCTCAGCAACTGAATTAATAATTATTATACAATTTGATTATACAATTTTGTATCTTGGTGATTGAATTATTGAATTTTGAACATTTTGTTGTTTCCCTTTAAGCTTTATTTTAGGGGATGAACTGGTAACCTAACATATTACCGTTTTGCACCACATTCACAAATTACTAGAAGTTATAAACTGGTATTCATTCCACTGAGGCTGCATACATTCATTCAGTCTCTCCTGTTATTGTTATCAGACAAATGTATTCCTCCGCAGTTCTTGGCCTTAGAGAGAAAAGGACTGTATGCTTAACTTTAGTTGTTTCAGTAGCTATATAAAGTATATAAATTCTATACTCTGTTATAAGCAAGTTATTAGCATGATAGCCACTGAACATTATTGTATTTGTATTGTAATAATAATAATGTTATCATATATTATTATTCTTATCATTATTATTCTTATCATTATTATTCTTATCATTATTATTATTATTATTGTTGTTGTTGTTGTTGTTGTTGTTGCTGTTGTTGTTGTTGTTATTATTATTATTATTATTATTATTATTATTATTACTGTTGTTGTTGTTATCATTATTATTACATTCTATAATACACTGTCTGTCTAAAAAGGTTTGTATAAGCCATGTGTATTTAAATAAGCAAATATGTATGAGATTGGATAATTAATGCACCAATCATGCATAGTGCCCAATGTACAAGCCTCTGGAGGTGGCAATGTTATAATCTGGAGCTCCCTCAGTTGGTCAGGTCAATGCTCAGGAACGTTATGTGCCAAAAAACAGACTGAAGTCAGTTCAGAATGACAGTTTCACCATCAATGGGTGAATGAAACTTGGTGGGTAGGTCTGACATTGTAAGACACACGAATGATTCAAGTTCCACGCTCAGTAGCACTGTATTTGACTGACCCAACAGCCACGATTGTGGACATTTAGCGAGCAGTGATGTCCTCTATGAGTCATCCTGTTAGTATCAGCACCATTGGCAGACGACTGCACGACGCAGGACTACATGCACGCAGACAGTTATGACGTCTGCCCATAACACCAGGTCAACATCACCAATGTTGTCGTGCCGGACTGTCATGGAGTGACTCAGAATGGCAGCGGGTTATCTTCAGTGTAGAGTCCCGCTTTTGTTTCAGAGATGACCAACGAATCCGCGAGTGGAGGCTCCGTGGTCAGCGCCAAGATGAATGGTTTGTCGTCATGCATCACATGTCCAGAAGGCCCGGTGCCACTCCATCTCCACCCCTACTGCAAAATCTACAGGAACTGTGTGAGAATATTCAAGCTGCATGGGATGAATTATTGCAGGACAGCATTAGGAACCTCTACAAGTCCATACTGAGACGTCTGGCATGTTGCGTGTAGCTCAATAAATATTGCCCATATCAGTCTAAATTCATCATCATTTATTGTTTCTGGTAACATTTATCTTCCATTACGAATAGCATTGGAATCCGACACTTCCTTCTGGGTGCAACTGTCCTTTTAATAATGAGTGAATATGTTTTTATATGCAAAATAAATAAATAAATAAATAATAATAATAAATAAATAATAGGACAACAATAGGACTTAATTGAAAATAATAATTAGAGAATACTTTATTATATAATGTAATATAATATATATATTCAGGCTATTCACTCCAGTTCAGCCAGTTATGATAGTTGTGCAATATTATATTGTATTACATTATATAATAAACCATTCTCTAATTATTCTTTTCAATTAAGTCTTATTGTTTTTATTCCAATGTATATCATATAGAAAACTCACACACTGTATTTCAAAGCAGTTGTGCATCACTTTGGATCAGTTTATCATGCCAGCTATGTGACATTATATCCTAAATGTATTGCAGCTGGTTATGCTATTATAAAAAGCGTATGGTACGTCATTGCACTGCCTCACAGCTCTGTTCACTCCTGCTGTATTGTCTGAAAAGTGCATCTGAGAGCAAGTGTCTGTGGGCATGCAATATGTGGGCTGTGCGAGGAGGAGCTTTAGGACACCTTTCCTCCGCCCAGTTTGGGAGGCTACGGCGGGGGGAGCAGACAAACTTCAGTCTTGCCACGCGCTGGACCGAGAGAGCGTGACAGCGTCTGGGCAGCGCGCATAATGTACCGTGAAACGCGACGGAACGAGCGTCACTGTGTCCGTGAACTCTCAGAAGAGCTGCAGCTGGAAAGGACGCGCTACGGTTTCGCTTTCGAGGGGGCTTTTAAAGTGACGGACGGTGGAAGTTTGAAGTGCTGACCGGCTCGCTGTTTGTTTTCGTTTTGGCCACTCATCGCGAGACAGTGTATTGTCTCAAGTTCAGGCGTGTGGAAACTTCGTGCGTCCGCATTTGGAAGAGGGACTCGTTTGTGCGTGTGCATTACCAGAGGTATGGCCATGGACGTTGCCAGTTTGAGCACCATACTGCAGATGGACATGCATCTTTGTTTTCAGCCTAACACTGTGAGAAAAGGTTTTTGCCTGCTATGTCTGGACATAACACACTTTTTCACCTACTAATGCAGGATGTTTTGAGTCTGTAGCATTACTATGGCATATCACATGAAGATCGTGGTCTTACTGTGGTGCCAGCTAGTCAGTGTTGGGTCCTCACTGGACATTTTAGCTTATGATGGCGAACGGGGCAGGCCAGCAAAATGCGAGCCCATCACCATCCCCATGTGTCAAGGGATCGGCTACAACATGACCCGAATGCCCAACTTCATGAAATATGAAAGTCAGGAGGAGGCCAGTAGTAAACTCAGTGAGTTTGCCCCTCTGGTGGAGTATGGCTGTGATGTACACCTCCGCTTCTTCTTGTGCTCCCTTTATGTCCCCATGTGTACGGATCAGGTGTCCACCACTATCCCAGCGTGCCGTCCAATGTGCGAGCAGGCGAGGCAGAAGTGCTCTCCCATTATGGAACAGTTCAATTTTGGCTGGCCAGACTCCTTGGACTGTTCAAAGCTGCCAACTAACAATGACCCTAATGCGCTATGCATCGAAGCTCCTGAGAACGACACCGTGCCTGAGACTAAGAAAGGGGAGGGCATGCTGCCTGTTCCTACCCGGCCCAGACAGCCTGGGAAAGGGAATGGGCGACAGTCCAGCAACTGTGAGAACCAGGAGAAGTTCCAGTATGTGGATAAGAGTGAAACGTGCGCCCCGCGGTGTTCTCCCACGGTGGATGTGTTCTGGTCCAGGCAAGATAAGGACTTTGCCTTCATCTGGATGGTTGTTTGGTCCACTCTCTGCTTCATCTCGACTGCCTTCACGGTCCTCACCTTCCTGCTGGACCCCCAGCGCTTCCAGTACCCCGAGCGGCCCATCATCTTCCTCTCCATGTGCTATAATGTGTACTCGGTGGCCTTCATCATTCGCTCCGTGGCTGGCGCTGAGAACATTGCCTGCGACCGAGAGAATGGGCAGCTCTACATTATTCAAGAGGGCTTAGAGAGCACGGGATGTACCATAGTCTTCCTCATCCTTTACTACTTCGGGATGGCCAGCTCCATCTGGTGGGTCATCCTCACGCTCACCTGGTTTCTCGCAGCTGGTAGGAAATGGGGACATGAGGCCATCGAGGCCCACAGCAGCTACTTCCACATGGTCGCATGGGGCATCCCCGCAATGAAGACCATAGTCATCCTCACCATGCGCAAGGTGGCAGGGGATGAGTTGACTGGACTGTGCTATGTGGGCAGCATGGACACCAATGCTCTAACTGGCTTTGTTCTTATCCCGCTCTCCTGCTATCTGATCATAGGCACCTCTTTCGTCCTCACCGGGTTTGTAGCGCTCTTCCACATCCGCAAGATCATGAAAACAGGGGGCACCAACACAGAGAAGCTGGAGAAGCTCATGGTAAAGATCGGGGTCTTCTCCATCCTCTACACAGTCCCTGCCACCTGCGTGATCATTTGTTATTTTTACGAAAGACTCAATATGGACTACTGGAAGTTCCGAGCTTTGGAGAGCAAGTGCGTCTCATTTCCTGGACGCAGGACGGAAGACTGCACCCTGGACTCCTCTGTGCCCACAGTAGCCGTATTCATGCTGAAGATATTCATGTCTCTAGTAGTGGGCATCACCAGTGGGGTGTGGGTATGGAGCTCAAAGACTCTTCAGACTTGGCAGGGCTTGTGCACTCGGAAGTTGTCCATGCGGACAGCTAGGAAGCCCTGTCCCAGCGTCAACTGTGGCAGTTCCCACTGCCATTACAAGGCAGCTGCGGCAGCGTTCCACATGGCCAAAATGGACCAATACATGGACAGCCCCACGCGGGTCTGACATCATGGTGCCTGCTTCAGTGCTCGGACATTAAGACTCACTGGGATGCTCAGGGTGGACTAGAGGTCATGAAGTCGCTATACCTATCAGTGGCATCATGTATAGACTTCAGCCAACATGCAAACATTTCAATAAAACGAAAGAATGCTGTGTAGGAATGCTGTGGAATTCACAGCTGGAATGTAAATACGGACACTTGTGCGTTCTACCTTAACAAGCTAAATAGGTTATTTATTATGGCTATTTAAATGTTGCAGGTCCTATAGGTTGTCACTGAATGTACTGTATTGTACAAAGGAGCAGATACTGAGATGAATGGAGGTTTAAAGGGGAATTCTGCCTTTTATTAGTGCCCATTATTATTTCTGCCTAATTCATATATTAAGATGTAAACAAAGTCATTCAGAGGTGTTTTCTGTGAAGTGGCCTATTCCAGAGCAATATTGGTGATGGGAACCAGACTCCGGAAAAATTCAGTGTCTCTAAAAGTTACCTTACAGGTAGTTATTACATGAAATGGTTATGAATATCATCGCTGTCCAAAGAAAAACATGTGTCTCCATTTTTGTCGATTTTTACTTTTGTGCGTTGTGAATGGACCTACAGAAATGGTCCAAAATTGGATGGAAAAAAGTCTGGTTCCATTGACTTACATTAAAGTTAAATTAGGTTTTGCCCTCTCCTGTAAAACTACCATTTTGGAGATGCTTGTTTTTCTCTGGAAAGTGACAAAATGCTGCCTGGGGCCTTTTCAGGAGATGTTGGTCTGTAGCATTGAATATTTTGTAATGCATTCAAGGCAGTAGAGGTGCATCCAGTGCATCCATTATAGGTCAAAATTGTCTATAAAGAAAACTCATTTTCCAGATTTACCACTATCATACTATTATCAACATTACAATTACACGTCTTCACTGTTGAGTTCGTTTTGGATAGCAAATAGCATTCTGTGAGTTGCAAAAGTTGTGACCCCTGGTTACTGTCACCACCACGGCAAAGAAATCTGAGTCACTATGTTTCACAACAATGAAGCATGAAACCACTCTGAATGACTTCTGTTTACTTCCCACTAAATAAATTATACAGGATGTGTGTGGAATTCCCCTTTAAAGGGATTAAAAATATGGTGAATTCATATTTTTCTGGACAGAAAAGCAATAAAGCGTTCTATATTTTTTGCAACGTCCTTGGTAAATTGTGTTCCCTGGCACACGTCCTTAATGAAAAAGTAAGGCACACAGCATATTCGCTACAGTTGTGTGTAAAAAGGATCTGTTACCTCAAGCGGAACTGGGTTTTGAATGCTGTCTGAAAATTCTTGTTTTGTTAGCACTTCTAGAGGAAATGGATTTTGGCATGGCTGGATTGAGAGAGAGGATGAGAGCGCTCGTAGCACGTAACCACAATGAATCTAAACAAAAGTTCGTATTTCTCATAAGTCTGGGTGGAAAGTCGCTCCGGAATGATCCCGAAATCCGACTGAATGGCCCACCAGCACATTTTAATAATGTAAAGGGAACACAGTCAAGTAGATATTAGACTCCGATCATTTCATCTTTCTTTATTTCATTATACAACATTTTTGTTCCATTTAATGCCCATCATGTAAATTCATACTTCATGCTCTGCTTACCAAAAACACTGCTTGTGAAGCTGCATATTCATAACATTGAACATTTCAGCCGTGTCTTTTCTGCGGGCTGCTTATTTTGTGTCCGTCTCTATTAGGCATCGTCACAGTTTCCTAAGTGACGTGTGCTGTTATTCTGAGGGCCAGTTTTTTTTTATTTATCCTTTTCTGTGTTTCACAAGACTGCTGTCAGCTGATCACAGCCTTGGCCAGGTTGAGTTCTAGAATGATGTGATCGGAGCGCTTGTGTCCAGGACTCTGGTCGGGTTCGTAGGTCAGCTGTTTTTTTGAAAACCGCTGGTTGTCCTCAAGGGCAGCTGTGACTTCTGTGGCTTTTTGAGGTGTTTATGAAGTTCTGGACTCAATGCTGAGTTATGATTAACCGCAAGAATGATTGTTTGCACTGGATGAAATGACGGAATTTTGTGGGGATGCATAGAGGGCAGGAAAAGGACACAAAATGAAGTTGTCAGTTTGCTTTTTTCAGTTGATTTGTACATTTTAACAGCTTTTGGAGGCATTTGTCCATGTTAAAGGGTCCATATCCATGCATTGTATTCATTTCCTGAGGTTCATTTATAACTATTTGTGTAGTTTCATATGCCAAGTTGTACACTCATTATCAAAAGTATAGTTGCACCCTGAAGGAAGTGTGGGATTGCGGTGCTATTGGGAAGGAAGATAAAGGTTACCAGGAACAATAAATGATGATACATTTAGACTGATATGGACAATATTTATTGAACTAGAGATACAGAAGTAGTGTCTCTCAGTATGGCTAACGCAATATGCCAGATGCCTCAGCATGGAGTTGTGGAAGTTCGTAATGGTGTCCTGTGATAATCCATCCCATGCAGCTTGAATATTCTCACACAGTTCCTGCAGATTTTGTAGTAGGGGTGGAGGTGGAGTGGCACCAGGCCTTCTGGGGATGTGACGTGTGACAACAAACCATTCATCGTGGCGCTGACCACAGGGCCTCCACACATGGATTCATTGGTCGTCTCCACCAAGACAAATGTGGGACCCACTGCCATTGCCACTTCATGACAGTCTGGCACGACACCACTGCAGTCTTTGACAATGTTGATGTGGTGTTAAGGGCAGTCGTAGTAACGGACTGTGTGCATGTAGTCCTGTGTCGTGCAGCCGTCTGCCAATGGTGCTGGTATGAACAGGATGACTCATGGAGGGCATCACTGCTCGCTGAATGTCTGCAGTCGTGGCTGTTGGGTCAGTCAGGTACAGCAATAACGCCAGTCCTTGCTTATGTTACGTGCGCAGCCGAGCGTGAAACTTGAATCACTTGTGTGTCTCACAATGCCAAACCTACCAAGTTTCATTCCTGTCGGTTTATTCCTTCTGGGTGCAACTATTTGTGCAAGTGTTCTTTTGAAGATGAGTGGAACTGACTATGGTCCCTCACTGGTAATTTTTGCTACTGTGTTTGCTATATTCATAACATATGCTCTGATGCTGTATTTTAACTTGCTGAAAAAAAACACTGCTATAATTTTGGCTAACAGGCAGATAGAAATGTGTGACATCACAACAACTGTGGATTCAACCGAGGCTGTTTTTGCATCTTAGTTTCCATTTCAGTTTTGAACATTGCATACTGATAGTTTACATACTACCTCAAAGGCTTTTATTTATTAAAGCAAGCTAAATGTGGTTTTCCATATGGGCCATTTAAAAGTCAACTCTAAAGATAATGGATTTAGCCATATTAGGCTAGTCTCCCAGACACAGATTAAGTCTGGCCCTACGCTGACAAGGATTTGCAGCTGTGAATCTCCACTGTCAGTGCAGTTTAGCCAAGGATTAGGATTAATATGCATCCAGAAAAAGGGATCTATTATGTAAACCGTCGTCAAAAATATCTTCCCCATGAAGTCTTTGTCTGAAATGTAAATAATTATGCTATCTATTTTTATTGTGTTTTCTTTTCGTGCGCCGTATGTCTAATTGTACTGACCTTGTCCATGGCTTGGCAGCTTTCAGACTCTGGATCCAAAACCACTGTTACATTTGGCCATAAAAAGCCTTGTTTGTCTTGGCGACTGTAGCCGGGATTATGTGGTGCATAAACCACATGTACCAGTCGCTATAAAGTTCAATTAATACTCGACTGTTTTCAGCTTTTAAGTTTACACACCAGCAGCCTACGTAAACATTTGGCGCCTGCGTCAAAAACAACCTATGCTAAGTCGCGTACTTAGCTGAGAGGTACAGATGATGATGAAGTCGGGAGGGCGGATGCTAACTCCTGTCTATGTTGCTCTAAAAGATGTGTAATTATTTTAGTAACTGTTGAAAGATTAGCTCCAACAAATGTCCCTTATTTAAAGGTGCAGTAAGTCATTTTTTTCTTGTAGGTCTGTGCTGCTGTTTCAGTACTAGACAAATGGGTTCTGGTTGCGTCAAAGGTAACGACTAGTTCCAACTCCTGTAGAAGCGAGGCTTTTTTTCCTGCGTACTGCAATTGCTTTAATTTTTTCACAATATTTCACCAAACCCGAATGAACATTCTGCATATTGTACCTTTAAAGGGGATCTCCATCAATGTCTCAAAAATTCAATCATTGAGAGTGTTTTGCTGCTTAATTGGTGGATTGTAGAGAAACTGACTGAAATCGCTTTACAGTGGTGGGGAAAGGAACCTGACATTGCAATACAATTCTTAGTAATGTAGTCAAAGTCAGTTTCACTGTAGTTTCTTCTCATCACAGATGGGAGAGGCGAAAAAGTCCATAAATAGTGGAAAAATTAAAAAAGAATTAATATTCTTTGAAGATTATTTTACCTTAATAATAATCGTTTTGGCTAAACTGCACTGACAGTGGAGATTTACAGCTGCAAATCCTTGTCAGCATAGGGCCAGACTTAATCTGTGTCTGGGAAACTAGCCTAATATGGCTAAATCCATTAGCTTTTAGAGTTTACTTTTAAAGCGCCCATATGGAAAACCACATTTAGCTTGCTTTAATGAATAAAAGCCTTTGAAGTAGTATGTAAACTAGTAGTATGCATTGCTATAGTACCTTGCATCTAACTCTCTGCTGTTAATGTATTTTAACAACTTGGGTTTATGCAATCACTGAAATCTGAAGGAGGATCATGCCTGAAACCCCTCCTCCTTTCAGTCAAACGGCATATAAATTTCCATCCCCACGTTTTGTTTCCTACGATGAATTTTTCGTAATCACTACCATTCTTCATTTCCTGTATCAGTCATACCACAGTTCTCCAGGAAGCCACCCAGAACTCCAACCCATGCACTGTAAATATTGTATTTGAGCAAAAAGCAAGTCCTGCTTTTTGTCACTTGTCTCAGTTATTGGCTTCAACTTACTTATTTAATTTAAAAGGGGTTTTGACAGATTGTTACCTCCCATTAGCTCATAGTGTTTTACCCACCCTCTTCATGTTGTCTTCCCCCAGCCTACCTTCTACTGTGTGATTCTTCAAGGGTTCATGGCTGTAACTGCAACTTAACCACCTAAAAGTGAACTTCAGGAGTTATAGAAATTCACCTTCACCCAATTCAATTAGTTTATCATCCTCGCTCACTTTAGCTAGTATAACTCAAACTGAAGGAGAGGAGAAATAATACAAAGAGGGTGAGTAAAACAATATGCAGATAAATGTTGCCAGGAGACAATCTGTCAGTACTTCCTTTAACTTAGAATAGAATAATTTTATTGTCATTGTACTTGCATACAATGGAATTTAGTGTGACACTCTCCAAGACAAAACAATAAACAGTAAAAAGAGCAGTAATATGCAATATAGAATATAGATAGTTAAGATATTTACATATGGACAGTGCACCCAATGTGAGAATGAGTGAAACAGTAACAGTTACAATATAAATATAAATAAATAAGTTATGAATGTGTTAATTGACTGTGCATGGATGTGCAAAATATACAGAATGTACAGTTGGCAGTATATGGAGGTAGAATTACACTATTGATAATATGTATACCATAACGTGACATAAATGTGCATAATGTGCATAACCTAGATAAGTAGAAGCCAGCACTTGAGGCAAGTGACAAAACCCCATGTTAATAAGTCATCTAGTCATTAAACTTCCATTGCTAAGTTTAAACAACAAGCACTATATAGTTAAATCAACTTGCTGAAAGGAATTAATGCCAAACTAGACATAAAGTCATGAGTTGAGGTGAATAGTACAGTAATTCCAATTTCATTTAACTTAAAACTTTTTTTTTGAGTTGAAGCTGATGAAAGTTTTTACTGTGTGTTCTCAGAGTTCTCCCTCTTCCCCCAGTCATTCATCCAAATGGTGAAGGCACTCCCAAAATATATTGTAGGCCACAACCTTCTTGACATTACCATAAAACAGTGCCTGAGGGATCGGACAGCATACTGGTGACAATTTTGTTAATAACTTTCTGTTAGCAATCTTTAGACGTCTGGTTCCTATTACCACCACAAATCTGAACGTTTCATGTCAGACCACTCTGGATGACGTTGTTTACATCCTAATGATTCAGTTATGCTGAAATGGTTTTAAGTTGATGGAATTCCTTTTTTAACTGAAATAACTAGTTAATTACACTTAGGGATATAGGCTCACTGGATTAGTCACCTGTGACTGAAGCATACCTAATAGTGTGTAATACCTCCACAAGCACAAATAACAGCTGTGATTGGATTTGGCATGGACTGGACAAGTTTCTGGATGTAGGTCACATCTATTTTCAGCCACTCTTACATCAAAGAATTGCGCAGTTGGGCCAGATTTGGTGGATGCCTATCCTGGGACGATTCTGAGGGGAATTTCCTGTAGACTGGGATTTTAGCCTCTGCTGGTAGACCCGTATGACCATAGCTTCCATACACCTGCACATTCTGTTACTTCCTTCACACTACGGTCTTTGGCACACACAAATGCAATCACTCCTTTTAGCCAATCATTAACATCTGCTTTGGAGCCATTTTCCACACATGGAACGAGACATTCACTGCACTGTACCACCTCTTCTCAATCTATGAATCCCGTCACTTACACCCCGCACAATCACCCCCACAGCCCCATCGTCTTCGCGCAACGGCATCTGCAGGAGTCTGAAGTTACTACTACCTTAAACATGCAAGGTGACTCATTTTTGGTCTGGTAAGATTATGATTGAATGTAGTACCTAACAACTTTAATCATATTAGACTTATTAGGTCTTAATTAGTTTACAGATTTAGCCTTTGTTTGACTAGTTAATGTCAGCATTATTAATGATACACATCATTCAATGGTGTATATATGTCAGATTTTAAAGTAAGCAATTAAAAAAAATCTATTATTTGAGTCTGTATGAAAAGTAAACCTCAGACCTAATTGTCTGCAGTCTGATTTTGCATTTGACTGAGACTCGTAGCTTCGACTTTCCCAAGTCCTACTAGGAAGATGCAGTTGGGAATTCCTATTCTGAATTTCAGGATAGCTCAGTGCAAGCTCAGAGTGTGGGATCAAGTCAACATGGCTGCTTGCACAGTAACCTCTCTAATTTTAAATGATATTTGCTGTAGATCAGTTAGCATAATTGGTCAGTCAGCCTAATTGGTTAAATAAGTAACATTGACCATAAAGTTCACTGTTTCAAGAAGGAAAGTTTTGGGATGTTAAATTATCACTCATATCGCTAATGTTAGTTGGCTAGCTTGTTGCTGACAATGCTCACTGTCACGGAGGCATGCCTGCCTCCTTCCCCTACTTTGTAGCTTGAATACGTGGAAAATGACACAATTTGAACTTCCTACTTCCAAAACAAGTCGGATGCAACATTGGTCCACATTGTTTTCCTCAATCAGTCAGGAACAGCAACACACAATAAAGTAATTCGGAGTGGTTTAATGTGAAATTGCGATCCAGAGGTTGTTTTGTCTTCAATGCTAATATAACCATTGCTATCCAAAACCGCATCCAGTATTCAAAACCACCTGCATGTGTCTTCTGAGGTTTTATGTGTAATGCTGAAAATGGTAAAATAGTGGAAAGTCTGAAAGATTACGTTTTCTTTGGAGGCAATTTTGTCTAGCAACTCCTTGAAAATGAACCATGCTGAAAATGGCACAGTTCCGAGCTCTGACTTTCCATTTCCGAGCCAGTTTAGAATGCAGCGTTGCTCTACATTGTTTTCCTCAATCAAACAAGACTGGTAACTCATCAGCTAATTATCAAGCCCTTTGTGAACTAGGTCAAGTGTGCCTGGAAAGCAGGGAAGAAAAAATTGGCAGGGCTGGAAAATGGAAACCACTTCTGTACCACCTGTTACCAAGCATGCTGAGACAGAGGCTTCTCAAGAACCATCCATCATTCCACGCGTCCAAGGCAGATTGTTTTGATGGACCGTGCTTTGCTAATAAGACAGGAACTGAACAAATGTCTTCTTTTTCCAGTCACATCTCAAATGTTCCTGCCTCCCAAACCCACACAAAGAGATATTTGTCATGCAGATTCTGCCAAGATCAGTCCCGTTGACACGAACGGTTCTAGGTTGGGGTGGTTGTCCGACACTGCTGCGTTTGTGCCGAGAGATCGCTTCGTTTATACAGCAACAGGCTTCATTATTCTGCCCATCAGGAACCCTGAGCATAAAGGCCCATTGTACACCTTGATGTTTAAGGGTTTGAATCCTATTTTAGACAAAGCATTGCTCAAAGCAGCCTCTTCTTCCACCATTCAGGTCTATTATAAAGTGAATGTTAATGGCCTTGTAAGTGAGCTTGAGAACGGGACAAGATAGAATAGTGTTGTAATTGTCCGGTAGCTCGGAGAAGAAGCCATGTGTCTGTTTAAAGGTGGATCATTAAAACACCAGGGACTTTCCTTCCTCTTTTAAAGAAAGCCAGAGGAATAGAAAGAAAGAAGAAAGGAGTGGTGCTCATTACCCCCCTACCCCACGGGTAGGATCCCTTTCCCTGGCCGTTTGAAGTGGAAATGAAGGCCGTGGTGAAAGCCCATTGAGAAGCTGTTGCCACCAGAAGGGCTTGTTTTTTAACCAAAAAAGCTTTAGTCCAAGCTGTGAGCGTTATCCACGCGTTCCCACCTGCCAGCATGCACTCGCTTTCACTTAGGGTCACGTATACACAGAGAGTATTTGTTTTTGATAAATTGTAGACATTGGACTGGAAAGCCTCAGCTAAGAGTCGCTGTGTTGGTATTTGTATTTGCGTACCTGCTAATGTGTAACATCCCGTAATATTCGAGGTCAGGGAGAGAAGTGGAGCTTGTGTAACAGGTCTGTTTGGCTGGTATGGCATACAGATAAACAGCTTCTGGCCATTTCTTTTTAGCTGAGGGAGTCTGATTTTCTAAGTGGAAATAGGTTAACATATCTACAGAGAACACGCTGAGACATGAATATGAGACATATTGTGCTGCACAAAATGTATTCTGTTGGATATGGTGAAAGAATATCAAAATACAGTCTAAAATTTGCATTGGCCACATTTTATGATTGTATCTTTCTCAAAATGCTTAACTCAGCAAATAAAATAGTAATTGTATATTGCTATGTTCAGATGTATAATTTGCCCAAACCTTTGCATATGACCATATATGGATCTAATAATATGCATGTGTCAATATATGTATCATAGCACTGAAATTCCATTTTCTAATCAAACAAATGCATGCAATATATGTCAATGTATGTGATGTCTAAGTTCAAAAAATTAAAACAAGGAAAAGAGAAAACTAGGAATCTTAGTAACCATGCAAGAAGTGGTAGGTCAGGTTTGCAGAGCCCATCCTAAAAATAAAAAAAAAAAAAACAGAAAATGCTGTGGAAGTATGGAAAAATATCCTTGCAGATTTGTAAAAAGTAAGTACCCTGAAAAGACAGGGGGTTGTAGTAAAGGCAAATGGTGGACGTGCTAAATGTTGAAACACGGAATGTTATACATTTATGTATATGTGCAATGTTTGTGATGCCATAGCACCGAACTTCCAAACACAAAAATTACACACAGCATGTAATTTTTCCATTTTCAAAATATGTGTGATATGTCAAAATATTCCAAACATTTATGTTTCATATATACATTTTTATTTTACTACATCATTATCACTTCTTCAGCTTTTTTACAGGCATGTGAAGAAGGTTTATTGACTAATTGCTGATGATGTCATGAGTAAAACCAGAGGAGAAAATGCTTTGCAACAAATGACTTTAAAAATCTGACTTTAAAAACCTGTGATGAAGCCAGACTTCTCATCAGCTTGACGTGCCTTTTCTAACGAGTCCTGGATCGTTTTGCTAGCCTTCAGGGAACCGGAGATACAGACCCTGGAATTTCACAAATTTGTATCTGACTTGAGGAAACCTTGCCGGCTTTGCCTGGGCACTCGCCCACAGCGGAGGTGTTGAGACCCAGAGAAATTTAGAATGTCTTAACTCAACCAAGATAAGAGTAAACTACTTCAAACAGGGTTATAAGGCAAGTTGTCTGCCCTACAATGACACATGACCTTTTATTGTAGTCTTCGTTAAACCAGAGGTAACAACATTCAGTACCTGATTTTTGAAGCCCTGTAGACTGGATGAGAAATGAAGCCTAAAATGGAGTTAGAAAGAAGACTAACAAAGCCAGACTGCTCATCTGTTGTCTTTTTTGAGGTGTCCTTATAGTTAGTGTCATAATCATGTGATCAGCGACTAGTCAGAATACAAGCTTAAAGCGTCATTCCAAGCAATGAAGTATCTAGAGCATATTGTTGCAGCAGAACTGCATATAAACCATTTGTGGTTAAATAGTCTTTTCAGGTGATATGGGTTCAGTCACATACAGTATGTTAGAACTTTTTAGATGTTTAAATTCTGGATGTATGGCATAAGGGAATTAATTTAAGACTACCAGAAGTCATAATACACAGGTGTTGACTGGAGCAGTGTTTTAGGTGTATAGTATTACCACAGTTAAACTCCAGTGGTGCTCAATCACACTGTTAACATATTTCTTGAATGAAAGCAAACAAACCATCCACACATTGGCCTCCGCCCTGTAAAATTTGATGGACTTCATGAGCTCTAATTGGCCTCTTTAGCTGTCAAATCAAAAGCAAGCAAGTTGGATTTGTGAGCGAGTTATTCAGTCAGTGAGTAAATAGCCAGCCTGAATTCAAAGCTTCACCCTGCAGAAACCAAACCAATTTTAAATGAGTTCATACTATGAATATACTAGCTCTGGGAATAGTCCAGCTGCCCAGATTAGTCTCTGGAGTGCGTGTTCCAGGAAAAGCATTTCATATTTTTATAGTGTTTTCTTGAAATGTGGCCTTGGCTGCACTGGCCTTGCTTGTTTGGTTGACAGTCAAGAGCAGCCCCACTGTCTGATTCAGGCAATCCTCAAACCTCCAGACAGTTCCACCTGACAAAAGGGCCTTTGCTCTGGCTTTGGCTTGGGGATCGGCAGCACAGAGACGGCTTTGTGCTGCAGTTGAGCGTCAGAGACACACCACGCAGGGTTGCTCTCCGAACTGTCAGGTCCCTCTGGCCTGCGCACACCACCTTTTTTAATCAGGTTGTTTTTTCAAGCCTGTCGCGTTGAATATGAATCATGCTGCCATGACCGAAAGCCTGTGAACCCTGTGTGAATAATAAAAGCACATGAACAAATTAATGCCTTAATTGAATTGATGTTATACATATATAAATACATATAATGTTGTACCACATGCATTGGACATGTTACCATTACCAGGGATATAAAACACACAATCAAAGCCTATGACTTAATAATATCATTTAAAATAAAAAACAGTATATGTTAACAATGCAAACTAAAAATACTACACCATAAGCAGACAGCAGGGGCCACTTCTCTGGGTATAAGAGAATATCT
The DNA here is from genome assembly GCA_034552555.1 of Semaprochilodus insignis. Classification (NCBI taxonomy): domain Eukaryota; kingdom Metazoa; phylum Chordata; class Actinopteri; order Characiformes; family Prochilodontidae; genus Semaprochilodus; species Semaprochilodus insignis. The sequence continues at coordinate 12,137,726 of CM067496.1, read as the reverse complement.
ACAAATGCCATTATCAATTTGACAACCAAAATAAAACTGCTAAATTATTCTCTTTTTTTAGTTGTCACTCACTAAGCCCTTACTGACTCACTCACTCACTCACTCACATTCGGCAAGCTAAAGATTCTCCACTAGGGAGCACTATTAGAACTAAACAACTTTTGGTGCTTCATATTATGGACTGTGTGAAAGACTATGCTTCTGTTGTAAATTATTATTGCTCAATATAAAGTAAATGGAAAAGAATTTGTAAAATTTTTAATGAAATTAAATTTTCAGCAAAATTTAAAATTAGTGTGGACAGAGTAAACAAAACATGTACCTGACTTAAAGTGAAGATAACCAAGGTAAAATATTCTTCCAATAAAAGCAGAAGTTCCTCCCTTTAGACCTCCACTTGAGTACTAAAGTATTTACCTTCAAATGTACTTAAGTATGGAGTGTAACAGTAGCATGATTTATTATGGCTCTAATGTCCTATTATCATTTCTGGAACAAGACTCTTAATCAGCTCATTTTAGGTGAAGAGACTCTAGTGTGTCTCTCAGTCCACCAGTCTTTAATAGAAGGTCATTAATTAATCTGACACTGATGTCTATTCAAATGATCATAAGCACTAAACACTGAAGGAGAACAATTTCCATTAGCTAGAACATGTGAGATATTTGACTTAGATATTTGTAGTTTTGAGATATTTGTAGATATTTGTGGTGGAAATAAAAACTCACCCAAAATGGAAATACACCAAACAACTACTTAAGTACATTAACCAATTACTGTTCAACAAGATGCAAAATAAGATGCAATATTCATACAAGGGTATTGAGGGAAAGACACTTGCTCACCCACGTTTCTTCTGAAATCAAAGGTATTCATAGGGAGATTCCTCCCTTTGCTGCAGTAACAGTTTTTACCTGTTTAAGAAAACCTTATGCTAGATATTGGAACATATGCTGCAAGGATTTGACTGCATTCAGTGCATTAGTGAGTTCAAGTACTGATGTTGGATGATCAGCTTTGCATCACTCCAACTTATTCCAAAATCATGGGATAGAGCACCATTACGCCAGAGAAGACAGTTCCACTGATTCACAGCCCAGTGTCAGTAGGCTTTGAGCATGGAATTGAGCATGGACTTTAGGGTCATGTGAAGCTGTTCCGGAGCCTCCATTGTATTAGTAATGCTTTTCTATGAAGATTATATAAGCCATGTGAATGCCCGTGTCAGTAATAAGTGCACCTTATTTTAGCAAGCAGCTGAATTCACTTTTTAGAAAGTGGGTTTGGATGCTGTTGGATATATACTCTATATCACTCTGCTATCCGTTCTTTGGTAAGTCTGACAAAAGTGTAGCATGCCCCTCCTGCACTGCAGTCAGCCCATGGGAAAGGAAAAGGGCCTCATTAGTAGCATTAGCGATAGCCTACTGAGTTTTTATATCAAAATTTGTTTACAGCCAAATGCTGGCCTCGTAAACCGGCCGTCCCACGGCAGTCATGTCAATGCTCCTGTTATTAGCAAGATGAGACACTCAAGTCTAGTAAAGCACAAGGCCCCCAGCTGAGCCATGTGCTGCTAGTTAGACCCCCTCACGCTAGCCATGCTAACGGGCTAGTTCCCATGGCTCCCACCTTCCCTCCCCCCAGAGCACTGGTGCTGGCTGGCGTCACCTAGCCTGACCTATGAGGCACGCATGTCGGCTAAACATGCTAGTGGTGTCTCAAATAGCTTTTCTTCCTGACTTGGCGAGACTGCTGGTTTTGCTTGCTCGCATGAGGAAGCTCATAAAGGTAATTAAGGTGTCTCAAAACAAGCAGGCTGGTCATTTTAATGGCAGCCAAGAGGCCCGTGAAGGTTTGTTCTCCTGGCGTCATTTGGTTGTTGACTGTAATTACATTTTCCATGGTCATTTTGTAGGACAATAATGAATGAGGAAATTTAATGTCTGTTGTGTTGATAATTAGTCTTAAGTGAATATGAGAATTGTACTTGTGGTGTACAGTATGCAGGTCTACAGATGCAAACAATATGTTTAAAGTCTAGTGTCTCCATAGCACAGTTGCTGTCAGAAAGAAAAATCCGAAATAGTAACTTTACAGGTACAGGAATGTGTAATGGGTGTTAATATAATAACAAGTTTTAGTTATAATCATTTTGGATCATTTTTACTGGTCTACATATCATAAAATGTTTATAGTTACAGTATTCTTTAAAGCAATGGGTGAACTTTCTCTAAACATGAGCTAATCATGTTATTTTTTTTCTCTTTCTGTCGTTTTTTGGAAGGTTGGAAGATGAACAGTATTGCAATGTGTGCCCTTGAAATGTTAGTAGATCACCAAGCTCACCAGACAAACAAAATTGTCACCTTGCTTGTTCATGTGGTAGACATCAGACACCATGATTAGGCTATAAAGGCCATAGTGTGGAGGAAGTAGCTGAATCTGCAGGTGTATGGAAGTGTACAGTCATACCAGCAGTGGCAAAAATCCTAATCTACAGGAAATTCCCAGCAGAATTGTACCAGGGAAGGCATCCATCAAATCTGGCCCAACTGTGCAATTTTTTAATGCGAGAGAAGAAGAAACTTTTCAGTCCATGCCAAATTAAATTGCAGCTGTTATTTATGCTCATGGAGGTATTTATTGAGCTACACATACGGAAGTAGTGTCTCTCAGTATGTCGTCAGGCTGCCATGTTTACTAATACAACATGCATATGTCTCAGCAGTGTTGTAGAGGTTCCTAAAGGTGTCCAATTATAATCCATGCCATGTAGCTTGAATATTGTCACACAGCTCCTGCATATTTTGCGGGAGGTGGAGTGACACCAGGCCCTCGGAACAAGGAATTGGTGCTGTTCACGGTGCCTCCACACACTGATTTGTTGGTCGCCTTTACCAAGACAAAAGCGGGACTTCTCACTGAAGATGACCTGCTTCCATTCTGAGTAACTCCATGACAGTCTGGCATGACACCACTGCAGTCCGTGGCGACGTTTACGTGGTTTTAAGTTCAGTTGTTGTAATGGTCTGCGTGCATGTAGTCGTGCATTGTGCAGCCATCTACCAATGGTGCTGGCACTAACATGATGGAGAGCATCAATGTTTGCTGAATGTTCACAATTGTGGCTGTTGGGTCAGTCAGTTACAACGATAAGGCCCGTCCTTGAATAATTTGTCTCTGAATATCAAACCTACCTACCAAGTGCCTGCGTACTTCTGACACTGAAGTTTGTGCTGAGGTTTGCTGTCACATAGGGGTTTTGCTTTGCCTTTCTGGCCTTCATCATAAGTGCAGTTTTCTTGGTGTTCAAGATCTTGACTGGACTTCCACAGTTTTCCTTAACTGCTGTTTCTTAAAAACATGGCCATGTGGAATGTGTGATTGTACATATTCTTAAAATAACCTATCATAGCTTCTACACGTATACGTTATTCTACTAGTCCCCAATGGTGTTTGAAGGCTTACTCAAAAGAAATGAGCTTGGTGCTTGAAAGAACCAAGTGAGGAAATTACAGGTTGCAGCAGGAGCTCATAGCCTATCAAGACTTCCTCTAGTATCTCCATTATATGAGAAGTGTTTTTCTGAGGTGCCTAAAACGTATTTGTTTCCTACTTTGAGTACTTTGTTGGTTATTCAAGGTTCCTTTTTTTGCAGTGTAGGGGACTGTACTTCTACCTCTGTAGCTTAGCTGGTTACCTTTTACAGAGCAAAGAATTCTCTACAGCCTGAACTAAGCATACCATCCATGTGTTTGCTGAGACACACTAATTGCACAGGGAAGGAAGAGGTGGATTATTGTTCCTGAAAGCCAACTGCTAGATATTTATCTTATTCCGAAGGCCATATGGCTCTGAGCCTTCTGTTTCAGGGTGGGATAGAAACACCCTCTGTCCAAACTGTTATTCTTATCAGGTTTTAATAAAACATGTAGTGGACACTAGTCATTTGTGAGGCCTGCAGCAAATTGTCTATGCCTGCTGGCTGGACAGACCTGTGACTGAGGCTCATGAAATGCATTTTATGAAAACTATTTATGGTGGAGACATACACACAGGGCAACATTGATTCTTCTATGATTTCGCTCAGAAGAACCCTTCTTGGCACCTTTGCTGTTACGGTGGAAGTTGGTGGTTTGGGTAGGTATAACTGGTCTGAGGTCAGGAAATAAAAGCTTGAATCAGGAAACAAAAGCCTGAAGCCTCGATCATGGACTGAAGGTCAGTGCTTCAGATCTAACGGCCCAGTGCTGGAGATACAGATGCCCTCCCTGACCTTTTAGCTTTCTTCTTCTTCCATCTGGAACAGCTCCACTTAGAAGAAGTGTGCATTGTTCATGCACTCTTTTTTGCCTGCCCCCGCAGCTCAGTGGAGTGTGCTGGAGCTAGCACTGCTTCCCTCGCTCCGAAGACACAACCCAGGAACCACTCAGATCCTGAACTCTCTTAGCAGCTGCGGCTGCTGATTCATACATCTTCAAAACAAGCCAGAGGAGAACCAGGCTCCAACTCATGTTTAACAAGTGACGTACAGTAAATGATTGGTGACTCTACTCTTCTGTTCTTTTACTGCCTTGATCTCACCATTGAGTTACAATCAGCCATACTGTGTTTTGACTTAAAGGGGAATTCAACCAGTTTATATTTTTATGGCAGAATTCCCTCTTTAAAGGAGCAATATGTAAGATGTTTAGTTTAAAACATTCAAAAATGAACTAAAATTATCAACAGAATGTGGTGAATTAACTGTTGGAATGTCAAAGACATATATATACATATATACATAGTACATATATATATATATATATATATATATATATATATATATACACATGGTGTTGCAGAGATATTCACTGAAGTTAGCATGCTAACCAGTTGCTCTGGCCTGACCACCAATCAGGAAGAAGTAGTATTGCCATGGTAGCTTTTAGGACAGGTAATCAATGAAAAGAAAGGCAAACACAACAATGGCTGAAGCACTTGGCAAGTAACCATTATAACGACTGGAAAGAACTGAAGAGGAGGGTGAAAGGACTGTGCGTTTTCTGCTGATATGCTGTTGTTTGGTGTACAAATTCAACAGGTTGTTTCATCTTTTAAATTGCTTCTTTAATGGAATAGTTTGGCCAAGATTCATTCATACTCTAATTGATACTGTTTTTGACCCTAAATTGCAATCACCAAAGGCACTTTGGCCATACAAAGATTGCTTGTGAGGCTAATGTATATATTAATGGGAGCTTATTTGCCAGCAATTAGCAACAGTTAGCATTCCTGTCATCAAACACCCAAAAACTATGTTGACTTGTTAAGTATATAAGAATATACAGTAGACTTGCTTTGTTGGTTTCTAACACAGTATAACATACGTTATATATATAAAAATTAGACCAACACAGAGGCTTTATGTAGCATGTAGCTTTAGCAATGTAGTTTCAGTACAAATCTAAAGAAGCAAACTTAAAAAAACAAACCTGTTTTGACAGTTGGACTACATTTGGGTTAAAGCTCCATTTGTGTAAACTAGTTTTTAATCACACTATTCCTTAATGCAATGGCTAGACGTTCTCTAAACCAGAGCTAAGCATGCTTAACTTTACAGTTTACATGTTAATTTTACTATTTCTGTTTTTTTAAGGCTGGAAGATGAACAGTATAGTAATGTGTGCCCTTGAAATTTCAGTAGATCACCTCTTGTCCAGGGACTTTACCTGTCTAGACCAGCCAGACAGTTGTGAAAACGTTCCACAGCCTGAGAAAGGCGCCAGTGACACCTAAGAATCCGTGCCTGGGGAAACTGCCAAGTGCTGTGGTGTCCCTACAGCTGCTGGCTGTCTGAGAGGATGGCTGACACCGACAGATTTGCTTACCTTCCCATCTGTAGTGCATAGGCAGACTGATGAGCTGCCACTCACTCATACATCTCATTATCGACCGGTTAATGGATTGAATTCTTCCCGGAAGATTTTGGCTTCATCCACCCCTGTTATTAGATTGCACCTCTGGAAAGACACTTTTGTTGGACTCTAGTGCTGTACTGTACCTTGCTCAGTGTAAGACAGCATAAACCATTCTGTATTTGGACACATTGTTGGAGTATGAGGAACACCAAACACTTGTTTGAGTTCATAAGATTATATAAGATTGTCACATAATTGGCTTAAACCTACAAAACCTCATCTCCCATAAAGGCTTCTTTTTGATTAACTTTCATAACATTACCAAAATTACATCACCAAAACAGAAAGACCTTCATTTTCAGCCTTAAGGTGGTTAATGATGGTTAAAGGTGTTGGTGCACCAGTCGGCATCAGAACAATGGTAGAGCAGCTAAAGTGGATCGTTTGCAGGTGTTACTCAGATGAGTGGGAGGAGGCACGGGGGAGGAGGAAGGAGATGATGATACTGATAGCACTCAGGCTTTCACCATCTCCGGCACCAACAGGATGTGGTTTTTCAGGGTTCCACCACACCCCGCTGCAGGAACACTGCTGACTAATTGGGAAAAGTGGAGCCAGGGGGAAGAAAGCCGGGTCGGACCAGCGAGAGCAGCACTATTTGTGTTTGGCTAAGCTAAATCAAGCACATGTGGCCGTAATCTCACCACACTGCATCAGCGATTTGCACAGAAGCGAGTACTCCCTCATATCTCTGGCTATAGCGTGCGATTATTGTTATTATATCACGGCCAATTCCCAGCAGAGCCGGTTGCTGGATTCAACATGTTAGCAGCAGAATGCTTGGATGAATGACTGAGGTAAATAAAAGAAAATCAGGGTGATATATTTCAGTGTAACAAATATACACGATTATATGTTCCCAAAACTCCATAATTAATAGAAGCTGTTATTGTCCATAGGAATTTAGAATACCAGTATTTGTGTATGATGGGAGCAGTTGGAGAGCATATATCACATGTACTGGAAGATATAACACTGATTTTCATTTAAATTTATAAGCCTTCCTGACACAACAGAATTTCATGAGTAGCTATTCATTTGTAACACATACACAATGGCACTGTAAAAATAGTGTTTTAATATAAAAAATAATCAGCAGTAGTAACTGCCTTAAATGTTTGAGTATATTCAACACATAGTAAGTTAACAATATACAGAATACTCTTTTCCAAAAAAAAAAAAAACCCCTTGCCATGTGTGTGCGGGCATTATCCTGCTGAAAAGTGCCAGCTGGAAGCCCTGCCATGAGAGGGGTAACCGACTGCTGTATGTGATGGCTCCCCAGATCATCACACCAGCAGTTGGGGCAGTGTGTCCCTCCACAGCACGCTCCTCCGTACTCCAGCCAGACCATCGTCAGATCCCAAACAATACTGTTCCAGTCCATAGCAGTCCTGGTTTCTCGTTCACGATATCACTTCAAACGAAGGCAACGGTGGCTGGCCATCAGTGGCAGGACACGCAGTGTGACTCTGGCAGGGGATCAAAACCCACCCTACACGTGATAGGTTCGGGTGTTACCCTCTACACCTTACCAACCATTCTGCAGGCCCCCTAATTCCTCTGGCTGGATGAAAAATGGACTCTATATTTGAATAGAATATTTTTCCTTGTGGCTCTGTTATCAGATTAACTAGGTAAATGCTGTTTGGTAAATGTTGAGCTGCTAGCGAGCAACAAGAAGTAAAGGTGAGCGATGAGAAGCCAACAGCTCACAGCTTTCCACAAAGACAGCCATGCCAAGACAAAACGGACAGCACAGCTGTGTCCACAATCATCAGATTCATCTGCACAGGGTAGGGGTCTGAAGCAAAAGCCACAACGCTACATGTTATTCTGCACATCTCTCTCCTCACATCTTAAATAGTGTAGCTTTAAATGAATATATTGATTTAAAGTAATATGTGTTGTATTTGTATCACAGTCAGTTACCATGGACAGTCATTTCAAGACCTTTTCTCAACCTCACTTATAATAGTAGCTATGGGACAGGTGTTGAATTCCATGTATAAAAATTTGAATGACTACATCATGTGAATTCAGAACTGTTACACTCTATTAATACAGGTCTTCGGAGGAGACATGAGAAGATGCCTTACCAAAGCAGTTCTCATGGGATCTGAGGAAGCGACACAGTGAAAAAAGAACCTGTCAAGAACCTGTGAAAACTCTAAACCACTATGCTTGTAACAAATTACTGCAAATTCTTCCCTCTGGAAAACTAGCCACATCTCTGACAGAATGAATTATACAAATTGACAGCGTAATTTGTAAAAGCCTTTGGCTGAGAAATCTGCACTCACCGGCCTCTTTATTAGGAATGTCTACCTCCTACTTCCACTCACTGTCCGCTTTATGAACCCTTCTAACCATGTTACAAACTGCAGTACATCTGTTAACGCACAGCTTATCAGCCACCCTCTACCCCATTTAGCATTGTACAGTTTCTGACCACAAGGTCACAGTTGACCTGATATTATTTGAGTGACGAGCACTGATAAAGGACTATAGGATGTGTGCATCAACAGAGAGGCTACATTCTCTAATGTACACCAGAAACCCTATGTTCACACTAGCACTCCCCAAGTTTGCCTCTTGTTGGTGTTTTCAAGGCCACTTATGTTGACACATCTGGGCGTATACAAGGTCCAGGAAAGCAAACTAGTTTTTAAAGTACATATTATTATTGATGAATGAATTTGTATGGAAACCTAACTGCTTGCATTCGTGGCTAGCTTTATTGGCCAGTTAGCATGCTGGCTAACCTAGCTAGCTATTGAGTGACTTAACTCCCCAGAGACATCAACAATATCTGCTACTTTCTTCCACAATACACAAAACAGCGGTTATGAGCTTCTACTCCTTGTTTACCACCACACTGTTGAGAACAGGAACTACACGCTGGTAGGAACTAAAAGTTCAGAGAGCAGGAGGTGGGGACCTCAGACCCCCGTGTCTACAATTGTTCTGAATAATTTGTTGTAGCCAATCGTTTACAATGTCATCATAATTCATTTGCATATGGTTAAGAAAATCTCAACTCGATTTGTTGCTTGTCACTCTGTCACCTTGTCGCTTGTTGCTAAATCGTGGCTACAATTCGTATACTCCCATAAAAAATGACTGGTTACTTGTCGCTCTGTTGACTGCTAGTGTGAACGTAGGCTATGGAGGAGCTACAAGGCATGTATGTGTTTGAAATTAAGTGGACGGGGATTGTATATGCATTCTATTGAGATACATGCCTGCATTTACTTGTATTTACAATTCATGCTTGTGTTTATTGACAGAATTGGTTCTCCTGTAAATGTGGCATTAGTCAGCAGATTTTCTTCTGCATAGGGAAACTTATTGGAATAATTGGCTATGGAAATTGAACATACAAACAGAGATTGGTTCAAAAAACATTGGAATATTTCTTTAAAGTAAAAACCCTTTGGATTTTGACCCAAAGCTTTTAAAGGGAGCCATACAGGCTTGGACCTCGAAACGAGCCAGGCTGGAAAAGTGGTTCAATATTTGAAAAACTCTGAGAGAGCCATTCATGAGTGCTTCTCTTTATGTGTGCTGTAGCCGTGGGTGTCGACCAAAATGAAAACACTGCAGCATGCCTTTAAAGGTTAGGAGCCGTGCTACCGGCAGCAGTGCATCACTTTGCAAATACCTCCTGGAAATAATGTTCTTACTGCAAACAGTTTCACTCAAGACTGTCTGCTCGCCGGCTGCTGTTCATGGTGCATGGTGATGTACAATCAAGGTGTGAAATGTAAGGGGTCCTTCAAATGAACAGAATCAACCTCCTGGACTCAATGTCTCAAAATCAAAATTCTTGGGAGGGTGGGGCAGTTGTTGGGGGTCCCGAAAATGAACATATTCTGATGTTGTGCTGTTTAATACCATAAAATAAATGCTCAAATCATTGCTTAGCTCCATCACCTACAATCAGCAAGCTTCTGTAGGGCTTCTGCACCATTAGTCTGCCTCAGGGTGGCACTGCAGCAAATTGGTTCACCCGGTTGGTTCGGCCTAGCAACTGAAACTATACCCTATACATCTGAAAAACTTTACAGTATGATATAAATTATTTGTAAATCTGAGAATTTGCCCAAAAATTGGTGTTAAGATTGAATTATTTCTACAATAGGAGATGAGTAAGATCTCAGTTCATGTGTAGACCTACCAAACAAGCATTTGTGTTGCAAGAATATGGCATGTAGCTTAGCTTGTGTCATATTTCATATTGGCTGTAGTTTAGTGGAATCCATTCTTCCATATGCCATGCGACGTTTCCTGTGTCACTGGCTGCTGCACAACTCTAAAGCATAATGAATCCACCTCCATCCTTAACAATTGACAAAATGTTCTTTTAATCAAATACAGTTTTCCTTTTGTTCCCCAAAGATACCATTAGCAATTGTGGCTAAAGAGTTTAATTTTCACTTCAACAGCCCATATAACTTGTTTCCATAATGCCTCTGGATTATCTACATGGTGCTTTGCATGTTTCTCAGGTTAGGTTTCCTTCCATGCAAATCGTGTTTGTGGAAGCAATGATGAATGGGCCAATGGGGCACGGTTTTCAACAGAAGCCCACCTGCTGATACCCAAAGCAGCATCTCCCAATAGCTTTCTCTCTGTAATGGAGTTGACTGAGGAACAGGTGTGGTGGCATCTATCACCAGTGAGATACACACAAAACATCACTCTTCGCTCTGTACTGGAAAGCGATGAGGTCTTTGTTACTGCGTGCCAGCTTTCGCAAACAATAGCCCTATGCCTGCAATCCAGAAATAGTGTCTGCTGTTTTCTTTACCCAAGGTGATTATTAGACATGTGATGATGTGAAGTGTGCATGTGCGTGCAATGTGTGGGTGCTGGCATGCTGCTTAAATGAGGGCCGACATCAGAGCCGCATTACTAAGGGCTGTTGTTGTGATTGACAGTGGAGGTTGGACAGGAAGCAAGCATTCAGGTTTGAGGTCATAGATCGGCAAGCAAGGGCATATTATAGCCAGCTTCATTTGAACTACGATAACCTCTATGCAACCTCTAATGTTTTTAGATGAGCTTCAACTGATGATTTGGTGAAAAACATTAAAGTGCATTTTTTTCCTTACCCCAAATGTAGTCGATCATCTTTGCTTCCATAGTTTTGATATTGGAGATACAAGGCTAATGTAGCTAACAAGTATTGGACGCTAATTACCACCAATTAGCACTATGTAAACCACATGCCTGAATCACCACTCTTCAGATTGCATCGAGCTGTTGAGTGCTCTCAAACAGATTTGCTTATGTGGTTCAAGCGACAGCAGTGGTATCTTAAGAACATCGGGAAGCTAAAAACAGTAATAGCAACTGTGTTGAAGCAAGGATGTCATTTTTTTGCCTGATTTTTATTAAGCAAATCCTCTTGGTTTTTAAAATGTGGTTATGCAAAATAGTTGCACCCAGAAGGTGTGGGATTGCAGTGCTTTTGGGAAGGAAGATAAAGGTTACCAGGAACAATAAATGATGATACATTTAGACTGATATGGGCAATATTTATTGAACTACACATATGGAAGTAGTGTCTCTCAGTATGGCGTTGGGCCGCATGTTTGCTAACGCAAAAAGACAGACGTCTCGGCATGGAGTTGTAGAAGTTCCTAATAGTGTCCTGTGATAATCCATCCCATGCAGCTTGAATATTCTCACACAGTTCCTGCCTATTTTGCAGTAGGGGTGGAGGTGGAGTGACTCCAGACCCTCTAAACGTGTGACGCATGACAACAAACCATTCATCTTGGTGCTGACCACGGTGTCTCCACACACAAACTGATTGATCGCCTCCACCAGCACAAAAGTGGGACTCGTCACTGAAGATGACCCGCTGCCATTTTGAGTCTCTCCATGTCAGTCTGGCACGACACCTTTGCAGTCTTTGGTGACGTTGACATGATGTTAAGGGCAGTCATTGTAACCGTCTGTGTGCAGTCCTGCGTTGTGCGGCCGTCTGCCAGTGGTGCTGGCACTAACGGGATGACTCATGGAATGTCTGCTGTCGTGGCTGTCGGGTCAGTCACGTACAGCAATAAGGCCCACCTTTGCTTACGTCTCATGTACAGCCAAAGTGAAACTTTCATTCCTGTTGGTTGATTCCTTCTGGGTGCAACTGTTTTTTTGAGGATCAGTGTATTTGCTTATGTGGTTTCTGAAACTGTATGACTGCTGTTATTTATGCTTTTTTATTGACCATGGCAGCAGTGGAGAAACCACCGCTCATGGCTATCTAAACAGCCAGGATGCAGTGTCTGTACATGGTGACCACAATGATCACACAAGCTGCCCCAAAATCCGGCACAGAGTTGAACACATAACATAGAATAATTAAATAATTTACAAACAAAACAATTAACAAAACAGTATTCTATCCTGCAGAAAGTCTGGTGCTCTCCCAAGCTCCATGCTATACATCCATGGCAGAACGAGCCAGTAGCAGGATGCACTGCTATAACTGATTTATACATGCTAGCTATAGACTCATATCTCAAGTGCTAAAGTAAAGAAGCATTCTTTAAACACCAGACATGTCTACATTGGGGTAAAAGTGGCATTCATGTAAGATAAACTTTTATTTGCCACTGTATTTTTTATGCAACTACCACTTTGGAAAAACAGATACATACCAGCTTTACATTCTGCTGAACACAATGAACACAATGCTAGGCTACAAGGCTCCATATGTTTAAGTGTTTATGAGAAGTGAGCATGTGTGAGGGTCCCATGAGCCTGTACTCACCACTCCAGATTCTGACTGGTCAAGTGGTTCGGTCTGATAGCCACACTCCTGTAATTCTGCTGCTGCCCCACCCCCAACCTAGGGGGAGCTTACGAGCGCACCCAGTGGGCCATAAAATGGGTTGGCGCCAGAGCCCTGGGCCTGCATTTTCCTGTTAACCCATCTGTCAGCGGGAAACCCTGGGCTGGATTAAGAGCACAGGAGGCCATGTCTTGCTTGTTTTCCTGTCATTACCCTCCACGTACACACACACACACAGTCAGTTGTTACTGTTTTGAAAAGCCAAATCGCCAATCTAAGATAACAGTAAGGGCTACAGCAGTGCCAGGTTCTGCGGCCTAGTCCTTCACAGTGAGAATGACTGATATTCCATGGTCAATAGTGTGGCTCATACAAATATAATTACATTTATTAGACTTCATATTTGTCACCAGACACTCTTCTTTCATGTAGGGAAAATGTTTTCTTGTATGCATGTCTTTTGCTAGGTGCTATGTATGTACCTACTAATGGCAAGCTAAGCTATTAGCCCAGTCTACTAGCATTATAACAAGTAAACCAGTGCAATAACTAATACTTTTAATATTTGTGTAGTATGCAGTACAGCAACAAGTTCTGACCTACAATGTAGCATATTAATACAGTCACATGACCAGTTACCTCACATTTATCTCAGAGCTGTTATTACTGCATCCACTGTGTAGAGCTAGCTGCTGCTCAATTCACTTGAAATACGTTTAGCCTAGCTGTTAGCTACCCTCGGCTATTTCACTCTGAAACTGAACCTCTACAGCGAGTTCATCTTTTATTAAACTTCAGACCTGTATATTTTAACTTTCTGAGGGTTTATGTGGGTGTAGTGATTGTAGTGGGGGGAATGTTTTCCTCAGAATGAGCCTCAGAAAGTTAAAATATACAGGTCTGAAGATTAATAAATAACTGCATACTACATACTACTTTTAGATAGATTTAGTATGCGAGTAGTATGTAGTATGCCATTTTGAATACAGCCAATGAATGTCTGGATTCAGGAAGACAGTGAACAATAGAAGATGTAAGCTGCGTGAGGTGATGATCGGCTCATAAAACCCATTCATTCAGGCAGGGGTCCCTCCCCAAAACTAAGAACATTGTCAGCAATGAAAAAGGTGTCCTAACATATAGGACGGACAAACCACTTCTGAAAATTGGAGCATCTAAAACAAAGTTGAAATACAGCACCATCCAAGAAACACAGGCGTCCCAGTAGTAATATCTTGGCCCCTGGCTTGTGACTTGTTTGGGTGTGTGTGGGTGGGATGTTCTGTGGGAGGTGGTCTACAGACTGCACCCTACAGAGGGCAGATGAGTGCGAAAAGCATGCACTGTTGGACAAGCCTTTCTTTGATTAGGTTCCGTGAGCTGAATCTTGCTTCAGACAAACAGCAGACTCCTGCTTTACTCCTCTCTATGAAGGGCACTGGGGGAGGAGAGGCATTTTGAAAAGTCAGGAGCTGGAGAGATAAACTTTCTGGAAAGAGTCTGTTTGGGAGGTGACAACCCAACACAGTCCCCTGATCCAAGTCTTAGTACAAGTACTGATGCAAATTCATTCAAATGTGTTTATATATCACTACAAATGGCACAGACACACTGTTCACACTCATGTTGGCTGGATAGTTTTGGTTGGTGGACTATTCTAAGTCCAGCAGTGACAATTAGGTGTTTAAACACTCCAGCAGCACTGCTGTGTCTGATCCACTCACACCAACACAACACACATTAACACACCTCCACCACATCAGTAGTGCTGAGAATGATCCACCACCCAAATAAAACCTGCTATTTAGCGGTCCTTTGGGGGTCCTGACCATAGTCAAAAATGCATCTATCATCTAAGCATCTAAGTGTAAGATAAGTGGATGATAAAATGAACAATGAATGTAGAAGCAATGCGGGATTCTTAATGAAGTAATAAAGATATATATAAAGACTAAAATATTGCATTGACATAAGTATTCAGACCCTTTACTCAGTACTTAGCAGTACATACCTTGGGTATGATGCCACAAGGTTTGCACACCTGGATTTGGGAATTTTCTACCATTCGTTTCTGCAGATCCTCTCAAGCTCTGTCAGGTTGGATGGGACTAGGGACTGTTCAGAGATGTTCGGTTGGGTTCAAGTCAGGGCTCTGGCTGGGTCACTCAGTGACCTCAATGAGTTGTCCCTAAGCCACTCCTGTGTGCTTATGGTCATTGTCCTGTTGGAAGGTAAACATTCGGCCCATTCTGAAGTCAATATTTTAGTTTTTCCTTTCTAATATATTTGCAAAAAAATCCAAAAAATCTGTTTCACTTTCTCATTGTGGGGTTGAATTTCTTTTTATTTTAGCACAAGGCATCAGCATAGCAAAATATGAAAGAAGAGCAATATTTTATATATATATTTACACAATGCAGTCGGAAAGTCTTCAGACCATTTCTATTCATTCATATTTTGTGAGTTTGAGTCCATTGTTTTACGCTGCAGGGTTTGACCCATAGATCCCACCAAAAAGTTGTCCTGTAGTGTGAGGGGAGTTTTGATTGCCCCTATCTTCCCCTGAGAGATAAGCCTGGAATCTGAAGCCAGTATACATGATTGTTATCTCTTACCAGGGGAAGTGGGGTCTGGTGGTAGTTCGGATGGAATGATCTGATACAGGGACACACAGACACATATACACACAGTCACACACACTTTGCTGAGTAAGCTAAAGCAGACACAGCTAACCACAGTGCAGCATTCCAGGAGACACATGGGTATTCTCAGCAATCTGTCCGGCCAGCTGGCTAATACAAGAGACCTGTAATAAGGGGGGTGGGGGTGATGGAGAGTGTATTAGTGCATCTTCCCAGATTCACATATTTAATCAGACGTTTAGTTTAGACTATCTGGGCTGGAAAGTGACCCTGCGCAGGAGCTGGGTTCGTTTGGCCATTTGATATCACAGGGAAACTGAAGAACCATGTTAGCCGAGCAGTTGTTAGTTTTTCTAAATCAATCTTAATTTGAGTGCATTGGGTTTTATTAGTGCGAATTATGAAATATAAACAGAGCTGATTATTTTTTAGGAGGACCTGATATGGTTTGGTATTTGTTTGGTTTTACACTCGACTTAATCAAACTAAAAAAACAGTTCTGAGAATCCTGGAATTAAAAGATACTCCTTTATTCCCCTTTATTCGATTCCTCCTCTGAAAATAAACCAATTAGGTCAGTTATCACAATAAACACTGTCCACAGCTATTCATTTCATTTCAACACTGTTAGTTAAGTAGGATATAGGCCATTTGATACTTATACAAGTACTGCATTCAGATGCCTTTCAGTTTTGGTGAGTGTATATAAGATCTTAGCCTACAGACTAGTATTTTTCCTCTGGCTGTTAGACCTTTATGTACTATAGGCCTTCAGTTCATTCATGGCCAAGTTGGTTTGCTGCTTTTGAAACCCTTTGGGGTTGGAGGGCTGGGGGGTTGGGGTTTTGTAGGCACATGTGTCGCCTGCTGCCTGCTGACCTCATCCAGGCACGGGATAAGAGGAGCCCTTTGGAAGCGCTCCAGAAAAGAGTAATCTGAACCAGTCGAAAAATTCATATTTCACAGAGATGATATTTTCCTCTACGTTCAGTTCAGTGTCTCAACAAAAGCAATGCCTGCCAGAGGAGAAGCTTTGGCAGGCAAGCGAGGGGGACTAGACATGCTCAAAAGCGCTTGGAAGGTGTAAGAGAGGGACGTGATTTTGCGTTTCTTGGCACGGCCCGTGAGCCTGTCCTCTCAGCATGTGCAGTTGTCACTAAAAATGGAGTTCCCTGCTCGATCCTCTCTCCTCGTACCACATGTTGCCAGACAGCTGCTAGGCCGGAAAAAAAATCCAACAATTCTAAGACATATTTATCAGAAGGGAGGACGCGGGAGTCCAAGGTCACCGCCAGTGTTCCATACTTCACTGCTTTTAACACTCTCCTTGAATTCTTCTGCCATTACGTCAATGTTTTAGCCATCCGTCAATGGCTAAATCACATGGCGGTGATCTGAAGGTATGCTGAATGTGCCAGAGAATGTTGTTTTCAATGAAGGTAACTGGGCTTTGCAAATGTCTCAAATTGTTGTTAATATCATTGATTGTGGTTGGTTGCGTTTGGAAACATATGCGACCATATTGGAAAAAAAACATTTTGTTTGTTTGTTGTTTGGCAGTGCCACCAGAATGGAGTCTTTAAATGCTTAGTTTTAGGGAAAAAAAAAAAACCTCCAGAACACGACTGTCCCCCAACTTAGCAATAAAAGCTAATACCACATCATGCAAACAGCAAATGAAAATCATAACATGCAGACCTCAAACTGTGCTAAGTTATTTAATATAGACTTGCTTATGTGGTTCCAGCATGGCATTAGCAGTACACTTAGTGTTGTACATAGTCTATGTGAGCAGATAGCAAAAAAAAGATATTGTGGCTGAAAGTTTTAAAAAAAAAAAAAAAAGACTTGGAAGATTTGGAAGAAATTGGAAGACATGCTGATGTTGATTCTAAAGCAGCAGAAATTAGTTTTCCCTCCATGCAGGCTTTCTGATAAAACAACTGTAAGTGATCTGTCAGAATGAGGTAACATTCCTCTTTCAGACATCAGTCAAGCTCATCATGTTACATTAGTAATGAAAGTCACCGAAATATTCTAAATCATGTCGGTTTCTGTTAATTAGATGTATTTAGCAGCTACTTCAACAAACTACTGAGCATTCAGAAGCTCATCCTGCCAAAGTCTTCCATACATTAGCTAGCTAACTATGTACAATTGTTAATTAGCTATAAATACAACCCATTTTGTACAAAAAAATGTCAGCTGCTCGTCCTGCTGACCTGTTCACACATAGCTTGTCTAATGAGCTAACATGTTAAAAAAAATAACTATACCAGTTTAGTGCAGCTTGAAGACCTTTAATGATAATCTACATTTTGATTGTAATATCACTTGTGTATAGTTATACTTATGTTTAGTTATTGCTTATTGCAAACTTATGAGCACAAACAAATCACCATGCAACTTTGCAACTTAAGATTTTATAGTATTAATAATACTGCAACATATTAATGCAGGCCAATTTAAATGTAAAAAATGAAGTTTCTGGAAACCATGTTTACATTGATGAAATCAGGGAATCACAGGGCATCCACCCTTAGAACATTAGCCCATGTTTTGTGAGTAGTTTAATAGTCTTCAAAAGTTATGAATAGGTTAATTTGAAGCTATCTAGTGTATCGGAAGTGTATTATGTCAAGTTAATCCTTTCCTGATTCATGATCCGGACAGCTCGCCTTTTAATTGTACATTTCTCAGTAACATCTTTAAACCATTTCTTAGCCTAGCAATCCTGCCTTATTCACTGCAGGAAGTAGCATTAAGAGAAGATTCTGATTAATTAAAAGATGTGTCAATCATTATTTTGCAAATGATCAGTTTCTCACAGTTCTGTTACCTGTTAGCCTCATTAGCCTAGTAGCTTCAGTGCTAAGGTAACAATTTTGGGGCTTCAAACCTGCCTGGGCTGATGAACCACATTTGGCCGAAGATGAATAATGTCCAAATATGATGTTTCGCCCATCCATTCCTTCAAAGTCACATAGTAGACATCTAGTGAAAGGCTAGAGGGCGGGTTCTTTTCTTGGCAGCCGGCCTGCGTGGTGTTTTAATCCTCTCTTTGACAACACATTACCAGACGCCCCCTGCGTGCACACACACATGCTCTTTCTTTCAGCCCAGTGAGTGAGGAGCATGGTCTTCCAGTATTGTATGTCAAGCCACACAGTGAGCGTGTATGTGCGAGAGGGATACAGAGTGTGTGCTGTCAAAAATAGGATTAAGTCACTCTGAGGGTCACATGGCATTCAGAGTAAAGCGGTGTTTTACGAGACAGGGATTACACTCGGCCTTGGAAGCTCGGATAGAGCCCAGGCAGCCATGCCTTGTGAGCCTGCCACAAAGAGGTTGACTTCATTGCGATTTTGTGCTCACCCTGCACCGTAAGTGTCACTATTCACTTGGCAGTCAAGCCCGCAGTATGTGTCCATGATTGGAGTTATTATAGCTTGACACAGACCACCATCATTGGTGTATCATCAGCCATCATTACTTTTGTCTCTTCTAAGATCATGATCAATGTGTGGAAGTATTTCGGCAGTAGGGGACTTCAGATAAAGCCCACTCAGTTCTGTGAAATAAACCATACACATCTCATAGCTCATTGCTATTTCATAGAATCATCATGCTTACTGTATTTATACCCTGAAAATAATATCATTGCTAGGTTGGAAATGTCAACATGATCCCATGTGGATTTATTTATGTAGCCAAATGATGTCTTTCTTTGGTTAGTACTTCAGGAGCTGAACTGAAGACCTTACGTGCTACAATAATATGAATAGGAACTGTCAATGTCGGAGGTCTGTTAACGTCTGTGAAATGGTTCATATAAAACATGGAATTTAGTTTTCAAACTTAACAAAAATGTTACACAAATTAAAACTATCTTCTCTTTTAGATTAGCCTCCCTTTGCCCTGATGTAGCTTTACCTACTCGCCACCTGCAATGGTTTTCCAGTAGGACTGAAAAAGATCTATTCTAAGAGCAGTGGCATAACTGTTTGCATTAGACTGTCTATTTAATATTTTTGAATGATTTTTAAATGATATGTTTATTGATATTTCAACAACAACAATAACAGCTGGTTCGGAAAGTGTTGCAGGTCTGAAATGTGGGAACGGATGTACGGCATATCACCAAATTAAATGAGGTTGACCAGACAAAACATGAAATATCTTGGGTTCATACTGTCTGCAGTCAAATTAAAGTCAAAGTAATGTTTTTATTTTTGCATTTTCTATACTGTCCCAACTTTTTTTGATTTTGGGGTTTATTTTCAGGGACCCCCCAGAGTTCAAGTGGTTAACTGGAGTGCATCTTGGAATTGTGTCAGGGTTGTGGTTTAACTTGGTGACACAATAAAACTTTTATCTAGTACTTTCTTAACAACCGGATGAACACCTATACAGTATGTTTGAATTTGTGTATATTGCTGTACTTTTATTTACTTTACATTTAAGGCATAAGGCGGATACATGTGGAAACACGTAAAAGAAGATCTGTAAGTTCTGTAAAAAAGTGAGTCCCTGGATGTTAATGGCAGTACATCTTGGAAATACTTTATTATAAATATTATTATATGCATCATCATCTAATCTGACAGAAAGATCTCCTTGTATTTTTGGGAACTTATTATGTTGGAACAAGACTGAGCAGAATATGCAGTTTTGCTTCTGAAACCACCTGGCCTAATGAGAAACTTCTCTCCATCTCTGTTGACTCCCAGTGAATTCTACTTTCTTTGGAAAAGGAATCTATAAAATGATGGAATTGCAGACATTTGTAGAGAAGCTTAAACTGGGGTTTGATCTGCTCAAAAGTCATTAAGCCTTGACTATGCATAAAGAATAAATCTGTTATTCCAGATACAAAGCAACTGAGCAATCATGTGGACATTATATTCATTGGTGGGGGTCTTGTTAGGAAAGACTAAACCAAGAGACATCATTTGGAATTTTAAAATATTTCAGACCAAAATTGTGTAATATATACTTGTCTTTAGATCACCAAGTCTGTCTGTTGAACTCAGAAGTGCAAAGGTTTCAGGCATAAATGGTTTGCAAATTGAAGGTTCAATATCAACCCATCTAGAAGAAGTTTGTAGAATTTGATTTCTCCTGTCCCACATGTAATACAGGTATGCTTTTAAAGACATTTAGGAAATGTAGCAGGGAAGTGTGGAAAAAAAAAGTTTGGGAAAAAAAGCAAACTTAAAGCTTTTGTTATTTTTTTTCTTCAAAGTGGTCAATAACTGGCATTCATAAGTGTAAAAAACACCCCAACATATCTGAACCAAGCCTCAGCTACGTGAAAGTGAGGTAGCTGTAGTATATTAATACCTTGTGAGATATTCAGGGGTAAGACTGATGATTTGCTGAAATGAATTTTGTAACCAGACACCTTGCTATACTCAGATATCAGACCAAGAACAATGCTGACAGAGATTTATGAGTTAGACATATACAAAAGAACAGTGATTTAGCTAGAGGCTCAATTAGGAGAACAGGAGAGGAGATAGCGGGCACAACTAAAAACCTTTCAGAGAGCTTCACTGGACATGTGAAATGCAGCCCCTACAGCCAGCTCTGTCCACAGACAATTCCAATAAAGTTATTTGATTCAAAACAACATGCTACTAGAGCAAAAACACTTTCAAATGGCTCCATGCCTGGCTCCCTACATAGTACACCACATATTAAAATACTGGCTCCTGCACCCAAACAGTGCATCATATGTCTAATAAATAGCTATTTGGGATTCAGCCATGTGTACACGATTACATACTGGACAACTATTGCACTGATTTGGTGTAAAAGCTAGAATTTAAATAGTGCACTATAAAGGAAGGAGAGGGCGGTTCGAGATATGGCCATTAACAAGCCATGCTACAACAGTCTTACTAACTGTGCCACAGTGTGAACTGAAACTAAAAAACAGGCAAACTCAGAGAGTTTAAAAAAGTTTACCATCAAAAAATCAGCATATTTATTCAGTCAAACAGAGTAAAGGTGGCGTATACCTTTGTTCAGCTCATTATACAGTCAACTTATTTGCTGCTCATGTGTGTTCAATTGTGTAGGAGGAGGTTGTAATTGTTGGGTGCGACTTTAAGGAATCGGTTTGCAAGACTCCTCAAACTAAGAGACTAAGTGACCAACATTTCGACATTCATCAGATTGTCTGGCAACTAAATCACAGCTAGGTTGGGCAGTTAATTGGATATCACTTACCCTCTCACACTGCAGGGCAATTGCTGACCAATTAAACTGATATTCAGCATGATCATGAAAATCTCTCAGCTTCAAGCTAATTGGGCCTAAAATTGGGCTAAAGTGTATGTCAGGCTTTAGGCAGCTGAGTGTGAAAGAAGTGATTTTAAAGGGATTGGTACAAACTGGTCCCAGATGATTTTAATATGGTTAATAATAAAGATATCATGCTGCAAATTAAGGAAGTGTTTGAAATGTATTACCATGAATGGGATGCATTATGAATAAGAGGTGACAGGGTTGTCCGGATATTGTAGATAGAAACTAATTGGCAATGTATGGTGTTAAGAAACTTTGGATTGGATCTTTCTATGAGTCATAAGCGTATAATTGTGTACATTAGGGGCTAATAAAGATTTTAGGGAGCTGGGTTGACACTTGCCCCTATGCCCCCCACAGTAGTTATGCTACTGGCTCAGACGTTGCTAAATTTTTGTGTTGTGAATAAATGTATGCATCCATTCAGTTGCCAGGTACATTTATATCAATTTTATGGCGACTTTATCGTGTACACCTACTATATGGGTGCACTATTTAGGTTTACCACTATTATGGCCTATTTATTACTGTATGGAAGAACAGCCCCTCATCTACCCTGGAAGGAATCCAACAGAGGACCATCATTGACCATTTTAATTTTTGGGTGGTGGACCATTCTCAACACAGTAACATCTTCCACTGCTTCTTCTGAAATCAAGGGTATTAATAGGGAGTTCTGGGAAGACTATGCTAGGGGTTGGGACTTTGCTGCAAGGATTTGATTGCACTCAACCAGTGAGATAAGGCACTGATGTTGGATGATTGGGTCTAGATTATAAACATCACTCTCAAACTTATCTCAGAGGTATTGGCTCTGTCACTACACAGAACGCAGTTCCTCTGATCCACAGCTCAATGCTGGTGGGCTTTATACCCCTCTAGGTGATACTTGGCATTGGACATGGTGAACCTATGCTAATGTGCAGCTGTTCCAGGGTGTCCCATTTTATTGGGAGTGCCTTTCTACAGAAGTTATACAAGCTGTGTCTACATCTGTGTCAGCAATAGGTGCACCTTAAAGTAGGTGAATCCCCTATTAAGAAGGGGTGTCTTGGATAGTTTTGACCCTTTAGTATAAGCCTTGAGTTCAAAGTGTCTTTATAATAATGATAAACATACATTCCAACAGGACTGCCTGGCAACATATCTTTAATACTCACACACCACAGACGCTTGATGCTCAGAAGTTTGCATGGTGTGCTGCTTAAGACCATGGATGAAAAAGTGATTCTAAAAAACACAATCCCTATCAGGAACACCTGATTAGAGAGTTGTTAGGGCCAAAAACATTGTCCTGAGGCATTTGAACCCAACCTGAACCAGACCTAGCGTTAATCTAAACTATGCGGGCCAAGGCGGAGATTTGATCCACTTGTTTACCTAGCCGAACGGATCTCCGAGACGGAGCCGACAACGCTTATTTGCAAAAGCTGATTTGTCGAAGCAGGAATGCACGCTTTCCAGACATCAATATTTGCTTTTTGATTGTCCCTGTTTTTATTCGGGCCATGGGTTAAGGCAGCCTCCAAAGACAAGTGTGAAATGAGCACTGGACCGAAGCATCAGACAAAGCAACTTTGTGCTTCATAGGTATGGTCTAGAAACCTACTCACATGATAAACAAGGAATCTCAAGATCCTTCCTAGCAGTATGTCCACCTTTGATAAAATTTTTGCACAAATTTATTAAATGGAGACAACCAAGCAAGACATGTTTGGTCCCCAAAGTTTCTGCTCAAACCACATTCAGGTCTTCAGGTTTAAGGTTGAGCAGACTTCTTGTGGTTTGGAACACAGAATGATTTTACTGTTAGCTATGAAAATTAACAAAACTTGACCATGTAGCTGAACACTGTGGGCAGCCGGGAACAGCTGTTAGGGAGTCGGCTCATAATCAGACTCGAAATCATACAAATATGTGGATGCACAGTTACAATTCCTGTTGATATTTATAACCATATAAATATTCATTCTGAAAATTCAAGGCTAATAGTTACTTATAAATATAAACAACAGAAACATTTAAGATAATCTGTAGCGTCCATATGTGACAACCATATTGACAAGTCTGCCTGACTTTAATGAAGACTTGGATGTTGTTTGTAAGCAGATTGAGAGTTTTAAGAAAAAGGTTTGGATGTCTGTTGACTCCTAGTGTTTGTTAGCAACGCTACCCACTTAGCTCCAATGTTAAATTCTAAAGCAAATTTTGAACACCAAACACATCTTGGTACATTAGTTTTTGTTTTTTTGCCAACATTGCATTAAATGTAAAATATATTGTATGTAAATTAAGCTAATATCCCATTCTGTTCATATAAAATATCGTCACTGTCCAACAAGAAGAAACACCTCCAAAATGGCTACTTTACAGGAGAGGCCAAAAACCTAATTGAAGTTTAATGTAAGTCAATGGAACCAGACGTCTTTACAAGCAATTTCGGGCCATTTCTGTTGGACCGTTTATCATGGAATTTTAACCCAATGTAAACAGCAGCTGCTGTGTTCAAACAATCCATAAAAGTTAAAATCAACAAAAATGGAGGTGTCTTTCTTTGGACGACGATGATATGTGTTTAATATTTTGTTCGTACACTCTTTGGAAATATGTGGTGGGAAAAAGGGGGTGCTTGATTAGTGTAATATCTCTGATGAAGCTGTGGGGACTAAGGCAGCTGCTGGTGAGCTTATAGGGTCAGTACCCAAGGCCTTGACCTTCCCTGCTTGGAAAACAAAGCACAGGTGGCCCGGCCTCATGAGAAGTCAGGCAAGTTATTTTCCGGTGGGCTTTTTCCCCACTGGACACACCATGGTCAAGTTCTGATTCTGTTCCATTACTGCACTGCCCTCTATGGATTGCCTGTACTGAATAGGCCTGCCCTGTCCAGACTGCCTGCAAAAAATCAACCCTAAACATAAACTACTGAACTTTTTGAAATAAGAGTGACACCTACTGGTTACTATGTACGTAATTTGAAACTAATGGATAATTTGGAAGCTCATCATGACAACTGACACAAAGCTGTACAAACATTTATACAGGTATTGTCAGCTCTTGCCAGGTTGCCATTAACACCTATGTGAAATGACATTCTCTAACATTGGGGTGTCATGCTATGTTCTTGGGTGAAACTGACTTTGTAGCTTTGCTTTTTTTTCACTATGACACAATGCTAATGAGGCATCATAGCATTAATCTTATTGGTACAAAGAAACTCACCGAAAGAGCTCACTTTAATCACAGGCCTATAAATGAAAATGAATAAATGATCACTGCCTTTAAAATTGATAAAATACCTTATCCTAATCTTTTCCCAAAGGATATCTGCACATTATGAATCTCCCCAGATCCATAGACTCATAAGTTGGCTATGAAATGCCTTTGTCTTGTCCTGTGGTCTCTGGAGAAGAGGTCCAGCTGTAGCAGGGAAAGAGTGTCTAGTTCAAATAGAACACAACGCTCCTCCACAGCTGTGAGATCCACTCCCCCCTGCACAGCTGTTCCTGCTCCCCCTCAAAACACTCTCCTATTCTCTTTCACCACCCTAAACATACCAACACACACCAGGACAAGCCACCAACACTGCCCAGTGTAGGCCAAACGTAACTGAAGCAGTGCATACGGTAATATTTACATTTATACAGTATATAAAAGTATACATTACAAACTGATATACGCTTTAGATTTGCATGGGTATATTTTGGTCATTAATGTACACTCATCACCACGACAAAAAATTGCACCCAGAAGGAATCGACCAATAGGAATGAAACTTGGTGGGTAGGTTTGACATGCAAATGATTCAAGTTTCATGCTCGGCCGTGCATGTGATGAGCCTTGGCGCTGTATGTGTCTGACTATATAAGGTCGTCCTGTTGTATGTGCTTTTCATTCTGACTTATGCTGTTGTGTTGGTAGCATCCTTTGCAAGCGAAGTATGGCTCAGAGAACAGTTTGAGAGCAATTCGAGCAGTTGGAAGAAGTGGAGAGGGGCCACACTGTAGGGCTCCAGGTAGAGGGATGGTCTTTTCGATGTATTGTACACCATACTGGTTTTGTTGCCATTATGGTCCTAATTGAACAGACTAGTTTCAACAAGGACATAGGTAATATACTGAGGGGAATAGGGCTGGGTGTCAAATGCTTTTCCATGCTTTATGGTACTGATTAGATTACTTAACTACTGTTCAGAATCAGGTTTATTGTCCAAGTATGTTGACAGACACAAGGAATTTGGTTTCAGCAGTTGAGTAAAAAAAATCATTAAAAAAAAAAAAAAAAAATCATTTAATACCAACTAGTCAATCTCGTCAGCATCAGTGAGCCAGTAGTCATGCTTATTCCCGAGTCTAGGTTGGCATAACTCTAATTCTGGATCTGTGTTATTAAATCATAATTCCACTCAGGTTTCAGAATTACATTATGTATAATTTGTATACTTTAGGTCCCCCCATACTGTCCTTGCCGAAAGTGCTGTGAACAGGATGCTATGCACAGTAATTTCAGGCATTACTAGGATAGACATACACACAGCTTTAAACTAACAAACAGCGACATAAACAGCAGTGAGTCCTTTTTAGGAGAATGTGCTTCTCCTTGTGTGGTCGTTCACATGACCATGCCCCTAAGTTTCTCTGAGGCAATGGGAGGTAGTAGCGAGTCACTACATTATTATTATTACCATACAAATTATGATGTATAATTCTAACTGATAACTAATTAAGGCCTATTATAACTCCACCTCCACCCCTACTGCACAATCTGCAGGAACTGTGTGAGAATATTCAAACTGCATGGGATGGATTATCACAGGATACCATTAGGAATATCTACAGCTCCGGGCGCCATATTGAGAGACACAACTTCTGTATGTGTAGCTCACAATTTTTTTCCCATATCAGTCCAAATTTATCATCAGTTATTGTTCCTGGTAACATAATTTATTGTTCCTGGTATTGTTCCTTGCACCATTGACTTACTGGTTGTGCCACCACTTTTCAGTCTAGATTTGAATTATTCAGCCATACACTTTGACACCCATAGACACTGTTGACTTTTATTTTTTTCTAAAAATGAGGAAGATTATTATAATAATTATACATTTTCATGATTTTGCTAAGGTTGTACCACCTGACATAGTGAATGGAAGCAGTCTAACCAAAATGACTCAAAAACCACATTTTCTACAAGACTTGGGGTCTTCTTTACTCTTTCACATAAAAGCATGTGAAAATAAAAGTCCTATGTTTTGGTTGTGCCACCTGACATTTCAGGAAGTAGGATCTTGTGGACACAAGGTTTTAGTGAATTGAATGCTCTCACAGCTGCCTTATTTTGCAACGTGATTTTTATATCTCAAAAGTGAAATCATGCCAAACTATTTGATTTAGAATTTTATATAACTAAATGAAAATTTTTGATAGTTTACTTAATCAACATATGGTTGGATGGGTGCACCATATGACATATTAAGACTTCTAAAGGCAAAAAGTAAACTAAAGGCAAAGGCAAAAACTAAAATGAATTTTATATGGAGGCACTGAAAATTGTTTTACATAAAATGGGCATTGTTGAATCATTGACTCGCGAGCTTGCTAAACAATTCCACGTTCAAGGGCAAAAGTTCACGTCCTTTCTCTCACCCAAATCCTCTGGCAGAGCACCGCATGGCTGGCTGGATCAGCCTCGTGCCATAACTGGCATTCTGTCGAGTGACCGGTGGAAATGAGAGCCTGGAGGTCGGCCAGTAAAGGCTCTCTAATGAAGATGCCTGATATGAGTGACAGGCTGGGACAGAAGGGAGAGGTGGAGTGAGAGAATGAAAGGTCACGTGCTGACTGCACAAGTGGGTAGCAACTAGTTTCATTTGATCAGTCACATGTACTCGAGTAATATTTCAAAGCACTTCACTGTGAAGTTCAAATGGGAATACTTTTGTGGAAACTCTTAATTGGTCTTAGCCCATTTACTGAGGGTGTGAAATAACTTCCCTTCTGTCTGTGACTGCACCTGGACCACTTTCCTGTGACTCACATTTCTCACTTTGGGGCTTTAGAAATTAATTTAAAAAGAAAAACATCCTGAAAAAATGGAGGAATATTCCTAAACCAGTTCCTAAACCGATCAGTGGTGCACATTTCAATATGTTTTTCTGTGCTTCAGTTGGAGCCCAGGACTTAAGTTTCATCGTTTCTGCTCACCTGTTGTTACATTAAAATTGTGCTGGATGAGACATTAGGGTGTAACTGCCAGGTTAAGATTTGCTCCTTAGAGTTGGGTTTTAATGTGATTCACTATGTTTGCCATAATCGAGGTGAGCAATATGACAATATTTATCACTAGTGCAATAAATTATGTCACAATATGCCTTCATGAGCATATCATGGATATCGTTAGTACTTAAAGCACTGACTTACTACATTAACCATTCTGTATATTGTACATGTATCATATACTCACAAAAGGAGCATAATTAAGGGATACCTTAGTGTTGTTACCTGAACAACACTAAGGTATCCCAAGCTGGCATACTTATGATTTTAGCACAAATGGCGCCCTCTGCTGCCCACTGTATATTTTACAAGTAAGTAACTGATGTTTAGTGATTCCTAATAAAAAATTCTATTAAAATTACTAGAACATTATGTAATTTTTTCAACATTAAATTATTAACCAATCATAATTAATTTGGTGTTTCATATACAATATATGTATACAACAGTTTCTTGGTCTTGGCAAAAAGTAAACATCTACATGCAACATATTCAGTTACCTCTAATTAGCCCAATAAATCAGCTCGTATTTTGTGATCTGCTATGCAGTTCTAATAATAAAAGGTCATCTGTAATGTGTAATCTTTCTATATGTTAATATTCATGGCTCACTGCCAAAGGTTACCAGCCACTGCAGATTACCAGTGCTGACAGTGGGTAAGCTGTGCCAGAGGTGGAGCAGATCTATTTTGGAACATATTACTTCAAATCTAGACTAATCAACCGCTTTCACTTCGCTACTCTAATTTTAATGACTGTTACAGAGTACAAATACATAAATAAGTGTCTCAGCTCAAGAACCAATCAGAAGAAAGCGCGGGAAAATTAGAACCATTCAGTTCTGATTCAGCAAATCAGATCATGGCGGCTCACATCAGCAACAACACTGTACAATTATGATTAGCTCAGAGACGTACAGTTTAGAGGAGAAACGAACACAAACGAGGACAAGACTCATATGCACTCGTATTTAAGAACATTTAAAGAAAACGGCGTTAATGGCAGCTGATAAATCTGCCCCCTGAAAGCTTCCGACGTCTCCGCTTTTCACCACTCCACCCTGAGGAACCAGTCGTTAGCCTGCTGCTAGCTAGTTACAGCTAACAGGTACAGTACGTATTTGTACGTCACACTGTGTTCGCCGTGTTCGTGTAAAATGGCGGCTGTTCATTAAAGCTGTTGTGTGTGTTTTATTGCGAGTGCCTATTAGGCCTGTTTTAGCTGGTGTTGACGTGTGCCGGTTTTAAGGTATAAATGCAGTTTCTCTCTCTCTCTCTCTCTCTCAAATTCAGTGTAGCTTTATTGGCATGACTGTGTTGAGTACAGTGTTGTCAAGGCATTCAATTTAGTGTAGAACTGATAGCAAATATACAACCAGTAATTGATATTAATATTCACAGTGGAGCAAGAACAGTAAAGAAGAAATAGATTCAGTAAATAAATAAAATAACTCTACATGTATTAATAAACACCCACACCCACAGGGAGTGGAGTGTGTTACTCTGTGTCCCTCAGATGATGACATGGTGGTTTTCTCTCTCTCTCTCTCTCTCTCTCTCTCTCTCTCTCTCTCCTATATTTGTATATGAAAGTGGAGACCACAGTGTTTGAGGTTCACAATGTCAGCTCTATGTACTAAACTCTCCTTATCCAATTAGTGACATGAATACAGGTTTTCATTCTATGGCGCCTTTAATTAATACAGTTTAAAGGCTGTGAATGTAATGTTTACTGTCAGTAGATGTTAACCTTTTGAATCTTAATCTGTGTGCCAAACCAGAAAATACACACAAATAAACAGTAAAAAGTCATATAATCATCTGACTATGAATTGCATGTAGTTTAAGGTAAACCTTGTTTCTTACTGTTCAGTTAACTGACCAAAAAAAAACCTAAAAAACTAAAACTAAAACTAAAAAACACTAATAACTAAACAACAATTAAAAGAAAATTCTCTTTTTAAAGTGTCAACTCTGGGAACATATAGAGAATAAAATATTATGGTATTACATGCATTTAGAGTGAACCACAAAACCCTACAGCAACATTGTGTTGTGTAGGTAGTTATGTCTTAATACAAAATAAAAATAAAATAATATACAATCGCTGGCCTGGATTATTCTGATTATTCTGATTATCTGTTGGGGTATGATATTGTATTTATTATGTTCAGCTGTCTATACTATTTACATTTGGCATAATTTATGCAGACACAGAAAATATAACAGTCTGTGAAATTGTTTAGATTTATTTAGTATGCATAATTTAAGTCATGTTTAACAAAATATGCTTTAGACTTATTAAATTGAATCAAATTAAAATTGTTTTACCATACATTTCACTTAGTAATAAATCCTGGTTTACCAAAATAAGACAAGCTTATACCAAAGCTGTATCTGAAACATCTGAAAAAGCAAATGCAATAACAAAAAAAGGCTACAATGCACTGCATGGAAATCTCATCCTTGATATTGTAGGTAATCAAAATGCAGATTGAGAATAGTAAGCAGTATAAAAAATAGCAATTAAAATGCAAAACACAGCAATGCCTCTATGATGTATTTAGTTGCAATATAACCGGGTTTCTTCTCCTTTTAACCTAGTAATCTCCTGCATTTGTCAATAACCAGAGGGGACTTAGACACATTTGTATTGGAGTAGAGCACTAAACAAAATACAGCAACAAAACCCGAGAAGTAGCAAATACATTTATATATGTTGGTCGTATATGGCAGCAGTACAGACATAATAACAAAAGACAAATAGAAAAATCCAAATCTGACTGCTGAATAGCATGTCAACAGATTTTGTATGGTCTTTTCAAATAAATATTTAAATACTCTTTTTCAAAATCATAAATTAATAATACTTTCTTTTCAGAATCAACCATTCCTTTAAGAACGTGTGTTAGTCTTTTTCACAAATAACTATTCCTGTTTTTAATTGGTAATGAACATTTGTACAGCCCTTTTTATGATTATTGTCCCAAAGATGCTGTGTGTGTGCTGTAATATAGGCCAAGTCAAGCTCCACTCTACACCATCTTCTCCTTGCTGTGTCTGACCTAATCGATGTCTTCTTGTTGTCATTGATGCCTGCTCTATTCTGTTCCCCTTTGGTGTCTTTCTGCTGTCCCAGAATAGATCCATACTGCCAAATTTACTACTACTGCAAATAGAAACAAAATATTTTCTTAGTTGTATTGATCGTGACTGAATTGGGTTTTTGCTTAAGTGCTCTTTTCCATTTTAATATATTTGATTATCCTGGTTTAATCTTTCAAAAAAAATGGGTTATTTGGAAAATCGTGGTGGTGAGTGTTTTTGGGTGTAATTTTGTATATTTATAAACTAACATCATATCCATTGTCAAGTATTGCCATACTTTCTGTTTTATAAAAGGCTTTGTGTAAAATAGTGATAAATAAAACTTAATATTGATAATTGGTCAAGAATTCAAAAGAGTGGTCTCATGGTATTAAAATTATTTGGATCAGCTCTACTAGCAGGAGATGCTAGGAGTGTGCTCGGCAGCTCTGTGATTGGCTCAGACATCACCCATCAGATGTCCCAGTTATTGCGGGTTCCATATTTAACATCATGTAGATTACATCAAAATTTCGTAGCTCATGTACAAGTTTTCGGGCATAGCATATGACAGTAGAAGATCAACATTTTAGCAGTGTAGTGAGGTGAGACCCCAAACAACTACAATAGCGATTTTAAATTTCACTGTGAGATTTTACATATCGTAATATTTGGCCTGCAAAGCACATTTCCTCTCACTCATACTGCATACTGAACTGAGCACTAGTGGAGTTTCACAGAACCTTTTTGTAGTTCTCTTGTAGGTAATTAGTCACAGACTTGAGCAGATAACTTCTTTAATTCTTCTAATTCTTGGGAGAGGTCTGCAACACAAATAAATTATATTTCAAAGTGTTTTTTCTTGGTTACATGTAGAATTAAATCAGTAAATAGTAAATTAGTAATATTTATTATGGTTCATTTGTGGTATGAAATAAATCTGCACTTGGCTATAGACATAACTTACCTAAAAAAGGCAAGGTGCTTGCATTGTGAAGCAAACACTCCATCAGCTCCCTTAGTCCTAATCTTATCTTCTCCACAGTGAATTCCTTTTAAAGGGATGATGTTAATTATGATAATTATGACAGTAATAATTAATACATTTGCTTTACATTTTATTTACAGTAGCTCCATAAAGTATTGAGACTGAAATTTATATTAAACAAACAAATCTAAGAATTAGTATAAATATCTATGAAAACAAAGAATATAAAGAACGACTTAACATTATTTCTGTCTCTGTTCATCACTTATTCTCACTTTGAAATGAAGTTGAACTTGTTTAAACTAGAAATCTAGTAGATTTGTCAGCAAACTATTTAATGTCAATGTTGGCCTAGCTCCTCTTCTTTACCTCACATTTTGCCTGTGACAGTAACTGCATTACTGCAATAGCACAGTAAAAACCACAGGAAAAAACTGAAAAAAGAAAAAAACTGCTTTTTCTTATTTGATGTTTTTGCTAGAGAAAGTTGACAATCCCTGAGAACTGCACCAACAACCAATGTCTCTTTGTTGTACTTTAGGTCCTGTTGTGGTGTGAAGGAAAAGTAAGGATTAACCATTATTCACACACAGAAATAACCACAAGTGTAGAGTCAGTAGGCTGGAGTAATATGTTTGCACTGGCGCCGGTGTCAGTACCTTCATTAAAAACAATACTTTGAAATATTTGTTGCTGGACGCGTGCCACCTCTTTCAAAGTGAATGAATTTTCATTTGGGAGATTTGGTGAGCAGGTTTGCCACTACAGGTGTGAATATGAGAACTATATCATGTAACCACCAAACCACAGGGATGCGTTGCTATATCACTGTGTTAAGAAAAAAATCATGCCATTAAAACCCTACCTCTCGTAAAAACAAAGGTAACTAGTCCAAACAACTGAGTAGAAGTCAGATATATTGACCATCACTTGCCACAAATCCATATTGTAGGTAGATACATTCACTCTTGTGCTTACTTTTTCTATACATTATAGGTTTTGAAAAATGTCTAATGTTTATCTGGACCCCAGAAGGAAATGGGGTAATGATTCTTATGAATTAATTTGAGGGAATGTTTCTTTATTTAGTGAAATCAATTTCTCAGTAGTTCTCACAATTAACAATTTGTCCTGTCATTTTCTTTTAATGGTGCACATGTTTTATTTTTATTTGTGCACAAATTGTGCATGAGCATCCCAACCATTTCCTAAAAATGTCTGATGGGTTTTAATGTGCTTAGATTTATGCTATAATGGAACGGGGGTTAAATAGCAATTAGAGGACTAAACTCCCCCCTATAACTGGCCTTGTAATGCCCATGGTAGAAATTGTAATCATTTGAATAGTTTCTTTGCAGACTCCTGCAGGTTTGCATCTAGTATGCCTTTGTACACGTCTGGGCTCATGATTCTACGAGCTTATTGGTACCATACTTTACAGTAACTGTTGTGCAGTCTAGTTATTCTTCAATTATTCTTCAGAGAACTCCAGAGTCTGAAGTTGTAATAAAAGTGTTTTTCTCTGAAACTAATACAATTTTCTTAATTAGTTATGAAGTATCAAGTACATTTTGGAGCCACTGTAATTAACAATGGTAAGGTGATGAAAAAAATATGATTTCAAAATCAAAAACAACAGTATTATTATTCTGTATTGTTTACAGAGTTCTGAAAGAGAACTGTACATGATGGTGTTTATCTCTAGTTTCTCTAGGAAATCAAAAATCAAACCAAATTGTGTTTTTGTGTGGAGCTGATATAATGGAGAATGAGTGTAGAAACAAGGAGGTGGTTTTAATTTTATGGCTGATCAGTGTACATTAAAATTCAATGAGGTTTTTGCCCTCTCCTGTAAAGCTGCCATTTTGTTTTTCTTTGGACAGCGACAATGTATATACAGTATTTGTGTAAAGTATGAAAATTAGTAATTGACATTTATAGGTCATGATACATGAAGTAATGGGTCTGTTTATGTGTAGTTATGGGCCTAAATATTTTAGGAATCGTATTTTATCATTCCAAAATGCTTGACAGTTTAAGCTTTTTAATCACACTGGCCTTCTTCATCACTGGCCATTTAATCTTTGGCTCTTTCCTTGATTTAACATGACTTTTTTAATATGTTAAAATTTCTACTGTCATGAATGGCTTCCAGGACTTTATCTACTATTGTAACTGTAGCCTTGGGAGAGGTGCAAGCCAAAAAAGGGGAAAGAGCAAGGGTTTACCTGCTTGTAAACTGAGCAAAAGCATAATTATGTTAATGGTATTTGCTTTGTTGGTCTGCTTACAAATGTGTACATTTGGATTACAGCTCAAATAGTTTGACAGTATGTATGAAAATGACAACAAACACAAAGCAGGACATGGTAAACAAACATTCTTATTCAGTCTGTGCTCAGCTATTTCATCATTAATGAAGTTAGGAGCATTAGTTTAATTGAAGAACTAGTAAAAGGTTTTTATACATTTAAATATTTATTATTAGATTTTATAATTATTTATTATTTGTTAGTCTTCCATGAAAGTTATTCCAGTGATGAATGACTTCACTCTGATAAATACAGGTCAGCACTATAACCTACATTAACACTAAACAATAAGTTTCATGAATGAACAGGTTTACTTCCATTTAGTTTAAAAGTTGAAATTTACAAATATCTGATTATGAAAATAATTTTGCACTAGGCTTCCAGTGTTTTCCTTTGCTTTACAAGAATGTTCTGCTGCTCACTGTGCTTCACAAGTAGCCTAATAAATTAATACTTTTATCTGTAATTGATCACTGCTAGATTTTGTTATTTACAGTCAGATGGTTAATAACGACACTTCTTCTCTTCAGATTAAATACACTTTAATTTACAGTAAATCACAGTTATATAAGACAAATCTGTACGTATATGAAAAGAAAAAGCTGTCACTTAAATCATCACTCAGTGCTTGCAGTTTTGCAATTACTGACATTGTGAACAATCAAAATGAGGCAAGAAAAGCCATAGGTAGCAGTTAAAACTGCTATTGTAAAATGTCAGAATTTATAGATTCATCTTTATTACCCTGTGATTCCAGCAAATAGCTGCTAATCAAAACCAATGATTTCCTAATAACCTGCTGTAACCTGAATTTATCAATATCAATTTCTTATAACATAATTGTATACTTGCAGTAAAAACCCCAAAGACAAATCACCAATTGATAAGCAGGAAAAAGAGAAATAGAAAAAGAGATATAAATACAGGTCTGACTACTTGCAGACAAACAACAATGCTATAAAATGTAAATATGAAGCAACTGCTACATTTTTCACTGAAGAGCATGTGTTCATATCTAAAATAGATGTGTTATGTTTTATAATCTTTTTTGGATTTGTAGTAGACAAATTCAGCAGTATTTCATGAGGAGACACTTCATAGTGAAGGATATTATTTGAAAATTGAAATATTTGGTCTACAGAGCAGACTAAAGTTGGGTAACTGAAAACATTATGGACTCTGATACAGAACATAATCAGGCTTGCCGGTACCAGTGGAGTTAGATTTCCAGAAAATGTTCTTACACTTCTTTTGTAGCTAGATGATTTTAGTCTTAAGCAGACCTCTTCAGTGCTTCCATGTCCTCCAATTCCTTTGAAACGTCTAAAGCACAAAATTAAGTATTGTTATTATATTTCTCATAAAAATGCATACAGTCCCATTTCGAGATTTAGGAGATTATTTTACACTCCTGTATTGGGATTGCGGTAGGGGTGGGTTTGTGCTTGATTATGTGTTGTAATATTATAGAACATATGATACTCTAAATACCAGTACTAGTACAAGAGAACTTGTGCCTAGCTTTGAGAATAACTTGTTAGACATGTTAGAATAACCCATGTTTGACAAGGTGCTTGCAGCACGAAGTGAATACTCCATTGACTTTGTTAGTTCTGTTCTGTATCTTCTCCACAATGTAATCCTTTTAAACAGATTATGTGAACATGAAAAATGTTTAGAATTTGCATTTTATTTACATATTATTGATTGTTAATTTACTTTAATTGGAAAAATACAAACCAGCATTTTACGCAGCTCATCAAGCATCGCTGTCTTTGCCCCCTGGAACATTTCACTCTTTTTTGATTCTATGTGGTCCAACAGCATTTCCTGCTTCTTCTTCATAGAGCCGGCTCCACAAATGCCAGCAGCCCCTGATATAATACAGTGTCATTCATATTTCTGTGTTTTAAGAAAATGTAACTTAAATGAAATGACTGATCTACACGAGAAGTCTGTCGGATAACACAGTTTACTCTGATCTCTTTATCCAAAGTACTACTCGAGTAACTAGTAACTACTCGATCAAAGTTGACAATCAATTGTCACGTCTGTCACCAAGCAATTCACCATATATGCCCAGCTGAAACATAAAAACATACGTGCCTGCTCTTTAGAGCCTGCAGTTTATCAGAGCGTTTATACTCCTTAGTTTTTTTTCTGTGAGACTCTTTGTTTGGCTTTAGGTCCCATCTGGTTTTTACTGTGATGGAAAATTAAAGATTACTGTTATTAAAACATAGACTTTAATTTGTAGCAGCCACATGTCTGCATGATGCACATCCATACAAAGAGGAGTTCGGCAAATACCTGCAGAACTAACAATATACCTCCTAATACACAGGCACATGTTCAGCTCCTCATTATTCACCATCACTCTAATATTTTATCTGACTTTCATCAACATTACCACCCAACATTACCAGGTAATAGGAGGAGACCGTGTCTGCAGTGTCTGGGTTTTTTAAATGCAGAGTTAAAGAAAACGCTTTTTATGTAAAATGTAACTTCATCATGCCAGTTATAGTGAACTATGCTGTCTGTCACTGAATAAAACGATGGAAACAGATGGTTAAACTGAAGTTAGGAGACCTTTTGGTCTTTATCCTAAAGTTAGAACAGTATTTAGGAAGTTCAGGGTAATTAGAATGTTTCTATAATACTGGTTTCTTATGTGGAGTAAATGGATACACAATGATCCTAAGAACTGTGGATCTGTAATAGTCCTAACAGTCCTAACCTAAATTGTAATGGTGATGAGCCACTTATTTTAGGGTAAGCAACATGCATTATAAACATCAGTAGATGCTAGACCATGGACTTTATCCTGGATTAATAGATATGAGATCTATCCTTCAGAATAAAAAGTAATTGTTTACTTGTTTATTAGTATTTTATTCTCATAAATAAATATCATAAGCAGTAACTTACTCTGATAGCAGGGCAGCATTGTGGTTTTAATGGATTCAGAAAGAGATGTGTATATTCTCTTTTTTCGCTCAACAATTTCTTGTTTAAGTGTTGTCTTCAGTTCCATTTCCTGTTTGCATTAAAGCAAGCCAAAATATATTTCAAGTGAGAAAGGTGTAAATTAACCCATAAATTATGAGACTTATTACTCGTACCTATGACTCAGCCAGTATGCATCGTTTTCCATGTAATACAGAGTGTAATACATGTGGGATTTTAAGGGGTTAAAACATACTAAATTAATACAAGTTACATGTAAAAATTAATACAAGTACAGGTATTATATTCAGATAGTTATTAGATCACTCGCTGCAGCACACGCACATCATATTTTGGCTTTTTATGAAATGCTACTTCTTTAATTATAACAATATAAGTACCATATGTTTTTCATGTAAGGTCACATATGGACAAATATTAACAGACAGTACTAATGATTACCAGTAGAGGGTAATGTATTCACCTCAGTCCTAAGGAATTGCTGCATGTATCTCAGTGCTTGAGAATTTTCATTTGCGGTGAACATCTCCTCTGGTATGATGGTGAACTTGTGAGTATTTGCTTGCAGTGATTTCTCTGTTACATTCTCCTGGACCCTGGAAAAAACAACAGCAGATTCACCACATGGGGGCACTATTAGCATTCCACTAATCTTTTAAAATGCCACTACCATGTCAGTGTCACTCTTTGGCAGTATATATACTGTAAACTGGACCCGGTCATCCTGCTCCTTCGAAAGGGAACTGGGTAACCAGGTGTCAGTTCCTGATCAGCTTCTCATGCAGTGGATAGTGGGAACTTGTGAGACTGCAGGCTGTCCAAAACTAAAGGCAGCTGTCTCATAAGTCAGTGCCTTAGAAGAAAGCATTCTCAATTTGTCGGTCCTGCTTTTTCTTTTCTTTTTAATATCCTAACTGAATCTGTGCTGATTTTCTGAACTGGTCCAAACCCACATGAACCAAGCTGAATACTGCCCCTAGCACACATACAGCATATGGCGCAAAAAGCTGTGTGAATATGTAAGGATTTACTTACCTGGGAAACAGCAGGGGGTGATAAACCTACCTACCATAAAGACAACAACCTTACCAAACTCACTGGTGAAGTACACAGTCTGCACAGTTGAGGTGAGCATTAACACATGGTAATTATTGCTAACAGACACACAAACAGCTAAATTATCACATAGCCTCCCCTCTAAAGGGCAGCTGTCCTGGTGATCAGTACATTTTCAGCCAGACACAGTACCTTTAACTTGATGATGAGTAAAGAGCCAAGAACAAAGTCCTGCAGGCAAAGTGTTGGCCTACTGCTGGACTAAAGTGCCCTACCTCCCACTCGGGTTTCCAGACCTGATATACTACCTCAGACAGCTTGTTTAGAATGGTACAGGGTTAACCCAGTTATTATGGAGCTTGTAGGGTGTCCATTCTGCCTTTGGACACCATACACATTTTCCTACTGAGTGGCTCTCCCTAGCAGCACATTACTCATTTCTGCTGGTTGCTTCCTTTGCACAGGTGCTGCCTCCATTGTGGTTTATAGCTCCTGAGGATACTTCATCCAACTGTCCTCCACTGCGTCTGTATTCAGCTGGAGTGAAGCCATGCCATGAGGACATAATGGCATCCCAGAATTTGTAATAGTGAAAGGACCCAAGACATCGATAGCCACTGTATGTGCACTTGAGAGGTGCATGCTGCCTTACTTGTCATGCATGTAATGGACATTTTTACTGCTCCAAATCTACCTGAAACCTGGGCCTGTAAACTGCTGTCCCAACCACCTTTAGAAACAAGAATCAATCTGGCCAACACCCATGCACAGGTAAATAGACTCAGTGTTTTAAGCACAAAATGATCAACAGCTGTAGGAAGTCCTGTCTTTCAGTGGCTGTATCGCAACCTGTTACGCATTGCCAATATGTGAGATGTAAGCTTTCATGTGCCAGTGAGCTTTCATGGCTGGATCCTGAGGGGTAACGTTCGCCAAACCCAGACCCTGCCACCCCTGGCACACTAATCTGTGCCAATTTTTGCTTTATTTAAAAATCTGTTTTAAAAAGGGTTGTTTAGGTGAGGTTGGGGCTCTGTCTTCCTTACCATTGTGATCTTTATCCATCATATCAAATTACCAGGATTAGATGATTAACAGATTCCTTGTTCAATTTATCGCAGTCAAGTGTTTGCAGGATACCCTAATACAGCAGGTCAACCAGCACCCTTTAAATCAGTCTCTGTGAAACAGCAGAAGCCTGAGTAAGACCAAAGCACATAACTTAGAATTGTCATAGTTCTGCTTAATAATTATACTAGATGAGGTGGTGTTTTTAGCAGACACGCTTATGCAGAGCAGGTTAATACGATAATATTCAGGAATCAAACTCTGATCTTCCATGTGCTTGGTGGTGGTCACATGTTGCGTGACTGCAATGCTGTAATGGATACTCAACTGTGCACATTGAAGAGCTTTAAGATCACAGTGATACTGCCAAGAAAAAAAACAACACTACAAATACATAGTAAATTCCTGATACATTGCCCAGTCCTATCTGTGCTAAGAAATAACTTTTCCTAATCTTTTAGTTCAGACAGTTTTGTCCTTTTAGTTACTGAAAGCAGAACTCACTGTCCATTAACCACTGTATAAGCTAAACAGGGCTGTACTTACGGGAAGAAGTCATTAAATGCTTCATCAATGTGTTGTAACATGTGTTTGGCCAAGCATGCGTTCAGATCTATTTCTCCGTTCTTAGACCTGTAGGACCCATCATTCTTGCACAGTGCTGTCAGTGTTTGGTGAAAT
Source organism: Semaprochilodus insignis (assembly GCA_034552555.1). Classification (NCBI taxonomy): domain Eukaryota; kingdom Metazoa; phylum Chordata; class Actinopteri; order Characiformes; family Prochilodontidae; genus Semaprochilodus; species Semaprochilodus insignis. Next base: position 12,097,574 of record CM067496.1, on the reverse strand, counting down.
CCTCGACCACCTTTTCTCTGAGTAATAAAAGTAGCAGGAAATTAGAATATGAATGAAATATTAAAATAATTATTATGGATGTATTATTTTTGAAAAGGCAAGACTTAGGTGAACGATTTACCGGTTGTATAAGTTTTTTTGCAACTGCAGCCCATTTTTCTTCAGATTCTTTTGCTCCTTTTGAAAGATATTCTTCCAAACAGCTGCAGATTTTGTCAGAGTATGCTTTCAGGTGTTGAAGTGCATCGGTAAGATTTATCTTGAAGTTCTCATGTAGACTGGATCTGTTTTCCATCTAAAATATTAATGTTTTTACAAAATATATTTTATTTTGACCTTTTTGTTAAAATGGGATACTAACAGTGCTTTTAATTTTTAAATTGTCTATACATTTTTTACTTTCTTTTCTATAGATGCCATAAAATGATATCAGAAGTGTAGCATTAAACTCTCGTGAATGCTTCGTTTTATACACAGTTTAAAAGCTTCACTTCTAACCTCCACTGCAAATTGAAAAAAAAAAGAAAGAAAAAGAAAAAAGAAAGCTGTTTTGTCCTCCTGTAACGTTCCATTATGGAGGTTTTTAAGGTGGACTGTATAATTACATGAGTGATATTTTATACTTTGACGTCTTCATCTTTTATTCTAAAGTAAAGCATTAAGCTAAACATAAGGAAAACCTTCTATGATTAGCCGTGCCTAAACTTTTGAACTTGGTACGGTATACACAGTGCTGGAAGGTTTAGGTTTAAGTTAATTAAGCTAATTTTTTTTTTCTTCAATTTTGCCATTTATGTAGCGGTTTGATTATAACGCATATATGTTTCCTTCATTGGTGAAAAAGTTATTCCTCTCAAAAGTGAGTACATGCTTTATGTCATCACTGGCTCTGATGTTTTTGGATCAACAGTATGTGTTTTACGATCACTTTTCATGCAATGTGCAGCATCTATTCATTTTGTCATTTTTAACTCTTCATTACTTAACTCTTCATCTTTTAACATCATTCAACCTCCATATATTGCCAAAAGTATTCACTCACCCATCCAAATCATTGAATTCAGGTGTTCCAATCACTTCCATGGCCACAGGTGTATAAAACCAAGCACCTAGGCATGCAGACTGCTTCTACACACATTAGTGAAAGAATGGGTCACTCTCAGGAGCTCAGTGAATTCCAGAATGGTACCGTGATAGGATACCACCTGTGCAACAAGTCCAGTTGTGAAATTTCCCCCCTACTAAATATTCCACAGTCAACTGTCAGTGGGATTATAACAAAGTGGAAGCAATTTGGAACAACAGCAACTCAGCCACAAGTGGTAGGCTACGTAAAATGACTGAGCAGGGTCAGCAGATGCTGCAGCGCACAGTGCGCAGAGGTCGCCAACTTTCTGCAGAGTCAATCGCTACAGACCTCTAAACTTCACGTGGCCTTCAGATTAGCTCAAGAACAGTGTGTAGGGAATGTCATGGAATGGGTTTCCATGGCCGAGCAGCTGCATCCAAGCCTTAGATCACCAAACTCAATGCAGAGCGTCGAATGCAGTGGTGTAAAGCACACCACCACTGGACTCTAGAGCAGTGGAGACGTGTTCTCTGGAGTGACCAATCACGCTTCACCTCTGCCAATCCGATGGACGAGTCCGGCTTTGAGTTCCAACATGAAGGTCCATAAAGACATGGATGTGAAAGAGATTTGAGAGTCCTGACTGCAACCCGGCAGAATACCTTTGGGATGAATTAGAGTGGAGACTGTGAGCCGGGCCTTCTTGTCCAACATCAGTGTCTGACCTCACAAATGTGCTTCTGAAAGAATGGTCAAAGATTCCCATAAAGACATTCCTAAACCTTGTGGAAAGCATTCCCAGAAGAGCTGAAGCTGTTATAACTACAAAGGGTGGGCCAACATCATATTAAACCCTATGGATTAAGAATGGGGTGTCACTCAAGTTCATATGTGTCTGAAGACAGAGAAGCAAATACTTTTGGCAATATAGTGTAGCTTCTCTGGTTTGTCCTTTCCTTATGATTAGTTCCTTTCTATTTGTATCCATGTTTGTCTCTTGGTTTTCTGTGTATTATAATAATTGCACCTTAATAATAATAATAAAGCACCTTAGGATTCTTAAAAAGGTTATATAAATGTATTTTTTTTTTACATTATGACATATGTCAGATGCTCCTATCCAGAACTACTTGAAATTCTAAGATAGTTAAAAATTATTTAATAAATAAAAATAATAATAATAAAAATACAAAATCATTTTATAGAAGAAGAAGATAGAAATTCTGAGCCAGAATGCTAACAAATACAAATTAAATTAAATCATAGCAGAATATAGTAAAGTATTAAAATGTAAATGAATCTCTCTTTTTCTTCTGTGGTCTTTCTTTACTTCTCAGTTTTGATACATTTTTATGGGTCTTGGAAAGTGGTTAGAAAACATCATTTACCTTAAATGTCTGTTTGTCAACTGATTTGAAGGGACCTCTGATTAGTTAGCATTTGCTAAAGAGAAATTATCTCTCCAGACCTGTTGAATAATAGGTACTAGATGATAACAGATGGTAAAAGCCTTCTTCTAAGCATAAGAACAACAATAACAATATTATTTCCAGATGTATGTAGAGAAGGCCTAATGTGATAACAGTGTAAATTTGCTGTGCCCTCAAAATAACTCAACACATAGCCATTAATGTCTAAACCGCTGGCAACCAAAGTGAGTACACCCCTAAGTGAAAATGGCCAGATTGTGCCCAAAGTGTCAATATTTTGTGTGGCCACCATTATTTTCCAGAACTGCCTTAACTCTCTTGGGCATGGAGTTCACTAGATCTTCACAGGTTGCCACTGGAATCCTCTTCCACTCCTCCATGACGACATCACGGAGCTTGCATTCCTCCACCTTCCGTTTGAGGATGCCCCACAGATGCTCAATAGGGTTTAGGTCTGGAGACATGCTTGGCCAGTCTAGCACCTTTACCCTCAGTTTCTTTAGCAAGGCAGTGGTTGTCTTGGAGGTATGTTTGGGGTCGTTATCATGTAGGGAGTGGATCATGCTCTGCTTCAGTGTGTCACAGTACATGTAGGCATTCATGGTTCCCTCAGTGAACTGTAGCTCTCCACAGCTGGCAGCACTCATGCAGCCCCAAACCATGACACGTCCACCACCATGCTTGACTGTAGGCAAGGCACACTCCTTTATACTCCTTGTTTCCTTCTGGGACGACAACCATGCAGACCAATTTGAGACAGTGACAGGCTGACCCCCCACCCCTTTAACGTCTGCAGCAATGCTGGCAGCACTCCTACGTCTGTTTTCAAAAGACAACCTCTGGATATGATGCTGAGCACGTGCACTCAACTTCTTTGGTGGATCATGACAAGGCCTGTTAAACCGCTGTATGGTCTTGGCCACCGTGCCCAGTTTCAGCGTGTTGGCAATCTTCTTATAACCTAGGCCATCTTTATAGATAGATAGATAGATAGATAGATAGATAGATACTTTATTGATCCTGAATTTAGCAGCCAGTAGAGGTTTCACAAAAACAGCACAGTAAAACATAAAAACAAATACAAATTAAAAAATAAAAACAGGGTTGTGCAGTATGAAAAACCTAAATGGGTAGGTACCAGCTCAGCAGTATTATTAACTGCTAACTATAAACTATAAACTATACATAGTACAGGTCACTATGGATAAATATATAAATATATATCTCACTTCGCAAGGAGGCAAGAAATATATACAAGAAATACAAATATAACTGTAGACCTGTAGAAAAGACAATAGTAATAAATAAATGCGCATGAATGTGCAAGGGGTACAGTTATCAGCAGATAATGACTGAATTAACATAATAAACATATGCATATATTGGTATTTAAGTAAAGTGGAGTGTCCAGGAGTGCAGATATACAGGATATACAGTAGAATGTCCAGAGTGTCCAGCAGTTAAGATGTACAGTATATACAGTAAAGTGTAATAGTGCATAAATAAACCTATGATTAATCAAGAGAATTCAGTCCTCAGCTGTCCTCTTCCCTCTTCCGGCCCCGCTGGGAAGAGTTGAAGAGCCTGATGGCTCTCGGGACAAAGGATCTCCTGAGTCTGTCTGTGGAGCAGCTCTGTGACAGCAGCCTGCCACTGAACTTGCTTCTTTTGTCCATGATGATGGTGTGCAGTGTGTGCCCATCATCATCCATAATAGACAGCAGTTTGTGCAGTGTCCTCCTCTCCGCCACCTTCACCACAGAGTCCAGCTCCACACCAACAACTGACCCTGCTCGCCTGACCAGCTTGTCGAGTTGCATCTTGTCTCTCTTCTTGATGCTTCCTCCCCAGCACACCACAGCATACAAGAGACAGCTGGACACCACAGTCTGATAGAACATCTGCAGGAGCTTCCTACAGATGTTAAAGGACCCCAGCCTCCTCAGGAAGTAGAGTCGGCTCTGCTCCTTTCTGTACAGGATATCAGTGTTGGCTGACCAGTCCAACCTATCATCCAGGTGCAGTCCGAGATACCTGTAGGTCTTAACCATCTCTACTTCCACCCCCTCAATAAAGACCAGCTGTGTGAATGGCCTCGCCCTGCGAAAGTCCACCACCATCTCTTTTGTCTTGGGAGTGTTCAGTAGCAGGTTGTTCCTATGGCACCATGCCACAAAGTCCTCCACCAGGTTTCTGTACACCACCTCCTGCCCTCCCCTTACACAAGCCACAATAGCAGTATCGGCCGAGAACTTCTGCATGTGGCACGTCCCAGAGTTGTACTTCTGAGGTGTCTGAGGTGTACAGTGTGAAGAGGAAAAGGGAAAGTACAGTCCCCTGTGGTGCTCCTGTGCTGCTGACCAGTCTCTGACCTACAGTCCTTCAGCCTGACATACTGAGGTCTGCCAGTGAGGTAGTCAGTAATACAGGAGACCAGGTTCGGATCGACTTGCATCCTTGCCAGCTTATCTCTTAGTTGGAGGGGCTGAATGGTGTTAAACGCACTGGAGAAATCAAAGAACATGACTCTCACAGTGCTGCCCCCCTTGTCCACATGAGAGTGTGCCCGATGGAGAAGGTATAGCATGGCGTCCTCTACTCCCACTTTCTCCCTGTAGGCGAAGTGCAGGGGGTCCATTGCGTGTTGGACCTGGGGTCTGAGAAGGTGTAGAAGGAGGCGTTCCAGGGTCTTCATGACATGCGATGTTAGAGCGACCGGCCTGAAGTCATTGAGCTCACTGGGTCGTCCCTTCTTGGGTACTGGAACAAGGCATGATGTTTTCCACAGTGTGGGAACCCTGCCCAAGCGAAGATGTGCTGTAGGGGTGCCCCCAGCTCGGCAGCGCAGGACTTCAGTAGTCTGGGACACACTGTATCCGGTCCAGCTGCCTTCCTTGTGTGGCGTCTCCTCAGCTCAACTCTAACCTGGTCTGCGGTGAAGGTGTACAGGAGGGGAGAGGTGTGGGCTTCAGTGGTGCTGCAGGTCAGGTCTGATGAGATAAGGTGTGAGAATGGTGGAGCGTGGGCCGTGTTGTCTGAGCTATCAGCCTGTGGGAGGGGTGCATGAATAACAAAAGAAGAAGGTGAGGTGTTAATGTCCAGGCAGTCAGAGAAGTATCAGGAGCTGAGGCGAGGGGGAGGGTGGAGGAGGTATCCGCTGGAGCTGCAGAGACTTGAAAAGGGCAGTCAAACTGGTTGTAGAAGGTGTTGAACTCATTGGTTCTCTCTACATCACCATCTGTAGCACTGTCCGTCCTCTGCATATAGCCTGTGATGGTCTTCATACCACTCCATACCTCCCTCATGTTATTCACCCTTAACTTCTGCTCCACCTTCCTCCTGTAGGACTCCTTTGCCTCTCGCAAGTGGACTTTGAGCTCCCTCTGTGCACTCCTCCTGGTTTTTGTCTTTAAAGGCCCTCTTCTTCTTGTTCAGAAGGCCTTTGACACTGCTGGTTATCCAGGGCTTGTTGTTAGCAAAGCAGCACACAGTTTTCACAGGAACTACAACGTCCATGACAAATTTCATGTAGTCCGTCATGCAGTGCGTAATCCCCTCAATGTCCTCCCCATACGACTCCTGCAATACACTCCATTCAGTGGACTCAAAGCAGTCCCTGAGAGCTGCTTCAGCACCAGGAGACCATTTCCTGAAGGAGTGGGTGGTTATGGGTTGTGTTCGGACCCGGGGCTTGTACTGTGGCTGCAGGTAGACCAGGTTGTGATCTGATTTTCCCAGAGGGGGCAGGGGTGTGGCGGTGTATGCATCTTTTACATTGGCGTAAAGGAGATCGATTGTCCTGTTCTTCCTGGTGGGACAGTCTACATACTGGTGGAAAGCAGTGAGAACTGAGTCCAGTGTGATGTGGTTGAAATCACCAGAAATAGCGATGAAAGCATCAGGGTGCTGGGTCTGGAGTCTCGCGATGGTTGCATGTATGAGGTCACACGCGATCTCAGCATCCGCGTGTGGAGGAACGTAAACACAAACAGCAATAGCATGGGATAGCTCTCTGGGCATGTAATAGGGCTGAAGACTCACCGCCAGCAGTTCAATATCCCGACAGCAGATCCTCTCCTTCACAGTCACATATCCTGGGTTACACCATCTGATGTTCACAAAGAGCACGAGTCCCCCACCTTTGCTTTTGCCGCTCAGTTTGGCATCCCTGTCCGCTCTCACGGTGGTGAAACCGGGAATGTCCACGTTGGTATCGGGAATGTTGCCGGTCAGCCACGTTTCTGTAAGGCATAAAAGACTACATTCCCGGTATAACCGCTGATTCCGAACCAGCGCCGCTAGTTCGTCAGTCTTATTGGCCAGAGAGTTCACATTCCCCATCACCACCGAAGGAATAGATGGTTTATACCTCCAGCGTTTCTCCATGCGCTTAGCTTTTAGCTTAGCGCCAGCTCTGAAGCCCCTGTAGCTCCTTTGCAGTTCCTCCGGGATGGGGTGCGTTTTACCGGCGCGACCCTTTGTTCGGCGCGCTAACAGCTCTTCCCTTGTGTAAACAAAGTTAGTCCTGCACGCCTGCACGAAAACAGATTGCATGTCCATAGGACATACAAAATAATCACTAAAACTAGTAATAAAACATATAAAAGAAAGAAAAAACTAGGAAAAAAAATGCTAAAAACAGTACACAAAAGACGGAGCTACTGGAAAGGCTGCTACCCACAGAGGCGCCGGAAGTGATCACGTAGAACAACAATTCTTTTTTTCAGATCCTCAGAGAGTTCTTTGCCATGAGGTGCCATGTTGAACTTCCAGTGACCAGTATGAGAGAGTGTGAGAGCAGTAACACCAAATTTAACACACCTGCTCCCCATTCACACCTGAGACATTGTGACACTAAAGAGTCACATGACACCGGGGAGGGAAAATGACTAATTGGGCACAATCGGCCATTTTCACTTAGGGGTGTACTCACTTTCATTGCCAGCGTTTTAGACATTAATGGCTGAGTTATTTTGAGGGCAATATGTGTGTATATATATATATATATATATATATATATATATATAT
>CM067496.1:12078077-12089664 GCA_034552555.1 Semaprochilodus insignis | reverse complement strand
ATATATATCCTTGCCCTGTAAGCTGCTTACTGCAAGCTAATAAATGAACTTAAGTATATGAAAACAAGAACATTCATGCTATAAATGTTACACCCAAGCAGAACTGGTAACATGGGTGTCGCTAGCCCTGTTTTATGTTATTTAAGCTATTTTAGCTATTTTATTAGGGCAGTACAGATGTGTAATTTACTGACTTGTACATCCCATAATTATCAGATCAGGGTCAATTCAGTTTGGAAAAATAGATCTGATAGAGGTTAGGGATATAGAGGAAAAAGAGGGAGAGAAAGAAGCTGTAGGAGACTGACAGAACTGAAGGAGCAGACCTGAAGGAGGTTAGTGATGCAGAAGAAGAAGAGAAAGAAGCTGAAGGAGAATGACAGAACTGCAGGAGCAGATCTGATGGAGATTAGTGATGCAGACAAAAGTGAGGAGGAGTTGTTTAAGCTACCAATTAAAATTCATACCGAACATAACTAAGATAATAATATAATATTTGTCACCATAACACCCAGCTTATTAAACATGCCTGCAGAGCAAAATCTCTTTCTGATTGCACCAACTGACCTGAGACTGAACTGATCTCTAAAATGTATCTAAGCTAGAGAGAAGACTGCTCATCATTAGTACCTTTGCTTGATCTGTGTATGTTGTAAGTAGATGGAGTATTTAAATCATACTTGCTCCGTGCTTAGTACAAACTACAAACAGACAAATCTCCTGGATGCCAATTTGACCAAATAGCCATTTTGTTGATCAGTTTTGTAGAGCCATTAAATTCTCTTGTCACCATGCCCCCAGACCACCCAATCAACAGCTTAGCCCCCCATTCATAAACCTCAAATGATGCCCCTGGCTCGCACCTCAACATAAGCAAACCATGCAGTCACCTAGAGCAGAAATTGTTATCTACAAGGAACTTGATCACAGCATTTTACAAGCTTTCTGTGAGTGACTAAGGACTAGGTCAGTCACTGCTCATACAGTCTCTTACCCTGCCCCCCTCCATTAGCAGCTAGGAACATGGCATGTACATTAAATCGCTCCAAACTAGCATTTGTATGGAGAGCAGTTTTGAATCAGATACCTGTTATTTGATTCAGAAGAGTTTGGAATTTGGAGTATATTTTTAAAACAATTTTACAACCCAGAGAGACAAGAGAAGAAATGTAGGATGTTGCAGTGATATATATATAATGATATATGACTTTATTGGACTTGTACAGCAATGCATCTTTGAGCCTCCAGAGCCAGATTCCAGTTCGGAGCCAGACGGCATTGACCTACCCAATGTTGTTTCTCTCACTTTGCAACAGTATGGTAATTTTTTTCTGTATATCAAAAGTATATCAAAAGAATAATAATAAATTGTTAATAAATTCTAAAAAAAGTGGCTATACATTTGGTTTCACTACAACAAAGTCAAACCATCACATTCATATTTTTAACTATGTAATAGTTGTTTCTTTTGAGTACATTCAGCATTGACAACAGCACCAAAATGAAAAGCTTACCAGCAACTCTTCTCTCAGGGCTAGAATGCCTTTTCGGTTTTTTAGGTGTCCCATGTATAGTAGAAGTCTTGGCATCTCCAGATGCCCTTTTATTTGCTGTTAATAAAAACAACAATAACAAATAATAAAATGAAACATTTGAACAGTGTATTTATTCATTTCCATTTTAAGGCTCTCTGAACTTAGGTATGGATGTCCAAATGCACCCTTTCTGAAATACTGCATCAAATTGTTTATGGGCTATATATCTGACAGTTTACATGGTGAAGTTCTAATGTGCTGAAACACGTTTCATCAAAAGAATATCTGCACCCAGAAGGAAGTGTGGGATTGCAATGCTATTGGGAAGGAAGATAAAGGTACCAGGAACAATAAATGATGCTAAATTTAGACTGATATGGACAATATTTATTGAGCTACACATACAGAAGTAGTGTCTCTCAGTATGGTGTCGGGCCCCCATGTTTGCTAACCCAACATGCCAGACGTCTCGACATGGAGTGGTAGAGGTTCCTAATGGTGTCCTGTGATAATCCATCCCATGCAGCTTGAATATTCTCACACAGTTCCTGCAAATATTTCGATAGGGGTGTGACACATGACAGCAAAGCTTTTACTTTGGCGCAGACCACGGTGCCTCCCAGACAAATTCGTTGGTCGTCTTCACCAAGACAAAAGCAGGACTTTTCAGCGTCGCTGAATATTTGGCAACACTAATGTGGTGTTAAGGGCAGTTGCCATTCATGTAGTCCTGCATTGTGCAGGCATTTGCCAATGGTACTGGCACTAACAAGATGACTAATGGAGGGTCCACAGTTGTGGCTGTTGGGTCAGTCAGGTGTCAAAGAATAAGACCCATCCTTGCTTACGTCACATGCACAGAAGAATGTGAAACTTGAATCAGTCCTATTCATGAAAATAAAATATTTATTACATATTACATGTAAATATTTTTATTTATGATTGCATAATTTTACAAGTGTATTACAAAAATGTATATTTTTTGCCATCTTTTCTGTTTGTGAACTCCTCCTTTTTTTTAAACGGGTCTCTGGGTTTTGATCCTAACTTTGAGACTCTGTGGAGTCTCTAAGTAAATTATTATTAAAAATCCTTATGGTCTTCCTCTATAATTTAACTATTTTAGCCATGGCATTTCTAACCTAAACTACTATAACTCATCAGCATCAGATATATAAATATACACTTTAAGGTGTGTTCAGATTGGCCTTAAGGGGGCACTTACAAGCACTTTAAACTATTAAAGAGTATTGCATTAGGCCTAATTATGGCATGTATATCAAAGCGCTGAACTTTGAGAACCAAACGTCTTTACAAATAGTTTAGATTATAATGAGAAATTTTACCTGGAGCCCAACCTGTTGTTATGACCTCATAACAACAGTGACCCCAAAAGGCCAATGGGGAAGGGGAGCTACAGATGTTTTTGGCTGTAACCTTTGCGATATTCATAAAAAGCAAGTAAATATGACATAACATTTACATATTATTAATTGTGCCCAAATAGTGGGTTTCATATAATGCAATACATTGTTAAAACAACTTTTGCAAGTGTATTAACAAAATGCATAATAGATAAATAATTATGTAATTTAAAAATATTTACCTTTTTACTCCACAGTCTCACTCATCAATCAATCACTGCAATCTTGGCCTATATAGCTTAAATGTTGGTCTTATCATTTTAATAATGTAAACAATTATAAATATTAAAACTCAGATGGGGTCTGCACATTTTGTCCACAAAAGACTACATAAACCCAAAGTCAGAATAAATCTGGGTAGATATCTTACCTGAGACCGCCTGATAAACAATCTTAACATTTGGAGACCTTCTGACATAGTTGTTTAATGAGATCTTCACCTCTCTGTGCCTTAAGTGTGCAATGAGCCTCACAATGGATTCTGGATTGGAACATAATCGACTTAAAGATTTGAACATTTGCATGCTTCTTCTGATTAACCCTAGTTGGGGACACAATACCTAATGGTGGTCTAAAGACAACATTCTTTCACTTCTGATTATTTGGAAGATTCTAAACAATGTTGTTTTTTCCAATTTGCACTGCTTTTCTATTATTTTTATTCTATACTAATTTGCATAATGCATAAAACATACTTCTCTGAACTACTCCTTTTTTTTTTTTATCCAACACACAAAAGATGTCAAAATATTTAGATTACACTCAAATTCAATAGTTATCAAAAATAAACATCAAATTATGATCAATATGGTGGACACAAGCTAACATATCCCCATAGAGTAAAGACTGACAAAACAGCTAAACTCACAAATGCTTTCTGTACACACTTAGTTCAATAATACAAACCTGGATTTTAGAATTGCCTGCAGATTTTAAACCCCTGTATGTCCATAGGGGACACTATGAGATGAAAAATTTTACAACCACTTTTTCTTTAAGTTGCGAATTTGCAAATGCTATTTTCAAAGTGCAGTGCAGAGTAGAATGTCTAACGGTGTCATGAACAATCCTGACAAATGATGAACTTTTTATGAACTCTTTTTTTTTTTTTGCCTTTCTTTTCGACTTTCCTTTTGTCACAAATGCTTATTGGGAGAAATGCTTCACTGGAAAAAAACTCAACATGCATGAAACATTTGAACAATATATAAAGTGGATTCTTTCCTAGAATTTCTGAATACATACCTCTTTTACCCATTTGCAAATTTGCTGAGTGTCACTCTGAGAAAGGAAAAAAAAAACATAATAATAACAGAAAGCTATTTCCGACATGACCAGTGGAAAGTACAGAAAATCACATCTATAGGCGGGTAGGAGAACACGTATAAAAAAGGGCATTGAGCCATTCCTATATAAATAGGAATTAAAAAGAACCAGAGACCAGAAAAGACTTAAACAGCTTACTAAAACATCATGAACAGGATACATACCGTAAATGCTGTTCTAAATGGAAGAGCAGTTGTGAACTGTTGCAAGCTCTATACAAATAGTGCTGTGCAGGTAAATGAGCTCTATTTTTAACTGATCATAAAAGGGGTGTGGTCTGTACTAAAAAAAGGTATGGCAACCTAATCTTAAAGTACCTACCTGTTACGTGCCTGGGCTCAGTTCATCTGGCCCATTGTTTCTCCCTGTTCTTCGCTCTGTTTCTCGCTCCTGTCTGTCTCCATAGGTTGGCTGCGGCGTCATCCATTGGTGGAATTATTTCATTCCTTTGGCGCCATCCGTGTTCAGACCCCCTCCCACGCAGCCACTCGTCATTGTGTGCATTAAACACCACCCAGTGAATCTGTCTATGGTGTTCTTTGTAGTTTCCTTGGTATGCTCTTCACACATCGTGCACGTTACCGGCCCTTTTACCCCTAGACTACTATCCGGGTCGTAACAAGTGGGGGCTCGTCCGGGATCGCTGCTACCCTGTGCTGTGTTTGTACTGGCTTGTGATGTGACTGTGTGCTGTGTGACTGGCTACGTTGAGCTGTTACTGGTAGTGTTGGTGTTTTTTTGCAGTGTCTTCTAGTCCGCTATGGCTCACCTGTTTGATCTAAGCTCATTTTTAAGTGCCCCTTCAATAGACAGGTTGGATGCTTATAGAAAGGATGACTTGCTACAAATAGTTGCGCATTTTAACATTCCTATGGCAAAACAGTTAGTGAAGAAAGAAATTAAACGACTTCTTATTGAGAGGCTCGTAGAGCTACGGGTTGTCGCTCCGATGGTTGATACTTCCACTGAACGGGAACCAGTGACCCCTGTCCCAGTGGCGGATGGAGGGGCCGCAGCGGCGGTTTCCCCTAAAGTTATGGCGACGTTACCGCGGTTTGAGCCGCTTTCTGCTGAGTCTTCCGAGTTAAGGAGCGAACCTCATATGAGGGAGCCTTTAACAAGATGGGAGATGAATAAAGAGGAGAGGGCTGCTCAGAGGCGGGCGGACATGGACCTTAAGTTAGCTATCCGACAAATGGAGCTGGATATGGAGAAGGAAATTCGGCTACGGGAACTGGAACCGAAGGTGAAGGAGTCCACCCCACGACCTCGTACCATGTCGAATCTACCTCCATCCAGTGTTCCTCGTCTGGAGCCTGTAGAACCTGTGCCTCTCCCTAAAAATTATTTTTAAAAATATGATTAGTAATAAAAGCAAGCAAAATTAGATAAATCATAAAAAAAGTTTGTAATAATAGTAAGTCTTTAGCTGCTTTATAAAAGCTGGGTTTCATCTGCTTAGAAATGGAAATTAATCCCAAATGTGTTGACAATTTGAAATGGACATCCCAGCACTGCTCATCAGACTGTCAGGGTCTCCGTGAATTATAGTCCCAGCTAGGAGTCAGCCAGTCAGCAGAGAGAGAGGAAGTGAAAACATGGCTACAGAGCCTGAATATGTGCTAGAATCACAATCTCCACACATAAAACATACAGGACTGTTGCACTGGGGTCATAATGAAAACATGGCTCACCCCAATAATACCCAATGAGGCTACTGAGCCTGGTTGCACATCAAGCCGACAGGACCAGACATTCTGTTAAAAGCAGTAGAGGAGGACTGTGTTACAATACAATAACTGTGCATGCTAAGATCACTGATACGCACTGCTCTCCAAACCTGGAGTACATATCAATAAAATGTCATCTGTTCTATCTGCCACAGGAATTTACATCTTCGTGTTTCAGTTATTGACTAAATTTATGTGTCAAGTTAAGGCAAAGATAATGATAGCCTTAGCTCCACCTTAGCTAGCTAACTAATTATCTCCGTCAGCCCTTATCTGACAGACAAGCCTGACAACCAAAAAACAAAGATGAGGTTTCATAGCAAGAAACACGCTATAAAACCTATACCCTGTTTAAAGACTATCTGCAAATCGTCATTTGGCTTTTGCCAGTGGGTGCTTACTTTAGCTATATAGAGATAGATAGCTAACACTTTGTTTTTCTTCATTCGTTTAAGAATTGTAACTTGCCTTATCAACTGGAGCCGATTACTCTTCTCTTTCTCACCACAAAGAAAGTGCTAAAATTGTGACATTTTTTGGGCCCAGATCCAAGTACAGAGAGCCTCATTAGAGGTCCACCTTTTATGTAGCACTTTTATTCTGGAGTTTGGCTGTTTTAATATCAATTGCTTATTTAAGGTGGGATGAGAACATGAAGCACCAGAATAAAACTGCTGCACAATTTAACATGAAACAGAAAATATTCAAACAAGAGGTGCTAGAATGATGCACCATTTGAGGTCAAACAGAAATAGTTTAACAAGAGATGCTAAAATGTAACCGCTTGACCGTTTAAAGTGAAACACAAACATTTAAACAAGAGTTACCAGAATTTAGCTGCTGCAACATTTACTTTGGAACAGGAAATATACACACTCAGCATCGAAAATTTAGAAGTTGGTGGGTAGGTTTGACATCACGAGGCATGTGAAATTTCATGCTTGGCTGTGCATGTGACTTTATAGCTGTCCCTTATTCACTATATAAGGTAATCCTGTTGTGCATGCTTTCCATTCTGACTCATGCTGTTGTGTTGGTAGTATCCTTTGCAAGTGCCTTGGAGAAGATTTCGAAAGCAATTCCAGAAGCTGGAAGAGCTGGAGAAGGTTGGTGGATAGAAGAAGGCACGTACCAGCAACATGAAGGATTTGGGAGACCTACACGAACCATGGAGAGAGAGAGAACCGATGGCTTTCCCAACATGCATGGAGTGACCCAACAGCCACGATTGCGGACTGAGAGCATTGATGCCCTTCATGAGTCATCCTGGCAGACGGCTGCATGACGCAGGACTACATGCATGCAGACCATTGATGATGACTGATCTTAACACCACATCAATATTGCCAAAGACTGCAATGGAGTTGTGCCATATCAGTATATTTACATTTATCATTTATTGTTCCTAGTAACCTTCATCTTCCCAACACCATTGCAGTCCCACACTTCCTTCTGGGTGCAGCTATTCTTTTGATAAGTATATTTGACTAAATGTATTTTACTCAAATATATTGATGACCCATAGGTTTCCTACAGCTGTGAACCCTTACAATCCAAATACTGAACTTTCATTATTTCATCAGATTAGAAAGTGGTCAGGTTACTGATTTGTTTCCCACAAGGCCATTTCCTCTTCCCTTCAAAGGAGACTCTATGTCTGTACTTGTCATGCAAATTGCAAACAGGCATTGGTGAAAACACATGCTCAGTGGGGTTCTAGATAGATGCTATCTGTATATGTTTGTTTTGCTTGTTGGCACAAAAACAGAAACACAGAATTATAACATATATCAGAAAGATGCTGATACAAATTGAGAAAGATCAACAGGCCATCAAGACAGTAAGCCCACCATGAACCAAACCATGAATATAGCCAATTCTCAGCAGCTTGATCTGCAGAAGGCAGTCGCAGTCTTCTAGTTCTTTAATATACTGATTTAAGTCATTAGTTGGATCGATAACATCGGAGCAACATTAAGGGCCGATTACGGAACATGTTCCTCCTTGTTATGCTACGACATAGTCTAATGCTACTCTGTTTTGCAATATCATCAGTCTATGTGATTGCAATGTCTTAGCAATGACACCCAATGATTGAGCTGTGTCGTTAGTTTTTCAGTATTGTGATCCAAGGCAAGCAAAACACCATAGTTTGGGATGAGTGCACCTAAAAATCCAGTCCAGAATGTTTGAGTGCATGTAATGCACGGGTTAGGATCAGCAACTAATGAGTCACCATTTGGATATTTTAATCCAATAAATGTATTAACCAAATATTTCCTGTGACATTGCACTGCATTTACCTCAAAAATGTAGGTACCATCAATATCCACAAAAGGTTTGCTAACCTTTCCTTTGATTCTATTCTGTGTGGTTGGTTGTGGTCTCATTGCTGGTAGTAAATAAATGAAAGAACAGCGACCGTTGAAACCAGCAGGTAGTTCACTAAAAGCAGAGCTTCCACATAGCCAATATGTTCCAGTAGGTGCAGGAATACGACAAACTTTAGTAACAGACAACCAACTGATCCATGATTTAGTGTCATAAATACAATCTCTTAATGTTTTTGCTGTAAAACTGGATTGTTGTTTAGAGATATGACTATTATCTATTTGGCTAAGTCGCATCACATACTCACACAACGCTTTAGGAATTTCTCCGAGATATGGTCATAGTTTTCAGCACACCAGGACTATCTATATGGAGTGATTATATCTTATAACCTGGAGCATATGTCTGTTCACATGCTGCTGTACCAGGTGTACAACACTACGATAGTTTTGACTGAGATATGTTATGACAGGTGCTAATCTCAGAAGAAGAAACTACTGTTCGTAACAGACGACAAGTATCACAGTCAGAGATTGCATGACCAGTCCAGGCTATGGAGATTTTTAGAGATTTCCAAATTCTTGAATTAAACTGAATCTTAAAGTAGTGACTAACAGAATTTATCTGCATTACTAATTTCAGTTCATATGTAAAATGTATTATTACACATTAGATTCAGATTCATATCCGATGCATAACTAATTTAGAAACTGTACTGTACTGTGCACACTCTAGATCTCTAGATCCTTATAAGGATAAATAGTTCCTGCTATTGCAAGGCATTATTGTTACTCTTTTGTTTCATTCCCAGACCAACCGTGGTCCATGGACATCTTTGTCTGTTTTTCAGATTTTGACAACAACATGCTAGTATTATTGTCAGAATTAAAATGTGAAAATCATCTGTTAGTCTTCTCAAACTAACGATTAGACAATTACACATGTTCTCTGTTATTACCATAAACTCTGCAGTTTTGCCATGAGCTGGTTGGTAACCTCTACTGTAAATTCAATGTAATTTGCTCCTGCTGTCCTGAACTTATGTCAAAACAACACAGATTTAAATCATGTCTGAACATAATCTCACATCTTTACTCAAAGCTGAAGTTATTGAATAGCTGGTTCATGATGGTTCAGTATAGGTTTTGGCTACGCCTTATTAGTTTACTCATGTGTAATTGGCTATAATGCACTCTCACAGTAGCCATTGTTATTTCACTCTGTTCACCTCTGTGGGAGTGGCAGAAAACTGAGCTGCTCTCTTGATTAGCTTTAATAGTTTACCAGCCACCTTGGGGAAGATAACCCTGCCCACCGACTGGGAGTTTTACCTAAACTCACTTTGCTCCTTGCCTCACATGTCTTCCTTTGCATTTCCAAGGATCCACTTTACTGCAATAGGGACATGCACTATCATGTGTTCTCTGACTTTGCTGACTCCCTGTTTCATGGCATGCATTCTGTGACACAGCAGTTACATGCTGCACAGCTGGAAGACTTTGGGACACCTCAACTTGTAAAGTCTCACCCTCAGCTCTTTGAATACCGTTACTGCTCATCACATTCTCAGCCACACAATCAGACTGACACCCATGCAGTACAACTGTTTCAGCAATGATCTGACTACACTGACTCACTGGTCCTTTCTGATGGTAAGGTTTGATTCTTCTGTCAGAGGCTCATGCTTGGTGGTTACTGTCATTTCACCTTCTGTCTTCTCTTCCTTGACTACGACTGTAGCTGTTTTTGAAGCAGTTTGATCAAGACAAGCTTGATCAGTACTGTCTCCACTGCCACTGTCTCCACTGTTATTGGAAGTTTCAAATCCTGATGTTGAAGACTGCTCCTCCCTTGGTCTGGGCTGGAGTTTATTTTCTTGCCATTTTCCTATTTTACATTCTTTCCACAACAGTGACACGCACTCTTTGATTTATTCTGGGAGTTCTGACTGTTTCTCCGCTGAAATACAGTTTGCAACACAGAGGATCTATCTCATATACTTTTAGGCACTCAGACAACTCAGAAAGTGTACTAGTTCTTCACTTTCTACTTACTAGACTTCAAAAGAGGCAAAACTTTCCTCATGCTCTGAATTAAACCGTCAGCCCACTGGACTACAGACACCAAAGAATTCACCACATCTGCTACTGAATTAAACTCTGAACGTCCCCCATGGCGCAGATGCACCTCAGCAACCCTCTGTGTGTACTGCCTCACAGGTTCATTTTTCCCCTGATGACACTCTACGATTTGTTTCCAGCAAACAGTAGACCCTACACTGTTCTGAAGCACTGTGAGCAACCCCACATTACAGTCCTGCGCTTCTCTAGCTTTTTCTCATAATATTCCTCCATAGTTTCAATCTCATCTGGCATGAGTATCTGTGACTACACAGAGATGACATCTAATGGATGGAGAGAATACAGTTTGATTTGTCATTAGTGTCAGGAAAGGAGCAATCCCCATTTCCGTTGGGTGCTTAAGCTCTTTAGAAATGCGGTCTATCTGTTCTGGGTTTAAGGGGTTGTGCTTGATAGAGGTTTTTATTTCCCCCTCTCTGGATTTGACCAGTTTTGCCATAATTGGAGCAGCTTCCAACATTGTTAGATTGTATCCTTCCTCATCACTGCTGTCACTAGACCCTGAGCTGACAGACTGCTCTTCAGGTCTATGCTGAAAATCTTTGAGACATGGATACAGCTTTTCCTTTCTTGCAGCTAACTCCTGAAATTCCTTGTTCTCCCTTTCAAGTTTAGCTACCTATTCCTGTAGTGCTGTGTGTTCACACGTGTTCTGAGCACTAGTGGCTGCACGCTTATGATTGGCACACTACTGTATCAATCGTGCATTATTCTCAGCTTGTTCAGTCATTAACAGGCAATGCCACTGTCTGAACACCTGAACGCATCCCGCCAGATCTTTCATTTTCATACACTTACAAAGCACTGCTCCTGACTCCAGTCTGACTCTTCTGAGATGCTGAATTTGTTACTGAGCTTAGCTTTTCCTTTAGAGCATAATTTATCTAACATCTTTGTTAGACCAGGCTCAAATGCTGCTCTGTCTACAAATGCTGTCGACATGTTAACATTTGCAACAGACATTTTTGCATAAAAGATTAACCACAAACAAAACAAATACAAATAACCCCTCGAGAAACTTCTTTTAACCCCTGTGTCATTTTCTTTTAACCAGGAATCTCTAGTAATCACCCTTGTATCTCTGTTAGACTGGGAAATTT
>CM067496.1:12054856-12077577 GCA_034552555.1 Semaprochilodus insignis | reverse complement strand
TGATGAAGGTTTAGGACAAATGCAGAAATATAGGAAATTCTAAGGGGTTCACTTAAACTGTTGAAGATTTATAGCCTTTTTTGGATAAAACTGAAACAGTAGATAATAAAAAAATAGCTGTACAAGTCCCAAAAGCAACTACAACAAATAAAACATCACTGTGAGATTTGGACCTTCAAAACTAATGTCTGCTGAACTGAGCACCAGTGCTGTTTCACAGAACCTTCTTTGTGATTTCTAGTCACAGACTTCAATGTATAAGTTCTTCAATTCTTCTATTTCACTGGAGACATCTATAGCACAAAATAGAAATTACATTTCACATTGATTTCTTGGTAGAATTAAAATAGCCAAAAATCGTCAAATTAATATTTCTAATGTCCAATTTATGATAAGAAATAAACTTGCACCTGACGATAAGAATAACTTACCCATAAAAGACAAGTTGTTTGTATTCAGAAGTGCGTACTCCATCGACTCTGTTAGCCTGTTCTTTAGCTCCTCCACATTGGAATGCTTTTAAAGGGAACATGTTAATATAATGACGTAATAATCAATACATTTCCTTGGAAATAAAAATGTATTTACAGTGGCCCCATAAGCTATTTGGACATGTGTTCCACCATACCTAAAAAGTGAATTGTGTTGGGAAGCAAAACCCAGACAAACCCAATGCTATTTTTGGTAGCACTTCCTATAAATTCTGTATTTGTTAAATTCTATATCATTTTATAAAGGCATTTATAAGGCATTATTTTGCATACAAAATCCCTTATTAAACCGGGCATAAACTTGACGTATAATTGATTTGAAGTAGTTATTAAATCACACACTTTATAAAGCAAGAGTGTATGACTTCATAAAGTCAGGTTCCATAATGCATTACAATGTCTGTTTATAGGAACACTGTATTCACACCTGCCTGGATCGTCAGGAAGCTCTATCCACGCCGCCCAAAAAGCAGCTGTGGGTTCGGCACCTTGCTCCAGGGCACTTGAGCAGCTACTATCAGCTCAGGAAATCAACTGGCAACTCTCCAGTCATAAGGCTGATTTCCTAACCTCAAGCCCATGTACACAAGAGGGAAAAAAATTATTAAAAAAAAACAAAACAGCTGTTCCACCAGCCACTGCTAACAGTCTAGCATGTGTAGACAGCTAGCCTAGCAGTGCAGTTAATAACAGTTAGCCAAAAAATAAACTCACACTTCATAAAAAAGGTGTGCTTAAAAAAAATTGAAGCAATAACTTATTCATCAAAATCAGCTTTTGTTCTCTCACTCCATACAGAATCTTCTCCAATGTCCTAAAAGTGATTGTACCGAAGGACGTTGACCTGTAATATGCTTGGATCTGTTGTGATGTAGATAATATACCAGATAACTTGAAATAGCCTGTTAGGGTGCATTACAACAGTCACGTTTACAATTTTCTTAAGGATAGATATTATAATGCACTATGGAACCTTATATTATAAAGTTGTATATTCTTATTATATATTGAGTTCTGCATGTCACTATAATCATTACAATCATAAGCATTTATATGTATGACAGATTATGACTTGTAGTATATAAGGCATTGTGCAAGCTGTATAAATTTTATAAATGCATTTACAAAGCGTTATGAATACAGTATACATAGAAAGTGTTACCCAGTTTTCTTTTTGACAAAGTGTTATTTCAAAAGGCGGCAGGTTCATCATCCCATCAGTGAACACTAGCTTAGTGACACCGCTACAGGAAAAACAGTCATCATTAAAGTTTACCAAAGGTTAAATGGTTTAAGTGTCCAAATACTGTTTGTAGTTTGTACTGGGTTGACTGGGTTTGTCCCTAGGTTATGATAGAAATCCTTATTTCTAGCAAATCTAAAATCAACTCATTAACAAATAAAAGGTACATTCGTTTTATTAGATCCATAAGAGATTTCTGACTATTTCATCATCACACAAATACAAACCATTGTCCCGTCCATCAGTTCAATCATATCTGTCTTTGCGTTCTGAAACATGTAATTCTGAGTTGATTGTATGTGCTCCATCAGAAGAACCTGCTTCTTCTTCATAGAGCCAGTTCCCTTTTCGGCAGCAGCACCTAATACAATACAGCGTTGTTCACTTTTCTATGTTAGCAAAACATTAAAATGTCATTTCAGAAACATCTAAAACAGTAACTTACTTGTATAGCCTCCCAGCATTGTGGATTTAATGGATTCAGGAAGAAATGCATAAAATGTTTTTTTTTGCTGAATAATTTCTTGTGTAAACCATATCTTCAACTTCCGTTCCTGTTTAGTTAAAGAAAGTAAGCTTTACTACATTTTACGTAGGATAAATGACAGAACAAAAATGTCTGTACAATTTAGTGAGCAGCATGCAAACAAAGTCAGTGTAGTTTGTTGTGAAATGCTCTGTTCCAGACAAACTTACTGTGACTGAACTGTTCACAGTGGTGGTGCTGATGGGAACCAAAGGAGTTTAATGCAGCTAAAAAGTCCCCCACAGAATGCATTTCATTAATTAATTGTATTTTTAATTCTTTCGTGGCAAATAGGTCACCCAAAGAAAACTGCTATTTTACCATCAACATTAAAAATAAAAAACTCAAAAGACACATGTAGGTTTACTGGTAATTTTGGGGTAGTGAATAAAATGGCAAAGTTGAAACGGCAAGGTTGAAAATATCACACCCTTGTTACAATAACCATTGACCAGTGCACAGTGTTTTCAGTATGCTTTCAAAATACTCTGTATACCTTTGTTTACATCTCATCAATTAAATTTTTCAGACATAAAAAGAAACTGACGGAATCCTCTTTACTTTTCTGATTAATTAATTTTAATGAGTGATTCTCATTTTCCTCAAATAGGTTGTGCTCAAGTGTTGTTCTTATGCATCACTGAGGATCTCACAAATATATGCATATTTACAATCTAAATTTTTGAAACTGGAAGTAATTTAATATAAAATATTTATTATGTGTTTTTTTTTTATTTAATACCTTAGTCCTCTGAATTTTGAGACACTTTTGGGCTGAAATCCCAAATCATCCCTGTCTTTGCACTTGACAGGCTTATTGAGTACACCTGGTTACTGCCCTAATAAGGACTGCCCACTGTTCAGACAGTGCCGGAGTCTTGATTCTGTTCACGTCATGCCATAGCTTGTTTTCCTAGTTAAGAAAAAGAAAAAGACAAAGACTTCCGGTTTGCTCACCAGCCATCTTGGGTCCTCTCCCTCACTTTCAGTTTTTAGTTTCTTTCCCTGTTTTGTTAAGAAATGATCTTTTCCTACTTCTCTTTAGTTTCAGAGTTTAGACGATACTCGTTCTCCTTTCCCGAGTATCTGCCCTTTTAGTTTAGCGATACAAACTGAGTGCCCGCAGTTTGTTCGTCTTTTTTCTTTGTTTGTTATCGGCGCCTTTGTTCTCGTTTTCCCGCCGTTTCTTTACCCTTTGTTTATATTAAGGCTGTGCCAAGCTGATGTTTATGCGGTAGAGCAGCAGTTAAGTTTGTGCGGTGGGGCAGCGGTTAGTACGTTGTTCTTGCAGCGCTTTGAACCCTGTTGACGACGGTTCGAATCCCGCCGGTTGTATTTTCGTTTCTTCCCTCATGTCAGTGTTTTCCTTTCCTTCCACGTCTTTTGACACTTCGCTCATATTTTCCTCCTCCGGGTGTCAGTTTACTTCCTCCTTTTTCTGTTTTTATCCCTTGAGTTTCTCAGTCAATCTCTTCACTTCCCCACCCAACCACCAGCATACTAATACTCTTGTGGAGTAGTGGTAGGCGCACACACCTCCCGCACGTAAGATCACTGGACTCTCTCCCTATAAGGATTGTTGTCCTGTTACATTAATATTAAGCATTAATATGAGTAGTTCATTTAAGGCTGTAATTTCTTATTCACCTCAATTTTAAGGAAGTTCAGCATGAGCATGATCACTGGAGAATTTTCATATTTCCTCATAAGCTCCTCTTTGATGATGGTGCACTTATTAATGTTTGCTTGTAGCGTTTTTTCAGTTCCTTTTTCTTGGACTCTGAAACAAAATGAAATTGTTAATGAAGTTTTTGTGAGATGGCAATAGTTTATTACATATGAGAAATATCTAAGTCCTCAGTGAGGTACACTTATTCAAAAACCATATTAATGAAATGAATAAAAGACCATTGAAAACATCTATGTCACAATTACTAAATCATACCCTGTATAGTACTTTTGACAAGATACACTCAGTTACTGACGTACTAGTACTAGTACTAGTGATGTTATTCTGAGGTGGTGATACATGTGTTTCATTCCAAAACACGTGTTATTATACAGAAATTGTAATAAAAGCCCCAACACCAACAACATTTCCATTGTCTAATAATGGTAGGCTTATACATTTAATAAGATTGAAATGTGTATTTCAAGCTTATTTTACTGACAAACTTTGACAGCATTTAATGCATTTACTTATGGACTACACCGCCTCTGTTTGACTCCAACTTTTCCTGCTTAGCTTCTTTAGTTTGCTTGAAAGGTGTTTGTACGACACCATTTTCATAGTGTGCCAACTTCATTTTAGTTCATGCCAGTTACATCCACACTGTTTATCTTACTACTGCTGTTTATCACATTTAGACAAGATTTTTCTTTGTCTAGCCAAAATGGCATAACACATAATACACAATTCTTCAACACTGAATTTTAAAGTGGGGTCCCCCGATCGGAAAAATTAACATTCTAAGAATTTCTTAATATTTCTGTTTGGCGCTGTTCAGGGCTTTAAAACTTGCCTCTGTATGCAATAACTAGGTAGTTAATTCTTTTCACAATTCAGTGAAAAGTTTTAATTTTTCAATTCATTTTTAGGGAATTACTCTTTTTTCCCCACTTCTTATTATTTGTGGGTTGCTTCTTTACATTGTATGGCTAATCATTGCTAAATTATTCATTCAAATAATCAACTTAAAATGTTTCGAATATCTACATGTCTATAAAACAGGTGTGTATACAGTATTATCCCCATGTACTCACACTTGAGCATTTGACCCATTATTTTTGTTGTATTTATGAGGTGTTTGTAAGGGGGAAAATCCTTTGCTTTTTGTATCAGTTTCTGTATTCCTGCATGAATGGTTCCCAAAATGTAAAATGTGCTTTGATCTTAGGAGTTAACCAGTAAAACATTTTTATTTATAGTATCTTCATTGAACGGGAATAAAATCATCAAACATCTACAGATGTATTGCATATTCAAGTTTGCCAAAGACCACTTAGATGGTACTTTCATAGCACTAATGGCACACTAGTCTCTGTACATTTTAGGCAGTGCATACAACAGCAAAACTTAGATCACTGAAAGTGGGCCATCAACATGGAAATCATGAACATAAATAGTTTTGTATTGAGAAATTGTCTAAAATACCTCCTGACTGCATTATTGCTCAGGAGATACAAGAAAATGTTTCCTTGAAAAGTAACAGGGAATAATTTTCAGTATTTATGGAATAAAAAGTATCCATATTTCACGAGGCAGGCTCCATTGTGTCAGTTGTGGAAAGAGTATCCATAAATAATTAAAACTGAGACAAAATATTTTAGTTTGAAAGTTTTGTGTTATACAGAATTTAATGCATGCCCACGTTTTTTTTAAGGGTAATCTAATTGGCGCAGAAGCGGGCCTGTTGGATGGTGCCCCTGCCAATGTGAGCTGTTTAGACAGAATGCTAAGTTTTGTCTTCTTTAACAGAACCAGCTCCGGATGATGCCTCTCCCGTTGCTGGAGTTCCTTTCGCTTTAGCTGGATCTTTTCTTTCTCTAGCTGAAGCCTCTCTTTTTTCAGTGCTATCAGGTCTGGACTGCACCCACAAGCATTTGACTGAGGGATGGTGGGATAGCGAGAGGTGCCAATATGACCAACTGCAAGCTGGCTTCAGTTTGACACAAAAATTACTTTCCTTTTTCCATACACAACAAGTAGGTGCCTCTGTAGTTCCATTGTAATGGCTTGTATGAAAAGTTAATAACAGCTGTGTCTACGATTCCCTTTCTGTACGATTAAAAAAAATTATTTAATACAAAAACAAAAGAAATATTACATGTTGGAGCATATTTGACGTTGTTGTACATGGAGTCGTAGTTGTACAAGTCACTATTTAATTGCCATTCTAGCAGGCTAACGCATATCTTTTTTGTTGGTTGATAGCTTGTGTAACCTGCCAACATATTCTGAATTCTATCAGCTTTTTACGTTTACAAGAGCAGCCTACGTGGAGTGTCAAGGGCAGCTTGATGGAGGACTCTTTATTATTGGGATTCTGTCAGTTACATTCTGAGTGTCTCTGACTCATTTACATGCACCATGGGAAACAATTATTTTCTTCAGACTCAGCTCTACAAACAAAAGTTAGGTCTGAGAGGAGACAGAAACCCCTAGATCTGGGAGCATGGTCATGACTTCAGCCACAGGCTGGAAGCTTTTCATTTGCCCCTGTGGCTGATGGAATATAAGACCCAAAAAGGAGCCGCTTTCACTGACACAACCAAAACTCACCACCACCAGCTGGTATGAAGCCCTTAGCTCCCCAGCATCCCCAGTATCAACAGCCTCACAGTTGGATAATGTTTTAGGTATTGGAGAGCTCTTACAAGTACATGAAATGATTGATTGCTTTAGTTCAAAACTAAGTGCAACCCAAGACCAGAGAAAGTCATCTAGATTTACCTAGTGCCACAAAAACCGAATGAAAATACAGTAAGAACAACCCCAGAGTGTTACTCCCCACAACTGACCAGCTTTAAATCCAGCACCAACATCAAGTATTCTTCATCCAAATGTGAATATTTTACAATGATTTTTTTTTACTAATTTTCGGTCATGTTTAGCATGGGTCAGGTTTAACACGAGTCAGACCTTTCCTCGTGCGCCATGATGCTGAGATGTGGAGTCTATTCACATCTAAATTACTGCAATGCACAGATTATAAAATTATTAAAAAGCACAACAGAATAACTGCACCTCTTTTAGTTTCATTGTACTCGCTGCCTGTTTTCTCTGGAACTGGTTTTATAGTTGTTAATAAATCACATTCATTCACCTACCAAAAACACCTGGTAGGCATTTTGGCCTAGTACTGGCCTGCTAAATATTCCAAAAATAAAGTTTAAAAAATGCCGAAAAAACAACAGGATCAGTGTGTCTTTAAATGAAACATGAAATAGTTGCAGCTTTGTTCATATTAGCGTTAACTTTTGTATTGGATTATTAGTATGGTGTCATATTCTACTTTTATTCCTACCATTGGTTTTATAGATAATATTGCTCTTCAAGTACTTTTGTGCTTGTTGGACTAAACTGAGCTCTAATTTACAAACATACTCTCACCAGACATGAGTTTGATTGTGCAGATATGGCAAAGATGAAATTGATGAACAACAAAAATTGGTGAAATTTGCATGGAATAATTTTAAAATTGTATGCAACATTGATGAATAATGTCCATTTTATTAAGTACTTTATCTGTTTTATTTTTTTCACATTTCTTTAATGTTAAAGCACTTTGGTCAGCATTTATGTATGAAAGCTACTATTAAAAGGATGTGATTTATTATTTATTTATTTATTTATTTTTCAAAATAAATAATAAACAGAATGGAATACTTACGGAAAGAAGTCACTGAAGGCCTCATTAATTTGCTGTAACATATGCTTGGCCAGGTGTCTGTTCAGATCTATTTCTTCCTTCCTAGATCGGTAGTACCCAGCATTGTTGCACAGTGCTGTCAGTGTTCGGTGAAATCCTCGACCGTCCTTATTCTTGTGATTAATGTAAAGTATTATGAGTATAATGATTATTGGAGACTTGTTATTAAGTGTACATATGAAGAAAACCACTTACCGGTGCAATTACTTCTTTTGCAATTTCTACACATCTTTCTTGAGACTCTTTTGCTCCTTTTGACAGAAGTTCTTCCAGCGAGCTGCAAATTTGGCCACAATATTCATGCAAGTGTCCAAGTGCATTGTGAAGGTCTATCTCCAAGTTATGGTACAGTCTAAACGTCTCAGCAGCCTAAAATACAAAGAGTATTACAGCAGTTTAAAAATGATGTATTTTGGTTTGGTGCTTTCAGTGTACAAGTTCTTTGTTAAAATGAGATGTAAAAACTAATATGGGTGAAAATGTGATGTTAAAACGTTTAAATCTTTTTCACTATTTAAGAAAGTGCCATCAAAAATTTTATTAGGTAACTATCATAATTGATCAGAGGATCCCATACCATTTTTAAATGTTTGAGTGTGAAATCTTTAATAAGCGTTTTAATATTTTCATGTTTCATTTCTGCTCTGTCTGTGAGTACCAATCACATACTGGTGCCTCAGTTGACCTGTCAAGCTTCTTAAATAATGCAACTGTTACATTATAGCACCTCAGCCAACTGCTGCTAACAGTTGCACCATTTAAGGTGAAACAAACTGCAAACAGAGCTTAGCTCTTTTCACCGACATGGTGCCTGTGCTGTGGTGCCAAAGTCTCAAACCATTCTGGGCTTTTCCACTGAAATTTGTTCATGGTGGGCAAATTTGGTGCGGTTCCAGCCCCATAAACACACTGGTCTGGAACCGTAAAGTGGCAAGGGGGTGCTGCTACTGTCGCCACGTAAAGTTGTTTAAAAAAAACAATATGATAGGTGGAAAAGAGGTATCTGTAGATTTTTGATCTTATGTCCTACATTGACATTTTTAACCAGAAGAATTTACTTTTCTGTTGTTTTTGCTTTGTTGTATCATGCAATACACCTGTCTGGAAGCACCTGTTTTTCTTTCATTTATCACCCATCTATTAGTGATTTGTGCATTTGCTTTTATAGTTTTGCAAAAGGACTGTTGGTGTGATTACCATCTCGGGATTGATCTCCTTGAAACCTTGAATTAGGAAGAGGATTCCAAGAGCTCCAGAGATGTAGTGACTTGCCACTTCATTTATGTGAATCTCATTGTACCTTTTTAGGAGGTCCCTCAGCTCTGGTATCTCTACATATGGTCAGATCAGATGTCATGCAGCCCAGCTGGTATTACTGCAGGTATTTTATCATGGTCATTTTGAGTTCAGTTTAGAACTGCGTATGCTTTACCTGTTTCTTCTGGTTTCAGTATTGGGTCATCTTTGGTGAACTCTTCAGAACTCACTGTTAATATGTCATGGTCAAAGTGTCTCTAGTGCAGGAAAATAAAGAGAGGTGTCAGACTTAGCATTTGGTGTTCAATATAACTCTATAACAATATAACAATATAACTGTTCAGCAAAGGGAAAACTCTGTGACACTCTTTCATTCCGGTCACTCCAACGGACACACCCCCATCTCCGCACACACTCCCTCCTAAATGCCCAATATCTATTTTTATTGTATTATTCTACTACTGGTTACATATTTTGCACTGCTAATTTATTTATATTACTGGGTACTTGCACTGTCTGTATGGCTGACAACAGCCATCTTCTCAATTTGCACTGTCTATATGGCTGACATCAGTCATCTTCTCAATTTGCACTGTCTATATGGCTGACATCAGTCATCTTTTCAATTTGCACAGCAAATGGTATAATGGTTACACAGACACTAAGGACTCTATTTTCATACTTTCATACTTTATCTTGTTTCTTTGTCTTTATCTGTATTACTCTTGTGCTTCTCTTGTTACTTCTATGAACTTTGTATATCTGCTACTGGATGTTTGAATTTCCCTCTGGGATCAATAAAGTATCTATCTATCTATCTATCTATCTATCTATAACTCTCCATGCTTGTTTCTTGACTTCAAGAATTAAGCTTCGTAGGAATGTAGGTGTGGCATAACTGCATAGAGTATTGTTAAAAGTAAGTACTGATTTGTGATGATTTTTATCACCAAATTGTGCTAGGCACAAGAATTTGCTCATTCTTAATTTATATGTACTTCAACCTGGGTGACTCCCACAGTGAATGTTTTTTTTTTTAATATAATAATAAAAAAAGCATATATGAATAAATGTTTTACATTTAAGTTTATAGTAATGCATTCAATTTATCATTGCAGACTCTTTCCATGCCCACCAGTGATTGATGCTTAAATGGTTAGGAATATCTTTTCCCCAAACGTCTGCCTATTGATGATTTTCAATTATGTCTTTGTAGTTTAAAACTGCACAGACTGTTGTTGTAACTGTGCCTTTACTAATATATGTAAATGAGCTCTATCTGATTGGCTGCTTTGTACTTTGACTCATTTACATTTACAGCATTTAGTAGATGCTCTTATCCAGAGAGTTAGTGTTTCGTCAGAGAATGTATCCTAACAAGCCCAAATGGGTCAGAGTCTAAATTCAACTTGAGCGCACACACTGCCCGAACAATGGCCATTGCAGATACAAATGGAAAGAAGAATAAAGAGATCTGGGAGCCAGAACAGGGAACAGTCTTGACACTCATCTTTGAGGGATGGCGGGTCAAGGCTAACTGTACTTGAAAATCAAAGTACTCGAGGTACAGATTGACTCGTAACCATTGCCAAAACATTTAGAAAGCAGTTCAGGCTGAAAGACAGAGTTCAGAGTGACTGGCTGTAGGCTGAACTGACAGATGTATTTAAATGCGTAGGGTTTTGTGACCTCGCTAAAACACAGAATTTAATGCAAAGCATTTTATTTTTGATGCCTATTTTGCCTATATGGACCCAGTATGGGTGGTGTATGGTATATTTTGAAAATGCAAGGTAATGTTTACCTATCAGATCAAACTCTATTGTTTAAAAAGATGAGGAAATGTATTTTCCTATTATTTAAATAAAGAGTTCTTTCATTCTTTTATTACCTTAAAGTTTAACTATGTAAATGTAAATAAAAGCTAAATGCAATGATATGCAAATCATTTAAACATTTAAATGTATTTTTAATTAAAAATGATCTAAAGGCAACATATATAAAATGTTAAAAGAAAGATAATTGCTCACAACTAATTAACAGGTCAGAGAGGTTTATTCTTTAAAAGTGAAGGTGCGAACGGGTTCATCACTGTGAGTTTATTAACGTAAACTAGCAGAGAACGTGTGAATTTTATAATCTACTATACATAATATCATCAAAAGATGAATTCTCAGTATGCAAAGGACGAGGCCCAAAACTAATATTGTTAATATTAGGTGGGACTGCATTAAAAACAGACACGATTCTGTAGTAGAAATCACTGCATGGACTGAGAAACACTTCTGAAAACCATCGTCTAAGAACACAGTTCATCACTGGATCCACAACCGTGGGTTAAAACTCTACCATGTAAAGAAAAAACTGGATATAAAAAGGTCCAGAAATACCACCACCTTCTTTGGGCCCAAGCTTGCTTAAGATGGACTGAGACGAAGTGGAAAGTGTTTTGTGGTCAAATCAAAATGAATAATTCTCTTTGGAAATCATGGACTCTATGGCCTCCAGGCTGAAGAGGAGCAGAACCATCTGACTTGTTACTGGCACACAATTCAATATTCAACGTTTGTGATGGTTTGAGGGTGCATTAGTGCACATGCCTATGGGAGACTGTACAATGGTAGTAATGCTAAGTGATAGATTAGGGTTTTGGAGCAAAACATACAGGCAACGTCTTTTTCAAATGATGTCTTGCTTATTTGAGCAAAACAATGTCAAACCATATTCTGCATGTATTACAAGAGCATGTAATAGAAGTTAGAGGGCAAAACTGGTCTGCCTGCCGTCCAGAATGATCACCCCCTGAAAACAGTTGGTACAAACATACAACAAATGAAACCCCAAACTGTTCAGAAGCTGAAATCCTGTATAACGGAAAAATTGGAAAACATTTCACTTTCAATACTACAGTCTCCTCAGTTCAGTGTACAGAGTATTGATGAACAAAGCAGTAAACATGAATCTGTCCCAACTTTTTTGAAAGATGTTGCTGGTATCAAATTCAATAAATTACTATATTTTTGAAAAAAGGTTGTGTAAAACAACAGAATGAAATACCTTTAATGTGCCTTGTTGAAGAAAGTTCTTCTCCACTCTTTCTTTGGCTTTAGCATTCCTGTGCAATATGCATGCAGTTTTTTTCTTATTGGCATACTGAGGGTCCTGTAAAGACATGCAAAGCTTTTTGTTTTTTACCTACTTTAAGATCTTCAAAATAATTAATTTTAACGATATATAATTATTACCTCTGGTGTGATCCGAAAGTCTTCATCCTTGAGTTTTGAGGATCTAAATGTTTGGCAGATTTGTAATATTAAGCCAATGACATTTTTAGTTGAGCTAATATTGGCCTATATACATAAAACAGAGTTGGGTTCATTTAAGCTGCAACTTTAAAAGATGGCTCTTCATGGGTTCTTAAAGGAAATAGTTTTATTTAGAAGCATGAAATCTATACTGAGCCATTTGCAGGGTTAGATGGTCCTTTGCAGAGTGAAATTGTCCAGATTGTGTGAGAAAATGTGTTATACCCTCATTGTCAAAATAAAAATAATAGTTGCACCCAGAAGGAATCATCAGTTATGTTCTCCATGAGCAGACGGCTGCACGATGCAGGATTATATGCACGCGGCCCTTAAAACGACTGCCCTTAGCATCACATCAACGTCGCCAAAGACTGCAATGGTGTCGTGTCAGACTGTCATGGAGTGATGAGTCCCGCTTTTGTCTTTGTGGAGATGACCAACGAATCTGTGTGTGGAGGCACCGTGGTCAGTCCCAGGATGAAACGTTTGTTGTCACATCTCACATGTCCAGAAGGCCTGGTGTCACTCCACCTCCACCCCTACTGCAAAATCTGCAGGAACTGTGTGAGAATATTCAAGCTGCAAGCTGATTATCACAGGACACCATTAGGAACCTCTGCAACTCTATGCCGAGACATCTAGCATATGATGTGTTAGCAAACATGGCGGCTCGATGCTATACTGAGAGACACTATTTCTGTAGGTGTAGCTCAATAAATATTGTACATATCAGTCTAAATGTATCATCATTTATTGTTCCATTATTATTGTAACCTTTATCTTCTTTCCCAACAGTATTGCAATCTGACACTTCCTTCTGGGTGCAACTATTCTTTTGACGATGAGTGTATATGGTTATATATACTCACTGAGCATTTTATTAGGCAGACCTCCATGTATCTACGCATTGTCCATTTTGTCAGCTCTGCTTACCATATTGGTTACAACAGAGCAGGTATTATGTGGGTGGTGGATCATTCTGAGCACTGCAGTGACACTGATGTGTGGTAGTGGTGTGTTAGTGTGTGTGTTGTACTGGTGTGAGTGGATGTGTGTCTGAGCTGTGTCTGACAGTGCTGCTGTGTCTGGAGTTTTTAGACACCACACCATAATGTCACTGCTGGACATGAGAATAGTCCACCAACCAAAAATACACCTACAAGGTGGACCAACAGGGTAGAAGTGTCTTAAAGAGTGGACACAGTGTTTAAAAGCTCCAGCAGCACTGCAGTCTAGCCCCTTATTATCTACCACCCAAATAATGCCTGCTCTGTGGTTGTCCTATGGGGGTCAGTTACAAAGGTTGTTCACACTCACACACTATCACAAAGTGAATATTTTAAGAAACATCCATTTAAAAGATTCTTAAGGAAACCAAAGGTGGTTCTTCTATGGCATAATGACACAACTACTATGAATATATTCATTTCATATGACTGAATAGACTGACTAACAGACATGACTCATGCTATGAGACTGAAATTGATGTGTTGATATGTGCCTTATTTAGCATCTATGTTGGAAAAATATCTCCAGAATTAATGATGTTATGTCATCATTCCAAATAATGTCATCCTTTGGTACCTATATATTTAGGAGTGTGGTATAAATAATTATTATGCTTTCTAAGATAAAGAGCCATAAACTGCTGCTGACCTCATGTAGTTCTGTGGATTGATGTCATCAGTCTTTGTACATATGAAGGAGATACTCTTGCACTCTCCACCTTGTGCCATGTCTGTTACACTGTTAGAAACAAGTTCCCAGGCCTCCTTGTCAGAACCAGCTCGGTTTATTTCACTCACGATCCAGACCGCAGAACACTCTCTCAGTTTCTAAAAAATATCAGAGAATATTAGAAACTGGCAGTTACTTCTGCACAAGAACTGTTCGCCAGGAGCTTCCTGTATTTGGTTTTCCTGGATGAGCAGCTGTACACAAGCCTAAGATCACCATGTACAATGTAAAAGCTGTCAGCTGCAGTTGTATACAGCACACTGCCATTAGACACTGGAGGAAGGAATAAGGGCCTAGGGTTGTATTTCATGATTTAGGCTGGCGAAGAAAAATCAATTACATTTTAGAGACTTGTGCTTTTAATTTTTAAAAAAAACATCTTTGAGGATGGTTCATTCTTGTTCCAGCATTGCTATGCCCCTGTGCTTCGGACACTTACCATGTCTTGGTTGATTGTCTAAATTTAGGGTAAGTGGATAATTGTGTGAATGTTATTTTGTGGTGATCTGTATGATATCCAGCCTACAGTATGGAAGGGCTGTAGGACTCAGGATATAATCTAGATGTAATGTAAATCATAAACATTTGTCATTTTTCTGAAATAAATAGCAATATTTACCGATCTCCACATCTGATCTCTGGTCTTGTTGTAGTCTCCAGTACCAGGGAGATCCACTAGCACGATGTGTTCCAGAAAATCTTTACAGTGTGGAACCTTAATGGTCACACTCTTCACTACTGGCCAGTAACATCCTCCAGGACTTGAATCATCATGCTGAACGTAACTCCCAATATAGTCTGAGAGATCTGAGGCCTGATGTTCAATACATAATGAACAGACAAATACATAAAAGATGCTTTATACATAAATGCAGCATGTTGGTTTCCGTCCTCTGAACTAAATTCAGTCTGCATTCTCACAACCACACTCACACTGACTTACTTTCTCACATGTTATCTTTTTAGTTTCAGATCTGAGAAACTCTGGAATTTCTGAGAAATTGTCATCATTCATGAGGTCTTCCAGGGTCGAAAAAACACCTTCCTCTCCATACAGTGCTGTAATCTTCTCATTTGCTGTACCGAACATGGCATTGTCCCTGTCCTCACCATCCTCAGACAAAACACTCAGAAGTGTCTTGAGTTCATCTTCCCATTCCTGAAGAAATATAATATAACAAAATAAGAGGGATCTTTAGATCTCATAGGGCCACAAATGATTAGCATTGAGAATACTGATGCAGTCCTGATTTCATAAACTAGAAGAAGGGTTGATATAGACTGAGCTTTGAGATAAACAATAAGGGATCTAAACTGAGATCAGTCCTGTGAGAACCAGCCCTGGAGACAACAGAATAGACTAAAGGAGAGTTTTACAATGGATCCTGAAACATTCTTTCTTGTGATAAGATCGTGTTTGACCCAGCGAGTTGCATAATGCAAACTCAGATTTAAAGTGATGTATCTTGCATTCCCTTCATGCACACATAAAAATGTTGATTGAACACTGTTTGAATCTGTTTTTGGCTATAATTCTCACATATAAAATTCAAACCTATAATCTTCAAAGAAACACTTCTAATATGCCGACACTAAGATATGGCACGTGGGTCTCATGTGGGTTGCTAGCAGTATGACTGTCCTGCTGGCTTGTTTTTGTACTGCCCACCATCAAAGTGAGATTCGGTTACAGACCCTTTTATTCTAAGGCTAGGACTAGGGCTGGAGTTCACTCACTGTCCACTCTATTAGCCACTTCGACCTTGCTGGTCCACCTTGTAGATGTACAGTCAGAGACATTAACTCATCTGCTGCTGTTTGTGTTGGTCATCCACTAGTCCTTTATCAGTGGTAAAAGAACGCTGTCCACAGGATGCTGTTGTCTGGATAATTCTGGTTGGTGGACTATTCTCAGTCCAGCAGTGACACTGAGGTGCTTAAACACTCCAGCTTCACTGCTGTATCTGATCCACTCACACCAGCACAACACACACTAACATACCACCACATCAGTGTCACTGCCGTGCTGAGAATGATCCATCACCTGACTAATACCTGCTCTGTGGGGGTCCAGACCATTTGAGGAACAGGGTGATAGGGGGTAACAAAGTGCTTCTACATGGTAAATGGAGCTGATTAGTGTAGACACTGAGTGTAGATTGAAGGTCTACTTAATGTGTCCGGTTGTTGCATCAAAAAAAATGTTGGCAGCTTGTGTGTGTGTATATAGGCCTATATATAACTGTGTACCTCTTTCGAGATGAATGCAATCTCAGCTGTGTAGAAGAAGTCTGTCACGTTGGCTTCAACCTGTATAATGACTGAAGTACAGGCACAAACACTTCCTGATGGTAACAGGTATTTTTCTCCGAGGATAGCGTTTATCAGAGAGCTCTTCCCAGCCCCCGTCTTCCCAAACACTCCAACAGTAGTTTTCTTTCTTCCACTTGTGTCCAGTCTGGAGATTATTTTCCTGTGCACAAAAGTGTTAAAAACACTTTACATTAAGATCTTTTACGATTTGACTAACATGAAACCTGTATTAGTATCTTCTGATACTTTATTAATTACAATAATAATTTACAGTTTCTGTAATAAAGCATGCAAAAAATGGTTACCTTCCTCATTAATGGTCAATTCCTCATGCATAAAATAATGGCATTTCACATACCCTTTATATAAAGTGTTACACAATATTCAGAAGTAGGAAATATTTTATTGTCATCATTCTTTTGTGATAAACAATATGTTTTTGTGATCTTAAGGAACACAGTGTCACTCTGCTTTTTTGAATAAAGAGTAGAATACCCTGTTTTAGTGCCCAGAGTTTTTCTTTGCAGTTTTTAAATGTAGCACTACTAGTGCTTTGTATCTGATCACAAGCTGCAGCATTGTTGCCGTATTACCCACCCAATATTTCTATTATCAAGGTTACTGTACCTGATATATTGGATGAGCTTGTTAAAGGTGGCATCTTCAGCTTCATATTGTCCAAGTTTATACTTAACATTTGCCATAGTCCTTTTGGCGTTTCTGACAACTGTTAAAGGAAAGACAAAAATGACAAGGACAAGTAGAGTATTAGCACTCACAAATCGACCTTTTTTCACCAAAAATGTTTGTTTCCACCTCATACAATTACTGACATGTACAGCTAAATATTTTTTCTGTCCGCAATTATAGTCACATAAATAATGTATTCATGTTATTGTTACATTTTCATGCAATAAATAACAATTTCATTGCCGTGTTCCCCTCAGTATATATTGTGATTACTGCCTTGATTGAATCCTGAAATACACTTACAGTCAATAAAAGTTGCACAAATAGTTGCACCCAGAAGGAACCAACCTACAGGAATGAAATTTGGTGGGTAGGTTTGACATTGTGAGCCATGCAAATGATTCAAGCTTCGTGCTCGGCCGTGCATAAAATGCAAGAAGGACGGGCCTTAACGCTGTACCTTACCCAACATCCACGATTACAGACATTCAGCGAGCAGTGCTGCTATTTTTTTGAAGATGACTGTGCATAGTCCTAATACAAGTATTGTTTCTTCCTTGTGGTCCTCCAGATGTTCCATCACACTGATTTGCATTATGTACTGATTCACAGTGTAATGAAGGTAAGTTTGAAGTATTTTCATTTGAACAGTATGGTACCTAAAATGACTGTTCCTGTTTATTGTTGAATCATGCTAAAATGATAAGTAGCAGTGTCTGAGTCCAGTTAAAACTAGCTTGTCTTTATCCCTGTGGTTAAACAAATCATATGGTGGATGTTTTTGCCAGTGCCATGTGTGCATTGCTACAGAGCAGAGTTGATCCATCCTGCTCACAATTTAGAGCTTTTGTCCACCACCAAGAGATGTCTGCCATCTACTCCACCTGGTTGCCCCAAATATACGCCAGTTTAGACCAATCTTTGTGCATTTGTCTTCTCCTGTAAAAACTTGCTTGCTTTTGGATTGTTTCTGTGATTCTTTTAGATTGAATCATTTATTGAATCATTTTGGTCCTTTAATCTTTTGGGAAGTTGTGAATCATTATCAAGCCTTCTTTTCTGAGCCTGTTTTTGAGCTACATTATATTAATCTGTAACAGATTTCACATTTCTTCACATGTATATGCTTTCTGGGCTAAGATAAGTCACATATTACAAAGAGATCTGTACATTTTTAATAAATAATAAGCTAAAAGTACTAAAGAAAACATCATGAATTCCCTGTTTACTGTCTTTTGTTTTTGGAATTGTTTCAGTATTTGACAGCAGCAAAAGGTGAAGCTTACCAGTGTCTATCCTGTCTGGGCTGGAACACCTTCTTTGTTTTCTAGGTGTCCCAAGTGAAGAGGAAACTTTGCCATTTCCAAATGGCCGTTTATCTCCTGGTAAAAAAAAAAAAAAAATGTACATACATTTGAAGTGTTAAAATGTGTAAAGTGTGAAGATTAATTTCTCATTCCAGATCTTTAGTAAAAGTATCTTGTAAACAAATACCTTTGCTACTCATTTGGAGAGAATCAATCTGAGGGAGAAAGGAAGGAAAAACATAATACAAGATCATTTACATATTTTACAAGTTTACTGCACATTTGAAAATATATGCATTTATGTTTTGTTTTTTTGCCAAGTAATGATGCAGAGAGTTTTGAAGATTGTCATTTTGTGATTTTGTTGTTTCGATTAGTTCAAAAAGTTCAAAACCTGCCAGAATGCAGGAAAAAAGTCTAGGTTCACAGTGTGGGTTCATTGTAATGTCATAAAGTCATAGAATGATAGAATAAAACACGGCATTTAAAAAATATGTCACCAAACAAGCTTATGGGCACATTAACTGCTGGTGTCTTGCTTTTGAAAGTTAGCTAATAGGTTGCTGCTAGATGGCTCTGTCACAAAAAAAAAAACATTTATTTCACCCATACAAAAAACAGCATACATTTTATATTAGCACTTTTTGTCTTATTTTGAGAATGACATGAATATCATATGAGTTCATGGTGAAATTAGGTTAAATTCGAGTTGCTGAAAGGACTTGAGAATAACGTCTTTTCACCTTTCACGTTTCAAACAAATCTCAACGTTGTTTGGACGTCTGGCAGAGTCATCATCTCAACGTCTTTTCCACAAGTTTTTGCTGAGTGGGCACAAAGGTGAACGAGTTTTAAAAATGGACATTGATGAGTTTGGGTGAACTTCTTCAGCTACAGAATTTGGATATTAGTCATGTACAGATCAAACAACTTAATTGCTGTATGAAATTATTTATAGTTTCTTGGTCATTTGTGAAAGGTGCTTCAACTTGAACATGGAACACTTGGTTTTCCATTTATTAATGTTGATAAAAGCTGGTCAGATTAAATATTACTGTGATGGTGGTGAGTAATGAGGAGACAGAACTGAGCGTGTGTCAAGATAAGATAAGATAAGATAAGATAAGATAACCTTTATTATCCCACATGAAGAATGAAGAATAATGAAGAATAGCAGCAGAACAGATACAGAACAAGAGGTAGACTAAAGTGCAGGTTTACAGAATACAAAAAAAGAAATTACATAAAATAAATACATCTCTATTATTATGTTAAAAATACAATAAGAAACTATAGAAATTTACATTGTAATTGCACAGATATTTTAAAGATATTTCACGTTACGTTTACTAGCTACACAGATAGGATATAGGCAGTCAGAGTGCATGAATTACAGTGTTGGCAGTCGGTACAAGATGTATACAGGTGATATACAGGTAATAAGGTGCAGCAATAAATATTGGTCAATAATTAAGTCACATTGAATAGATAGAAATGGGTCCATATAGTGTGCCTACAGTAGTGAGTGTATGATGCTCTGCTTGGGGAGGTGCCGGTTGTAGAGCCTAACAGCAGTAGGGAGAAAAGAGCTGCGGTATCTCTCCTTACCACACTGCAGGTGGAGGAGCCTGTCACTGAAGGTGCTGGCCAGTGCTGTGACTGTCTCTTGTAGTGGGTGAGAGGTGTTCTCCATTTTGGATGCCAGTTTAGCCAACATCCTCCTCTCCCCAACTACCTCCACTGGGTCCAATGCACAGCCCAGAACAGAACCTGCCTTCCTGATCAGCTTGTCCAGTTTCTTCCTATCTGCAGTTGTGATGCCGCCCCCCCCAGCAGACAATGCTTTAGAAGATGGCTGATGCCACCACAGAGTGATGAAAAGTGTGGAGGAGTGGACCCTGTGTCCCGAATGACCGGAGCCTCCTCAGCAGGTGGAGTCTGCTCTGGCCTTTCTTATACAGAGCATGTGTGTTGTCCGACCAGTCCAATTTTCTGTTCAGATGAACACCCAGGTACTGGTAGGTTCTGACAATCTCAATGTCCCTTCCCTGGATGTTCACCGGAGTGGGTGAAGAGAACTTAGTCCTGGGGAAATCCACCACCAGCTCTTTGGTTTTGCCCGTGTTGATGTGGAGGAAGTTCTGCATGCACCAGGCCACAAAATTCTTTGTTACTTCTCTGTACTCCCTTTCGTCACCATCCAAGATGTAGTCAACAGTGGCGGAGTCATCAGAGAATTTCTGTAGATGGCAGGTTGTAGTGTTGTGGGTGAAGTCTGCAGTGTAGAGGGTGGAGAGGAATGGCGTCAGGACCATTCCATGTGGTGCCCCCGTGCTGCAGAGTATTGTGTCTGACACACAGTCCTTAACTCTCACATACTGTGACCTGTTTGTGAGTCCATAATCCAAGTGATGAGATGGTGGTCCACCTCTGTGCTCTAGGATTGATGTTATCTGGACCTACTGCGTTCCTGACCTTGATCTTGCTCAGCTCCCTCCTCACTTGTCTGGTGAAGGACAGAGAAGAGCTGGGCTGTGTGATGGGCATTGAAAGCAGTGGTGTGGGATGGTCATAAGAAGGAGCAGATGCCAGATTGAATCTGTTGAAGAAGGCGTTTAGGTCGTTTGCCCATTGTGGGTCTCCTTCAGGCTGCCTGTTGGACTCTTTAAATCCTGAGATGGTTTTCAAGCCCCTCCAGACTCCACTCACATTTCCATTTTCTTTCTGTAATGGTTCTTGCTCTCCCTGATTTTCCTTCCCAGTTCCTTCTGTATCCTGATTTCCTCCCTGTTTCCTGATCTAAAGGCAGCCTTCTCATTCAGAAGAGCCTTCAGGTCTGAGGTAACTCAGTGCTTGTTATTGGAAAAACACTGTACTGTCTTGGTGGGCACAGTGTTCTCCACATAGAAGTTTATATAGTCTGTGATGCAGTTTGTGAG
Source organism: Semaprochilodus insignis (assembly GCA_034552555.1). NCBI lineage: Eukaryota > Metazoa > Chordata > Actinopteri > Characiformes > Prochilodontidae > Semaprochilodus > Semaprochilodus insignis. Next base: position 12,056,337 of record CM067496.1, on the reverse strand, counting down.
GCTGTTAACATCCTCACTGCGTGGCTCGAGAACCTCCCAGTCTGTTGTTTCGAAGCAGTCCTTCAAAGCCTCATAGGCCTCATTGGACCAACTTATTTTGTATTGGCTGGATGCCTGAGAACAATGGGTTTGTAGAGAGGCAGGAGATGTACCAGGTTTTGGTCAGACTTGCCCAAGGTAGCGAGGCGAGATGTGTTATACGCATCCTTAGTGTTGGCGTAAAGCATGTCCAGTGTTTTATTGTCTCTTGTGCTGCATGTTACATATTACTTGAAATTGGGAAGCATGGAGGACAAGGAGGCATGATTGAAATCTCCAGAGATGAGGATGAGAGCCTGTGGATGTTGTGTCTGCAGCGTGCTTGTGACTGAGTGGATGACGTCACAAGCTGTGTTCGCGTCAGCAGAAGTGGGGGAACACACACAGTTATCTCGATAATAAGCCAGAATTCCCTCGTTAGATAGTACGGCCTCATGCTAACGGCTAACAGTTCAACATCCTTGCAGCATATTTGTTCTTTGATAGTAAGGGGTGTCCTGAGTTGCACCATCTATCATTAATAAAGACTGCCAGTCCTCCTCCTTTCTTCTCCTTTTTTCTGTCTGCGTGCCGGATTTGGAAGCCGTCCAGTGGGATGTTAGCATCTGGAGTTAGCTCGGTTAGCCGCAAACAGCATTAGGCTACACTCGCGGTATCCTCGCTGGTGCCGAGTCAGTGCTTCTAACTCGTCCATCTTATTGGAGAGAGATTGTACATTCCCCATGATGACTGATGGAGGGACAGGCTTGTAGTGTCTCCTCTGTGGAAACAGCGGTGTTGCTAAGCGCTAGCAGTTGTTCTCTGGTGTAAACAATAGAGCAGTGGCTGCCCCCAAGCTCTCCCGAAGCAAACGTAAACAAAAGTGCCCAAAAAAGCAGAAAAAGCACCAATGTCCCAGGCATGATTAAAGTAAATTAAAACAAATACTACGAAGAAAATAAAACTACTACTCAGAAAAAAAGAATGTGGGGAAAAAAGATAAAGACGAAGTAAAAGATGAGTTGCTGTAACTGGCTGCCACTCGGGCTGCCACTCGAGTGTCTGCTTATTAGGAAGAATAACGGAGGGGCTGGACTAACTCCTAAAACCCCAGGATATGTGCATTATTGTTTTGGAAATTTTCTCAAGTAAGATTACTATTATAAAGTATTTACATGAGCTTTTCACACATGCCATGTGTTATTTTCAGGAGACCCTGGCCTACTGAGATGTCATCATTTGATATGAAGATGCTAACAGAATGTTGATATTTGTATTAATTTGGCTAATTATTGATCATATTTTGTCATTTTTGCTTATACTGATCTTGAGAGCAAGTTTCAGGAGAGATACTGAAGATATAGGAGAGATATGGAAATATAAGACTTGGCTTGTTTGGAGTATTGTGTGAGTTGAAATGCAAAAATGTTGATTGTGGTTAATCAGTGTAGGTTCACGTTCAT
>CM067496.1:12023714-12040332 GCA_034552555.1 Semaprochilodus insignis | reverse complement strand
ATATATATATATATATATATATATATATATATATAATATAGGACAACAATGCAAAAAAGAGAAAAATCCAACCTTTAATTCAAGTGCATTTATTCAGTGGGGGAATAAAATCTCACATTAAGAAATAATTATTTTACATGAAATCATCTGTGCCACAGTTCTTGGCACCCCCTGATGTTAAAACTTTGTACAAACCCCTTTTGCCAACAAGACAGCACTTATCTTCTCCTATAACATTTCACAAGATGGGAGAATACAGAGAGAGGGATCTTCAACCATTCCTCTTTGCACAATCTCTCTAAATCGTCCAGAGTCCTGGGTCCTCTCCTATGCACTCTCCTTTTCAGCTCACCCCACTGGTTTTCAATTGGGTTGAGGTCTGGGGACTGAGATGGCCATGGGAGGACATTTACGTTTATGCTAACAGTGAGCTTTGGAGAACTTTTTACTTCTCTTACCATCCTCCTCACTGTGCATGGAGGCAAGATACTTGCATCCTCGTCCAGACTTGTTTGCCACTTTTCCAGTTGTTTTAAACTTCTTGATTCCTCTAACTGTAGATATGGGCAGGTGTAAGTGAGTGGCTATTTTCTTGTAGCCATTGCCTGACTTATGAAGGTTGACACACACCTGCCTTACTTGCATGGTGTGTTCTCTTGTCTTTGCCATGTTGAAGAGTGGATAAGAGAAATAGGCCTCTGTGTCATGAATTACTATTTAAAGGTTCCTAGAAACTCATCAACTTTATAAACTACAGTAGAAATGACACGTGCTTCAATTACATTTATTTTCTAGAAATTGTTAGGGGTGCCATTAATTGTGGAACAGGTGATTTTTATGAAAAATAATGATTTCTTAGTTAGGGTTTTTTTTTTTTTGTTTTTGTTTTTTGTTAAAGGTTACATTTTTCTACAATTTTTAGTGTGAGATTATGCTTCTGCTATAAATTGAATTTATTTTAAGGCTTTTAACACGTCTTAACAATAATTGTGGAGGGTGCTGTATCTCAAACTGCAGGACTATTAAGAAGACAAAAAATGTAGAAAAAGAAGAATGTATCACGGAATAACAATAGTGTTTTGCATTGCGCAATCACTAATAAACAAAACATTTTCGTTTTTTAAGATTATCAAATGATGTGATTGTGAACTGTGAACCGCAGCTATAATACTGTTTGTAGAAGCTCCCCAGCCATATTTTTTAGTACTTGTACAGACCATACAAATATGTAATAATCTCACACTGGATATCCTTCCCCACCTATTGTCATATAGCACTGTGCTGATAAGTTAATTTGTAGAATATGCTCTTATAAATTAAAAATAAAACCATCATTAATCATGCTTGGCATTGGTTTGCTACTTTTCTAACAGCTCTCTGTTAGTAATTGTAACGTTAGCTGAGATCTCTGCCATATGCCATCTACCATGTCTTTCTGAAGAAGAAATCAAGAATCATTCTCCAGCATGGATGCCAGCTTGGGTAACATCCTCCTGTCTCCCACCACCTGCACTGGGTCTAAGGGGCTTCCCAGGACAGAGAGGGGCTTAATGAGTTTGTCTAGTCTTTCCCTGTCTGCTGTAGAGATGCTGCTGTCCCAGCATACCACTCCATAAAAGATGGCTGATGCCACCACTGTATCGACAAAAGTCCTCAGGAGTGCCCCCCGCACTCCAGATGAAAGCAGTCTCCTGAAGAGGTCTACCTAAGAGTCTGTGTTGACCTTTTATAGTAGAGTGCAATAGTGTTAGCTGACTAGTCAAGTTTGTTGTTTAGGTGAACGCCCAGGAGTCCACCCTCTTCATGTCCATTCCCTAGATGTTCACTGGTGGCAGGGTGTGTCTTCACCTGTGGAAAACCACTACAAATTTCTTCACCTTTATTTTCCAGGGGGGCTGGATGCTGGACATTTGTGAATGGGAGGTTAGAGTTGCCAGCAACTGAACCAGTGGGGGGTGCTAATGAGTTGAAGGTTGTGGATAAGGGGGTGATTGTGAGAGAGGCAGAGGGCAGCTTGCTGGTAGTGCCACAGAGAGGGGATTCAGACACGATATCTGTGGGGTAGGTCAGTGATCAAATCCGTTCATTCACCCACTTTTGGTTTTAATCACCCTGTTTTTATAATGTAACCTGTTTTTATGGTGTAATCTGAATTTTTTTTTTTTTTTTTTTTTTTTTTTTTACTTTTTCCTGTTGCTGCAATGAAATAGTTGCCTTTTTGTATCATGATTATGTAACGCCATTACTTGTATTCCGTTACTACCCAAACCTGCCATCCATGCATCATTACCTTTACTTGTGCATTTGTGTGCTTACAGTACAAACATCCAAACACTGATTCTTATGTGCAAATTTCAAATAAAAAAATGCCAATGTAATTTGCATGTTTGTCTTGTGTTTTTATGTTTCAAATGAGTTGATGTTCTCATGCATGCCACTCCACCCTCTAGCATGTATTTGGTATGCTATATCTGTGGAATAAATACAAAAATGACACAAATACAGCATAATAATGCATTGTTTGGCAGTGAAGTTTTATCATATAAGGTTAGAGGAATACTGTTAGAACACAGGTTTGATTCCTGAGTTCTTGCTGTACAGCCTTCACATTAATTTGTTCAATTCCATCAGTAGCCCCTTATTTAATTTAATGAAGGACTGATTGGATAAACCAGGTACTGTGTGGTGACTGTACATACTGGACTTCATCCAGCAGAGGTGTAGAATATGGTTTAGCTGTCACACACCACATTTGTAATGGGGCTCAGTGCAATTAACCAACCTGCCTTCCCTCTAGTTACTCCACTGAGGGGAGCTTAGTGAAGCTAAACCCCACAGACTCCCCAGTAATTTGAACAGAGTAAATTTTATGAATGTGTAAGTGTAACGCTCGAAGGACTAACCAGAGGCATGCAGAGAGTAAAGTAAAAGGAGGTTTATTGACAGGCAGTTCTGGTAGGCAACAAACCAACAAAGAGAAAGTGAGCAAACATACCAAATGGAGCGAGACGGGGGCAAAGTCAATAGACAGTCCGAGTAGTCAATGAGATAAGCCAAACAGAGCAAACAAAGCCGAGGGAAAAGACAAGAGCAAAACCAGAAAACAAAGCAATAAGTCATACACGGTAAAATGAAATAACAGATGTAAACGCTCAGTCGTAAACAAGAGTTGGCAAAACCTCGCAAGGAGGTAAGGGAAGAGTGAGTGTATAAATACAAACAGGTTGGAAGAGGTGCAGGTGTGATCAGTACTCCGGTGATGCTGAGCGTGTGTGATTGGCTGATGGAGAGCATGTGTATAACCAGAATTATGTTTTACTGCTTCATACAATGACAAAATAATTAATCCTTTGTATCTTTAGTACTTCTGTTATCTAGTGTTTTTGAAGTTAGCATCCAAGTTAGCATAATTGTAACTGCGTTCTGCATTTATTCTCTCATTAACGTCCTTTGTCATCATTAATAATATAATAGGGGTCCTGCACTTTTACAAACACTTCACTCTTGTCAGTTTCATCAGATTAAATGCACTTTATTTCATAATACCGTCACACAAATTTCTTCGCTACTCTGCACATCAGTTACAAGGCACATTATAAAACCAACATGAGGATGTGCTGGTGGCAAAACAAAATGTAGTAAAAAGTTTGGGTGTTTAACTAATAACGTATTTATAATAACAAAATTTCTGATGAAGAGTAGCTATGTAGAAAAAAGGAATTTTCATTTTCAGTAATAATGAGTATTTCTGATGCATACAACTCCAGCAGACAATTGTCAGAATGCAGTTTCATGATGATGTGAGAGCTCAAAGCAAAAGAGATTGGGGGAGATTGAACTCATGATACATTACATCATCAGTCTAGCCAGCACTACTGGAGGTTCCTTGGATCTCTACAAACATTCTTACACTTATTTTGCATATAATGTAAATTGAAGAGTTAATAACTTCTTCAAGTCTTCCATCTCTTTGGTGATGTCTGTAACACAAAAGAAATCTCTTGGTAACAAGTTATTATTCTTCATATTATGGCTAGAGATGAAACTGCATATGGTTTTAAGAATAACTTACCAATGTATGGCAAAGTGTTTGTATTAAGAAGTGAATGTCCCATCGATTTGATTAGTCTTGCTTGTATCTCATTTGACATGAAATGCTATTCAAAAGAACACAGTAACATTATGATGGTAATAAATTATACATTTGCTTGGAGTACACATTTCATACTCATAGTAGTTAATTTACTTAAACTGGTCTAATACAAACCAGTGTTTTATCCAACTGCGCACACATCTCTCTCTTTGCTGTCAGGAACATTTCACTTTTTGATGATTTTATGTGTTCCAAAAGCATGTCCTGCTTCTTCTTCATAGATCCAGATCCCATAATATCAGCAGCCCCTATTACAATACAACATTGACTTCTTTGCTGATTGAAACTAAATGAGATGCATAAATCCTAAGAGGATTCCTGAGTTGAAACTTACTTTGATAGCAGGGCTGCATTGAGGTTTTTATGGATTCAGGAACAGATGCATATATTCTCTTTTTCTGCTTGACAATTTCTTGTTCAAGCATTGTCTTCAGTTTCATTTCCTGTTTACATTAGAACATAACAATAACTCAAAATACATTTGAAGTGTCATAGATAAGAATTAAATAACTACTACGTTTTGTAACATAGACAAAGCACACAGTATTACTACATTGTTTCAGAGAGTATGTTCAAAAAGTGAAGAAGTAGATTGACCTCATGAAATACAATAATGAAGGTTCCTTTATCAGAACTTATGTTTTGATACAAAGTGAGCCATAGCTAGAAAAAGACAGCTGAAGCTTTACAGCGTGCCTGAAAGGTAAAGCAATAGCAGATGTAAACAAGTAACAGGAAGACAATATAAAATAGCTTTGGTAGAGATCACATCTTCATGTAAATCACAGAAAAACAGTAGTATACAATAATATCCTGTTCACCTCAGTTTGAAGGAATTTCAGGATGTGACTCAGCACTGGTGACTTTCCATATTGTATCAGGTCATTTGGGAAGATGGTAAACTTGTCAATGTTTGCTTGCAGTGATTCCACAGCTGCTTTCCCCTGAACCCTGAAAAACGAAAACAAGTTCTGAAAGTGGAGTTTGGGTAAAAAAAAAGGGGAGACCTGGGCACCATGGGGTATGCAGATACACCCTCAGTTTCACCAGAAATCAGCTACAGGGGTGGTGTCACTGTGCACACATAAACCCCCTTCTGAGCTGAAAAGAGAAGTTTAGACATTGACAGGTAGGTTTACAGGTAAAGGTTTGGGTAAAAAAAAAAAAAGCCACCATTTCGGATTCAACTTCAGCTTTTCAGATGGGAAGGTAGGTACGTACGTAACACATCGAACTTGTTGTGTTTCATGTTAATGTAATTGTATTCATTCTCACATTTAAACACTGAGTTTTCCTCCTCTGGGTAGATCCTTTCTCTACCCATAAATGCCTTACAAAATTTGACTGAGACCTTCTGGTAGAATTTGCAGAATGAATGGAACAGCAACTTCAAACAAACCCTTGTTTTCCCTGTTCTATTGAATGATGAAGCATATTTGTGAATGGTCAAAAAAAACAAACCCACCGATACTGGTCGACCTAAACCCTCACTAGACTGGTCTTACACGACTGCCTCACCTAAAGTCATGGTATGGTGTGATGTATGAGGTACCTGAATTGTAGGACCTTTCTTCTTTGATGGAACGTTAAGTGCAGATGGTTAAACAAGGTTGTTAGATGAAGACATGCTTCCTTTACTAGTGTCAGAGGAGGAAACGTTTCTTCCAACAAAATGGTGCCCCGCCTCATTACGCACGCAATGTCAGAGACTACCTTGGTGCAATTTTCCCACAGGTTGTAGGGGTGCAATCGAGTGGCCACCATGTTTTCCCAATTTAACCCCTTTGGAAGTCTCTGTGGGCACTACTCAATGATTATACAGAATGTTGTTCATCTTAAAGACAGAATTGTTGATGCTTGTGCTAGCATTCATCCAGATGTTTTGATAGAAGTCAGGAATGTGTGAAAAGCGGAGGTGCTTATGACAGAATATCAAATACATTTTGTAGACCTTTACTGGTCAGTTTTCTTGTTTCACATAAATTCACAGTTTTAAAATGAGAATGAATAAAGTTAAGATGAAATAACATTATTTTTCTGGTGAAGTTTCCAACCAGTTTAATATGTCACAGCTGATGTGTACAACTGGATTGCCGTCTGTCAAATGGTTTTGATTTTATGTGGTTGTTTCCTTATTTTTGGGACACCCTGTATGATACAATAATGATGCACACTATTTACCATTAAAAGTAACCTTAACCAGAGATATCCGGTCTCATCCACAAAGGGCGGGTGTGGTCGCAGGTTTTCATTCCGAACAAAGAGGATGACATGGGATATCCCTAGTTCAATCAACAGTCTCAGTCTTCAGTTAGAATCAGAATGTGCACAAACTTTGTTGGAATGAACACCTGTATGCACACCAGCCCTATGTAAAACAACACACCCCTAAAATAATAATTACTAAACACAACAAAAGTGTGGTATTTCCCTTCCAATAAAAAAATATTCATGCATACCATCAGGTTTACATGTCAAAATGTGACTCTCAGTTATATAGAAACTCAAGTAAACTGAATTCAGTTTCACTCACGGAAAGAAGTCAGTAAATGCTTTATCAATGTGCTGTAACATGGGTTTGGCCAAGTGTGTATTCAGATCTGTTTTTCCCTTCTTAGACCTGTAGTACCCATCATTCTTGCACAGCGCTGTCAGTGTTTGGTAAAATATTCGACCCTCCGTCTGAGTAAAGAACAGATTTCAACATTATGCAGTAGTTAAAGTGCTTAAAACACATTAGAAAAGTTAGAATTACAGAAGATCTTTTACCGGTGCTATTAGTTGTTTTGCAGCTTCAACACATGTTTCTTCAGATTCTTTTGCTCCTTTTGAAAGTAGTTCTTCCAGGGAGTTGTAAATTAGGGCACAGTGTGTCCTCAAGTGTACAAGTGCGTTGTGAAGATTTCTTTCTAAATCAATGTACAGTTTTGAGCTCTCTTCCATCTAAAAGAAACAGTCCAACAGTTTTAGTATAAACATTTTAATTTGCCCTTTAGATTTTACAAGTTTTGTACAAAACAGGACCCCTGAGCTTAATGCATATCTGTTTAAACATGACTGTCTTGATATTTTTCTGCATGCTGCTTAAAACTGGAGTAGGCTATTTACTTTAGAAACATTCTTTATTATTAGTCTTGAAATACTGGACCGACTGAATGACTTGGGTGGGTGATTTACATGCCTGTTTACGTACCTATCATATGACCTGCCCACATGTGCAGGCTCTACACCCATACTCATTTGCACATGTGCAGAGACCTTCATATGGATGAGCTGTAGGTGTAAGCTAACCAGCTATGTTTACCTTGTATTTAGTCTGTGTGTAGTGAGAGTGGTTTGATGGCATGGATGATTTTCAAGTAAGGTTAAACTGCTGCACCCAACACTGCATCACCTTCACTATAAAGCATGTGGCCACTCAGCACAGCACAGACACAGAGAATGATAAAACAAACTTAGACAAGCACGAAATCTAAACCTAATCAGCATACAGCTGCAGGCAGTATGGCTGGCATGACGGATGTTTATGGTCGGTTTTACCGGTCTTACCTGTAACGATACCCTGAAGTAACGTTGGATTTATGCTTTGACATTTTCTTAAAATTCATGCCAGCTTTTGTATTAATAATTGTAAGTACTATATTTGCAGAAAACCAACAATGACTATTTTCTTGTTTGTTTGTTTGTTTTATTTTTTACATTTGATTTTGAAGTAAAACAGAAAACATACTTTAAACGACTGATATACTTTTAAATGTTGCAGTTAATTTTGGCACTGCAAACTGGTGATTTAAATTCAACAACTGGCACGCTGATAATGAACTGAGGGCTTGAAGCCCTTACTTATTATTACATAAAATCAGTTTAGTACTGTGTAAAACCAGAAGAAAAACTATCACAGCAACAGTTCTCAGTGTTTCACAAACCATGTGGTCAAAGCTACACAAACATCCCACAAACATGAATGTTGATTGCTTCATTCTCTCCATTATATGATCCTAGCCCACTTTCGGAGTGCAGTATTCTTAAAATTGTACAATTATGGACAATAACTTCCTTAAACCGCTGCTCTGTACATGTTCTTCCAATGTATATTGTCTTATTTAAAACTATATATTGTAGACATGTTTACAACGATATATTGTATAGATATTACATTCCTGTCCCTCCCATGCTTAATACACTGCCTGGCCAAAAAAAAGGTCACACACACTCCAATATTTCTTTGAACCGGCTTTAGCTTTGATCACGGCACGCATTCGCTGTGGCATCGTTCCCACAAAGATTCTCAATGGGGTTCAGGTCTGATGTCTCATGCTCCCTGAACCACTGTCTCACAATTTGAGCCCGATGAATCCTGGCATTGTCGTCTTGGAATATGCCGGTGCCATCAGGGAAGAAAGTCATTTATGGAATAACCAGGTGGTTCAGTATATTCATGTAGTCAGCTGACCTCATTCTTTGGGCACATAACGTTGCTGAACCTAGACCTGACCAACTGCAGCAACCCCAGATCATAGCATTGCCCCCACAGGCTTGTACAGTAGGCACTACGCATGATGGGTGCATCACTTCTGCCGCCCCTCTTGTGACCCTGATGTACCCATCACTCTGGAACAGGGTAAATCTGGACTCATCAGACCACATGACCGTCTTCCATTGCTCCAGAGTCCAATCTTTATGCTCTCTTGCACATTGAAGCCGTTTTTGCCGGTTAGTCTCACTGACAAGTGGTTTTCTTAAGGCTACACAGCTGTTTAGTCCCAATCCCTTGAGTTCCCTTCGCATTGTGCTCTTACTTTCACTATTAAACATATCCCTGAGTTCTACTGTTTAAGTGATCGCCGATCACGTTCATTCACTGTTATGTTTGATGCCATAAATTTAGTGGTCTGACATACCATTTCAGTGTCACTTTCCCTGGAACTGTGAATAAAGGAGAGGATTCCAAGTGCTCCAGAGATGTAATCACTTGTCATTTCATTTGTGTATCCACTGTTGTACTTCCTCAAAACATCCCTCAGCATAGGTATCTCTACATATGGAGAGATCAGAGAATGCTGACCAGATATATGTACTACAGGTGTTTTACAGGTGTCATTTAAATGTAATTTCATTAAACATTTAAAATTATTTCACATTTTGAACAGCTTAAGTTCGAACCCTTACCTGTTTCCTCCGGCTTCAGTACTGGATCTTCTTTGGTGAATTCTTCAGAACTCACCGTGAACACAGAAAAGAAGTTCTCATCACAACTGAAATGTCTCTAGTGGAGATTGATAAAGTGAAAAAACAGTCCCAGATCTAAACACATACAGCTTTCTTATTCAAAAACAGAAAAAAATACCTTCACAATGTCCTGCTGATTAAAACTCTTCTTTACTCTTTCCTTGGCTTTATCATTCCTGTGCAATATGCATCCAGTTTTTCTCTTGACTGTGCGGTCTGAGTCCTACAAACATATGCGGAGTATTTATTCATAGACTTTATTATTCATTTACAAACTTTTCTATAAATATTTTGGTCATGTTTGACCACATTATTACCTGTGATGTGATTTTAAAGTCTTCATCCATGAGCTTGTTGGATCTAAATTTAGAATGCATTTGAATATGAATATGAATTTAAAGTTAAATTCAGCTATTGGATATTAATCAAGTATAGAAGGAATAGTGCAGGATGAAATGTAGCAGCTCTCAAATACTGATCTATATAATACATGCATGTAATAAGCCTGTTTTTTAATTCCTGCTTGTTAAAAAAGCTAAATAATAGGATCATAAATTGCAACGTGCCTCATGTAGTTCTGTGGATTGATGTCATCAGTTTTGGTGCATATAAAAGAAATGCTGCTGCACTCCCCACCTTGTGCCATGTCTGTTATGCTGTTAGCCAAAATATCCCAGGCTGCTTTGTCAGAACCAGCACGGTTTATTTCACTTACAACCCACACTGTAGAACACTCTCTCAGTTTCTAGAAAACATCACAGAGCATACAGTTCAAAAGCTAACCACATGGTACAGTAATAAATTACTTTTACTGATATTTAAAAAAAAAACATTCACAAATAAAATATGCCACATTTTCTCGTTTTGTTTATTTCCATGTGTTGGTGTGAAATTAAGCAAATAAAGGCTACTATTTCATTAATTACATTAATCACACTCCTGGCTCAACTTCCTAATGAAACTGCTTTATTTTAAAATGAACTGATATATTTACCAATCTCCACATCTCATCTCTGCTCTTGTTATAGTCTCCAGTTCCAGGAAGATCCACTAATAAAACATGCTCTAGAATATCTTTACAGTTTGGAACATTGATGGTCACACTCTTCACTACTGGCCAGTAACATCCTCCAAGGTTTGAGTCATCATGCTGAACATAACATCCAATCTTATCTAAGAGATCTGAGGCCTGTGTTGAACACAATGCACACAAAAACGAGACAAAAATTACTATGTGTGTTTTACATCAGTGTCAAGATTTCAAAATTGCATTGTCCTTTAAAGCAAACAATGTTGTGTCTGTGGAAAAACAGTGTCATGCTTCCTCTTTTATAGAATTGGACATACAGAGTAGGACAAACAGGCATAGACAACAACCTGCCCAAAAATGCTTCAGGTGAAACAGCTTAACTGAAAACTGCATCAGGCGAAACAGTCTCACAAAAATGGCATCAGGCGAAAAGGCCTCACACAAAGCAATAAATAAAACAGCCTCATATAGAGAAGAGGGTGCACACAACTTTTGGGAGGCAGTTTCTTCTAATGGTGGTTTTTGGGGCGCTGTTTCGCCTGATGCTGGTTTTCGAGAGGCTATTTTGCCTCATGTTGGTTTTTGGGAGGCTGTTTCACCTGATGCCGCTTTTTGGGAGGCAGTTTTGCCTGATGCTGCTTTATGGGAGGCTGTTTCAGCTGATACTGATTTTTTGGAGGGCTGTTTGACCTCATGCTGCCTTTTGAGATGCTGTTTCGCCTGATGTATTTTGGGGCACTGTTTCAACGGATGTAGCTTTTTCAGAGGCTGTTTCAGCTCATGCTGCCTTTTGGGAGGTTGTCTCGCCTGAATCTGTTTTTTTGAGAGGCTGTTTCACCTGATGCTGATTTTTTGAAAGCTGTTTCGCCTGATTCTGTTTTTTGGGAGGCTGTTCCACCTGAGGCTGGTTTTTGGGTGGCTGTTTTGCCTGATGCTGGTATTTAGGAGGCATGATGCCATGTCATGTTAGGCTTTTCCCAGATTTGATTTTGTCCAATGCTGATTTTTCCATATACTGTTTTGTGCAAAGTTATTTTTCCTGAAATCACCAAGATCTGTTTGCCCATGTTTGTCTAATTGTAAGCGTAATTGTATGAGAACTAGGTCATGACACTGTTTCCTATGACACAAAGCTGTTTCCTCTGAGAAATTAGGCTATATATATATAAAATTAATATGAATTAAAATTCCATGTTCTCAACAACAAGGGCTGCGGTGACTTACATTTTCACATGTTATCTTTTTAATTTCAGATCTGAGAAACTCTGGAATTCCTGTGAAATTGTCATCTTTCATGAGATTTTCTATGGTCACTGAGAGACCTTTCTCTCCATACAGTGCTGTAATCTTCTCATTTGCTGTACTGAACATTGCATTGTCCCTGTCCTCACCATCCTCAGATATAACATTTAGAAGGCTCTTAACTTCATCTTCCCATTCCTGGAGTAAAGTAAAATGTATAAATTATAATAAAATAACACCACAAAAAGACATTTTTATGACCTGTGTACCTTTTTTGAGATGAATTCAATCTCAGCTGTGTAGTTGGAGTCTGTTACGTTTGCTCCAACCTGTATGATGACTGAAGTACAGGCACAAAGAGTTCCTGACGGTAACAGGTCATTTCCTCCAAGGATAGCGTTTATCAGAGAGCTCTTCCCAGCCCCCGTCTTCCCAAACACTCCAATAGTAGTTTTCTTTCTGACACTGGTGTCCAGTTTGGAGATGTTTTCCCTGTGAACAAAAATGCATACAAATAAACATGTTTATCAGTTGTGCTACTGGTATTTTTATAAAGTGCTATTAAGGACACCGTACCTGATGTATTCAAGGAGCTTCTTGCTGGGATTGCTGTCTTCATATTTGTATTCAGTGAGATCAGACTTAACTTTTGTCATAATTTCTTTGGCTCTTCTAATATTCTCTAAAATAGGTGATGAATAGAAAAGGACAGTTATGACAATTACACATCAGTACGTTTTTTGTTAGCCAGAATTGAACCGGTTCTGTGGTGAGCAGAGCTGGTAGCATAGTGGCTAAGCTAACACTTACCAGAAACTCTCCTGGATAGCAGCACTATTTGTTTGAATGTGTTATTAAATGTAAACTTTGAGTTAATATTTAGTAGCATTTGGATTTTAAATAATGCAGGATGCATTGGTACAATAATAACAAATGTAGAACCAATCAGCCAACGGCAATGTTGTTACGGCATCCTACTGAACGATTTTGAAAAAGGGTCAATGAAAATTCCCAGTAGTGGAAATCTGAGCAATGCACAGTCAATACACATTTAGTTTCCTGTAGCTGCAAATAAGATCTGCATAACACGGAGGAGAATTTTGGATTATTTCTCCCAGTAAATGTGTTTCAGATCATCAGTAGGTTTGGAATGCCTTGCTTATATACATGTATGCCTCTTCAGGTCAAACCACAGCATTTCGGTACAGGGACCAGCCAGGGCTCTCACCTGCTCAGTTCAAAACACAAATCTTTTTTCCAATTCTTTTTTTGTTGATGTGCTTTGTTTTGATAGACCTTTTAGTATATTGTTTTAAGGTGTAAAGGTGTAAAGGCCCTGAGGCAGGAAAGCAGCCCCAAACCAAGCTTTTGGGCATTTGTGCTACAAAGTCCTACATTTGCCTTATCTTGATCTTGAGAAAACCTAAGACGGGCCACATTTTTCAGCAGGGTCTTTCTTCATGGTTCCTTCTATGACCACTATTCTTGTATAGGGTGTTTCTAATAGTAAACACACTTCTGTAGGTCTCTGGCTATTAATCTTGGATTCTTTCAAATCTCTTTCAGGATTGCCTTGTTGTGCTCTTGAAGTGATCTTTACAGGATACTAAAGTGACTTTATAAACAGAATAAACAGGATTTATAGACTTGTCTAAACAAGTTTACCACAGTTACATGCATAGCTAACAATGAGAACCAGGTGGAAAGTTCTAATCAAATCCAGATTTCCCACATTTCTTCTATTTAGCTCATGATTTTTTTAATTAATCAATTTAAATCATGAATTAGAATGTTTCTGTGGAATAAGGCCAACAGAAATCAACAAAGCTTACCAACATCCCTGCTTTCGGGACTGGAACACTGCCTTTTTTTTGCAGTACCATATAAAGTGGACGTGCAGTCTCCAAGTGACCTTTTACGTCCTAGTAAGGAAAAACAAAACATGAAATAATTTGAATATGAGTAAATGATGGCTTAATTCAGATTCTAACAAATACCTCTTGTATCCATTTGCTGGGTTTCACCTTATGGAAACAAAAAATGAAAAGACAATGTAAGTCATCTTGAACATAGACAAAATAAAGCAATAAAAAGCTGATGGAGATGAATCTTTAAGTAGAAACATTTTTCTCAAAAATATGTGTCACAAATATTGGCAGGCAAGAAGAGACACATATGTCATATGGGACATTCTGGAATTTTAGGACATGTTTAGTCCCACCCATGAAATTTCAGTTAATCTTTGTACAAATTACTAAAACTTCTTGTGTAAATTATACTTGTCCTGAGACATGACACAAATACGGTTGTTGAAAATATTACTCCAAAATATTGTTTAAAATATATATCATTCCTAGTCAGGGTCAAGAGGGTTAATTTAAAAATGTATTCTGTTACAGTTTGACTCACTACCTGATATAAAATGTAACTGTAACCTGAGGGGATTACTACCAAAGGATTACTGTATTAAAGTAACTTCATTAAGTGTGGAAAGGCTCATATTCACATTTCACATTTAGTAAAGCAATATCTCCAGTATTATATTAAACATTATTAAACAACATTTCTGTGATCCTGAGTGTATGTGTCACGTTTCTGTCTGTCATAATTTACAATCAAAAGTAATTTATACATTCAACCGTTACTTTGTGCAACACTGTTACTCTAATTTTAACCCTGTTACCACATCTTTATTAAAATAATCTTACATTATTTGCTCAACTCACACAGGTTTAAGCTATAGTCCTTTTAATAGTTTGAATGATTATATGCACAATGTATTTGAGCAAATATTTGAAAATACTGAAATTAGTAAAAAGGTGTGAAAATTGAAAAGTTGTACAAGATGAATTTGTTTGTTTAAATTAATTTAAGTCATGTATAGTTTTTTCAATGAAATGGGTATTCAATGTGACTTTCTTTACATACATACTGGTAAAGGATTTTTCAAACAATATTTGGTAGTTTATTAACTGTTGTTTTAAATGAATTACAGAAAATGTTCTAAATAAAGAGTCAGTTTGTCACAAGTTCTGATGCCCAAATTGTCCTCCAATTCTGAAATGACCCATATGCTAAGAATATATGCTATTAAAACTCATATGAAACAACAACAAAAACATATGGACAGGAAAACACATACATGCCTTGTTGAATATTGAAACATCATAATACTCACTGTAAAAGCTGTTCTGTATGATGGAGCATTCGTGTGGTTGTGAGCCAAGGCAACAAATGGTGCTATGCAGGTAGAGGAGCTTATGTAAACCGATCATAAAAGGGGTGTGGTATTTTGGAATCATTCCATTTTTGAGAAAATGAAAGTTATAAGAGTGTGTCAGCAACACCACAACTTTATAATATTTACATGTAGATGTGAACAGATGGAATATTTAATATGTGGTGGGTGTCTATATTTCAAATAGTCATATTTCATGTCTATGTGCACATGAATATATATGGAATGAACATTAATATATATAAAATGAACAGTGATATGATAAAATGGTCATTTCATGTGTATGTGCACAATTTGTTCATGAAATGCATTCATATTTAAAGGGGCAGTGCTAAGTTAATAGTTACTGGAAATAACAATGCATGAAATAGCTTAAGAGTTTGTTGTATCAATTCTCAACGACAAAAGGTTTATAGACAAAATTGCACTATGGTACGTTAGAATAACATTGTTATCATTTGTGCAGTAGTATTTTTTACATCCTATAGTTTAAACTGGTAGTAAAAAGAACTGTTTGTGAAAAACTGCTAATTTAGCAGTATTTATTAATTTATGTGGCCATGTAATATTATTCACTTATTCCTGCTACAGTCATAGTTACTGTAATATGTCACACGCAGTGTAGCAATTAACTTCCTTAGGGCGTTTGTCTGTTTATTTTAAAGTAGGCTACTTACTGAGAATTTTGTAACTAGTTAACTAATTGGATTACTTTTATTAATTTTTTAATTGCACACAGACTGGCAGAGTGCGAAAACCACTGTCTACTGACCGTGATGAGTGCCACCTCATCAAATGTCACTTAACCACCGTAAAATGACCTCAAGCGACCTACAGAAAGACTGGTGAGCGGCGGCTGAGGTGAAATGCACAGTGAGCGTGGTTCAAAAAACAGGCTTCTGGAGGCATCATTAGTCATTTTCTAAACAGATCTAAAATACAATATTTGATCTGGAATTTGGGAGACATGTTTCCAGTAGTGTGTAGAATAAAAGAAAACTNTTCCAGTAGTGTGTAGAATAAAACAAAACTGCTAATTTTGGTGAAACATTGTAACGCCTCCAGGTCTCCCTGACACCTCCGATCTCCTGGACTCCATTTCCCAGAGTCTGATGATGTCACACTCACATGTCCCCAGTCATCCAATCATTCACGGTCTAGTTCGCCGGAGTTTTGATTTGCTTCACCTGACATCGTTTACACACCTGTATATAAACCCCTCACACACACACACACACACAGAGAGCGAAATTTTGCCGAACTCACTTTGCAGTTCTGAGTGTTGTCCCTGTTACTTTCCTATCGATATTTCTGGTTCTGACTCTTCTTTGTGTCTGACTCTCGCTCTCTCGATTCCCCCCTTGGCTCTGTCTGCTATATTCTCGCTGGTTATTGACTCCCCTTCTGTTTTTCTGACCATTCTCTCGGATTTCCCTTTTGATTCTGTTTGCTGGCTTGTTTGATCTCCTGGTTTTCGACCTCTGCCTGTCTCACGTCTACGACCCTGCATTACCCCTTTTGTTATGATTGCCTTGATTTTGTTGTTGTGCTTGACTATCGACTTGTCAAATAAACTTCCTTTGGTTTTTAGCTCTGCACGCGTCGAGCCCAGTTCTTTGTCCCTGACAAACACAAACCCATAAACTGTAAAACTAGAGAAACTGATCATTTTGAGGTGGTCTCTGTAATTTTTCCAGAGCTGTGTGTGTATATATATATATATATA
>CM067496.1:11951316-12023214 GCA_034552555.1 Semaprochilodus insignis | reverse complement strand
TATATATATATATATATATATATATATATATACACACACACACAACCACAGCAAAACAAGCGCTTGTTTACTGTAATGACGTTGTGTTATGTTTGTAGTTTAGGCAGCAGGCACATAAAACTATGTCCATATTTATTTAAATCCTGTAATAATGTGGCTGCAGTGGGCCATAAGGCATGTCACACTCGTAGTATGAGGGACTCCTGCACTACTCCTACTGTAAGGTCTGATAAATAGCATAAAGCTATGAAATGTTTTAGAACATTTTAGAATATTATATACCATTTCACAAAATTAACTAAGTGCTGGGGCCTTTTATTTTTGAAAACCAAAACACTTCCGGTTGACGTCCGACTAAGCTCGTTAGTAGAGTCCTCACACAGCTCCTTCTTTGGGAGGTTACATTAGCCGTTTGATGTGGGAAGCAGAAGTTCCTAGTTCCCTGGCCTTGTGAACGCACCACTAGTTTACTACCTAGGGGACAAGGAGTGGATTTGAGACACGGCCGGTAACTACGGTTGAAACGGTACACCGGAACCACTTCCCCACATGCATGAGAGTTTAAGCTAAATAGTAAGAGAGTTTAGGTAACTGGTGAGGAAGCTAGTGAGTATATTCAACATGCATACGTGCACCTTTTATGTATTATACTAGACTGCCGGAATGTGTCTGTATGTTGGCCATTAAACGTTACAGAGGGCTAATTGCTAGCTATGCTAGCTAGCCAACTACATTGGTTCTCATAGAGATACATTAGCCTGTAACTTTGTATACTACATTTACAAATTCGCGTTTATACCTTCCTCAAAATTGAAGAGTGAGGATATAACACATTGTATTACTGTCAGTAATTATTATGTTTAACTTTTCCCACCTAAAAATGTGGAGAGCAGCCTGTAAATGTTCCAGTGTCCATAGAAATAACATATATTGGCCAGTGGAGCTATTAGCTGGAGCACAATATGCTTCTTATAATGCCACAAAAAATCCTCTAAGGCCAGAAGACACCGGCTTTAAACTTGCTGAAAGGCTGAGACGTAGTCTTTCTACATCTTCCTGTAACCTGTCAAGGACTGCTGGTGCTCCTTCTACAAAAAGACCCCACAGGAAACCGCCCACAGTAGCTCACCCTGAGAGGAGAGTGCCATCTGAACTCCAGAAGCTCAGTTTGGAGGACTTCACAGAAGCAGAAGCTCAAAAGCTTCACAAGGGTGCCCATAAGGTCAAGACTGCTGGGGTCAAAACAGGCAGAGAACATGATGATATGGTGTTTGGGGTGGCCCCATGTTTACTGGCCTTGAGTCAGGCCAGGAGGACACCCAGCCGTCTTTTCGTGAAGACCACTGAAGGACGTCAGAGAGAAGCTGTGCAGAGGGTTTGTGAGGAGGCCTTTAGGCACGGGGTCCCGATCCAGCGGGTCAGTAAGAAGGAACTGGACAAGATGACCGGTGGAATGGTCCACCAGGGGGTGTGTCTTCAGGCCAGTCCTCTAGGCTTCATCACAGAGGAGAAATCTACAAGAACTCAGCATGGTGGGCACCCTCATCCACTGTGGCTCATCCTGGACGGTGTGCAGGATCCAATGAACCTTGGTTCCGTTCTACGCTCTGCCTATTTCCTTGGAGTGGACAGAGTAGCTAGTAGTATTCGGAACAGGTACATGTTGTCGTTGGGCTTGTCACTGTTTTATCTGTTATTTGTTTATTTAGTGCATTGTTATTATTACAAACTTCTTTATACATGCAGTAAAGACTTACATCAGTCAGACTTCATTTAAAGGCTAATTCCACTAGCTCCTCAGACTGCCTGCATTATGCAGAGTTGAGTTGAAAAAAGGCCAGTCATTCAGAGAGGTATGTTGTAAAATGGTTCATTCTAGAGAAATAGACAAATCTTTTGCACTGGTGGTGATTAGAACCAGGGGTCTCAATGTCTCCAACATAAATTTTATTTGCGGTCCAAAGCAGCCAATAAACCTTCACATATCACATGTTTTTTTATATATAATGCTGATAATGATAAAAAAGAATAATAGTAAGAATAAGTGTTCTTTGGGTTCTGTTTTGCCTTACAAAACCCCTGCTAGGTGTGAAATACAGGGGGTCCTGGGGGGCTAGATTTTAATGTGTTATTTGTCATTTGTGTATTCTTTAGTGCAGCATTGCATCACTCAGTCCCTTTTCAGCTGTCAGTGTTCTCTTACTATAATCCCCAGCATACTGTATACACATAGCTCATACAAGCATTGAAAACCCTTTCCGACAAACCCAGACATGATCTTACTGTTATTAGCAGTAACTTTAACATTACTACCTGACTTCCTTCTGCTTTAGCTTAAAAGCATGGAAAAACAGCCTGCGTTCATGTATCCACATAAGGATTTATTGATGCATCGTGTGAAGGTGGCTTTTCCTGGTCTTTAAACTAGAAAATCTGAGTCTGTTGTGAGTGCTGTGGTGCCAGTGTAGAAGGTGGTTAGGCTTGTTTGCAGTAGATTGTTAGATAGTAGTGGTTAGGTCTAAATGTCTCATTTTGGCTGGAGTGCCCTTAAATACAGCTGATAATACATTTCAACACGTTCTCTGTGTTTTCAGCTGTCCTTTAACCCCGGTGGTAAGCAAAGCCAGCTCCGGGGTGATGGAACTCATGGACGTCTATGGCTACAGTAACTTGGCTGCTATTGTGAAGGTGAAGGAGTTTTGCCCTTTTCTGCACACCATCAGTGTTCTATATAGCCTTTCTGTGTCTTGCCTCTAGAGGGCAGACATGACCCACAAATCAAATGTCTGATTCTCATGTACAGGCTAGTTTATTCAGCTGCTAAGCGCAGAGCACTGTATCATCAGCACTTAAACCTTACCATGACTTTAACCAGTAACTCTGCACACAGTCTGCATCTCCACTTCATGTCATGCAAGCCCATTAATTGCACCTGCATTAGTTAGATAGTAAGGGCTGTCGTCGCTCCAACAAACTGCTATACTGAGCTGTCTGATTTGGCAGATGAAACTGGAACAGGGATGGCAGGCGGTCGGCACTGTTGGGTCTAAAGAGGACGTTTCCGGAGCTTCTGTTGTGTCATGTTCCGACTTCAGGATGTCCAAGCCTACATTGCTACTGATGGGTATGTGTTGAATTGTGAGGCGCAAGAGTCCTACATGGGTATGGGAACATATTCATATACATATGTGAGTGTAGATTAATATGTCAAATATTTTATCTATATACACGTCAGCCATAACATTAAAACCACCTCCTTGTATCTACACCCACTGTCCATTTTATCAGCTCCACTTACTATATAGGAGCGCTCTGTAGTTCTGATTCTCTGCATACTTTGCTAATCCCCCTTTTACCCTGTTCTCTAATGGCCAGGACCCCCCCAGTGGACCACCACAGCACACAAGTTATCTTAAAGACTCCACAGACTTACGCTTAACAGTTCCAACTGATGAGAGTCTGAAACAATACATATCCTGATATACCACATACACTCCTGATGTATCACAGTATTTTATCTGTGTCATATTGCCACCTCTAATATATATTTTGCTGCACAAAAAAAATCATATCTTGTTTTTTTGCCCAATTTAAAAGCTCTAGTTCCTCTTTCAGTTTTGTAGATATTTATGATGGACACACCAATAGAATTGGTCCAAAACTGTTTAGGAAAAAAAAAGTTAAATCAGCTTCCATTGCAAGTTAAGAAAGCTGTATTATCCTCCTGTAAAGTTCCATTTTGGAGGTTTTTAAGGTGGACTGTATAATTCCATGAGTGCTATTTTATAGGTAGATGTCTTCACTTTTATTCTAAAGTAAAGCAATAAAATAGAATTGAGGAAACCTTCTATGAGTAGCCGTGTCTAAACTTTTGACAGGTACTGTATAGTAATTAATGTAATATTTCCAAAGCCTGTAATGTGCAGTGCTAGTTAAATAGCGGTGACGTGGTGGTGTATAAAAATGTGGGTGGTGTTGTTTGACATACCGTCTAGCTTATACCTTTCTAGCTGTATTTTAAGCTGTATTATTCAGCATTTTAAGGGGTTCTTGGAAGTGCCAAAAATGTATGATAAAATACTGTAATTACGTTATTAAGTTATTCCTTAAAGATATCGGCCCGATGGATTTGATCATCACTTTTCAAAATTTACATGGATTTACCATAACTTTATTTCAATGATATTGAAATGATATGTAGATTTTACAGCATCCTAATAACTACACTCTGTAGAGTTGTAGCATCATTTGGGAATTTTATACATGTACCTGCAACAAGTTATTTTATTGAAAACAGTGATTCCAGATTTTTGAACACTAGTTTATAAGAGTGGTGTTTTTAAAAGAACACATAAATACAACACAAAGTCTCAGAGGAATCTTTACAAATGATCACAAAGCAACACTTTTTATTGTAATTATTCATTTAAACTGTTAAGGACCTCCTAATGTATGTTACAGAAATGTTATTTGGCTAAAAATGGACATATGTGAGTTTAAAGTTAGAAGTGTTTTTATTTATTGCTTACTTTTTTAATGTTAAAGCATTTGAACTCCTTGCCAAGCATCCACAAATGTGTGCTAACCAGCTAACCGAGAAAATGTATTTATTATTAATGGATAAACTTGTTAATGCTCTTTTATTTGCTGCTGATTCCGTCATCTACTGATTTGTGTGTTTGCATGCTGTTAGGTGGTGAAGGTTTCGGTCTGTCTCCTGAACTGCGTCAGCTGTGTAATATTCTGCTCACTATCCCTCCCAGAAGAGACCTGCATCCTGCTGTGGACTCGCTCAACGTTTCTGTAGCCACAGGTGCCCTGGGATCTCTGTTAGCTTTCCACACTCGCTTTATTAATTCTCTCTCTATTAATTTTTATTATTAATTCACCTGCTTTTTTGGTAGAAGTAGCACTTATGAACTGAATAATATAAAATATCTGAATAATTTTTATCTGAATAGTTTTATTTAGATAAAATTGGTGATTGCAACACTGATCTCACAGAACACTACAATATGTAAATGACCAATGACCAGCCAATCACAGTGCTTTTTTTTACAGTGTTCTCTGAGCATTCTGACCAATCTTAGAGTCAGATGAGTGTTTTCATGTGTGTTGTGGTGAATCCATGCATTCATGTAATCTAACAAAATGTTAATACTTTTGATTTAAATAATGCAGGCAAATCTTCTCACCTTATTCATTCATCAGTGCAGTTTATTATAGTATATTGCAATGTAGAGCTGTGCTAATATTTTATTGTTGTATTGTAATAAATAGTATTATAGTAATATACTAGTGCCTCGAATGAACAAAATAGAGTAGTGCCTTTTTGAACAAATTGTGGTTATCATCAGAATTTAAAAGAACACAGATCAACTCTCAGCTTCATTGCAAGTTAACCGTAATTAGTCCAGTTGGATTAGATTTAGTGCAGGGCAGCTTTGGCCACAGTATCTTCCGAAGGCTGTGAAATGTTGAGTAAAATTGATTAACTGCAGGAATAAATGCCACTAAACCTGCAATAAAATGTTGAGTTCATTGTACTTATTTGTAATAGTAGATTAAATGAAGTCAAATATAATGTTTTTTTATGTTCTGCTTACTTATTATTTAAAGTTCAATTAACTTGTCAATGTTATTGCTATCTTATTTTCCCAAGTTCCTATTTTAATAGGCGATTCGAGTTGAAGAACATTTTGAACTGAAAGCATTCAAGCACAATAGACATTTAGTTTTGCTAGATAGACCAAATGATGAAATGATGACTAAATGATGAAGCATGGAGCAGTGTACCATACTGAAAGCAAATGACGGACAGACATACAACTGTTTTGTCCATGTCCATGAGAGAAAGTGGAATGCGTGGCGGTGTGAGGAAATCACAGACGGATGTGCAGAATTATAGAGAAGGAGGCGGTGGACGGTGACATCTTTCGAAAGCTACTGTGGCCAAACTTGGGCTTTTAGCATGGGTTAATAATAAAGAGGGAAATTAAGTATTTGATCGTATACTTAGGAACACAATACAGTAGGCACCCTCTCAATACATATGAACCTGGTTTAAACAAAAGCTGGTTAAAAAAAAGTATGTTTCATGTTGAGATTCCATTAAGGTGGAGTTTTAATGTCTTTGTAAAGTCTGCATATGTTTGGTAATTGCCTATTTGGCCTAATGGTTAAGTTACTCCTCTCTGCCTTGTGGGGGAGCAGGGCTTAAACCCAGCGCAAGAAAAGCACTCATTAGGCTTTAACAGTGAGATAATGGTGTCTCTCTAGCGCTGCGTGTTTAAGGTAATTTGCTGCTCTGACGATGTGTTTATCGTGATAACAATAAAACTGCTATTTTTCATGCAGCCCTAGTGTATGTTAATAATATAATACGTTTTCAGGCCATTTATTTCACATGTATACACGTTTATGCCTGGTCCCACCTATCAGTTGTACATCCGTGGTTCCTACAAGGAACACTGTTTAATATCTCACTGCATTTTATTTTAGTTGATGTTTTATTTAGATCTTAGTTGATGAGTGCATTTATCAAGTATCCTACAGTGGCTTCAGGCTGGCTCAGTCATATCATATTTCAGAACTGAAGCTATCTGTTGTATAACTGATTTTTTGATGGGCCGCATCCTTAATTTTAGGCTTGCCAGTTGCTGTTTAGTTGCTGATTTCGGAGGCTCAGTTACCTGTCAAACTAATTTTCCACTATTTGCGTCCCTAATAGTAATATAATCATAATTCTAGGATTTATAAATACAGAATACAGTGAACAAGTAATACAACTGCATACAGTATGCAGCCACAAATCAGTGTAGATACATGTAGATCAGTGGATGCTGCTGCATGTTAATACCAGTGTGTGCAAATTGGGATATTCAAATGATTAAAGTGTTGTTATTACACCATTTCTTTTGGCCCTAATTCTTCCTCTCCTCCTCTCTTGTCAGGCATTCTCCTGCACTCTCTGCTCTCGTCATTCAGACCTGGTTGATGTTAATGATGATAATGAAGACGAGGATGATGACGATGATGCTGGTTTATTTACTTGGACTACTTCCCATTTGCTCCCTACAGTGCTTAATGACTGGATTATTTCATCAATTAGCCATCAGCGGGCCCGAGAGGACCAATTGATCGGAAGGCAAAGACCGGTGATTGCTCTTTTGGCCTGTTGTTTGACTGCGTCCTTTAAGGAAAACGTTGAACGGAAAATGACAGAGCTTTAGCCCGTTCACCTAAACGTGAGCTTGCAGTAAAATACCATCATACGTTTCATGACAGGTTCGGAAGGATGATTTTGATGGTACAGATCAAAATAAATATAAAACAATAAAACTAAGATTTGCTCATTACTGTACTTTTGCAAGTATTTGTGGGCTATAGTATCAGAATTACACACCTTTTAAAATCTTTATTTAAGACTGGGCTGTAAAAGATTAAAAACAAAAGCTGTTTTTTAACCTAAAGATAACCAGACTCAATACCTGTCATGAGCAGTACACCAGTTACTTCAACAGGGGGCACTGTATGTCAGTGCTGTTCTGCTAACTGAAATTATCAAAGTAACATTATCTTTCTTGTTATCTGCTTATTGCTGATCTGGGTTCTATTTTAATGACTTCTATGATATTTCAAGGAACAACCCGATTTTTTTCTAGTTTTTAGAGTTTTTAAACAATTCTTGTGAGGTTTAAAGGAGTGAGGAGTAAACCTCCCATAAGCATTGATGGGGCAATAAGAAGACAGCAGAATTGTTTATAATACTGCAGTGAGGCTGTAGGACCTGATAAAAAAACAGAACGCATGTAATTATATTGCATTCCTGCATCTATTTTATTACCCCACGCTAGTTTGAATGTCCTAGGTAGTGATCTGTTACGTCCTCTTAGGCATAGGAACGTGACTGACACTGTTACGGCTAGAATACCAGCAATTAAGCTAATATGCTAATATGTAAATAATGATTTTATGCTAAATATTTCTGTTGAATATTAAACATTTCTAGGTATTTAAAATAGGCATTTCTAGGTTACCCAGTACCGCAAGGACATGATGTCATTGAAGCATCCTTGTGATTGCAGTTAAAACTGTTTTGAACCCAAAACATTGGATGTTTGGATAAATCTTATGGCCTATGAGAGGTCATATTTGTGGCATAACTTCCACTAGTAGCATGTATTTCACAAACAGAGGAACAATTGGTTTTAAAAAGTCTGAAAAAAAGGCATATTGTTTTGTTGAGGAGAAAAAAAACGACTGTGGACTGTTCTTTTAAAGGGTAGGACCAGCACAATAGGACGACGTCAAGCTTAGGCTTAGCGAAGGTCTGCTCTTCCCTTCATGCTTCACGGCCTGGCCTCTAACAGGGAAGGGGGGTTATGGAACAGGACGGTTCACAATTAAACTAAAACGGGCTCCGCCTGCGGAGAGCGGGACGGGACGATTAACTCGCTAATACTAAAGACCATTAGACCTCTCTGTCTATCTCTCTCTCTCTCTTTTTAGCCTCAGGGCAGCCAGGGAGAATGGGACGTCAGCGAAGACAGTTTAATGTAATGACCCATTCTGTGATTTTTACAAGGGAGAGTGATTTGCGGCGCGGCACGAGTGCCACGACAGCTCCTCTCTGATTTGTAAGAGTGGATATATGAAATGGATCCATCTTTTTTGTAAGGGACCATCCTGTTGCCTGTTTGAGGTATTAACTATAAAAAGATCACTGACAGGGCTCATATCATGGAAATGTTCCTTGCCAATTTTGAAATAAGGGTCTGATGTACTGCATGGGGGCTGTTGGAAATTTCAAATACCTTTTTACAGTACATAGAATAGCCTACTGTATGAGCATTAGAGATCAGAGAGCTACATTTCAAGAAATCTAAGAGATCTCCAATCAGCCAATTTCAGCTACATTGAATCACTTGTACTTAATGGCAGTTTTAAGTGAAACTTTAAGAAGTGAAGAGTGGCCTCCGACTAGCAATGTCACAACCATGAATGCATGGTTGTGTTTCGCCAGCCTACAGCCCCTCGCATGAAAGTTTCCTTCCTGGCTGCCAGGAAGGAAATGTATCAATATAGCCTTTTGAAACCCTTCTGAAGTTAGTGGTCTGA
This sequence comes from Semaprochilodus insignis, assembly GCA_034552555.1. NCBI lineage: Eukaryota > Metazoa > Chordata > Actinopteri > Characiformes > Prochilodontidae > Semaprochilodus > Semaprochilodus insignis. The sequence goes on along the minus strand of CM067496.1, from coordinate 12,014,094 downwards.
CATCTCTGATGATTTCAATCAGAAAATCAGAACATAGTCATTTACATATATAAGTCTTGAAGGTAACAAAAACAGCCTGTTTAATTTTATCAGACAAAAAAAGATAAGAATGTCTAAATGAATCGTGCCTGTGAATAAAATGATACAGCTGATATAAGTGGACTTCAAGTTAGCACAAAGTCAAGGAAAAGTATAGAATACAAGCCCTTTAAACAACAAAACTGCTACACCACAGCTTCAGTATTCTCTCTTGGCTGCTGCTGTTAAATTTAAGCTGAACGTAGACGACCATGCTGCGTTTGCAATGGGAAGACCTCTCTTTTCCATGCCAGAAAAATTCAGGTTCGCCTTGCCATGAGCATGCTGGCCAGTGTTCAACCTCACTCACAAAACGACACCTTGCAACTTATACAGGTGTGGGCGTTCCCAAGCTGTCCCCTGAGGTAACGCCGCTTCATAATCAATTTACATACTGATATCACATGACTTCTTATAACAAGAAACATTTTCTGATAATATAGTAAGATTATTTGACATATTAAACTTGCTTACAACCAGTACAAATGACACTTTCACTCGATAAAATGACTAAAAACAAGTAGAAATGTATAGAAATAAGTTGAATAGCCTAATAATATTTTTTACAAAAATCTCACATAAAATGTTAATATGTTTACCAGATTAAATAAACATTCTGGATCAAAACTCTGTGAATGACTTTGTTTGATATGATATGCCCTTTTAAATGAGACATTTTATGTTCATTTTTTAAGTATTCAAAACGTTATTTTTGGGAGTCTACTACAATAGATTTACATGCTTCAGTTTTCCCAAAACACAGTATTTCTCATACTGTACAGCTCTGTCTAAAGCACCCTGTTAGAGCTCCTGTGTCTTCAAGTTCCGACCTTCCTGATGAGCCCAGTGTGTTCTGATTGGTGTCAGTTCTGCTGTATCAGTTTGAGCCAGAGTCCCATCCTAAAATACTGGTTAGAGCAAGTTGGGAGCAGAATGGTTTTTAGCTCTGGTCTGCTCTGTGTGTTGTGTGAAGGCATGCAAGCTTGCTAGTAGGCAGGCAATAATGTTTGTGTTACGAGATGATGTCACCTTGTAACAGACAAAATGGAATTCCAAGGAACCGTTTCAGGCAGCTGAGAAAAGTGGTTTCTGTGGGAGAGAGTTTCTCCATCTGGTGGGCTTCATAACTTTGCAGACCATCTACATGCACGAAAAGCTCCATAACACACTAAAGGAAAGGTTTACAGGTCCCCTGTAATATGTTCCACCTTTGTCTCAGAATGGGTTTCTGCTTTTGTACCTGTGCCCCAGCGCTGTTTCCTCTGTGTGTCTCGTGAATGTAGTTGTGTGGGAGCTGCAATCCATGGAAGCCATTTGGCACAAAACAAAGAAACCGTTGGCTGTCATCCCCCCGCCCCTCTCCCCCTCTCTCACCCTCTGTTTTCCGTGCCTGCGGGAGGTGAAGGCTTCCCTAATGTGCCAAATTACTGAAACACTTGTAAACAAATACTGTCTGGATTGCTGCCATGCTGAGGGGTCTGGCCCTAAAACTGTGATCTACAGCTGTCACAGTGTTTTCCCACCATTCAAACCGGGGCTGAAGACTAGTTAATGTTTCACCATGTCATTTTTCCCAGGATTAATGAATCTTATTTATATAGAAGGGCATTAAAGCGATAGTTTTCCTCCCCTCCCCCAAATGTAGTAGATCAGCCAAGACATGTTTGTTGTCTGAAGTTTGCTTCTTTGGTAAAATGGTCAAAAGTAGGTATAGAATTTTGACTAATGCTATGTTTTGTACCTTTGTCTATTTCTATAGATGACAATAATCCATTCACTTGAATGATGTTACTTGAAAGTAAGTCTACTTTCATTTGACAAGTCTTGCTGTTGTAATTTTCGAGTCGTATGATGTCAGCAGTGTCATCTTGGATCAGGATCAGAATCAGCATCATAATCTTTATTTCACCAAGTATGTCACAGATACATGGAATTTGTCTTGGTGAGTCACACAAGTATGACATGGGAGTTGTGTTTCAGCTTCTTTACAACCTCACAGTTGAGAAGATCCAGCAACATTCCGAGGATAAGGGTCTGGATGGGTGAACTTTGTGACTTTATTTGGCTGTTCTAGATTAAACATGACCGTCCGAAGCTTGTAAAGAACACTCCAAGTTTGTAACAGGCCCTAATATACAATTTACTTTGTAACAGTTTTATAGTGACTCTTTAAACGAAGAGCCCAGAGCCTAAAGTTGCTGTCAAATTCATATACCCCAAACAATAGGGGCAAAACATAACCAGGAAATGTTCTTACCAGTCATGAAGAAACACTGTCAGTTCAGCATCAAATATTATCCCTTTACTCACCAAGAACGTCTCTGGAGTTTAGAATCCAGCGCCAATGTTAACTCTTGTTATGCTTCTGTTTATATCGCTTTTTTTTGTTTGCTGCCAAACGTGGGTTCTTGATGCGAGTCGTTGCTTATTTTGGGTGCTTGCCAAGAGCTTGCGAAGAGTTTGGATTACGTGGTCGGGGTGGTGCTACTTTTTCATCCTCTCATGTTGGAATGATTCAACTGGAAACTACAATGACTCACGATCACCACCACAATTGCAGACATTCAGCGCCCTCCATGAGTCATCCTGTTAGTGCCAGCACCATTGGCAAAGGCTTGCACGATGCAATGCTACATGCACGCAGACCATCACGACCACTGCCCTTAACACCATGTTAACGTCACCAAAGACTGCAATGGTGTCGTTTCGGACTGTCATGGAGAGACTTGGGAACTGTGGAGAATATTCAAGCTGCATGGGATGGATTATCACAGGACACCATTAGGAACCTCTGCAACTCCATGCCGAGACATGTGTTGCGTTAGCAAACATGGCGACCCGGTGCCATACTGAGAGACACTACTTCTGTATGTGTAGCTCAGTAAATATCGCCCATATCAGTCTAAATTTATCATCATTTATTCTTCCTGATAACCTTTTCCCAATAGCATTGCTATGATGAGTGTAATTTAAACTAAAATCTTACGTGTTGCTCTTTTAATGATGATATGAGTATTACTTCAATACGTGCGGGTGAAATTGAAGCATGGTGATTATATTAAAGTAAATTAAACTATAATATACATGTATGTCATAGAAATCAATTAGTCCTTCAATGAAGGTCTAGAAGGCCTTTATTGCTTGTTAGCTACATCAGCCCCATAGACTCTTTCTAAGGATATTAGATATTTCTTTCATTTCTGAATACTAACAAGAATATAGGCCGCTCTGAAATGCAGACTTTGCCATATTCAAAGTTTTTCGAGCATGGAAGACACACAGAGAGCACTGAACAGTCTAAGCATGTGTGTGCGTGTATGTAAAATAAAGAGAGAGAGAGAGAGAGCGAGTGAAATGGTTAGACGGTAATGCAGCATGACACCTCCGAAATGAGACTGTGGTTGCCATGGCAAAGAGCCAGAAGGGGACAGCCCCTCTGGAGGCCGAACAGCGCGTGCTGTAAATGATGTTTGATTAGTATTTAGATCATGCGCGTGCTCAGGGTCCACCTCTGTCTAACACTTTCAGCCTAGTGTCTTCAGAGTATGCGGTCTATCAACTATGTTGTGTGGCTTTGAGAACCTCGCTTCTCTCCCCCCGTCATAGTGGTCCATAAATACCCTACACAACATCAGCCTATGCATGCAGAATTTGTTCCAAAGGATAATTATGGAACCCAAAACTTAATTAGATTAGCCAAGAGAAATATGCCACCACCTCAGTGCTAATGCCTTCACATAGCTTGAAAACAAATGCTGCATTGCTTGAACTGAGAATCACATCATTTTCATGCTTCAAATTGGGTGGAAAACATGGATGCCTTTATTTTGCCAGCTAAAGTTAGTGTTTAATGTAGATGGTGCATTTACCTTCTCAAAACATCAAACTTTATGGCCAATGTTATGGGCTTGTCTGTGTGTTTCCTGTGTGTTTATCTGAAGTAGATACTTCGATACTTTGATCTAAAAGTAGGGAAGTGGTTCTTTAATACTGTTAATGGTCTGAAAAACAGCATTAATAATACGTCATACGCTAAATATGGAGTTATGGACACCATCCTTCTTTTCCAAGTGGGGATATCACAGGTGAGAGGATGTTTTCTTTGTTTTTTCCTAGTCAAAGTCAGAAATTCCAGGTTACAAGCTTCAGTGAAACACTGCTTTATTGTTCTAGTTAGTTAAAATAGCCTTAGTAAGGTAGCCTATTATGCATTACTGTATTTTTCTGTTTCCTTTATTGTGTTATATATCTGTTTGTCTAAATACAAAGGACGCAAACACTGGCTTTGGTCATACTCAGTAGGGTCATACTCACAAAACCACCTCAAGCCATGTCTATAAATATTTGAACATCATAATTATCACACAGATTCTCAATATTCATATAATGAAGTAGATCAGTTGGAGCTGTATGTGGTATAGCAGAAAGTAAAATTCCTAAATGGGTCTATTCCGCTTTTCCGTTTTTTTTTCTCTCTTTCTTTTAGTGTGTTGTAGCTTTTTGTGAATGTAAACGGTCATCAAAGGTATAAATCCCAAAGTACACACCAGAGGGAGAAACTGTCTTCCACAGAAACCAGTTTTCGCAGCTCCCTGAAACGCCTCGTTGGAATCCCCGCTCTTTTCTCTGTTACAAGGTGACATCATCTTGTAACACAATCCTTATTGCCCGCCTATCAGCAAGCTTGCATGCCCTCACACAAAGCACAGAGTGCTAAAACAGTACAAACTGACCACTCTGAAAGGTCCTGGTCCAGTTTAGATTGTGAAGGTGGATCAGGTCTACCAATTTGTTCTGCTGGACTTTCAATGTGGGACTCTGGCCCGAACTAATACAGCAGAAACAATGCCATTGTAAGAACAGCCACCGCAGTATAGGGGAGTGGAACTTGTAGCAGGATGCCTCTGGCAGTTGACCAGTCAGACCAGAGTGAGTGAGCTGACCAATCAAGGTGCACACGCCTAATCAGGAGGCAGGACTTAAAGACACAGGAGCTCTAACAGAGTGTTTCAGGCAGAGAGTGAATACACATGTACGGTGTGAAGAAAATGCTCTGCGTTTTGGGCAATCTGAAGCATGTACATCTAGTAGACCCCCAAATATAAATTTATGAACATTGAAAATTAGCATCATAGGTCCCCTTAAAGGGGAAATTCTACTGATTAATAAATAATAATGCATAATTACGTCCTAAAGATGGAAACAAGTCATACAGAGCGGTTTGATGTGAAGGTGTTGATTGTAGGGAAACTTACCAACTTGTTTTTACAGTAGCAGTAAAAATAGGAAGCAGGTCTTAATTTACTGTCCAAAATGCCTTCTGAAACTACATGTCTTCTGAGTTTTTATTTGTAATGTTCATAATGGTTAATTAATGAACTAAGAAAAAAATGTTTTAGGCCAAAACATTCTCAAAACAGCATTTTAGGCATCAGGCAGCATAATCATAATCGAGCCTTAAATTCCATCTCAGTACGTTTCACAAATTGGTGTTAGTAAGAATGAAGAATTTCACATCAAACCACTCTGAATGACTTTGTTTACATCTATAAGCAATTTATGCTATTTTGAGAAATCAATAGAATTATTTGTCAACCTATAGCTCGCAGCTCTACATAAAAGTGGCATGGCATTGAACAAGCCAGCTGAAGAAGTGAAGAGCATTTATTTTTCCCAGTGTCAGAACAAAAAGAAATTATTGTAGATGAGATTTGAATATACATTATTGAATTACCATTTTTATATATTTTTTTAATTTACATTTACAATTTGTTTCTAAAGGAAACATTCTTGATATCAGTATGACTTCAGGTAATCGGTGTACTCTTTTTAAAGATGGACGTTGAGTGTATTCCATCAAAAATGTATATCATATTGAGTTGTTCAGAATGAAATGTATTCTATATGTATATAATGTATACACCACTAGGGTTAATATTAAATACAACATTCAGTATTAACATTCAATATTAATATATTGTTTACTGTTTACTGTTAACACAGTATGTGTTGTTAACACAGTAAACACTGAGGTAGCATCTGCCCCTTGCTTTACCATGCAGTGTGTTGTCCATCAAGTCTAATGTGCTCCAGCACAAAGAAAAAAGGACAAGGCCTGCGGTCAGGAAAGGAGCGGATGGGACTGCAGGGGCAGTGTGGCCAGGAGTGTTTGACAAATCGATGACAGACATCGTCAATAGTCATAACAGAGACTCTGAGAGACTCACACGATTGGCTCCCACTTGAACACAAGCTGAGGACAGTGAGAACAATGATCACCTGCATAAAACATGATTCTATATTTATTATAAGATAAATACTTCAGGGATACATATACCTAAGCCCAGAAGTCCACTTAGGTGCACTGAATCAAACTGCACTTCTTAGTTGAATGTTGTATTTAGTAACAACACGTGCCATGAAGAGATACAACTCAAGGGCAATTTGTTTGCACCTTCCATTGATGTATTTAGCTGAAATGATTGTATGCAGCTCCCTTAATATTATTTATTAAACAAACATGTATGTATGTATGTATTTATTTATTTATTTATATTTTTATTGATTGCAAACAGTCACAGGGCTACAAAAAATAACCATAATATTTAGGTAGCATGCAAAAATAATGATAATAATTTTTATACAAGTCATAAAAAATAATAAGTAATAAAAAGTCATTCATTGTGGATTTTCATTTTGCGACAAATGTCTACACCACTAGAACACCACTAGATGACTTATTCATTAAAATCAATTACTTGATAAATCTACTCAGTGATTTAATCACAGTGACAAACAGCTCCTAAGATGCTGATCATAACAAAGCTGTATTTAGCGGGGGGAACTTTAGGAGGTGGGAGCTTTAAACCATTTTGATTTTAATACTGAAGAAAAAGAAACCCACACCCTCAGGATCCATTTTTATTGTAATTACACGTTTTATGTGCACTACATGTAATAAATGTAAAGCTTTTCTGTTATAAATAGCATTTATGAAGAAAATGTTGTATGTATATGCAAATGAATATTAGCTTGGTTCTAACATAACAATGTATGCATTTACAGGAACTTAACAGTCCAATAACTGCAGAAAATCAGATTTTGTCAGAAAACCATTCAACACGTTTACATACACTTTAATAATCAGAAAATGGGGAAACTCCAGATCTACATGAGTCAGACTTCTGCTTTGCAGCCAGCCAATAAAGCCACAGAATAAGTCGTGACACAAACATAATAAAACTCAAACTTCATGATTCATGGCTTTTTTCTACTTCATTTGAAAATATGAACATAGTGTGCATCATCTAGAAGATGAAGAATATTTCTTTATTTTGTCAAGCATGGAGTTTCAGGGTCTTTCTACGAGTGTTTTGTTGCCATCTCACAGTTGCTGTGTTAAACACTGCTTGCTTATTTGCACACTCTGTTTGCATATATGTATACTGAAATCAGAGTAAGAGTGTACATGAACTCAGAAACCCGAATACTGAGCTAAAATCCAGCTCACTTTAGCAGAGTTCCTGGCTTTGATCTGATATATATGAAATCAGAGTATACTGTTCACACGACAAAATAATCAGATATCTGGCAAACTCTGATTATGATTGGATTATTAAGAGCATGTAAACACACTCTTTGAAATTCTCATAGAAGCTCTGTTAAGCATAGTATGTTATTGTTCAGTTAATCTATTTTATATTAAGATTATATTAAGACTTCTTGACTGCTTAACATTCATCCCTGCACTTCTTTTATTAAAAAAAATTACAAGATTAAAATGTATATCTTCACATTTCTCAGAAATTGTAATAGAAAATCTATGAATTCTGTATATTAGTACCAACGTACATGCAGTATATACTTGTGCTCTTGGTTTTCTAGAACATTCCAAACATTGTAAAAAACTCTTTTTCTGACTGGATATTTTGAGTCAGTCCTTGTGATATACGAAGTCCTTGTGATATACGTATTACGTTTATGTGACCGCCTAAATAATCAGATAACTGCCAAATTCTAATTATGATTGGATTATTAAGGGCACATAAACACATTCTTTGAAATTCTCATAGAAGCTGTGTTCTGCACAGTATGTTATTGTTCAGTTAATCTACTTTTTATTGTTTGACTTAAAAACCCAAAAGATTACTGGACTGTCAGATAGGGGCCGCCTTAGCAAGTGATGTAGACAGAATTCAGATTAAAAGACAAAAAAACCCCAAAAATCAAATATACGTGATCAGAGAGCAGTTTTGCATCCTAATAAACGCTCCCATCTTGACTTTTCTTGAGCACCCACAATCTCCCAAAAAGCTATTTTTGTGCAGAAAGAACATGTTTCTACAAACGTAAGTAGCATGGTCTCGATTCTTGTTTTCAACTGGTTTTAGGCAGTGATTTTAAGGCCAATGCATTGAAATAAGAACTCTGCAGAAACACATTAGTGATAATATTTAGAGAGATATGGTCATACTGATGCATTTGGCCTTTGGACATCATTCACTGTCCCCTTCTCTGGCCCAGGCTGTCACTCCATCACCCAGTGGCATATATCATGATTCCTCTATAATAGCTCTTCTGTTCGCTGTACAGGGAAATGTGTCACCATTATCGATCTCAACCCCCCACCCCCACTCCATCAGTGCTCGCCCCTCCGATCCCATCCACCGCCGGAGCAAAATCATTAGCCTGATCTCAGATTCATGCCATGCTAAATACGGTTTATTTCTGCCTGCTGAATATTGGTTTATTAGAAGCGATAGTGTTAGTGTGATAGCTAATGATTTGGAGATTGCTGTGGGTGGGGGTCTGTTGCACACATTGATTTGAGTATGGAGTGTTATAGGAAGCAGTAGAGGCGTTAATAGACAGCCTAAATATGGAAGGACAAGCAGTAAACAGATGTGCTATAACACACTGCTGAAAGTTAACAAATCTGCCTTTGTTAGACTGTATTTTGAAGTTAGTACCTCCAAACGCCAATAACTGCACTTCATGTTTTTATAGAATATTCATTATCACTATCTCCATTTTTTGTCGATTTTGACTTTTATGCATCATTTAAATGCAGCAGCTGCCGTTTACACTGTGTGAAAATTTGCTAATAAAATTGCTAAAAATTGCTTGGAAAAAAAGTCTGGTTCAATTAACTTACATTAAAATCAAATTAGGTATTTGGCCTCTCCTGTAAAGTTACCATTTTGCAGATACCTGTTTTTCTTTGGACAGTGACAATATGAGAATTAAATGTACTCTTTCAGTAAGTTCTGTATATAAGATTACTACCACTGAACATGCTTTCATGAATGTGTTTCAATATTCATCTGATGCATTACAATAAAACAGTCATGCTAACAGAATTTCTATGAACATATCTTAAAGAAATCTATAAAATTAAAAATATTTTCTAAAACTTTAAGATTTATTCTGTTAAGCATTCATCCCTGCACTTATTTTATTCTAGAATAAAAAACAGATTTACAAGACTAGAATGTCCATCTTTGTCTGAAATTATAATGAAAATCTATGAATTTTGAATATTAGTACCAAAATACATTCATTCTTTGTGCATTTGTTTTTTTCTAGAACATTCCAGACATTGTAACAGAAACTCTTTTTGACTCTGACTCTTTTTGACTCTTTGAATCAATCCTTAAAAAAAAACAATTTTGAGACTAGTTTTGTAAGATGAGTACCACAGTCATCATTTCACATTTTATAATATTCATTCATCTACACCTGTAATAAAAACTCTTTTAAAGATTGGGTTTTCAATATGAGTGTCAACAAACATTCCTCCTTGTTTTTCTGCTTTTCTCCAATTCTCAAAAATTGTAATAGAAACCTATTGTTAGCTAGATTTTCAGTACTAGTACAAACAAACATGCAATCTCATGCTTGTTCTTCTAGAATATTAATCTCAGGTATTGCAATAAATAGAATGCATTTATAAACCCAAATATTAACCCTTGTGCTTATTTTCTAGAATATTCATTAATATGAGACAAAAAAGATTAGTATCACTGATCAGTCATTCTTGAACTTCAGATGGAATATTCATCTCCACAGTTGTAATAGACCCCATTGTTATGTAGATTATCAGGATTAGTACCACTGAAGACACACATTTTTGAATGTATCAGAATTTGTAATGAAAATACAATGAGAGGCTGTTTTATGAAAATTACTACCAACTACTACTACTACAATACTACTGTCACTGTGTTTCTGATTTTCTGGTGTTTAGGCTGTAGATAGCATCTGAAAAAATGAAAACAAAAACAGCACAGATCAGCATCGATTCCATGATGATCTTAGCTGGTCTGCTGCCTATTTAGCTGGTCACCAAACATAGTCATAATTTGCCAGCATCCAAAACACCATATATGCTGGTTTTGCTGATGACCAGCCATGCTGATACATGAAGGGCTTTTAGCTGGGGTCAGCACTTGCACTTTATTTTTTCTAAAATACTAACTGAATAAAAATCTTTGAGACAGAATTCTGTTTTCTGGAATATCCATTCATGTTCTAGAATATTTTAGAACTTAGAAAAAATAATTTAAAATGCTGATGAAATTAATTTTTTAATACATTCATATATTTTTAATTAATATATTAATTCTAGCATTCAATCCTTGTGCTTCTTTTTTTTCTGAAATATTTATCTAATAAAAAATCATTTCTGTGAAGTGTCAACAGTATGTCAACAGTCTTTAAATGCGCTTTACTCATACAATAAGACAAAGGAAAACAATACTGAATTTAACTTAACTTGGCAAAAAAGGACAATTTATGGGAATAGAAAGTGTGTATAATGTCTTACTGTGTAAGTAAAGCCATTTAAAGCCTGGATTGTCATTGTACCATCGAACATCCAACCTTGCACTTCTGTTTTTCAACATCTCAGACATCCTGCCTTTCTATTAGACTTTATTTTGAAGTTAGTATCTCCAAACACCAATAACACCAACAACTGTATTTTGTTGTATTTTGATGTTGGCACCTCTGAACATCAATCATTGTGCTTCTTTTTTTCTGAAATATTTATCTAATAAAAACTAATTGTAACTAGATTTTTTTTAAATGTTACTGCCAGTTCCATCATTACATTTCCAGTCATCTGGAAAATTAATCTCAAAAATCCCATGGAAATGCTACCGAGCAAAAATCTCAGCTTTCCTTCCGTTTTTCCAGAATATTCATCTTGTCAATTGTAATAACTGTCAGACTAGATTTTATAAAGGCTTGCACCAATGAATATCCAGCCTTGCACTTCCTGACAATTCCTATCTTTCACCCCGACTTTAAAAGGGGTTACAGTGACCATGACGAGAAAAAGAGAGCGAGAGAGAGAAAGAGAGAGAGATTAATGTAAAGAGAGGATTTCTAAGGTGCTCGCATCCAATTACCATGCGCCCTGCCATCAGAGCCCCCGCTGCACAAAGTGGCAGAGGTGTGGGGGATTAATGGCTGTAGCTGCTGCCCGTTCCCCTGGCCCAATTTCTACCCGTGTCGGCCCCTAGTGTGACCACAGCCACTGCTGTGCGAGTGGCTGGTGTGAAATGGGTAAAGCCACTAATGGTGCAGGAGGTCAGGCAGGAGGAGAGGAGGTCACCTGCCGGGTTTAATTCAGTGCTCCATCCCTTTCAACTCTCTGTCTCTATGGTACGATATTACAATGTTATTATTTATGTTTTTGGATGTACGGTTGTTTTAATGTGGTCTTTTTTAAAGCAGGGTGTGAATTAGCGTTAAGCTTTAACTTGTTTAATGAGCTAATTGGATTTGCTTTGCCACATTTGTTTATCTGGGATTTTCCATTAAGCTAAACATGAGCCAAGGCTAATTGCAATTTCAGTACCAGCGACAATATGAGGCGCCTTGTATTGTTTTCATCAGATAGCATTGATGTTATTTGCTAAACAAGCCGTTGATGCGTGGCAGTGATAAATAATAAATTTCATACGTTCATATAAGGCTAATTAGATATCAATATTAGACCCTTTAGCCAGCGGGCTATATGAAGAAGGATTTTTCTAATCCCTTGATTGATTTTGTTCTCAAGTCGACAATCTGTTTATTTGTATTCTAGTATTTGATTCATTGTGAATAACTTGAATGTTGTATTTGTCTAAAAGGTCGCAATGTTAGATAGATAGATTGGGGTTCGTTCTTTGAGGTTTTGGGGGGTAAGCCATATATTGCTGTAACCTGTTAATCTATATTACAATACAATTATGATGGGTTGGTTTCTTGGGCAGCAATTAAAAGGGAATTCCACTGATTTTCAATCATTTCAGGATAATTAAATAGGTGAAGATGTAAGCAAATTCGAACGCAGGTACCAGGATGGATTCGGCAGGAGTTTTTCAAACAACATCATGTGTCTTTATGCATTACTGTAACACACACAGGCTTAAAAAGTGGGTCAGACTCAATGTTTAGGCGTCAAATGCAAAATCAACATTATACAATTGAAGCAATGAGGATAATAATTGATAATTCACTCACATGCAAAATCCCAGGTCTTGAGTGTAAAACAGGCAACACTTTTTGTCTAAAGAAGCAAACTTATACACCAAACATTTGTTGGTTGAAGAACTATGTTTAAGATAAATGCATGTTCTCCCCCCGCCTGTGTGGGTTTCCTCCAGGTGCCCTGGACTCAACATCATATGAATGATGCTATGAGGATAATAGTAGATCATTCACTCACATGCTCGGAAGGTACATCCTTCACCAAGTTTTGACTTTGAGTTCTCTGTGAATACTCTTTCAGTGTCCCTGCAAAAGTCATATTAATTTGCTTGTGTGCAAATTACAAAATGTTCCTCTGCATTTTGTGCGCAATTACATACCTCCACCATAGAGGTCTCCCAACCCCCAAATCCTACATGGTGTCATGCTTCTGGGTTTCCCCTCTGCCTCTGATCTCCAACTCCAACTCCCAGAACCCACTACCCAATGATGTCGTAGTCACATGTCTGTCATCGCCCAATCACGCCCCGTTTTCTCATTCGTCATCACCAGAGTATTAAGTATTCACACCTGCATCTCATTTAGTCTGTTTGCTTATAAGCTCCTGGTTCACACGCACCCATAGCGAAGTATTGCCAACATCCGTTACCTTACAGAGCGGTCTATCCTAGTGATACTTATTCTGACTCTCTGGTTTCCGCCTCTGTTTGATCTCTGGTTTGCCCCTTCTCTTCTTCTACCCTCTGATTTTGGTTGCCCTGTTCTGATTGCCTATTTGGTTTTGACTTCTGTCTGCCTGTTCGTATATGACTTTGCCTGTCCCTTGTACTATGTTCGCTTGGATTCTGTTTTTGAGCCTGACTGTCAACCTATTAAATAAACCCAGCCTTGATTTTAGCTCAGTGTGCGTCAATCAGACTTTGTCCAGTTTGAGACATAGTGTTGCTTTAACAGCAATTTACCTGTTTCAATGGGAATTTGTCAATGGGAAAGACAAGCCTATGAATTGTTTTTTTTTTTTTTGTTTTCTTTGTTTTATTTTGTCAGTGAAAACCTAATGGCACTGAATTCTGTGCACAATTCTAGACAGATGCGGCATGCATAACTAGTTCAGTGCAAAAGGGACACAACAGGGCCAGCAAAGAAGAACACTTGGTTGAGCTTTTAGAGAGAAAGTTGCAGTAGCGCTCTTTTGTACAGGTTTCAGAAATAAAGATGTTGAATGTTGGATGTTCATAGTGAGGAGGTCATCTCCTGTTTATCAGGACCTTCATAAGAAAAATACCCGATAAGATGAAGATGTTTAAGGGCAGCAGGCGTGACTGCTGAGAAGCCTAAATAATAACAGTACAAGTATCCTGATAAAGTCCCGGGTCTTGAGTGTAAAGCGGGCAACACATTTTATCTAAACACCTTGTTGTTTTAAGATGGGTTTGATTCTCTGTCCAGGCAACCAGGGTCCTTTCTGTGTGGAGCGTGCATGTTATCCCTGTGTGGTGTGGACTTCTTCCAGGTGATCCAATTTCCTTCCACAGTCCAAAGACGTGCAGTCAGTCTAGTTGGAGATACTAAATAGCCTCTAGGTGTGAGTGTGTCTATGTTTATGTGTCTCAACTGTGATTGGCTGGCAATCTGTACAGGTTGTTTCCTGCCTTCTGCCTAGTGGTGGCTGGGATAGGCTACAGCAACCCCATCGACCCAGGAGAATAAGCAGCTTAGATGATGAATGAATCATTTTATGCTTATAACATATGCTCAAAGGTGTCTACTACTGCATCTGACAGAGCTCAGGAGTGTTTGGAGTGTCTCTGTATGCTGTAGAGAAAAGGTTTTTGCTGTTTGATTGACTTTAATCATCGACTCTCTTGTTTTATGAGCCATAGGCCTGTTATTTTTCGGTTACTTAGATCTGGTTCAATGCTCTCCAGAGCAGATTTTTCAAGCTTCTCCAACTGTACATTTTGTGGCTAACATCCTACATGACATATTATAGTGCTTCTTTGAAATGCTGTAAGCTACACCCATGGCTACTTACCCTCATCATGGATACCCCCTGCTACTAGATGCTTTAGGGGTTTTGTCTGCTCAGGAAGGTTTCTTAATTAGCTAATTAGTTTGCTAACCAGGCCTTAATGTCAGAAAGTGGAGCCTCTTACCTCAAACAGGCCCTGTTAAAAGGGGGCCTGCGAGTAGTGTGGTGAGTTAATTGAGAATAACTAAAAGAGTAAATCTGGTTAGTGGCATCCTCTGGAGAAGCACTGTTCATAGCCCTCTGGTCTTAATGGCCTGAGACAGTGGGGGTGTGGGCTGGCCCATCAGGAGGTGTCCCTCTAAGTCCCTGCAGCTCATTATCACTCTTCCTTCAGTCAGTCAGCTAAGTGTGAGAGGCCCTGTGGCACAGTGGAAAAAGATGTAGGAGATTTTTAATGCCATGTTAAACTTAGCCTAGTAACAGTAAACTGATGCAGGGTAACCTTGGCACAAACCAAAAGTAATTCATGCACACAGCTTGGTTTTGGTGAAAATACCTACATTCAGAGGACGATTTAACTTCAAATGATCTTAATTTTGTATTTTTGTGAAATGTCAGATTTAATCAGAAATAGATATTTATGTTTTAACCTAAGTTTTTAGGGATAAATGGCTAACTTATATGCAGAAAGTTCATCAGCTTTCATCTGCTAGCTAGCTACAGCCTAGATGTTGCAATGGCCAATCAAATCTAAAGAAAGGCCACTGTAGGTTAGCCCAAACTGGGCCAATACACATTTCACCCCTAAGGCCCACCTTGGGTATTCTTTGGGTAGCCATTACATGCCCACACAAATCCCATGCAGGGCCACTGTGGGTGAGAACAAATTCAGCCTGCACCATTTTACACCCTGTAGGTCCAGTGTGAGCGTGGAGGCATTCACTTCCCAGCAAACCATTTCTCACTCCACATAAAAAAACCCAAAAATAATAATAACTGATCCAGACTAGAGACAACAGTTCTAGTTCTAAGTTCATTTCCCACCTGCTCAGAAGAAAGCTGGAACCATGTATAATAAACACAATTAACGACTGACTGACCCTTTCTAAGGTCACTCCTTAATTCGGCTGATTAGCTACCTTGCTTTTCAGTTAGCTTACCTTTTTGGAAATGATATTGCACTGTTCTGCAAAATAATAGTCTACAAATGAACATACTTTCCTTGTTTATATTCTGGCACCCTTATTGGTTTTGTTATAGTGCTTGCCAACGAAAAGTAAAGGATTTGCTAAATCATTGTTAGCTTTGTTTCCCAAAAACTTTTGATAGTGTGCAAAATGTGAATAAAGACTATTTACTCAACATAAAATAAAAGAATTTGGACATTACATCATCTTCAGTACATAATATGACTGAAGGATCTCTATATGCATAGGGCAAAGCTAAAACCAGTATTTGATGGCCAGACATGATCCTGTAAGCGTAAGTCATTGCACGGAACACTTCCCAAAACCATTGTCTCTAAACACAGTTTGCTGCAGCATCTACAAATCCAAGTTAAAGCTCAGTTCTGTGATTTTTGATCTTTTAATCATCAGTTCATTCTAGATAACGCAAACGTGCAAAATCAAAAGTCATTGTCCCTTTTATATGAACAAATGACACTGTTGTTATATTAAAATCCATACACTATATATGTTGCTACATTGCTATATTGTATTGGTACACCTACACAATATAGGCAATATTTAGGAGTGAAGACATTTTGCAATTACAGTATCACGCCTAAATCCAGTGAGTTCTTTAGAATGACCCATTCTTTCACAAAAGTCAGTGTAAAGTCAGGCTACAATGCAAAGCGATTTTATACACCTGTTTCAGTGAGACTGAATGAAACACCTGAATTCAATGATTAAAAGGTGTGTCCCAGTACTTTAGTGTATCTTATCTCATGCCCTTGATGTATCAGATCGATATATATATATTTAGTAGGCTATGAGTGGTCAGCTCCTAACATTAATATATGCTTTACTCTGGCTTCTTTCTATGGCTGACAGACTTCAGGCTGACTAAGATGTTCTGGGACACTGTAGGGAAAGTAGTGTCAACCTAAACAATAGTTTTGTGTAGTCATAATGTTTGTGTTGTGTGCAGCAGTCACAACTGAAACAGGAAACTTTATAGCTTGCATATGACTTTCTTCTGAGCACAGCAAAATTGTACTGGGGCAACAACTAAAGCTTGTAAACATCCTGGTAAGCCTATAAATCAGAAAACAAAGCAAAGAAACCAGTTGGTCTAAGTTGGTGTAAGCTGGCCTGGTGCTGGATAAGCCAGTGCCGCCAACCTGGTTAACCAGCATACCAGCAGCTATGCTGTTATAGTGGATTTTGCCAACGTTCTGCAAGTGTATTCAACCTCAAACCGGTAGCTACGAAAGAACACATTCCACTGCATAGATATGTCAACTGTAGTGTTAATTGTTTATTAATTCAGCATAAAATCCAAGTCTTGGATCTGCACTGGGCTTGAAATGCAACTTGAATCACTTCTGTAATTCAAGTGGTGATGAGACGGGCCATTCAGAAGAGATTATGCCTGGCTTGATAGGAATCCAAATGTTTGTTAGATTGCATTTGCATTTGTAAACTCCTTGATGAGTGATTAATTACCTATTAGCTACAGCTAAGCATTCAGAGAATGCCAGAGGGCTGTGTTTTTTACTGCCATTGTGTGCAATTTTCCACAAAACACTGCCAGTTTATGTAGATTCTTAGCGGTTTAATCATCGTGAAATGCATGATTGTCTCCCTTGGCCACCGCTGGCACAAAGGCTCTGGCTGCCAGGACAGGGTTAGAAGCAGCTAGCTGTGTAATTCCCATTTCTGGCAAACAGTGGGGAGAAAGCCCCATATCCATTGCTGGCGTAGCTTTCTTCCATTTGCCTGCAAAAGGCCTGAACATGCTCACAAGTGCTTTATAACAATCACATTGTATCTTGCTTATGACATGCACAGGGTTTTGGATGGTGTAGCTTAGTCTGACGTAGTGTGTATACTGTAACTAGCTGACAGTCACAGTTGGCAAGACTAGTCTACATTAAAATGTGCATGTAGTCCTCATGAATGTAGTGGAGCACAGTGCGCTGTTCTGGTGTCCTTGCTTAACGTGCAATGCGCATGTCTCCAGGCACACTGAGCTGGCCAGGGATGTTGTATGAGTTACAAAAGCTGGGTTAACATCAGTTACAAAGGCTTGGAGAAACATCCTCACCTTTACCCTGTATTGGTAGTACTGTGCAAAAGTGGAAGATGTAATGAGAGGGAGGGAATGAAACATTATATGTGTGAATGTAATGATGATATACACTATATTGCCAAAAGTATTCACTCACCCATCCAAATCACTGATTTCAGGTGTTCCAAACACTTCTATAGCCACAGGTGTATAAAACCACAGGTGTATAAAAAAAGCACCTAGGCATGCAGACTGCTTTTACAGACATCTGTGAAAGAATGGGTCACTCTCAGGAGCTCAGTGAATTCCAGGATGGTACTGTGATAGGACACCACCTGTGCAGCAAATCCAGTTGTGATATTTCCTCACTACTAAATATTCCACAGTCAACTGTCAGTGATATTATAACAAAGTGGAAGCAAATGAGAATGACAGCAACTCAGCCACGTAAAATGACAGAGCGGGGTCAGCGGATGCTGAGGTGCATAATGTACAGAGGTCACCAACTTTCTGCGAAGTCAATCGCTACAGACCTCCAAACTTCATGTGGCCTTCAGATTAGCTCAAGAACAGTGCGTAGAGAGCCTCATGGAATTGGGTTCCATGGCCGAGCAGCTGCATCCAAGCCTTACATCACCAAGCACAATGGAAAGCCTTGAATGCAGTTTTATAAAGCACAACGCCACTGAACTGAGCAGTGGAGACGTGTTCTCTGGAGTGACGAATCACACCTTTCCTTCTGCCAATCCAATGGACGAGTCTGGGTTTGGCGGTTGCCAGAAGAACTGTGCTTGTCTGACTACATTGTGCTAAATGTAAAGTTTGGTGGAAGGGTGATTATGGTGTGGGGTTGTTTGTCAGGAGTTGGACTTGACCCCTTAGATCCAGTGAAAGGAACTCTTAATTCTTCAGCATACCAAGAGACTTGGGGCAATTTTATGCTCCCAACTTTGTGGGAACAGTTTGGGTATGGCCCCTGTCTGTTCCAACATGACTGCGCAGCAGTGTACAAAGCAAGATCCATAAAGACATGGATGAGTGAGTTTGGTGTGGAAGAGCTTGACTGGCCTGCACAGAGTCCTAACCTCAACTTGATAGAACACCTTTGGGATGAATTAGAGCGGAGACTGCGAGCCAGGCCTTCTCGTCCAACATCAGTGTCTGACCTCACAAATGCGCTTCTGCAAACTAAGGCGATTGTGGGTGGCTGTCAAGGGCAGGACACATAATGGGCGACACTGAGACCAAATTTCCTTCTGTCCAGGCAGAGACAGGGGTGTGTAGTGAAGGTGCTACCTGTGTCCGGATGGTAGACGGGGAAAGTGTGGGAACTGCTTGTGCCTGTCAGCAGATCCAACGATCCTCTCTACTGGTGGACTTTCTGGGCCGTCCAGAGCCTGTTCGCTGTGTGTGCATGCCCTTATGTAACCAGACCATGCCTGTAATCATTTACATATTTGCCTGAGACAAAACTGCATGCCAAGTTTTACAGCAATCCAACATTTCTATCTGGGTGCGTAGATATATGGGTCTACATATAGTATAGTACACCTCTGCTACACCTCGATGTTAGTTCAGCTCCAATCTCAAAATACAATGAATGGTAATGAAATGCTTGAGGAATGGGTATAACCTTACCTTAGCATTGGTTTAGAGAATGGACTTGATTTACTCACATCATTTAGTTCTGTGGAATGTACTGGCTGGCATTTATGTCAAGCTAAAACAATAACAGTAAGTCATTTATTTAATAGGGTCAAAAAAAATCTGCTACTCTGCTTCCATTTTCCATGCCCTCGGGCCAACACCATTCAAAGTCCTCCCCCAATGTGCATTTATAATAAAAAGCCAATTAATGTATTGCTCCTTATTAGGGATTGGAAGCATACAGCATATGCGGCACAGCACAAAGCTTTGATTGTGCTCCACAGTTTAACATTATGTGGCTTAAATGAAACAGCTAACAGAAATGTATTGCATTGTATCTTATTGGATGTTGATTGGATGATTGGATTGGATTGCACTGTATTGATTTAAGTCAAATGTGTGTCTTATTTACACATGAAAAATAGAATATAAGTTCAGCAGAGAAAAAATGAGTCACCTTGCCCGTTTAAGTTGGTAGGAACTTCAGACTCCTGCAGATGGAGCTGCATGAGGATGATGAGGCTATATATACCTGTGGGGTGTGAGTGACGGGATTCATAGATTGAGAAGAGGTGGTACAGTGCAGTGAATTTGCAGATGTTAATGATTGGCTAAAATGAGTGATTGCATTTGGAAATGCCAGAGGCCATAGTGTGAAGGAAGTAGCTGAATTTGCAGTTGAATTTGGAAGCGTACGGTCCTACGTGTCTACCAGCAGTGGCAAAAACAGTCTACAGGAAATTTTCCTCAGAACTGTGCCAGGGAAGGCTTCCACCAAATCTGGCCTAACTGTGCAGTTCCTTGAACACCTCTTCAACTTCCTGAGAAAGCCCTGCAATGCCCCGAAACCCCTGAAATGCCTCTAAAACCAAGTGGGATAACACAGCCATGGCCTTGCAGCACTTTAGTGACCACCTGGAATACCATTGCAAAATCCTTGGAACACCTCTTCAACCACCTGGGATAACACAGCCACAGCCTTGCAGCACTTTAGCAAAAATACCTATGGGGTGTGTGATGGGATTCATAGATTGAGAAGAGGTAGTACAGTGCAGTGGCATACATCAAATCTGGATCAACTGCACAATTCTTTGATGCAAGAGTGTCTGAACATTGATGTGGCCTACATCCAGAAACTTGCCCAGTCTCTGCCAAATTAAATCGCAGCTGTTATTTGTACTCATGGAGGTATTGCAGGGGCACCCAAATATTTGCATACACCTGTGCAAAATATACTGTATTACATAAAGTACATGTTCACTTGTGTTGCTGGTTTATACATTTGAACTGAGTACATTCCATGCATTATGTTTATTATTATGAGGAAATATTATCACTAAATAGCTAAAAGACATCAAAACACATGGTATGTATACTGATGTCTAAATCTGTTTCTCAAATGACCTGTCTGTCAAGTGCTTTTGTCTTCCACCACCGACCTCACTATGTCCTTCATACTCTGTTCTGGGAGAAGCCCTGTCACAATCCTGGGATCATGTGACTTGGGCAGGAAATATGGCTGTCCTCTGCAGCAAAGGCCACGCACGGAGCAGGAGAGTTATGAGCGCTTTCACAGAATGGAGAGATGAAGCTGGAGGTCAGGGATATTGATGGAGGCCAACCTGGGTTCCTCTTACCTCTGAGGCAGGGAGCAGGATGACAGGGGTTTTCCGTCAAACTCTTTGGCATGCAGGTTAATGTATTAATTGTCTGGTAAGCACGAGCCTGGGAGAGAGGTGTGGCTTTTCACAGATGCCTCCTTGCTGGCTTCATTTCAGAGGAATGGCAGGTGAAAGCAGAGCCATCTGGTGAGAGCGAAAGGCTCTCAATACCATGTGAACTTCAGTTGGCAGTTAAGGCCTAGTGAACGAAGGACTGTCATGACTTGAAAAAACCCAGAAGGAATCAACCGACAGGAATGAAACTTGGTGGGTAGGTTTTACATTGTGAGACATGCAAATGATGCAAATGAAGTTTCACACCCGGTCATGCATGTGATGTTTGTTTGGACACCACAACTGTCTAGTGATATGTTGCCACCTATTGTTTGGAGCATGAATTTGACAAGTCCCATAATCTTACAGATTTCTCCTTCATCAAGTCGAAGTACCTCTAAGCCAAGTGAGCAAAAAAAAGGAGTCACTGGAAGTCAAATCTAAAATCTTCAATATACTAGAACAACATGAAGACCAACATAAGACACAAGGGTCTAAAGGGTGTCAAAACACGGTCAGTTACACAAGCTATTACATGGTGTAGCACCATTATATCTCCCTCCTGCATTCTCTACATTTCAAACCCCTGAACTGGGGCCCCAGAGAGCACAGAAGAAAAAGAAAACTGATGTTCGCCTTGTAAGTGATCTGTTTTCTTCACTCATTATCCCCAACCACTGACTTGATGTAAGCAATAATGTGCCGTAAAATTAATGTTTCAATTTCTGGGCTTGTATTGACAGGCACAGCTAATCGATCTGCTAGTGGAGAATATGTAACTCAATTGGATTTTACCGTGGGGCATAGCAGTACGAAGGTTTCCAACATTCAATTATTCTGTCCCATTATGCTCCTTGTTTCTGCTTATGAATAATCTGCTTGATTGTGTGTGTGTGTGTGTGTGTGTGTGTGTATACATCACACACTGTTGGCTTTTTACCAAATGACCAGTTGGATCTGATTTGAGATCAAGTTCTAGCTGATTTTAACAGATGAAATTTGCTCTAAGTCATCACACATATTGCTTCTGTTCATTGTGAGTTTCTTACCCTGTCTCCTTGGAAGGTATTGCCACTCTTAAGTGTCATTATTGAGCCGTGGTCCCACTGTATGTCTTTACTCTCTGGTTTTTGATTTTTGCCTGCCCTCTGAACTTTGATTCTTGCCTTACCCTCCTTGTATGTAATGCCTGATTTTGACTTTTGCCTGTGCCTGTTTTTTAACCTTCTCTTAGCCCCTTTGGGTTTTTTTTTGCCAAATCTAGCCACTGATTTCCCCATTAAAATTCTCTGCATTTGCATCTTAATCATGTCTGAGTGTTACATAAAGCTTCTTGTAAGGATATGTGGCTCTCAAAAAGCTGTTAATGAGAAAAAGACAGGACAATGGAAGAAGATTTGTCCTAAAACACTGAAACTAGACATCTAAAATATGGCATAATGCTTTATGTACTGATGAGACTGAATCTGTAATTGGATTCATATGGATTTTGAGAAGTAGAAAATGCAATCAATTTCTAAGACTCTTTGGAGGCATGAAAAATATCCTTGCAAGTCTCCTGATACAAACTCTAGCTATAAAAGGCAAAAGACACATTAAATACTGAAAAAATATAAGACAAATTATATTTAGTTGTTGAAGCTTAATTTAAGTATAGTATATGAGTCTGGAGAGTGACTGTTGATATTTGTCACGCCTGCTGGCTCTCTTCTCACCTCTGATCTCCCAGACTCCATTTCCCATAACCCACCACCCGATGACATCACTGTCACATGTCCGCCATCTCCCAATCCCATTCCGTTTTCTAGAACCGAATATTGATCACACCTGTTGTTAATCTAGTCTGTTTGTACAAATACTCCTCTTTCCCACTGACACATTGCGAAGTATTGCTACTCTGTGCTTACTTTTATTACTCTTGTTTGCTACTCTAGTTTTGACTTTATTCTGATTTGCTGATTTACTCTTTTGTCTTTGCCCTTTTGGTCCCTTTGCTGGTTTGATTGTTTGCCTGGTTTGGATGTCCGCTTGTTTTTTGACACTGACTCTGTCTTGCCCTTCTGTTATGTCCGCCTTGTTCTTCTTGTTGCGGTGTTTGATTACAAACCTGTTAAATAAACCTCGCCTTGATTTTAGCTCAGCGCATGTCACAATCTGTTTGTCCATCAACACAATATTAGAACTCAATAGCAAGAGAAAATACACCCAAACAGCAAGTAATGTCATCAGTGTTAGCTAGGTCGTGGGTTAGGAAACTGCTACAATGCTAAACGGTTGCTTTTACAAACATTAGCAAATGGGATAAAACCTTACTGATCTATTGGTTCTGTGAAACAGCAAGTAAATGTTATCCACCTGTCCAGCATAAACCACCTCATTTCTTTGTCATGCGTTCAACTCTCAAAGAAGCTAAAGTTGGATTCTTTTTCATCAGCTTCTTGTTCGAGTTTTCCCATTCCACCTTAAATGGTGCAGTAGTTACATTGCAGTGCATCAGCTTCTTGTTTGAAGTCTCCTGTTCCACCTTAAATGTTGCATCAGTCTACCTGTCCAGCTTCTTGCCTCAGGCACTTGAATGTAACCACTGCACCATTTAAGGTGGGACAGGAAAATCTGAGCAAAAAACTGGCAAATAGGAAAACAACTTCAGCCTCTCTGGAAACTTGCAGAGGTTTCTTCCCCATTCAAACACCTTATCAATCAATCAATCAATATTTATTTGTATATGAATGTTAACATGGCTCTTTGCCGTTGCCTGATCTAAGAACTTCTTTGTCAGTCTTTGTTTTTCATAGGGAGGGAGTTTTTCCTTGCCTCTGTCGCCCTTGGCTTGCTCACTAGGGGCTCGGACACCAGATTCTTTGTAAAGCTGCTTTGTGACAACATCTGTTGTAAAAAGCGCTATATAAATAAATGTTGACTTGATATATTCTCTTTGGCTGTTTCTCTGCCATCACTCCTTTTTGACAATGCATGGCATGTGTATCCTGTCCTCTTCCCCCTGTCCTGTGCACATGAATGAACACCCCCTGTTACTGATTAGCGGGTTACTGAAGAGTGAGTGGCCGAACCACTTTGTTTATTTCCTATTTACAGAGCCAGGGCTGTGTACCAACACCAGATTTGTTTTCCACCACGCTCATCCTCCCACAGTCAGGTGAACTGGAGATCCTAAACTGCCCCCTAGATGTGTGTGTGTGTGTGAGTCTCTCTGTCTGCCCTGCAGATTGGCAGCCTGTCCAGGGTGCTTCCTGCCTTCCGCCCATTGAATGCTGGGATAGGCTCCAGCACCCCCCGCCACCCAGAAGGATTAAGCAGGTTTAGAAGATGAGTGAGTGAGTGAGCGAGAGTGACTGAGAATTACATAAATGAGGGGTGGCCTCTTTCATTTGCACAGTCCCATGCATCTGACACTGAAGTATGTAAATACGAAGTGCAAAGCTGCTCAGAGCAGTGGCTCCACTTCCCCCCTCTCTTCTGGATTACATTATCTATAAGCCCCGCCCACTCTTTGGGCGTTCATGGGCTTTAAGCACTATTGACCTCTTGCTCACCTCTTCACTGTTAAGCACCAAAGAGTCATAAACATGCTTGAGGCCTTGGCAGATATTTTTTATACCTATATTAATGTCCACACTCATATAAAGCTCACCATTCATTGATGGCCTAATTTGTGGTCCAGCAGGTGTTGAACAATGCTTCAGGTTATGGGCTTATGGTATCAGAATAGCTTCCTTGTTTAGGAATATTTCAGATGTTTACATGGATGTCCACACATATCGTTTTGTAGAGATATGGCAGTCCATCAATAGATCTAAGCAAGCCCCTGCCCCTCACAGTGACCGATCCGTAGAGTAATTGAGCTAAGAGTCTCTCAAAGCTCTACTCATTTTTGGAGTGCCATCACCCCATGTGTAATTGCCATAATTGTGGTAACTTTGTATCAGTCTGAGTGGCATCAGCATGTCAATGAGATGTCTCTCTATTGGAGAGCTCTTCCTGTTAATTAGCAGAATTGATTTCAGCAGGCCGAGAGAGCGATGTTGATACTCCTTAATCTACTAATTAATCACAGGTGTAGGTGCAAATTGAGAGCACTACAATTTGGACTTCATCAAAGCTGTCGATAACTATACAGCATTGCAATGTTACTGATAATAAAGAAAGACGGGTGACAATGGAGGAACAAGGCCGTTTGTTTATAGAAAGACCTCTCAATTCACAGTTTCACATGGTGGCCCCTAAAATGTGCACTCAAATTTTACTGGGAATGGGAAGAGTCTTTCCAGTACCCATAATGTGGAATGTCTGGGGTGCAAAGTTTGCTCAAAGTTAGATATGGACAGGATCTGCTAATAATAATGGAAGCTTACCGCACCCGTTAGCTAGGTGTATGGCCTGCATCGTGGTTTTCCAGACTCTACTTAACCAATTTCTGTATGTCAGTGAGACTGAGTGTTGTTTTAATGTAATTAAGTGAACTGACAGATTTACTTTATTTGAATTCACAGAGTACATGTTACTCAAATGAGCTTCTTAAGACCTACCTAACATGCCTACTTGGGACCCCTTGGCATAACATTTTCAAGTAAATCCATTTCATTTTTGGGTAATACATGAAAAAAACCTATCCAGTTAATTAGAACACTTAAGTGTGACTTACTTGAATTCACTAAGTATGTTTTACTCAATTAAGTATCTTGTTTAACACAGTTGTGTGGGACCGATTTGATATAAAAATTTCAAGAAAAATCCAACATTTAATTTTTAGAGTGTATTTTGTTATTTGTTATGTAATATTCTGTAGAGCAGCAACATATTGCCATGTAGCCATGCTACACCATGGAGCAATGGAAACAGGTTCTCTAGAGTGATGAATCAAGCTTTACTGTCTGGCAGTTTGAAGCATGAATCTGGATTTGATGGATGCCAGCAGAATGTTACATACTGGAAGGCTAACAGTGAAGTTTGGTGGAGGAGGGATAATGTACTGGGCTGTTGTTTGGGGTTTTGGGCTCCTTAATTTTACTGAAAGGAAAAGTTAATGCTATAGCATAAAAAGACATTTCATATGGACAGTAGTTTGGCAATAGGAAGGTTCTTTCCTTTTCCTGTTTGACTGTGACCCTGTTCACAAAGCAAGGTGCACGAAGACAAGTTTGGCATGGAGGAGCTCCATTGGTCTGCAAAAGGCCCTGACTTCGGCCCCATTGAACACCTTTGTAATGAATTAGAACGTTGACTGTAAGCCAGGCCTACTCATCCAATATCAGCACCTGACCTCACAAAAGCTCTTTTGATCAAATGGGCACGAATTCCAAAGACAAGGAAAACCTTCCCAGGAGAATGGAGGAGGACATTATAGCTGCAAAAGGAAGAGGGGAATCCCCATAGTTTTGGAATGAGCCGATATAGGTGTGCTCGTCACATGTCCATAAATCTTTGGCCATATTGTCAATATTGCATGACTTACAACCGTAATAGGAACCATAACGAAGCTTGCATTTTGGACTTATGATGCTAATGGAAGTACAAGCTTCCATAATTTTGTAGCTTCACTTCAAAACTAAAGAAGAACAGTTGTGACACCGAACATGTCTTGACTGATCGACTACTGTACATTTGGGTTAAAGAGAAAATTGTAAGATATTTTTTTTCCTTTCAATTGAGGTAGATTTGTCAAACACAACACAAAACAATACTTCTGGACAACAAGCATGCACGGCGAAAGAAGGGAAAAATAAACGACCATACAAACACACGCAGACAATGAAAGTGCACTAACAAGTCTGCAAACTGCCCCAAATTGGCCAGCGCTTGAAAACAGCAGAATAGAGAGGTGATTACAGTAGATTGCCACGCGCTTCCTCTCTGTCTGTACCGTCACACCCACGTGACCGCCAGCCCCCCTTAAGCCTGAGGAGTGTGTTTACCCAGCCTCGAGGTGTTACGCTGTCCCATCATCGCCAATTACGCCACTTATCGATTCTGCCACGTTCACAGCAGCAGCGGCAGTGTGAGGCTCGTTTAAGTCGTTGAACGGTGGAAATGTTTGAATTGCCCTCAGCTGAATGGCACTGGCTGCGAGGCCCTCATACCCATAATGTGTCTCCTTTAAAAAGCGAAGATAACGCACAACACAACAGCAATTTCCGTGCACGATAACAACAACATAAAGCTGCGTGGATACAGAACACAGACAAAGCCAGGCGAGGGGGGACATCAGCACAGAGAGTGGGATTTAAGTGGGTCATTTTGGAGCTGTTCTGGAAAAGGAAAGTTGTTTTAGTGCAAGGCCTGTCCTCCTTTTTCTTTTGCAGAGTGGCCCACCATATAAAAAACGGGCCTGAATTTTACCAGCACGGTTGGAAATACCATAGAGTGTATTAAGCCCTTTTTCAGACAGCCTGTAAATGTTTTTACTGAGTTTTTCATTTTCTTTAGCTTTTTATTCATTTCAGTCTTGTATTATTCTTGGCTTTATTTTTTTGTTATTCTTATTTTTTATTATTTTATTTTATTATTATTTCAATTTTGAGTTATTTTCTTCTTAATGAAATCTTATTTATTGTAAAATCATTTGGTTCTTTAATCTTGTTTGATTTTATTGTCAAATTGTTTATGTAGTCCTTTTCATTGAGGTTATCCAGGTTAAATTCCTTTTTGTTTCTTTTAATCTTTGTAAGATTTGTTTTAATGTAAATGTTTTACTGCATTGAAAATGAGGGTCACCCTCAATGTACTTCCATGTGAAAATAAACATTGACTGATTGATTATACTGTATATATACATAATGTTATATACATACGTACATGTGATGGAAATTCAAACACATGATTGATTCAGAATTGTCACTGGTAAATCTGACTAGGCCTTCTGTTTAGCTCCTGAAGTCCTAACCACTGAGAAATCAATTTTCTCAGCTGCCTCTCAGTTACAGTTACAAGGTGACATCTTTTCCTAACACCATCCTTATTGGCCATATGTGTGTGTGTGTGTGTGTGGGGGGGGGGGGGGGGGGTGCTTGTAGCAGGATGCACTACCCCTTTTAGCCACTCTAGTAGTCAACCAAATGAGCGAGCTGGCCAATCAGAATACATTGGACTCATCGGTAGGCGGGGCTTAAAGACACAGGCGCTCAAACAGAACATTTTAGACAGAGCATGAATACAGCTCTACAGCATGAGGAAAAGTAATGTGTATTTGGAACTCTGAAGCATGTAAATCTGTACTGGTAGACCCCAAAAATAAAAATGAACATTAAAAAATGAGCATAATAGGTCCCCTAAAAAACAGGCATGTTGTGATTTCACGGTAATAATTAGGGTTCCCCACTGCAGTGGCAGTAATAACAGGGAAACAACCAGCACTGCCGCTCTGATGTGCATAACACACACAGTTTAATTGAGCTTTGACGATGTTTAATGTGTGTGTTTAAGACCTGATGGGAATCCGTGTTCACACAACGTCTGGTCGAAGTCACGGATTAGCCAGTAGGATGTGGCTGGTTAGGACAGGTACACAGTATCATCTAAAGGACGTGTTTTATCTAGTGTGAGGAACAACAGTATTGTAAACCTGCAGAGTTACAGAGATGGACATGAACTGCCCAAATGCCCTTTCTTTGTCCTTGTTCTTTGGTTTTGCTGCATAATAGATGACCTTGTAAGGTAACATTGTTCTCCATGCATGTTGATATCAGCAGCCCATCCTGGAGCAGCGGCGTCAGACACGCGCCTGATAAAACGTTGACACTCTGAGACCCGGACAATAGCTTTTATATGCATCGTCCCACTTGGCATTTAAAGAGCACGAGCTCTTTGGTGTTGACATGTGCATTGTGGCATTAGGCTAGAAAGCAGTTACCAATGCGGGGGGGGGGGGGGGGTGATGCGCGGTGGGAGAATGGGAGACTATCACGTTTATTCTTAATCAAAGCCACCACCTGGTTATTATATAGCACATTAGGGAGTTAAAGGAATTATCTGGCATTTTTACTTAAAGGGCCCGTATTCTGCATGTTTCCTACATTTTGTTTTGTGTAATTTTGGGGAATTCGATTTTTACAATCAATCTGAGCAAATTAAACTGGCTGTTTTTTTCTGTGCTTTGAAGATACAGATATGCAATTGACCTATTTTCTGATGGCCTGTACAGTATAGTATCTTCAAAAAGCAGTTCAGGTTCAAACACTTCTTATAACTATATTGTAAATGGGTGGAGCTAAACTACATTAGACTGAAATACATGTACGTGTGACATCACAACAACAACAACAAATTCCAAACAGCTTTAGCTACTCAGTTTCCACATATGGACTCTTTGGAATGGCCAAAGGAGGGCAATTTGGTTTCCCATGATTTGGACCTTTGAATCTGCTGCTCTATGGTCAGAAACCACTGAAGCCACTGAAGATTAGAGGATGGCTAACACAAATTGTCTTTGACTGCAAGTAAATCTTTTGAGACGACTGCCAAATTGGATTTATGTCTCTAGAAGTACACAAAGTAAACTAACACATTACACTTACTGAGTTACTGTACACCAACACACTACTTACAGTACACTAACACATTACACTTACTGAGTTACTGTACACTAACACACTACTTACAGTACACTAACACATTACAGTTACTGAGTTACTGTACACCACTGGTAATCTCACATATTTAGTGTTGTTGAGGTGGACAGTCCTTTGTTCTGAGAAGTCCAGTCGCTTCCTTGATTTATTCGCAAGTTAGCTTTTTCTCTATGTGCAGTAAGTACTTCTCAATAGATACGCATGATTTCAGACCCATACTGAGTTGTCTTCTCACAGTGGAAGGACGGACATGAAGAACTGTGGATTTCTTATAGATCTTCCTCGTCTTTATGCAGGTTGATTATTTAGTATCTCCTGGATAAAGAACAGCTTCTTAATGGCCATGTTGACTGGAAACAAATTAAACATGTGCCTACATTGTATACATTCTAATACTACTCATAACAGCAGCACATGTGATATTTCTTAATATTTCTTTAATAATTGATAGGAAATCTGGTTGCACTATAGACATGAAGCAACACCGCGGTCACATGTCTCATGGTGTAGCACTTTTGCTTGGCCCTCCACATTTCCAGCTTTGCTCCCTCTCACAGCCGGAGCTTGTGGGCTGGCGAGCTTTTCCATTAACACTCTGGCCACAGGCTCTAACGAGGGAACACCAGGCACTAATTTTTACTCTGCTCTGATGAGGCTGCCCTAATAGAACTCCAGAGGAGCCTGTTAGGGCTTAGAGCCGGCTTTCTCAAGCTGAGAAAACAGCGCCATTTTCTTCCCAATCAGAGATGTATTTCAAAGCGCCTCGGTTATTTGCAGAGCAGCGATGTTTTGTGCTGGAAACATAAGGAAACACAAGGAATGGTTTGGGTAAAAATCACATTTACACAATCTTACCATAACGCCCGATTGAGCTGATCAGCTTTGACATGCTTTCTATCAAAAGTTTGCCTTTCCTGCTATGTAGCTAACACGTAACGCTAGCCTATATTCACAAATAGGTAGTTTGCAGTCGCGTGATTCCAATGAATCCCATGCAAAATCCCAATGGGGTGAAAAAGTGAAAAGCAGGATGGATGAAATGGGCATGGAAAAATCACAATCCTGGTGATTGTTCCTCACCCTGTTTCTGCTTCGTTGGCGGGATTACACCTCATCCCCAGGGCCCAAAGTCATCTTCTCAGTTTTTTGTGTCTTAATGAATAAAAGAAAGAGGTCTCGTGGCATTTACGTCTCTTTTAGCTCGTCCTCGTGATCCCATTTGCATGTGGCTGAGGAAGGTCGGACCAACAATGGTGCGAGCCACTCTGGGAAGAGCCCGTTGCCACGGCAACGGCCGCCCCAGCCGAAACACCCCCCTACCACCACCACCCGTGAGGGCGTCAGAAGCGA
Source organism: Semaprochilodus insignis (assembly GCA_034552555.1). NCBI lineage: Eukaryota > Metazoa > Chordata > Actinopteri > Characiformes > Prochilodontidae > Semaprochilodus > Semaprochilodus insignis. The sequence goes on along the minus strand of CM067496.1, from coordinate 11,983,030 downwards.
CCCCCTGGGTCCTCCCCCCGAACCTGGGCCTCTGAATCGGGATTAACCTGCTACACCAGGCCACAATGCTAACAATGCTAACACATGTTCCTCCTATCCGCTCATGGCCCATTCAAGCCTGCTTTTACTCCCCTTTCTAATAAGGATTAGCCGTAATGAGCCGTAAGGAGTTAAGCTCGAATGAAGACCTCCTTAAGCAGGCACCCGTTACATTCTGGGCCCGCCGTGTTTTTGGCCTCCCCCGTGTGTTTGAACACAAGGTGTAATCCTCTTCAGAATCAAAGGTGGGCTGGCCGTATGAATACAAATCCAACGCTAGCATTGTGGCGCTAGCATTGTGGAGGGCACTCTCAGCCATCTGTCGGCCTGCTTTTTCACCTGCTTCCATCTCACACTCTCTCTCTTTCTTCAACACACCCTCTTCAGTCCTCTCTCACGCTCTTTCTTTACTCTTTCCATCATCCATGTGTCAATTGTATTTCCCTGCCAAAAAACTGCGATCTGGTTGGCTGGAAAGCTTTATTATACGAACACTTTGGCTGTGGCATACTGCTAAATCAAAACCTTCTCGTGTTTTTCAAGTTGATATTTTTTGTTTTTGATAATACCAGCTTTATTTATTTAATTTATTATCTTTATTGTGTGAGCTTAAAAATTATGACCATCATATTTCATGAACCTGAAAATAAAGAGCAAAGTTATTAGATTTATTTAGTGATGCACAGAAATTAAAATTCTTGGCCAAAATCTAAACCATTTTCATTAAAAAGATGGCCTTTTACACACTGCATAACAGTTTTTTTTCTTAAAACAGAAATAAGTAGTATTACTGAGTAAAGATTCTAAAATATGTTGTGCATGCCTGTCATGCCTGCTGGTTCTCCTCTCACCTCCGATCTCCTGGACTCCATTTCCCATAATCCCCCTGAAGTCACGTGTTCATCCTCACCCAATCACATCCCGTTGCCTCGCTCTCGGTCTCCTGAATTTTGATTGACCACCTGATGTTAATTTAGTCTGTTTGTTTAAATACTTCTCTCTCGCACTGGCTCATTGCGAAGTATTGCCACTCTGTTGCGTACTGAGTGTTCGCTCTGTGTTTGATATTGTTACTCTGGTTTTCTCTTCTGGTTTATCCTCTTTGATACCTCTGCCTGGTCTGATTGTCTCCTTGGTTTGACTCCTGCCTGTTTATTGACTTTGACTCAGTTTAGCCCTTGATTGTATTCCCTTGTTCTTGGTGTTGCTGTGTTTCAGTGCAACCTGTTTAATAAACTGTGCCTTGCTTTTAGTTCAGCGCGCGTCACATTCTGTTTGTCCATCGTCACAATGCCCTGATGATGTAAGTCACCCTTTAAAGCAATAAAGCAATAAAGAAATAATAATAATTTAGAAGTCAGAAGAGTCAGGTTGGATTTCACAGGAGATTTCAAGACCACGGCAAACGAAATGTGGCCTGGAAACATCAGCATTCACATGGACAGAGCCAAACAGAAGGTCTGACTTGATGTTTTGGTAAATCTTAAATGCAAAATCAAGTTTATAGTTGATGAAAATATGCGGACAATAGTAGATCAAAATTTGAGTTCTTTTTAAATAGTCTTTCATTCCAATCACAGTTATCAGAGTCATGCACAGGACAGACACAACCAACATTACAACATGTTCTTCCACATGTTCATGTGCAATTACAGGTTTCCACCAGAGTGGTCTTCAAATCCCCAAATAACAAAATAATTTTAATTATTGATCAAATCAATTGCTTCAGTAGGATAAAACCGATTTGACAATAAAAACAAGAATTTCAGAAATTAACTTGTGATTGACTTTTTCTTGGTACACATATTTGTCCGCAAATTAGTCCTGCAGTTTTCAAGATATCAACACCGTTCTGACTCCAAAATGCTCAGTCTGATCAGGAATGGTGTGTTTGTATTCAGCTTTTTGATAGGATGCACAGTTTCCACCTAGCAACAGATTTTCCTGATTTTTTTTTCCCATTAAGTATGAATGGGATGGAAGAGTGCACACCCATCTACTGTACTTCTGCTCAAACCAGCAACACCATTTCTGATACACCATCTCAGGGCAGACCCCCAAGCACAAAGTTAATGTTGGTTTGACCTGCACTCTGTCTTTTTTTCCATTCCTCTTTCCTCCCATACAGTCCCAGTCACACCTTGTTGGTTCCTTTAACCTACAGCTGCCAAACTGCATGTACTCACTCAGGGCAGATCCCCAAACTCTAATCCACAGCCATACTGACCCGCACTCCTCTGTGTGTCGTTCATCCCTCTTTCCTCCCATAGCAACCACAGCCTAGCAGGAAGTGGGAACCATTTAAGATGCGCAACATTCCGCACTTCCTTCAGGAAATGCACTTTTTTTTGTTATGTAATTACAAGGCTATACCTAATGGCTAAAATGTACCTTAGACCTTTGGTGAGAACTGACACATACAGTGTCAAGAATGGTTATTCTTTTTTAGTCTTTGCATAAGTTTTAAAGTCTAATAAATATCCATTCTTCTACTTACAAACAGAAATTTGCTCTCCATTGAAAGTTTCAATAAAGTGTCATATATATGATCAATTATATCATGCTACAACCGTGACTTCTAAGAGTTTCAACATTGTCTGCCGTACTGAGTAGTAAGTGAATGTTTTTTGCTTGTGTTATTGTGTTTTTATTCTATTCTCTGAATCCTAGATAATTTTATTTCATCGTTCTGGGTCAATTTTTATCTAATTTTTCCCCTCACTCAGAGCAGAAGGCCCTACGCCACAGATACGCCAATCTTGCTCTGTCACATTGATGTGCTCTGGCAGTGGATATCCCAAGTGGCCGCCTTCAAGCTGACCTCTATCGCTGTCTCCTTTTAATATCACTACTCGCTGCGGCCCCCGTCTCCCTCCTCTCCAATTACCAGGTACTTCAGAAGTCGTTTAGGCTGGAGCCTGAGATGATTGGAACACTTGTGGCGCCATTACCCCTCTCTTCTCGTCGCTTCTGCCCTCATCTTATGACCCTGATAGGAAAATGAGATGGAGTCAGGCAGCTGGTGGGGTGTCATGCTTATAGGTATGCGCTAAAACACTGATGCTGTACACCCATTATGTATCCTTGAGTTGATAGTAACTGGTAGGTAGACAGCAAATACAGCTTTAAACTGATAGCTATAAAGAAACTGAATTATCTGATCTCAGCATTATGTTTTTAAGCCTCCAGGATGCAACACATTTATGCAACTGTATGCTAAATGCTAACCCTAAGTTACAGAGGTCTCAACTGGGTTTCTTAAACCATTTCCACTGGGTTAAAGAAGTTTGGTCACATCTTCCGACATGCTGATATGTAATATTTTAAAGCCACTAAGTGAGGCACCTCAATAACTGGTCACATTGGCAGCACTTACCAGAACCCCATTACAACACTATAGACTGTTACTGATCACCCCAGCTACTACACACTGGGCTTCACCAGTCCACAGGACTCTATGCACTTGCACTTTAACTAGACCTCTATACTTGAGCATCTGAGCTGTGTATTCTAGATACTGAACATCTGTAGTGTAAGCTGTTTGGCTGTTTTAGCTGTTTACCTGAACATTAAGCTGCTGTTCTCACTACCTGCACTGTACACTATTAAATATTCATCTACTGTTTACCACCACATACTTAACCGCACACCTGGCTACCTCAACATGCTGTACGCCCCAACATGTACCACTTACACTCTGCTGTTTTTCGCTCTGCTGCATATGCTAACTGCTGTTTGCACTGTTACTTATTTATCTATTCTTAAATCACTGTACTAGAGAAGTGGCCTGGTAGTGTTTCATTATACTGTACAACCCTGTATTGGAATAATGACAAAGTTTAATTGAATTGAATTAAAGAACTAAATGCTAAAACGTTTAACAAACTGTGTTTTGGATGCTGGTGTACTGGTCAGCAGCAGTGTTGTGCTTTTAGATGCTGGTATACTGACTATACATGACCATACTAGGTGACTAGTTTAACCAGTATATACCAGCATGGAACTCATGCTCATCCGTGCTGTTTTTCTTCAGTACACCAGTCATTTCCAGGTTTAAATTATTTTTGTCCACTCTGTAATCATGTGACATGACCAGCCGAGAACCAGTAACTGTAAACCCAGTTAAGAGGGTTTGTTCAGGCACTTAAAAGAAATAAGTTACCTTGGCCTTAACTGAATATCTACCTTATCTGGGGATACTCTTTTTGGACCTGTTCAGTCTGGACTGCTTCCTTCCAAGTCATGCTCCTCTGTGGCTCCACTCCTCCTTCAGTTAATTTATGGACTTGTTTACACTTACACAGTCCTAACTGAGCTCTGAGCTAAGTTTCTTGTTTTTTTTTGTTTTTGTAGTTGGTCGACCCTGAATACAAATCAAACTTTGAGCTGCCCTCATGGACAGCAATACACATGCATTTATTGATAAGTTAAAGAATACAGAATCCGAATTCCCTTCATGAGCACTTGCGTAACATACTCGTATAGACGCTACACTTGCGATTTCCGTTGTTTCTACGTATAAGTAACAGAAATCGCAAGCGTAATCGTAGGGTCCATATGACTTTAAACTGCCTCCATAAACTTTCTAGGCTTGTTTGCACTAACACTGACAAAGAGTGACCAAACTTTTAGTCCTGAAATTAATTTATTTCTTTGCATGCTGGCCTGAAACAGGATTGAGGTTAGATGACTTTTGGCCTCTGGAGAATCTACAAACCTCTGGGATGACACAGGCAAGGTTACAATCTTTCATAAACGTGCAGCCTTTTGTCTCATTTAACTCTTGCCCATGAGTAAAAGCCAATCCGAAATTTACTCTGGTCTCTTGCTAAGACATTCTCTTTTTCTCTTCCCTGCTTCCCCCAACAATGTCTTTTTTGGTCTCTTCACAGCCTCTGCCATGATGTCCATACTGGAGCTATTGGTGTGTGACATGGTACTATGAAGCATTAAACAGTTCTTGTGAGTGGTCTTGTACTCACTCCTCCACTACATAACGTTATAGCAGTTTCAGGAGGTTCAGGCACAAGGATGATCAGGCTATAAATACCTGCAGAGTGAGTGACGGTATTTATAGATTGAGAAGAGGTGGTACAGTGCAGTGAATGTCTCGTTCTATGTGTGGAAAATGGGTCCAAAGCAGATGTTAATGATTGGCTAAAAGGAATGATTGCGTTTGTACGTGTCAAAGACCATAGTGTGAAGGAAGTAGCTGAATTTGCAGGTGTATGGAAGCGTACGGTCATATGGGTCTACCAGCAGTGGCTAAAATCCCAGTCTACAGGAAATTCTCCTCAGAATTGTTCCAGGGTAGGCATCTACCAAATCTGGCCAGACATAATTCTTTGATCTAAGAGTGGCTGAGCGTTGATGTGGCCTACATCCAGAAACTTGTCCAGTCCGTGCCAAATCCAATCACAGCTGTTGTTGTTGCTCATAGAGGTATTACATGCTATTAGGTATGTTTCTGTCTGGTGCGCTCATGTTGATATATGGCTGAAATATATGTCCCCATATTTGAAAACGGCCTATTTCAAAGAAGTTGGCATATATGTCCATATGTGACTAATATGACTTAGATCAAAGGGAAACCCATGTATGCTAACATATGGCATATATTTGACATCCATATAATGCCATATATCAGATTTTGACATGGGTTAATGTTTCCTAAGTCATTTCCAGTGGATGAAGGGAACATGAGCATCCATCATAGTTTGTAACCCTCAACCAGTTCCAAGCTCAGTGTGTAATCTGCTTCTTTCTGCTCCTTGGCTTTTAGATCACTATTGTTGCTTGTGATCAATGTTACAAAATTGCCACCACTATAAGAGGGGAGCTCCTCTTGTGCCTGCTCATCTTTCTGGAAAGCGGTCATGATGATCCACCTCTTTCTAGCTGCGTAATAATGAGAGAGCCTTGGCGTGCTTTAGAAATGGGGTTGCCTTCCTCTTTCAACCTCTATCTGCACGAGTGAAAAAGAAATCAATACTAGTGTGTCCTTCGATTGGCCAGTGCTAGATGTGTACCATATGGGCTTCGCTCACTGTCATTCTGGAGCAAACGTGAAAATCCCCAGCAATCAGATAACTTCCCCCAGCTGTGGGAGGCTGATAGAACTTATCTAGGTTTGAGCCTGGGTGCTAATTTTTGTTTGAGGTTGAGAAGGTGTCTGAAAGAATAGCTTGGGGTATTAGCACAACGTGCAGAGCTGGTAGGCCAAACAAGCTTTGTTATGCCATTTTGAAGGATAGAAAGATGTATGTGATATGACAGTGTTCCAAAGTTCTTAAGCCAATGTAAGTCAGCTCATTTACTTAACCAAACACTAGATGCTAAAAATAACCAAAATGCTAATGCTAACTAACTGCAGGCACCAGCCTACTTTGTTAAGCCAGTCCTAGAGTTCGAAAGAAGCACATTCTGTAATCTTGTGTTAGCATATATTTACGCCCAATATTTTCAATTCATAAAATGAGGCGGTACTAGACTACTAAAGAGAAATGCTAACATGCTAACATGCTAACTAGTAAGTTAAAAAAAAACAGCTGTATGTGTACAGAAGTAGTTTGGTGAAAAAACTAAATTTCCACCCCAGAACTAATCAATCAGTTGACACATGTTTGGTGTCCAAACTTCGCTACATTTGTTTAGCGCTGGAGCTAAGAGGCTAACATTGCCATTAAACAGTAGAAGTCAATAGTCACCCAAATGCATTCTGCTAATACATCCCCTAAAAACATTTAATACATGCTTAAACTGTTTCCTGGCCTTCATTAAGGTTGCACAGACTTCTTGATGTAGTTATAGTTTACAGGATGGTCATATTAGTACCTTGAACTGCATATATAAGTATGTACAAAGTTAATGAAGATAATGCTGTATAAACTGATTGAGTTTTGGGAATGCATTGACAAGAAAGATTAGCGTGACTATTGGTAGCTTGGTAGCTTCAGCACTAAACTAAAGAAGGAAAATCTGAAAACCAAATATCTCTTGGTAGATATATTATATCTGAGATAAGTACAAAATTGTGCAGATTTTATTTTGGTCAAAATGTTCCTTTAAATCTTTTCGTCCTTAATCATGTGACATGACACACAATTCTAGTAGAAAAAAAGCACAGCCTGTTGTATAACATAAATGCACAAGGTCGAAGCATTGCATTCTAAGAGAGGCAAAGCCTAAGGGAAGACTGCCGCTGTTCTCTCCAGCCTCCGACTTCATTCCCTCTTCAATTTTTATCAGTCTAGCTCTCTCCTCTCCACTATACAGGCAACACACTCTGACACGAATTAGCCCCAGATTGACCGATACACACTCGTCCTTTGGGATTCAGGGGGACCTTATTCTTCCCCTCTGTCCTCCACTTCCTCGAGTGGCAATTTCATTCTCTCTAACCTTATACCACCACAGTGTCAGTATTCCCTCCATCGCATGCCAGACCTCCTTAGAATTTTTGCCAGGTTTGCTGTCCACCAATGGCAAACAGTGATCCAAGAGAAATGCCAGAGGCAAAATATAAAAATTTGATGCAGATGACGCTGTAATAGATAGCAGTATGTTTGTTTGGTTTTTTTTTTGTTGTTTTTTTTTTTTTTTTTTATTTTGTTATGTGAAAATAATTATTCATGCTTTGTCCTTTAACCAACTACATTTCACAATTACTGATTATTTACTGAGTTTAACATATTGGGAAAAAAACATGTGGCTTATCATTTTTTTCCACATGTATTTTTTTTATTAAGTCTTTTTCGAATAAAAAAATAAGTACATGTCATTTACATACTTCTGGACAATTGAAGTAACAATTAGTTTATATTTGCTGAATAGATATCTAATTTTATATTTTAAGCTAAGTATGTTAAACAAGACAGCTGTACTCTAAAATTTGCAGGTAAAATGCCAGTTTTAATTGCATTACCTGTGAAGGATGTGTTTGATTAAAAATTCAACAAAACATATAATTTGATTGCAGACTCATGCGAAAATTGATATGGCAACATATAGTTTTCAAATGTATTAAATATTTTAGCATACATGGATTTTATATCCAAAACATATTGTCAATATATTGTCATGCATGGATATGAATATGACATATATGCCAATTTATCTGAAATTGGCCATTTTCAAATATGGGACTTATTATTTACATATGTGTAACACATATTTAACAGTATATGATAGAAAACATTCTTCATTTATGAATGGCATATATTACCCACAAGTTTTAGTGCACGTATTGGTGTATTTCATTCAGATATGTATGGAATATATGGACACATATATATGTATTATGCATGTATCAGACATTTGTATCAGACAGACACTATGTATGTTATCCAAGTATTAAGCATACATATGTTTGCCCTTCTGTCAGACATGTGTTGTCCTTGTATTCTGCATCTATGTCTGACATGTGGGTGAACATAACATAACATTTGTATATAATGTATACAACGTTTGTATATAATATATTGCTGCTGCCTGAACAAAACCAAAACCTAGTTTCCAAAATGATAACTTTACAGGAGAAGGAAAAATATACTTACTTTTAAGGTAAGTCAAAGGAACTATTGGACTATTTTAGTCTATTTTGGTTCCATTTCTTTTGGCCCATTCATCATAAAATTTACACATAATGTAAAGAGCAATGTGTACTTTCAAATCTTGTCAAAAACTGAAAAATGACTAAATTGAGTTTTTTCTGCCATATATGCCATATATAAGTACATATATATCCTGAAATATGTCTGGCCCTTTATGATACATGTGCACATATGGCGATATATCAGATTTCCGTATGGGGGTTTACAGCTGTTACCACTTTTGCACACAGCTGTACCGATCAGAGATGACATCACAACTTCACAATGATAGACCATATTAATAACTTAAATGAATAGTTTGGGAAAAAACAAGAGCAAGTTATTTAAAATGGCTTTAAACCTGACCCAGTTGAGAGTTTGCATGATCTTTTATTACTTGCTAGCTACTTTGGCCTCATAGCTCCAGTGCAGAAACTTCAGACACCAAACATATTGACTCATTACGCTTGGGAAAAACTTTGTAAAGCAGTATTTTTGCCCATCACCTTAACACATGCAATTAGACTTGCAGCCATTTCTTGCCTATTTCTCAGTCATGTGCACCGCATTGATTTATTTTGGTTCAGTATTAAACATTAGACATTTATCCCAGTTGAAAAATGTTGAATGAATATTGTAAAAATGGCTAGGTATTCTCAAAATTCCACTTCCTCCTCACCTAACCCAAGAAGTCCTCCAGCGCTGCTGGTAGACCTCATCCTCGACTTTAGACACCCCAACACCCCCCGCACCACAATCAGCCATAATATCCTATTAATGAACACTCTAAATTCAAAGTCAGCCACTCATTTTGTGGGCAGTTGCAGAGTTAAGGGAAGGAATTGGCCTGTCTTTATTAATACTCAGATGAATGAGCGAAGCCTGCGGGCCAAGGGCAGGCCACCACTTTTAACTACCCAGAATTTTATGTATGATTGTGGATCAAGATGTATCGCGGCTCATCCAGCCCCGAAACCCACTGGTTGCTTCTGTCACTTTTCTTAAGCGACGTAGTTTAGCAGGCAAGGTCATTTGCATCGGTTGTCACGCCAGGCTATCAGTGACGTCCTCTTGCTCTCCTTGACTGCAGGCCGTTCTATTATGCCCTGTCAAATGTGCTTGAGATGGACGTTTTCCCATGGCCTTTTAATCAGGGGTGATAATGGACACGTTATAGATCGCACGCCTGCTGCTGATGGATAGCTGGTCTGAAGCGGGTCCTGATGTCTACATATGATCTGATACAATGGGAAGGCCTTCCATGTTAAGAGGTGGCATTGTTGTATGTTAGATCACACACAGGTGATCCTGCAAAACCTGCATTAAAGCCAAATTGTGGAACCCATGCACTCACTGCATATATAGGTCCACTCTTCAGATCTCAGAGTGCAAATTTCCAGTATGACTGTAGCCCACACAGTTAGTCTGCCACCCTCTATGTAGTTTAACCCTTATACAGGCAGGACTGGACTATGAGTTGTAAAGAATAATGTAATGTTACTACTTACCTCATTTGCATCTAAGTAAAACATGTCAAAAAGCTTTTTAAATATACTCATTGTCGAAAAAGTAGTTGCCAAATAGTTACACCCAGAAGGAATCAACCGACAGGAATGAAACTTGGTGTGTAGGTTTGACATTGTGAGATATGCAAATGATTCAAGTTTCACTCTGTGACGTAAGCAAGGACGGACCTTATTGCTGTACCTGACTGACCTAACAGCCATGACTGCAGATCTTCAGCGAGCAGTGATGCCCTTGATGTCCATGAGTCATCCTGTTAGTGCCAGCACCATTGGCAGATGGCAGCACAACGCAGGACTACATGCATGCACACTGTTACGATGACACCCTTAACACCATGTCAACGTCACCAAAGACTGCAATGGTGTCGTGCCAGAAGGTCTTGTGTTACTCCACCTCCACCCCCTACTGCAAAACCTGCAGGAGCTGTGTGAGAATATTCAAGCTGCATGGGATGGATTATCACCATTAGGAACCTCTACAACTCCATGCCAAAATGTCTTGCATAATGCATTAGCAAACATGGCAGCCCGATGCCACACTGAGTGACACTACTTCTGTATGTGTAGCTCAATAAATATTGCCCATATCAGTCTAAATTTATCATCATTCATTGTTCCTGGTAACCTATCTTCCTTCCCAATAGCACTGCAATACCACAGTTCTTTCTGGGTGCAACTATTCTTTTGCTATGATGAGTGTAGAAATGAACAACAACTACGCCTCTCACTCTCACAATTACTCTGCCTATTCATTTTTGTGGACGTTTTGTGTGCTTTTCCTGGTGACAATGCACAGACAAAGACTGCATTTCTGACTGGAGATGGCTGTCTATCCATCTGGCCAGAACCTGCTTCATCCCTTGTCAGTTAAAACTGGGAAGTGATCCATTTGACACAGCGGACATCATGCACAAGTCTTGGGGTTGCTGGTCTTTGGATGCATCTGGTGGACAAATTCTCCTCCGTTGCCTTGGAGGGCATTTCCTTCCTCTTTCCTCCCTGGATGAGTGTCTCTGCAACCTCCATCTTGAATGTCTTGAACTTCTTTTGCCCCCCCAGGATTTTGGCCTCTCGACAATACAGCAGCCATCCATTGTATATGCCTATATTAGCCATTTCACAAAAGAGGCACATGTACCACCAGTGGGATTTTCCTGGCCTGCAGTACAAGGCTACCATCATGTCAGCAAGGTCAGCTCCCATGTGGACCTTGTATTTTGACACAATGTTAGAACAAGGAACACCAACCATTCTTCTCTCCTCTCTGGAGAATGTCTGATTTTTTTATAAGGGCTAATAGCAGCACAGGAGCTAGCTAGAATGACAGCTTTGATGTTGACCCATTTGACAACAGCCACTTTTGACTCGTTACGCACCTTGTAGTCATAGCTGTCCCTTATTCGCCTCTGCAGAGCATGGTCATCCTCAAGGGTGCATCCTTTTAGCCCGTTCTCACGGATGGTTTCCAGACTTCGCAAGCCAAAGGATTCATTCAGATCCACAATAATGATCGTAGAGATGTGAAAAAATTGAAGTCAAAGTAGACATCACACTTTGTAGGCTTACTGATAGTCTGAGAGTTGAATAACAACATTGGCTCCAAGTGGAATTCTTTGACAAGACCCTGTACTGCGCCAAATGTGCTCTTTCCAGTGTATGTCAGGAAATCATACACTATCCCAGAAACACCTGCTCAAACAAAGATCTTGAAACCCCAATAGTGAGGTTTGCTTGGAAGATATTGTTGAAGAAACACAACCTTCGTTCCCTGTAAGGGACCATCATCTCTTTATCTTGTCCTCAGTAGAACTACCCTCACTGTCTGGTTCTGTCTCTCCCGACTGCCTTAAAATGATTTCCTCGGCTTCATCACTGGACTCCGAAGCTGGCAGGAATCTCGTCTATCACTCTCATCCTCTCTCTCATTTCTCTACTCGCCTGTCTTTTGCCCTAAAATGACTGTGATAACTGTGATGCCCTGCAGGAAATATATATATGGTTAAACTGTCATAATATTCATACCTGTGCATGAGAATATCTCAGTACAGTCTTCTTGTTTAAAACTGAATTATGAATACTACACATCAACCAACTTTCGACCCCTAATCTGGCTATGTATTTTGGGGTATACATGCTTTTAAAAGTTGCTGAATAATACCACAAATACTGTTAGACCATTTGTATTTTCATCAGCATTTTAATACTAAAGTCATACTTATTTTTATGGAATTATTTTATTGTTGTGTTAAAATTAACTTTAATATGTAATTACTTACCATGTGGTCAGTAAGTCCTGCACCACTGATGGTGATGATGTCTTCTGAGCAGGCTGACAAAATGATGACTGATAACCTGAACCAGGTCATGTGACCGTCATACTCATTTTTGATATATGATAACTTAATTGGCTGAAGACTTTCAATCATGCCTCCTACAGGATGTTAAAGATTTTGTATCTCCTGGTGCATGTATGTTTAAAATAAAAATGTCTGAAAGGTTCATATTATGAAACTGCCACTTTTGGCTCCTTAAAGAACTTTTCAGTGGATGGCTCTTTAAAGAATGAGACGTGCAAGCAAAGAACCTTAACAGAAAGTAATGGTTCTTAACCAATTCAACTTCCCTAGGGTCATGCATGAAAATCAAGAACCATTTTATTGTTGAGACTGTAGTCCATTCATCAATGGTCATATCCACTGTTAGTTAGATATTATTTGTGTAGTGATAATGAGGGTCAGTCAGCTGGATGACAATCAGTCTTGGGTGTGGCCGATGCTGTCCTGTTTATCATCAAAATCTGGTCCTCACTCCACACATTGGCTAGTGCATGCCAGAAGTGCACCTGTAACCTCCATCTTGAATGTGCACACCAAGGCTTCTGGCTTTTCAGCAAAACAGTAGCCATCCATTGTTGTTGGCTATATCAGCCAGTGGGATTTTTTGGGGTGGGGCACAAGGCCACTATCATGTGAGCAAGGTTAACTCCAAAAGTGTGGACATTCTATTTGCCACAATGTTAGGAACACCAACCTTTCTTCTGTTGTCTCTGGAGAAATGTCTGATTTCTTTAAGGGCGCTGATCATAGCCCTCTCGGTTGCAGCCCTCTTGGTCAAATGAGAATTCTGCCCTCTCGGTCCAAGGAGATTTCTGAGGTCCTCAGAAAATTATTTCCCAATGCTTAGAAAGATGGAAGAGGTTCCCCAAGTATTTCTAACAGGTCTGGGCTTTTCCAATCTACTGTCAGGCAAATGGGGTACAAATGGGGCAATTCAACACCATTGTTACCTTTCAAAATCATCAAAAGAGTAGTTGCACAAGTAGTTGCACCCAGAAGGAATCAGCCGACAGGAATGAAACTTGGTTGGTAGGTTTGACATTGTGAGACATGAGAATGATTCAAGTTTCACTCCAGACTGTGTATGTGACGTAAGCAAGGATGACCATTATTGCTGTACCTGACTGACCCAACAGTCACGGTTGCGGACATTCAGCAAGCAGTGATGTCCTCCATGAGTCACCCTTCCACAAGTGGCCATCCAACAAAAATCACTCCAAAGCCAAAGCATAGAATATTCTGGTTGAGGTCAAAAAGAATCTCAAGGCAATATCTGATGATCTACAGGTCTTTCTTACATTATCAGGCAAACACTGCAAGAAATGCATTTATGGAATCACATAGAGAAAGCCACCACTCTCCATGATGAACATTTCTACCTGTTTAAATTTGCCTAAGACCACCTGGATGAGCCAGAAGACAAGTCAATGTAGGAGCTGTTTGGCTGAAGTCATTGCTGCTCAAGGGGGTGACACCAGTTCCTGAAAGCAGAGCACATATACACATACACACACACAACATACACACACACACACACACACACACACACACACACACACACACACACACACAACATACGTACACATGCATGCTCCTTATCCTCATCTTGCACTGTCCCTGTTACTCTCCCAGGGGAGCAGTGTGTGTGAAGAAGGGAGAACAGCAGCTTTCTTATCTGCCTCACCTTCACACACACGCACACACACTGCATGCCAGTCGACAGCCCAGTGACACAATCTGTGTTTGGTGAATCGGCTCTTACTCGTTGCCTCACTCACACATGCGCCCACAATCTTTCTCTCTGTCAGGAAGACCCGAGGGATCCCCCCGGGCCTACAGCTAATCAATTCAGTGCAAATAGTTTTATTGACATGACAAATGTTACATCTGCATTGCCAGGGAAAAGCTGGACAAACTGTGTATTCATGGCAAAGAGGCTAGAACATAGACCTGCTGTCTGAAGGATAACAAAGACGGAGAGAAAACATCAAGGAGTACAGTACACCACTGGTAACGCCATGCCTGATATTCAGCACAGCCATTGGAGAGTTAAAATCTGCAAAAGGTTAAACTAAATTAAATTAAATTAAAATTAAACATGCAAGCAACAATCAGAGAGAAGCGTATTAGTTAGGTTGGTTTTTCCGGGTATGTGCTGTAATTTAAGTGATTATCAGTAAAATGTGTGATTTCAATCCAGTATTAATCTGCAATGTATATCATTTTTACAGTCTGACAGCAGGAATTATTATATCTCACTACACTAATCATCGTGTAGTGGTTTTAATCCAGTATGAATCAATGGTGGGTGTAGTTTGTACAGTCTGACAGCAGGAATTGTGGAATGATTTTAATCCAGTACAAACACTGGGTGTAATTTTTATAGTCTGACACTAACAACTGTGGAATTATTTTAATCCAGTATGAATCTGCAGTGTGTGTAGTGTTTATAGTTGGACAGTAATAACTGTGGAGTGGTTATAATTCAGTATCAATCTGCAGTGTGTGTAGTGTTTAGAGTCTGACAGTAATAATTATGGAGGGTTTTAATTCAGTATGAATCTGCTGTGTGTAGTGTTTTTTTTACAGTCTGACGGGGATACTTGTGGAGTGATTATAATCCAGCATTAATCTGCAGTGTGTGTAGTGTTTACAGTCTGACGGTAATAATTCTGGAGTGATTATAATCCAGTGTGAATCTGCAGTGTGTATAGTGTAACAGTCTGACAGTAATAATTCTGGAGTGATTATAATCCAGTATGAATCTGCAGTGTGTGTAGTGTAACAGTCTGACAGTAATAATTGTAGAGTGATTATAATCCAGTATGAATCTGCTGTGTGTGTAGTATAACAGTCTGACAGTGATAATTGTGGAGTGATTATAATCCAGTATGAATCTGCAGTGTGTGTAGTGTAACAGTCTGACAGTAATGATTGTGGAGTGATTATAATCCAGTATGAATCTGCAGTGTGTGTAGTATAACAGTCTGACAGTGATAATTGTGGAGTGATTTTAATCCAGTATAAATCTGCAGTGAGTATAGCGTAACAGTCTGACAGTAATAATTGTGGAGTGATTGTAATCCAGTATGAATCTGCAGTGTGTGTAGCGTAACAGTCTGACAGTAATAATTCTGGAGTGATTATAATCCCTATAGTCATAATCATTATAGTATGAATTATACCCTGAGAGTTCAGCTAACACTAACTGTATGAGGTTGTTTACTAATATTGCACATGTTGGAAGTTAAAGCAGTCAGTCATTTGTTGTATTATGTGATTTAACTGTGATTTAACATTAATGCTGTTTAGTGCAATGTCCAATGTTGTAAATGTGAATGATAACTCCTGTCTGATATAATACAGAAGGGTCTGCAAAGGACCTATTGGCTGAAATAAAACATTATTAAAAATAAGACCTTTTGGAAATGTTATGTTATTGTTATAGTGTATGATGTCCATTAGGTAACACTGACGTCCTGGAAGTGATGTTTTCATATGAGTAAACAGACAAATCATCAAAAGAACAGTTGCACAAATAGTTGCACCCAGAAGGAGTCAACTGACAGGAATGAAACTTGCTTGGCAGGTTTGACATTGTGAGACATGAGAATGATTCAGGTTTGACTCAGTGTATTTAACGTAAGCAAGGATGACCATTATTGCTGTACCTGACTGACCCAACAGCCGTGATTGCGGACATTCAGCGAGCAGCGATGTCCTTCGTGAGTCATCCTGTTAGTGCAGCACCATTGGCAGACGGCTGCATGACACAGGACTACATGTACGCAGACTGTTATGACAACTGCCCTTAACACCACGTCAATGCCACCAAAGACTGCAGTGGTGTTCTGCCAGACTGTCGTGGAGTGACTCAGAACGGCAGTGGGTCATCTTCAGTGACGAGTCCTGCTTTTTTGTCTTGGTGGAGACGACCAACACATCTGTGTGTGGAGGCACCGTGGTCAGAACCAAGATAAGCGATTTGTTGTCACACGTCACACGTCCAGAAGGCCTGGTGTCACTCCACCTCCACCCCTACCGCAAAACCTGCAGGAACTGTGTGAGGATATTCAAGCTGCATGGGATGGATTATCATAGGACACCTTTAGGAATCTCTACAACTCCATGCTGAGACGTCTGCCATGTTGTGTTAGCATACTGAGAGACACTACTTCTGTATGTGTAGCTCAATAAATATTGTCCATATCAGTCTAAATGTATTGCTCCTCATAACCTTTATCTTCCTTCCCAATAGCACTGCAATCCCACACTTCATTCTCAGTGCAACTATTCTTTTGATGGTGAGCGTACTGCAACACTAGCTATTTAATTTGTGGGGTAGCTTGATGTGGTTGTTAATTTAATGTGCAGCACTGATTGCTAGCATTCAGCATGCATGTAGGAATATTCCTGTTTCAACTGCTAATTGACATGACAACAAAATGTAAGTAGGACAGTAAATATCACATTTTAAACTTGTTGACCAAATGCAGAATGTAATAGTGGCAATTTTTCAAGACAGCATTCATTTTTCCCATGTGGAGAAATAGAGTCAGGGTTCGTCCAGATGTTAACAGAGACTAAAAACTAGTTTCATGCCCACTAACATCTGTTATAGAGGTATGTAGTGCTGTACTGATTGGCACATCAAATCCTTTGCAAACTACCTCACAGAACGTCCCCCAGTAAAAATAATCCAGCTTCAGTGGTCTCTTACAGGTGCTGTGAAAAAGTGCAGATGCTGTAACTGTCTGTATTTCAAGTGCTTTGCCTGCTCTGAAGAGACGTGTTGTTTCTGGGCATTTCCTTCGTTCTCCATCTGTCTGTCTCCCTCTTCTGTTTCCTCTCCACAGCACGAGTGCAGGATCAAAAAGTAACGGATTGGCTGACAGAGCGTCTGCCACTAGACTGAAGCGTCGCTCTGTGTTATGTTGTTTAAATCTGTGTGTGTGTGTGTGTGTGAGAGAGAGAGAGAGAGAGAGAGAGAGAGAGTGTATGTGTGGTGCTAGGTGAGCAGGTTGATGTAGACCACACACCTGCATTGAATTCAGAGTCTTAGAAGGTAATTATTGTGTATTCTGAGGGCCTAATTTTTTGAATAGGTTTCGTAGAGAGAAAGAGAGAGAGAGAGAGAGAGAGAGAGATAACAATATAACAATAATATAATATGAAGGTAAGTCTAAGTTGAACACCAAACTGTTATGTTTTAAGTGTACAAGCTCTCTAGCAGAGTATATACTGTGTATATACAATACAGTACTCACTATTGGCTAGCATGGAGTCGTGGGTGCGCGGGAGGTGTGGCCTTGCCCGCAGGCCCTTGGGAAGTGCCGCAGCTGTGGTAAGAGACACTTAAAATACATACATATTTGGGATTGCTAGCCTAAAGCTGTATATATGAGCTATTCTGTACTAGGCTGTGGGGCTGTTTAGTGGGGCAGTGGCGCAGTATTTGTTCCTGCCATCAGGTTGAAATGTGCCTGTTGATGACCCGTCTGCTATCTCGGCTGTTTAGTAGTGCTGGCTGGTGATCTCCAATGGTTAATAATAGGGCTTTCATCTAAAGTGTTATGTTTCCTGAGTCTTCTTATTCTATGCTGACAAAGGTCAGAGACCTTCACTTTCAATTACATCATTTCCAGTCAAAACAGCCATTAACTTTATATAACATAAAGTTTATTCTTTATTTTCAGACTGGTAAAACAGTACTTTAAAGTAAAGTTGAAAGATTTAGATTTATAAAGATTCTAATAAGAAATATGCTGTCCCATGTTTTCATGTCAATACCATAAGCTGAGCTTTTCAGATCCAGTTGTTTTCAATGAAATGTGTCCCAAAGTTTCATAATTTCATATGCAGTACCAGTCAAAGGTTTAGACATGGCTACTCATAGAAAGTTCTCTTTATTTTGTAGCTTAATACTTTGCTTTATAATAAAAGTGAAGGCATCAAACTATAAAATGGAATTATACAGTCCACCTTAAAAACCTCCAAAATGGAACTTTACACTTCTTAAAATGGAGGTTGATAAAACAAGATTTCTTTCTAAGAATTTTAATTATTAACTATATACTATTAACCATAAGTCATTAACTAATTTAAATTTGCAAAAAACACTATTTTAAAGTGAAAGTTAAAGCTGCAAACACTCAGATTTATAATGAGTTTAATAAAAAATTATATACTATTTAATAATAGTATATAATAGTAATAATTAATTTAATATAAATTATAAAATTCTACTTATATAACTCATCTAAATGCACTTTCAAAATGTCTTGACAGTTTACAGAACAAGGCTGAGCCACACAGCTGCTTTTCAAATCCCATTGTTTTTAATGTGTCCCAAAGAAAATGATTACATAATTTTAAATATATAGTATACAGTTGTTGTTTTTTAAATATATTTTTACAGTGGGACCACAGTTTAAATTAATTCATTCATTCATAATGGTCCATATACAGTTGTATGCTGAAGTTTGGGTGCCCCCTAGTCGTGTTTTGTTGTTACACCCAGATAGTATACCACCTTATAAGGTTTGTGCTAGTGAGCTGTAGAATTCTAGTGCTAAGCTAAAACTAGTCTACAGGGAATCTGAGCTGGTCAGATGCTGGGTGATCCACTTCACTTGTTTCCTCTTTATGTTATACAAAGGCCAAGTTAAGGTCTAAAGTCGTTTGCTTTTCCTTTAATATCTTTTTCTGAATCATGTAGAGAAATTTGGGGTTCATTTCATTTTTTGTATTCTGTCTATAATGCTGTGAGATAAGATAGTAAGATAGTATCCTTGTCATATCCATTACTTGTCTCTCCCCTCATCTCCCCTCCTCATCTTTCACTTTCCGAATACTCTCTGATGGTCTGGAATAATTCAATTAACAAATGACCATCCATATTTGATTAAGGCCTTAATAATCGCCAGCCGCGGCCAGATAACTTTCGATAACTGCCCTGTAAAAGATAATTCACTTTGGAAAGTAATTATGCGGCTCTATTAGGGCTCCGGTGATAGACTTCTACCATTCATTTGTATGCAATTTGTAGAAATCTTTAACAGTAAGTTACTTCAGCTTATGAAACAAAGCTTCCTCTTCAGCAGATAAATGGTCCTTTAATTAAGATGATATTAACTTCATGTTTCAGTTCATGAATACATTAATGTAAGTATCTGCATGGATCATTCTGTTTTTGGGAATTCTCATGATTCCAATTAGGAAAAAAAAAAACGATAGCTTTTTGATTGAGAAAGCTAAATGAATGGAGTCAGTATATGGTTGTATGCAAAAGTCCAAATGCTCCTGTTCAGATTACATGTTCTATTGATTTAAATAAGTGAGCACATCCTCCACAAAGAACTTTTACATTTACATTTTCTTGCACAGTTTATATTTTTTTTATATTTCCAGTATGTTAAACTGAGCAAATAAACAAATCATAAGTCATGTTCTGTTTGTAGCAGATGTTATCTACAGTTGGCAAATCAAGCAAACATGTAATTTGATGAGGGGTACATACAACTGTAAATGAGGACTCCACTTAGAATCAGAAGATCTGTGTTTAGTTTGCTTTGTTTGTTTGGTCCCAGACTGTGTACCAAAACCAAGCTTCTTGCTAATCTCCATCTGCAATGCCTAGGCAGGTAGACATAACAGTACAAAATACACAATCAATTCAGTACAAATAGAGAGACAAACACCACAAAAGATACAGTAAAGTCTCACAAGATTCGACATAATCATGTAAAATTCTACTATTTTTGTAGCTTGCTAACATGAGCACCCAGGTGAAACAAGTCCATAGAAGCCACAGAAGTCACCAGCCATCAAAAGCATGCTGCAATGATAAATGAATTATTTCTGTCTCTTAGTTTATTGAAACAACTTGAGAAATTCTGTTGGAAGTTAGGATTCTAAACTCTAGATTTATACACTTATGTTCTCATAAGTAAAGGAGGAGACATTTTATTTTTATTATGATTTGAATTATACACTATAATTTTTCATCCTCTGAGTCACTTATCATTCTGAGTTGCGAGGGTTGCTGGAGCCTTTCCCATCACTCCCTGGGCAGAAGGCAGGAAACACCCTGGACAGGCCACCAGTCCTTTGCAATGATTGGAATTATGAAGTTTTTTTATTATGATTTAAATTATGCTTTTTGTTCAATTACCATTGTCTGAAATTGAAACCAAAGTGAGACACAGTACAGTCAATACTTTATACAGTCAACTACTTTATATTTTATTCACAATAGAACATGGAACAGATATCAGATGTTGAAAGGGAACTGTTTTACCATTTTGTGAAAATGATTAAGTGATTTAGAACAAAGTTGGGACAGGGGAAACAAAAGGCTGGGAAAGTAAGCGGCATTAATAAAAAACAACTGGAGGAGAAATTTGCAACTAAGTCACATAACTAGATATAAAAAGAACATTTCTGGAGAGGCAGACTCTCTCAGAAGCAAAGATGGGCAGAGGTTTACCAATCTGCCAAAAACTGCATCTAAACATTGTGGAGCAATTTCAGAAAAATGTTCCTTAATGTAAAATTACGAAGACTTTGGATATCCCACCATCTACAGTACATTTCATCATCAAAAGATTCAGAATCTGGAGAAATCGCTGTGCACAAAGGAAAAGTCTGGCGATCAATATTAGATGCTCGTGATCTATGGGCCCTTAGGCGACACTGCATTAAAAACAGGCATGATTCTGTACTGGAAATCACTGCACGGGCTCAGGAACACTTCCAGAAATCAGTGTCTGCGAACAGAGTTTGACCATGCAATCCACAAATGCAAGTTAAAGCTGTAACGTGCAAAGAAGAAGCCACATGTCAACATGATCCAGTAGCCAGTATATAGGGGTTTTGTGTAAAAAAACATTTAACAATTTGACTGCATTTAATTTTTATAGCTTTTACAGCATCTAGTACTGAATTTCAGAGCAGGAACTCCAACCTGTGGGACTGTTTCAGTTTGGAAACTCTGACTCCTCCATTTAAATGGAAAGCACCTTTAATTATGCAATAATTATACACTCATCATCAAAAGAATAGTTGCACAAATAGTTGCACCCAGAAGGACTCAACGGACAGAAATGAAACTTGGTGGGTGGATTGGCACCGTGAGGCATGCAAAAGATTCAAGTTTCACACTCAGCTGCGCATGTGATATAAGCAACAGCCACATTTGCGGACATTGGGCGAGAGAGATGCCCTCCATGAATCATCCTGTTAGGGCCAGCAACCTGGCAGACGGCTGCATGATGCAGGACTACATGCACGCACACCATTACGTCACGTCAACGTCGCCAAAGACTGCAATGGTGTCGTTCCAGATTGTCATGGAGTGACTCAGAATGGTAGCGGGTCATCTTCAGTGACGAGTTCAGTTTTTGTCTTGTTGGAGACGACCAACGAATCCGTGTTTTGAGGCACCGTAGTCAGCGCCAAGATGATCGGTTTGTTGTAAGCTTGTGCCACCCCTGCCACCATTCTGGTTCAGCATACGATGCTGACTTAGAAGGGTAAGGGCTAGCACATACAGGACTGCATATATTCAATCTGCTGTCTGCTAAAAGATACCAGTTTGGCTAGCCTTGCTCTGAATAATGGGGGACCACACTACTTAATAACAAAAGCTGTTATTTTGGACACCCAGCTCTCATTGGGGCTTGAACTCAGGAGGTAAGAATACGTAGCACTGTGGAAAACACTATAGAAAGAATGCAAAGAAAGGATGGCCCTGCAGAGGTGAGGCTTGGGGTACTCAGAACCTAGCTGTGTAATTAATGAAGCAATTATGTAACTACTTTTAAATAAATAGGACTTAGTAATGGAAATTAAATGTACGGCAAAACAACATTAGCTCCAGTCTTGGTGTCAGAACTGCTTTCCATGGGGAGCACCTGCACATGGATGGGAGATGTGTGCCTGGCAGGCCTACTGGAGGCTGTAGACTAGGGGGAGGCATGGTGGGCTGCTGTCCTCTGGCCCTCCCCTGCTGAGTGATGCATTGAGCAGTCTGAATGGGAGGCCATAGAGGCCCGGAGGCTCTGGAGGACCCCTGGGCTGATGTGGATTGGCAGGGTTTTGTATTGGCCAGGTTTCTCACTAACGTATGTCTGGATCCCGGAGCTGGAGAGGCTGAAGCTTCTGAATAAAGCCTTGTCTGGATGGCTAAGGTCCAGGTAGAGGATCAGCTGTTCCATTAACACCTCCCTTCACTCTCATCACACCTCGTCCTGGGGCTGGCTGTACCGCCACCCACACTGCAGCACCCACCATGTATTCTACTTAAAATAACAGGAGAATCGAACTCCACTGTTCTGAGTATCTGATCTCAGCAGCAAATTAATGGCAACCTTCTTCATCCATCCTTTTTTTTGATCATTGCTCTTGTGAGATGGTATCTTTAATGCCTAGAGGTTGAGAGTTGCCATCATTTTGCAATAGAATTTAAATCTAATTTTGTAATAACATAATAATTACACTGTAATTACAGAGCATAATTGTTTCAATGGCAAAAAATGGCATAAAAAATCATGAAGAAAGTGTAGTTTATTTCTGCAATCTATACAAGAATAATGTAAGTGAATTTGAAATCATAATAAAATATCTTCTTGGTGCTTACAACAGAAGCTTACAATCAGCACTTTCTACATTAATGCATTGCTTGTTTCAGAGAGCTACAAGTGAGTAAATAAGGGCCTGCTTTAGTTGTACTATAACCAGCAACCAACAGCAACTTCTTGGATTCAGCTTTTACCTCAAAAGAGAACTATCCCTCAATGGTGGCCACTGCTGTTCATGGTTCACGCCATTCTTTGTCAGCAGTTTGTTGAAGCTTGATAGGAAAACATCACCTATTGGCTAGGCCAAAAATCTACCTCTTTCAGTAACCCACTGACTTCCTTTTTTGACAGGCCCTGAGCAATCCATGAAAGCTTCAAACACTCGTGCAAAGGTCTTCTGGAAGATTAAGATCCGATAATGGGAGTGGTGTTGACATTCCCTCTCTAACTGTGACCAATTAATGATGGCCGGCTAAAAGAGCATTTCATTAGGTTCTTTGCCCTTGGCAATGGTGCCTTGGCTGCAAGCATTTGACGGAAAACAGATTAGGACATTAACTCCTGAGAGGCTGAAGGAGCGGCGCAGGCGAGCCCTGGGGGGCTCAGGCCCGGCTTCAAAGAGCCCGGTGCTCCATCATCCACTGCCTGGCCGGGCGCATTCATCACGGGCCTGCTTTAAGGGAATAGTGAGGTGAAAACTCAAATTTACACGATTTCTCCCTTATATCACTTAGGCATGTTTTGTGTCCAAATGTGCTTCTTCATTTTAGCTACAAGGCGAGTGTAGCTAACACACCAATTAGCATTGTGCACACTGCATACCTACATCCTCCAAAATGGCAACTTTACAGGAGAGGGCAAAAACCTAATGTAATTTGAAGGCAAGTCAATGGAACCAGACTTTTTATCCAAGCAGTTTTGAACCATTTCTCTTGGTCCATTCCTCATGAAATTTTCAGACAACATAAACGGCAAGTGCTGTGTTCAAATGATGCATAAAAGTCAAAATCGACGAAAATGGACATACATGTTTTTCATTGGACAGTGACGATATATGGTTTCTGACACTACATGGCAAAGTATTATCTATAAAAATGGACATTAATTTAAAAAATAAAAATAAAAAAACTGTATTTTTTCTGATGTAAAACTGCATGGAAAGCCAATCCCCCTAGCCTATGTTGTGCTGTTGTTGCTTGGTTTAGGCATGTGATTTTTGTTAATACTTCATATCATGACCCTGAGTAGATCACTTTGCCATAAGTTAACACTCGTTCCTATCCTAACCTTAAACCCAAAACTCTGGACCTAATCCTAACACTAAAGCTGTTGATGATCAACTGACTTTTTCACTAGGTAGTTTGGGACTCAAGAGGGCATGCTTTCAACTAGCCAAGTCCAACTACACCAACTACAACACAGGACTTCAACTAGCCATTAGAAAGCCAGGTGATCAGTCACACAGTAAATTTCATGTAACCAGTCAGAATGCAGGATTACAGCAGCCAATCAAAATGTGGGATTCAATGGCCCAATCAGCACAGTATCAAATCAGAATACCAAGCAGCCAATCAGAACACAGTATTCAACTAGCTTTTAGGATTCAACAAGTCAATTAGAATGCACACTTCAGCTAACCAATCAGAAAAGCAAGTAGCTGATCAGATAGGAGGGAAGATTGTAGGAAAATCTGATTTGTTTCTCAAATAACAGATTTTGTGGCGACTGTCTGATCAGATCGGATTTGTACATCCAGATGTCACCAACCTGTATGGGCTACTATGGTAACAATGTATTTAATGCCTTTTTGTTGAAATGATGCGTCCAGTTTGAGCATCTAGAGCATCCAGGCTAAAACACATCTGTAAAAATATGATTTCATACCAACTTGAAATATGGTTTGATACTGTGAGGAGCATCAAAAATAACTTCAGATACATGTGCCAAAAGTCGAATTTGGGCTGGCACTTTGAAAAAGATTTGAAGTAGTTTAAAATACACTAATCATCAAAAGAATAGCTGCACCCAGAAGGAAGTTTGGGATTGCAGTGCTATTGGGAAGGAAGATAAAGGTTGCCAGGAATAAATAATGATAAATTTAGACTGATATGGACATACAGAAGTAGTGTCTCTTACATTATGACATCAGGTCTCCATGTTTGTTCATGCAACAAGCCAAACATCTCGGCATGGAGTTGTAGAGGTTCCTGATGGTGTTCTGTGATTAATCCATCCCATGCAGCTTGAATATTCTCCCACAGTTCCTGCAGATAGGGGTGTAGGGGTGGAGGTGGAATGATAGCAGGTCTTCTGGACATGTGAAGCATGACAACAAACTGTTCATCTTGGTGCTGACCACGGTGCCTCCACACACAGATTCGTCTCCACCAAGACAAAAGCGGGACTTGTCACTGAAGATGACCCGCTGCCATTCTGAGTCACTCCCTGGAAGTCTGGCACGACACCATTGCAGTCTTTGGTGACGTTGACGTGGTGTTAAGGGCAGTCGTCGTAACGGTCTGAATGTCTGCAATCGTGGCTGTTGAGTTAATCAGGTACAGCGATAAGGCCCATCCGTGATTATATTTCATGCATGGCTGAGCATGAAACATGTATCCTTCACATGTATTACAATGTCAAACCTACCCACCAACTCATTCCTGTGGGTTGCTTCCTTCTGGGTGCCACTATTTGTGCAACTGTTATTTTGACGACGAGTGTATTATTTAATCATTGAGCTAATTTAAATTGGCATACTCTTACTTAATGTTGTACCGAACATTCCATTTAATTTCCTCTCAGTTACATCCACTAATACACAGTGGTCTTCAAACAACATTAGTTTCTTGATGTCTGTTGCCCAACAATTGCTCTCTAGCTTCGTGTGACCAGCTTTTCTTTCATGTCTCAGATACTCTGGTTTATATGTGCCTGGTTTATAAGACCAACCTACAAAACGCTGACTGCGTCCCATTCTCGTTCCCTTTGCTCTTGACCCTTGTGATGGTTCTTGGCTCAGTGAGCATGCCTAGCAGAGGTGAACAGACGGGGGAGAGGAGGGTGTCTTCCCTGCTCCATTTCCACATCATCCTTTCACAGAGAAAATGAGAGCGAGAGCGAGAGAGTGAGAAGACGGCTAGGCGCTGATATCACACGTCATACTGACTGGAGGATGACATGAAAACAGTGTCCAGCGTGCCAGATAAGGCTGGTGATGAATGGCCGGCGGTGGTTCACACAGCCAGAAGGATTGCTCAGATGTATGGGAAACGAAAGAAAAAGAAGGAGGCTGAGTTCTGGGGATAGATAGCCGACGTGGAAGTGATGGAAATGACAAAAGCCAGTGAAGTGAGAGGAAAAGCATTCTTTTGTGTGAATGTGTTCATATGTTTGTGTGTGAATGCAGATTTGAGTCTTAAAGGCACAGCTTGGCTATCCCAAATGTAGGTGATCTGCCAAGACATGTTTATTGTCCAACACTGGTTTGTTTAGTGTGACACTGGAGTGGCAAGGCCAGTCTAGCCTCAACAAGTGATGGACCTTTGTATCTCACCAATTAGGACTTTTACACAATAACAGTTTGTCACCAATAACTCAACATAGTTCTAATGCAAAATTACAGAAGGAAGATGTTTAAGCTGATTGATTACATTTAACCCAATTCCAAAAACATTGTGAAACACAGTACAATGCGAATACAGAGATGGTAACCTAAAGATGTTTTACAGGTATTTAATAAAAAAAAGCATAAATAGAGATATGTAATATTTTAACTT
Organism: Semaprochilodus insignis; assembly: GCA_034552555.1. Taxonomy (NCBI): domain Eukaryota; kingdom Metazoa; phylum Chordata; class Actinopteri; order Characiformes; family Prochilodontidae; genus Semaprochilodus; species Semaprochilodus insignis. The sequence goes on along the minus strand of CM067496.1, from coordinate 11,956,182 downwards.
ATCAACTTTTTGATTGGGGTGGCATGGAGTGGCACCAAGACGGGCCTGTGTTTGATTCCCGGCCAGGACATCTGGACTTTGTGTGGAGTTTGCATGTTCCCTCCGTGTCTGTGTGGGTTTCCTCCGAAGACATACAGTCAGTTGAAATTGGACAGGCTAAATTGTCCCCTAGGTGTGAGTGTGTGAATGTGTATGTCTGATAATCCATCCCATGCAGCTTAAATATACTCACGCATGTTGTTTAGACATCTGCCAATGGCTCGCAGGATGACTCATAGAAGGGATCACTGCTTGCTGAATGTCTGCAATCATGGCTGATGGGTCGGTCAGGTACAGCAATAAAGCTCATCCTTGCTTACATCACGGCTGAGCGTTAAACTTGAATCATTTGCATGTCCCATGATGTCAAACCTACCCACCAAGTTTCATTCCTGATTCCATCTGGGAGCAACTATTTATGCAACTGTTCGTTTGGTGATGAGTGTGTATATGATAATTCCAGATTAGATGCTCGCAACAAAGATCACAGGTAACAGCACAGATCACTGTTGTGACAGGTCAATGTTAAGCTGGGAATTTTGTGGAATGGCCAAAAACACCAGACTATGAAGCTGCCTGAATTAACTGTGGTGTTCAGCTGCATGAAAAGGCTACCCTTATGGTTTATGACATTTCTGGCCTTTGAGGCTTCTTGGGTCTGCTGTCTTTGTCAGCATACCATAAATGTGGAGTGAGAGTTTCCACCACACCTAAGGACTCCTTTTGAGCTAGTTGAGTGACTCTATACCATGGCGTAGGGAATCCCCCCCAATAGTTGTGGGAACTGTGGATTGTGTCTGGGGTGTGTGTTGCTGTATTTATTGTTGATGATGTATTATTTTGTAAAGCACCTGATGGTAAAGTGTTCTTGAGCATGGGAAAGGTACTATATACATAAAAGTGATGATGATGATGATGATGATGATGATGAACTTGGGGAAGAACTCAATTGTGGCCTGTGCAAAATCTTTGATATGTTTTATATGTTTTTCAAATACACTCATCAGCAAAAAAAAGATGGAATCAATCAACAGCAATGAAACTTGGTGGGTACGTTTGACATCATGACCCAACAACGACAATTGCGGACATTCAGCGAGCAGTGATGCCCTCCATGAGTCATCCTGTTAGTGCCAGCACCATTGGCAGACGCCAGCATGATGCAGGACTTAGACTGCAATGTTGTCATGCCAGACTGTCATGGAGTGACTCAGAATGGCAGCAGGTCATCTTCAGTGATGAGTCCCACTTTTGTCTTGGTGGAGATGACCAACGAATCTGTGTGTGGAGACACCATGGTCAGCACCACAATGAATGGTTTGTTGTCATGCGTCACTCCATACCAAGATGTCTGGCATGTTGAGTTAGTAAACATGGTGGCCCAACGCTATACTGAGAGACACTACTTCTGTACATGTAGCTCAATAAATATTGTCCATATCAGTCTAAATTTATCATCATTTATGGTAACCTTTATCTTCCTTCTGGATGCAACGATTTTTTTGATGATGAGTGTATGTTAAACATAGCACCAGAACTCTCCAGACCAAAACAGCAACCATATGACACAATGAAATGTTTGTAATAATCTCTCCCATACGATATGTGAGCTGGCAAAACTTCTCCTTTCCCTCTTCATGTGTGCACGAGTGTGCTTATACAGGTGCGGGTGTGTTTATACATATGCATATGTGCGGAAGAGTGCGCGCAAGAGTGTGTCTGTGCATGTCGCTGTGAGTTTATGCTAATGAGCAGTGAGAGGGCCAGGCTGGCGGGGTGGAGGCTCTCCTAACGGCTTTTTGAATGAGATGAATGGCTTACAGATGGCCCACTCAATAAGTTGAAATGGGACATGCAAAGGAGTGGGCGGGGCATGCTCAAGGAGGAGGCCGTCCCAGCAGCCGGGGGCACCTGTCTGTCTCTCGCAACAGACATATAGATGCGTATAATTCACAAAAAATAAAAAAAAACAGACACAACCCCGACCTGTCATGAGATACCGCCTACAGCCAGTGATGAGAAACAGAAGCGTGGCGTTGACCTTATTAACCTGCATTGTGTAAATACAGCATCTGTAACTGATGTATAGTGTAATCAGAGCTAACACTACTAGTCAGTGGAAACCGTGAGAAAGCAACCAGGAACAAACTGTGCTGCGGTGCAGGTCAGTGGCTCAGATTTGGAATGTTGAAAAGTTGAAATGCTGTCGACATTTCGGCCAAAGGCCAGCTGAGAAAACTGACGCATAGTCGGAGCCATACAAAACCTCCAAAGCTTGTCCAAACAGTCAATATTGGAGGAGATCTTGCAAGAAAGCCATCTTAAGGGCATCTCCGTTACTGTATTAGCTGAGGTAAAGTTTATTAGATGAGGGGCAAGGATTGGAGTGAACATAATTGTCAACTCTGGCAGCAAAAATCAGAAATCAGCAGAAACCATTGCAAACTGATGTATTTCTCTTTGAAACACAGACATAATGTCAGACAAAGCTGTTTATAAGCCTGTCTATTCGTTCATATGAATCTGTGGGTTTCATAGCGATGGGATTCATAGATTGAGAAGAGGTGGTACAGTGCAGTGAGTGAATGTCTTGCTCGGTGTGTAGAAAATGGGTCCAATGCATATGTTATTGATTGGCTAAAAGGAGTGATTGCATTTGGGCGTGACAAAGACCATAGTTTGAAGGAAGTAGCTAAATCTGCAGGTGTATGGAAGCGTACGGTCATACAGGTCTACAGTGGCTAAAATCTCCATCTACAGGAAATTCTCTTCAGAATTGTGCCAGGGAAGGCATCCACCAAATCTGGCTCAACTGGACAATTTCTTTGATGCAAGAGTGTCTGAACATTGTTGTGGTGTACATCCAGACACCTGTCCAGTCCATGTTTGTACAACTATATTACTTTATTCTGGATTTATTGTTTATGATATTGGGAACAGTGCCATGTGGTCCAGCTGCTGAGGTGAATCTGCTGTGGTGTCACTGAAGAGGTCACTTCCTGAGGTGAAAGGTCAGTCAGAGGTCAGGATGCAGGGCGGATGGGTCTGTATGGTGTAAGTGGGTGGCGTTGGTGATTAGCCAGTCCAGAGTAGAGGAGCGGATCTGTCCTCAGTCTGGGGGTGTGCAGGAGGGTGTGAACTGCAGCTGATTCACCGTCTGTGCGCATTGTTTTCCTAAACTGTGACACGTGCTGCCCAGGACACCCTCCACTGTGCACGCCCTCCCTTTGTCTGCTTCACCCAGCCTGGCCTGCCCAGATGCAGAAGGCACTGACCAGCCCTCTACTGTCCCACTGCTGACCTTAATGACTGACAGGCTGATGATGAGTCTATAAACAGGGTTCTCTATTCTTCTTTCTAAAGGGTTGCAAGTTAAAGGTCTCTCTCTCTTCACTATCCTTCTCTCTCCCTCACATGCACATGTGCTGTTAGGTTTTCAGTGTGGTTTGTCCTGTATGATAAAAGGTTGTCTAAATGAAGGACACTGATAGGAAATACAGTATGACCTGACAGAGTGAAACCATTAGTCTTGCTGAACTGTCTGTTGTCAGTGATATTTCACTTCTGATGAATACTCAATCTCTTACCTACAGTCATCAGTCCCAGTGCAGACCAGGAGAAAACAAATGTGCTAATAACAGTAATAATAATAGTATCACTGTATAATAGCAGGCCTCTGTAATTAACAACTTAATCACTATGTAAAGGCTTGTTAATAGATAACAATTACGCATACTGTTACTAATGTATATATAAATGCTTATATTTGAACAATTGACCATTTATTTAGTGAACATATCAATGATTCAAAATGTCATTTTTTCATTGTAATTTTATTTTTTTTTACACACAAAAGACATCAAACAACTGATTACTGATAGCATTAACAAACAATCAGGTAATGATTAAATTAATGTGTATTAGGGCATGTTATAAATTCACATTTAATACAAAATGCTAAGCAAATTAATAATTTAATGAATTAATTAGTGAATAAATAAATGAATAAATAATGAATACATAAACAAATGAATGAACGAATGAATGAATGAACCGTAATAATAGAGGGTGGCACAGTGGTGCAGTGGGTAGCGCTGTGGGCCTGTCCAGGGTGTTTTCTGCCTGCTGCTCAGTGAGCACTGGGGTAAGCTCCAGCACCTCCTTTCGTGACCTAGAAGAATAAGGCAGTTTAGAAGATCAGTGAACAAATGGATATAATAATACTTAAAATTCTCTTGCTGTGGGAACTAAGGAATTATTATGATACATTTGTGTTATATAATTGTTTTGTTTATATATATATATATATATATATATATATATATATATATATATATATATATATATATATATATAGATTATGTGTGCTGCATTTAAAGTGATAATCTACTAATAATAATATAAATAAAATAATACAGCTTCATTTGTATTGCACATACTTTTACAGAGCAACGTACTCAGATCTCCGAGAACAACATAATCGTTCACTGGATAACTGTGCAAACAGGAGTAAGTGACAGTTTTCATAGCTATAAATACCTTCAGCGCATGTATTAACTGCATAGTGTACAATTAACATGTCAGTTCAGTATGGAATAAATAGCAAGGCCTTCTGTTTGAGTCAGTCCTTGAGTCAATCCTTCAGCTGATACATATGCTGAGGCTGAGGATTTCCCATCATTTTGGTCAGTGTTGCCCTTCACCATCCTCTCCTTAGTTTTAGTAGTACAGAAAACGGGGATATGTGTATATATATATATATATATATATATATATACATATATATATATATATATATATATATATATATATATATATATATATATA